>CAMZMU010000128.1:36260737-36921644 GCA_947311845.1 Poa pratensis
CTTGGAATGCAAAGTAGTACCTGTTGGGGAGCCGTATATCTTGCGTGAAGTAAGATCCATCGCACACTCAAGTTGAGGAAGATCGGCATTCTGCTGCTCCCTCAATCTTTGACTCGATCTCACCTCCACCTCATGCATTCCCCCAAACGCCATCATATCACTCTCTGACGGTCTTGCCCCTCTACCACTTGCAGCCTCGCTAGTGATAATTTGCCCACATGACTGAGGCTGCGAAACCACCGTATTACCAAGGCAATCCATGTACAAACCCCCAGCAACCTCCAGAGGTGAAACTGGTGAAGAAAATGGAGCCATCGGTCTAATAGGAGTTGTCCAAAGCTGAGAAGTGCCGTTATCCGCAGAGCCCTTCTCCGAACACATGCCATGATCGGAACCAGCATCACCACGTGTTTCACTGTCCAGCTCCCCTTCGGCAGAGAAAATTGGCAGATCATTGCCGCGGCCGCAAGCAGTCACCGCTCCATCGCATCCGCTAGAGGCACCACCTCTCTCACTCAAGTCAGCGCAAGCGCGCACATCAGAATCACTGCCGCTGCAAGTTTTATCAAAATCACTACCGCGACAATCATCAACCAAGCAATCCGCCGAGTTTGTATATTCATCAACCCGAGGCACTTCCTTTTCCTCACCAGAGCTTCTCTGAACCAACGATAAAAGCTCCTGTTTAGCAAGATGAAATTGTTTCTCCACCATAGGAGAGAAAACAACACCCGACAACTTTTCTTGCATGGAATCTGGAGCCGCTGCCCCCACATTGTCTTTCACACCTGAATCTTTTGTGTTGTCATCCGTGACCGTATCATCTGTGCTTTGATTCTCCTTATCCCTCTCCGCCTTATCTTGATTATTAGACCCCTCATCAGCACTATCATCAGCATCATCACCCGGCGGCGGTGGTGACCTTGGATCATCATCTTCTTTATCAGCAACATCAACCGGATGCTCTACCTTAAACTTTAACCGATAAAACCCATCCTTTATAAAAATTGTCCAAGCAGCTGGAATAAGAGTGTAGTCAACACAACCCACGAGTATACGTAGCACCCCATGTTTGCGAGTGAATTTCATATCAACTTTGATTGTCTTCCTGAACAAAGAACACAAACTCCAAAGGGATAGAAAGTCCCATGTAGTCTTGGGAGGGATACCATACACTCTAATCCATTTTTTTGGTAGCATATCCAACGGTTCCACCGTAGCAACCCAAGGAACAACTGTAATCTCACACCTGCTACCAGGCACCCTACATGCCCCAAAAATAGCAAGCCTTTCAAGTTCACTCTTAGAAGGAAACGGCACTTTGAAAACATTGTGCCCAACTTGCTGAACATCCCAAATGGAACTGTTCCCAAGGCACCAACCGCTGCAATTGAGTCACAATTTGAGGAATTGAGAGCTCACCACTAGTGACCGTCAACATAGCCATACGAGCATTGTCAATCTTTGGTTTATAAGACTCGGATGTTGGCTGCTCAAAAAACATTAGGCCCTCAGTTATCAATCCATGCATGATCACTTGTGGTTTAGGCGCAGTCAGCAAGGGGCACACCTCCGGCATATGTTCCTTGCTTTCACAAATATCACACACTTCAACTGTGCACTCCTTTCCATGGTGTCTAGGGCCATCACAATGATAACAACGCGTTTTATCACCTTTTTTTTGCCTTCTTAGCTATTGTAACCTCAGACCCACCATGTCCAAAAGCTCCACCACGAGAACGATCCCCCCCCCCGGTCTGTTGTGTCTTTGATAACACTTGCGATGAGGTCGCATTCCCCACCGGTGTGGCACCTTAGCAAGCAATTTAGCCGCCGACACCGTCGGCCCAATCTGTGTCGCAACAACAGATGGTGAGACATCACTCTCCTGAGCAGCAGCTACCCCGGGCTGTCTTAGAGCCTCCGTAACCTGGCTCACGATCTTGGCCAGCACCTCCTCGGACAGGCCTGACGCCACCTCTCAAGTTGCATTCGCACCTGCATATCCCCCTCTCAGGTTACCACGTGCCTGAGTTGTTCTTCCTCCATCGGACCTACCCCCACGAAACTGATAAGGACGGTTGTAATTGTACTGCCGCTGCTGCTGTCCGCCATTAGCAAAACCCGAGCCCGCATTAAAGCTTCCAAAGTTCGCCTCAAAACCGTGTTGACGATATTCAGCCTGACCAGCCATCCCACTAGGTCCGCCGACCTCGAAGTTGCTCTGCCGTTGCTCCCCTCGACCTGTTGCTCCGTTCGATCCACCCGTATGCGGACCGCGCCCCACGGCACCACCACGGAACGGAGGTCCGTTTCCGCCATAACCCCGACCAGTAGGGTAGCCACCTCCAAAGCCACGACTTGGAGGAATACCACGCCAGCACCCCCTCTACCTCCACCATTGTTCGCCATCGCCGCGCTAGCAAGATCACCCGGCGGCGGAGAAGAAAGTGCTGGTTTGATAAACCCTAAAATCGAACGTAAACCGAGCCTTTGTTTTAGATTGATTCGTCCACACGGCTCGACCTGTAAACGGGCGTGTTGGGCCGCAATCCCAACCGGGCTACCCTTTCCCGCACCGAAACCAAACCCAGCCAATCGGCCCGCATGGCCTGTTCGAAAATTTCTAAATTTTGAATTCATGGATCCGCAAATTCCGTTCATCGTCACCGACGCCGGCGACGCATCACCGGCGTGGCTACATTTCCGTCTTTGAACCAGTTCCCAGCCTCCCGATCCATCGTCGATCGAAACCGAGGGAGCCAGCACCGGCAGCTTGAGCCGCACCGGCCTTCCGAACAGCAAGCGAAGAGCCGCACTCCTCACCTCTCCTCCAGGATCGCACGCATCTTCTCCGGCGACAACACCTGCATCGCAAGAGCAACGTACCTTTGGGCTTGCCGCTTGACGATCCGCTTCTCCTCCCTCGAACGACGATCGTCCAAGGAAGCAAATCTGTTGAACGGTGGTCACAAATTGGTGAGACAGACTCGGAGCCGGAGTACACAACATATCGGCGTGGTATCAAGTACTGTATCAATGAAGCTCTAGGTCCTTCCGGACCGACCCTTGTTAAAAAAAACGCACGCACATACCGTTTGTTCGGTACTGCTAGACGGTAGTTGCTTGTTGGTTGCGCTCCCGTCCTGTGTCTCTTTCAACGGTGCAGTGTTGCTTTCTTTCGGTCCCCGTGTCACGTACGTACTACCATAAGCCAAATCTACAGGAGCCAGGAGGTTCCAGAGCATGTGAACGTCTCGCACCGAAATCGCTTCACGTCAAAATATAATGCATTGTGTGTAATTGAGTTGTCCTATATAAAGTTTGGGTCGCAAAACTTTATAAAAAAGTGTAAACATCTATGGTACTCACTCCATTCCTAAATATAAGATGTTTTAGCTTTTGTCCATATTCACATGTATCTAGATGTATGTGGACATGTTTTAATGTGTATGTACACTTATTTGGGTTTACACCTAACCAACATGTGAGTTAGGTAGAACATCTTATATTGTGGAACGGAGGGAGTACTAAATACGTGCTATATCAGATATATTTCATGATGAATCTAATGGTATTGATTTGATTTTGTAATGTTGATACATATTTTGTTAATTGGTCAAACTTTACACAAGAAAAAATTAGTATTGCCATATTTCGATATGGAGGACACAGTCTCCGTATTGGTCGCACATGGCTCATGCAACCGCCTGTGGTGGAGAAGGTGGCAGAGTGGCGAGAGGAAAGCCATGTTCAATGTAGGAATACTAGATTCGAACGGCGCGCCTCGCCACGCGGCACCTGTTGCTTCTGTCAATTTTTTGCCCGTGGTTGCCACAATTTATACAGATTATTAAAAAGACAATTTATATCCATACGTATTTGATCACATTACTAAATTTGAAAGCATATTTCTCCGATCGTATAACATCATACAATAAAAATCTTAAGAAACAGGAAGATAAAAACAATGTCGAAGCCCACCGGGGAAGTAACATAGAAATTCACACCAAACTGTCATAACATAAGATGACTATGAGAGTCACATCTAGGTGGACATAATATGCACACATGAAAGTAGTTTTAAATCCATAAGTTTTGATCAGTTTAGAAACACGATATCAAACACCTGATGAGTTTCATGTAAATGATAACGCTTAAAAAAGGCAAAGATAGCTCTCAACCCAACAGCGTTAAAAATGAGACATTCCGTAACGGAAACCTGGACGGCGGAACCAAAATATCATTGAGCACGGTTTGTTGTGGCAGTCATGGACATAGGCTATGAACAGGCAAAATAGGTATGATTTTTAACATAGTAGGTGAACACCCTTTTCAACATGGTAATGATCGTATGGAACATGGTAGCAGCCAACAGTTTGACATAGTAGATTTTTAACATAATAGGTGAACACACTTCACATAATACACAGGGAATAGCGATCATATGGAGCATGGTTGAAGCCTACAGTTTGACATAGTAGATTTCCATCAGATGCACCCCACGACTACATATATATATAGGCAGAGAGGAAATCTTAGAGATTATAATTTACAGCTCAAATGGAGGTAACCGTTTGTTGATTCAGTCCTTCACGTTAAACCTGGCATGATATTAATTGGCACGGTCACACTAAATCCTGCCGTGATGATAACTGGCAGGTCCTAAATCAAAAAAACATCTGGAGAGAACGAATAACGGCATGCCACAGGTAGTTTCTGAGCAAAAGAGCTGAACAGTGAGTCAGGTGGATGCTGTTGGTTCCTGAGCAGAGTTGCCGGGGTCAGCTGCAGACGATCTGAGCAGAAGATAGAGAAAATCAGCTTCGACCACGATTGTTGTGGCTTGCGGAAACTCCATTTAGACACTGACACAACAAACTTGAAACCTATACTTGCCAGAAAGTATTTTAGCAACCTCTGGTGGTGGAAAGCGTATCTGGCTAGTAATAATCTCAACATTAATTGCCGTACCTTGGTTGGCTGGTTATTTGCTATCACCCGGTGAATATGACTTCCAATCACTTGGTTCAGCGAGGCTTCCAAACATGGAATCCAACTCCGCCTATTTAATCTGGAGCAATTACCGAGAGGAAGTACCGAGAAGCATTTAAATTTAAAACAACGTGCATATGACGATAATAACTTCAGGCAGAACCCGAAGGAAAAGCCATATTTGAGCACATAGCTCCAAGAAAACGAAATCGAAATATAGTTATGCAATAAAAAAACTATTGAACTTAGTTCGAGCATTAAACATCTGTATAAGGCTGATTAAAATTATGACTAAGAAATCTCATAATTAATTTCAGGTGTATTGTATTTTTACAGCAGTAAGGAGTAAAGAAGCTTAGCACCTCAGCTTTGATTTTCACAGCTAGCCTAGAAGGCAAATAGTCTATTATGTACACCAATTTTGTAGCCCGAGTGTAGAAACCAAACTGGCAACCTAGCGTGGGCAAATGAAAATCTAGCCAGTGTAATTTGTGATGTAAACATCAGACTATGAAATGGAATTACTTACACGATGTCTGCAGAGGTTGATGGACAGAATGAACCACTATAGATATATGTATGTGGATCTGCATACGCAGAATTGGCTGGCCTAGCCATTCGATGACAGCGCTGACAACCAGTGTACCGCCACTGATGCTTGGAGTAAATCCTTGATATCACAAGGGCGCACCGAAACTTATAGCTTCCTATGAATGGAAACAACAGGATTAGTCGTATGTTCATCAGGACAGTTTGTAGAGGGGGAAATGATCTAATACATAGATCGAGTACTACCGTGTTTTCAAAAGATTGAATGCATCCATATGAGCAACATATTTTCTAGGCTAGTTCTCGCAACCTGAATTCGAAGAGAATGGAGATGCCGCAGTGGAGCATGCTCATTGGGCTGAAACTATTTTATCAAACACTGTATGCAGAGGTAACTTCATAGATAGACGACATCCAAGGGTAAAGTACAAATGGTTTGTGGAATGTTTTAAACATGATCATTATAGAACCTTGCTGGGAACACGTTGATGTCGGTGATATCTTCACTCTTTCACCTTGATAATAAGAGCATAAAATTAGGTTAGCTGATTTAAATAAAGAAATATGGTATACTGAAAGAAAAAACAAAGGAATTTATAAAAAAGGAAACACCATCATATTATGGGCGGTGGTGCCAACAAAAATAGCAATAGCTGGTTGAACACAGCTACCACATAAAAACCTTTATCTCGTGACCAATGGAATCATAAGTGGAATAAGTTAATCATTTCTTTTAACCTTGCATCTGGAAAGGAAGTACTGAGAACACGCTGTTACACGTGATGTTTAATTAAAACACCATTTCTGTTTGGAAGGTCGAAGGATTCAATATCAGAGATGTCGCAAATGGTGCCAATGACATCTACATTATAAAAAAAATCAGTAGCACTCGCAAGGGCACAAAGTTCATAAATACAGAGGGTATAAGAACATCTGTACAACAACATACCAACTAAAGATCCTGGTTCTGCAGTAGGTGGAGGCAAGCACGAGAGTGGTGTTAATGAAAATGATCATTCTGGTAAGGCGTCTATTAAGTTGTATTTGCGCCGAACAACCATCAAATGTGTAAACACAATAGCAAACGGCGCGTCGATGGGCCTCGTAAATCTGCACACGGTTCACAACATTGACTTTAGAATTTAGAAATGATTTGAGAAGGAAGACAAAACCGGAGTTATGAGTTGATTTCAGAAATGATCCCAGAAAAAAGTCTGAATCTTTACAAAAGTTACATTAACATGGGCTTTAATGGGGCCATCTACTGCATGTCATAAGTAACTCAGCACAAAATTATTTCCCCATGAATTCCTCGTAGCTAATTTCCAACGGTAGTCGCATCACTTTATAAGCAAATCTAAAGCCAAGGAAATCAAGTTGTCCTCCTTAATGCTACAATATGTACTAAAAGGAATAGAATAATTAGCAATACTCAAGCCAGAGGAGACGAGCACAGAAAAAAATTCTAACACTCTTTACATGGAAACTAAACATTCCCAAATAGAAGACACGTCCTCAGGTGTTTGATCCTACAATAATCAGAAATTTATAGCTAAAACAGGTAGAATGAAGCCAAAGCACAATGACTAACTAACACATGTAGATTTAGGACATCAAAAGAAGAGTGGATTTATAGGTTCAGGCATTCATCACAAAAGATAAGATAACAAATAATGACAAGGTTTTTCTACTACCAAATCAATGACGACACTAAACCTTGTATGTCGTGGTGGGATCACGGCAGATGCCATGGGTATGGCTTAGTTGGGGCCGAATGGTCGTTGGGGGAATCCGGGGAGGGTTTATGCACTCAAGATGTGCACAAGCAAGAACATGCAAGAAACCACAAGAACATGAACAAGAACCAAGAAAGCCAACAACTCAAAAGACACCACGATGTACCCAGGTTCGGGGCCTTCGTGAGGAAGTAAAACCCCTACTCCTGCCTTTCCTCTCTCAATATATCAGTGTAGTTCTTAGGTACAAGGTGCTCCTCGAGCTGTATGGTGCTCCCGGTGAGAGCTCTAGATGGAAGATGAAACTACGAAGGGGGAAATGAGCTAGGGTTTTCGCCGTCTCCTCCCTGGAGGTAGAGATGCCGCATATATACACAGGCCGAAGTACATTTTTACCCCTGCCTACAACTGACAATGGCATGGCCAAAAGGTAGAAGACAAGCCTCTGCCTCCTGCCAGCTCAACGGCCGAACTGTCAGGCCAGCCAGGCCTAGCTTTCCTCTTCCGGTCATACTTCAGTAGCCTGCCGAGGTCTAGCCTGTAGACCTTTCCCGAAATAGCCGAGTCAGCTCCTAGGCCCCCGAGCTTCCGGGAAACCCGTGGACGGACCTCGCCGTCCTCTGACGTTTGGGGCTACGGGCTCTGCGGCGCCCGTGACTCCTCTGACATGCCTCGATACTTGCTGCTAACCTCGGCTGGCCGGTCACTTATACGTCGGGCCACGCTTCATCTTGGCTCGGGATACTCCGGATCCTATACCTCGGTAGATAACACCTTGTCCTTGTGGTAACTAGTTGACTGCCCCAAGGTTCATACCTCGGAGGCTATACCTCGGATGATTCCTCCGACGTTCACCTTACGTCGGATGACGCCTCCTGCGTCTTTGCTTAATTGCTACCTCGGACGGCTTACAGCCTTAACCTTACATGTCTTTACCTCATCTTTAGCCTACCCGGGGGTAACCCCCCGACAGTAGTCCCCGAAGCTGATGTGGTCTTGCAGCCTCGGATGAAAGGCCGCATCAGGTTCAACCCGAAGCCACATGCGCTACAATGTTTTGCAGGTTACCGAACCAATACTCCGAGAAATCCATCGGTCTGTTCCTCGGCCATACTGCTTTTCCGAAGTATCCGCCGAGATCTCGGACGTCAACCCCTCGATTTCTGCATCTTACTGACTTCGGTCAGAGAACACTGTTCACGTGTCCCATCCGTCACTTCCTGGTCCACGATAGTCAAAGCACTCGAGTGCTTTCCACCACGCGGCCCACGTCAGCGGAGGTTTCCCGCTTGCGCCGCTTCACGCTCCAGTAACCGCGCCGCACGACGGTTTGCCTCCTGCAACCGATCCTGTGGCCTGCTTGTCCACCGCTATCTTCGTGCCACGTGGGCATTTGTGCACAAACGATCCCACTCGCCGCTCCGATAACCGCGCGGTAGTGCGCAGTTACCGCCCGCGGTTATAAATACGGGCCCAGGGCAGTGCTTCCCTCTTCTTCCTCATTCACTCGCCGTCTCGCCTCCATCGCAACCAGCGCCGCCGCTTCCCGTTGAGAAGAAACGCGTTCCCGCCGCCGCCGACGAGCAGTTCCTTCCTCGCCGCTGCGACCGCGTCACCGGCGCCGCTCCTCAGCACCTCGTTTTCACGGTATGTACTCCCTTTCTTGATACCCTAGGCATTGCTCTAGGTTTCTTCCTCTTCGCGTTTGGTTCTTCATATGTTCTTGAATAAAACTCTATTTACCCCCTCCGGCAGATCTTACTCGCATACTCTTTTGGGTAGAAATGGTTTCATGCCTCGGATAGATGTTCGCCTAGCATAGATATGCCTCTATGCACATAAGATAGCCACCAAACTCCTCCTGAGTTAGCCAAATATTGTACTAGATTCCAGACTCCCTTTTTCCTTTGCTAAACTTCTGCGCATTCTCTGCAGATTGACTCTGCCGAGATGTCTCCTCCTGAGACTTCGGAACAAACCGAGGTTCCAGACCTCGAACTGGAGGTCGGAGAACGAGCCGGCTGGGAAGGTTCGGATGTAACTCCGGACGAAATCCAGTGGCTCAGGGCGACTCGGCGGATTCCCGCCGGGGTAGAGTGTCGCCTGCCAGAGGGCGAACTCGAGCCTCAAGTCAGCAAGGGGAACGGGTGGTCTTCGTCGCGCACTTTCAGCGCGGCTTCGGACTGCCCGTTAGTAACTTCTTCCGGAGATTTCTCGACAAGTTCGGACTCCAGGTTCATCATCTCCCCGCCAACGCCATCACCACTCTCTCCTGCATCGTTTCCTTCTCTGAGGGATACCTCGGCCTCGAAGCCACGGTAGACCTCTTTTCTCGCTACTTCCAACTCAAGCGGCAAGTGATCCCGGATCCAAAGAACAAGGATCTGCCCAAGCAATTAACCGCCTGCGGAGCTGCCACCATAGCTCCTCGCCGAAACTCCATCTTCCCACGTATCACTACTCCGGACACCGTTCGCAAGTGGCTCCGGACGTGGTTTTACGTGAAGAACTCCGGCGAAGAGGACCTCCTCAACCTGCCGGTGTTTAACCTCAGCCCTCCTACAGAACAGCTCAACTGGGACTACACTCCCCCTCACACCGGCGAACTCAAGGCCATCCATGGGTATATTGCAAAATGGCAGGACCCGGAAGACCCCGGGAACGACGGGAAAGTCCTGACGGCCGACGACCTGGCCTGCACATTCGTGAAGCGCAGGGTCTCCCCTCTTCAGGCGCGGTCTCACAAGATCTGCCACATGAGCGGTCTTTATGACCCCACCCGTCATACGCACGTTGCACTGGACAACGCCGCGGTAGCTCGGCGAGTCCGAGCTATCACCAAGTCCAAGATCTCCGACGCTTGGACATGGGGAAGGGAACCCCACTACCGGACCAATCCAGCGAAACAGGTACGCTATTCCGACGTTTTCTTCGATACTTCTTTACCACCGAGGTCTTGCTACCGACGTTCACCTTGACAATTTTTCTTCCTAACTCCTTTTCATATGTCTGCCATACAGCTGTTCGCCCGCCAAACCGCCGAGGATGGAGTCCATCCTGGACCACTTCGGCAAGGATCTCCCTGTCGAGGACCCACCATCCAACGTGGACCCTGACGACGAGGATTATATGCCCATTGCCTCGGCCCGCATCACCACCGCGGGTAAGCCTCAAGCACAAGCTTCAGTTCAAGAGATTTCGGATGACGAGGAGGGGTTCCTCGTCATGGAACCAATAAACGCGGTACCTCTCTCCCGCCTTCCTCACCTTCCGAACTTTACTCCAGCAACCAGCCGGAAACGCGCTGGTGCCGCAACTTCGGCCGCCGAACCATCCGCCACTGGAGCCTCCGGACCCACTGAGGCTCCGGTCAAGAGACGCCGGCTGAAGAAGTCCGGACTTCCTCCTCATGCCCGGGGGGGCAAGAGGTTTCCTACCTCGGATGGGTAATGCTTTGCTTCTATAGCCAACAATGTTTGTTGTTTAAACATATTATCTCGGTATTAACACTTGACCTTCCTCTTTTCGTTGCAGTGCCCCCATAGACGTGGATCAGGAGGTATCCTCCATGACTGCACCCGTTGGTGCCTCTGAAGCCACGACCACCCCGACGAACTCTCGCCCAGGATCTCCACCGAGGTCTGGCCCGGCCTTGGGGAAATCTGCCCCCACCCGGGGTCAGACTTCTCCGCGTCCTCAAACGGATGCCAATCGCGCCAGAACTCCGGCTACCGCCTTGCCGGAGCCTCGACTCTCCCCCCGCAGCCAGACTGCCCGCAACCAACAGCAGCAACAGCAGAAGCAACAGCCCAAGCAGCAGCCCCAAAAACCAGTTCGCCAACTACCTTGCCGTTGGAGAAGGGCAAGGAGAAAGAAAAAGAGACGGTGAAGTCTAAGGTCACCCCCAAACCAACATCTGGGTCTGGCACCCTGACTATTTCTTCTCCCTCAAGGATGCAACCGAGGTCTCCTCCCCCGGCGACACGCCGAATTCCTCCATTCGCCGCACCCATTGATGAGACTGCCCCTCCGGCCGAAGAATATGCTCGGAGGGCATCTCTTATATTGGATAACCGGCCTGCTTCAAGCTCCGAGGCTACTTTGGCCTTGGAGGCCTCGGTTAGGGGCATCGAGCAGGGCGGACCGTGGGGATTTCCTCCTCTGCGCACTGATAGTGACCAGAGCCTCGGCTCCTTGGAACACTACAATGCAGACTGGAATTCTGCAGACATGGACGAGGTCTCTTCTGCCTCCTTGACCGCCCAAGGGGACGAGCATCCTGCGGGAGCAGCACCTGCGCCCGACGCATGCTTGAAATGCAAACTTCTGCTTTGCTTGCTACTCGAGCTGTCAACGTAAGTTCCACTTTCTTTACTTTCATGCAGTATTCTCTAATATCCACCATCTCCAGTCCCCGAGATTCGAGGTAAACTATTGACGCTCCGCCGGAGTTAAAATTGTTTGGCTTGAATCTTAACTCTCCATTTTCATCCGACGTATCCAATCCATTTTTATCTCACTTTAGCATGCACCTCGGGTACGAGTCCCCGAGACTCCTGTCGAGGCATACCCCGGCAACATTTTCCCAAAGAGTTGACTCCGAGTCCCCGAGACTCTTGTCGAGGTATAGCCTTTCTAACCGAGCTATATTTTTCTTCCTTGCAGAATGCTATGAACGTTCGCACGGATATCTTCCATACCCTCCTGTTTGACCACAAGAAACTCCACGACGAGCACAAGGCCGTCCTTGCAGCGAAGAAAACTTCGGATGACCAGCTAGCGCAAGAGAAAGCCGAGGTAGCTCGTCTGGTAAAGGAACTGAAGCGCATCACTGAGCTGCGGACGTCTGAAACAAGAGCAGCTGCAGGCGGAAAAGGCCAGTGTTGTTGAAACAGAGAAGAAACTTCGGGAGGATGCCGCCAAGGAACATGAGAATGCGCTCCAGTTAGCCGAGGCCCGCGCCACCTCGGCCACCGAGGCTTATGAAGCCCTTCAAGCTTCGGTTAACCAGCTCCTCCCGACGCTGGAACGCATCAACCAAGAAATGGACAGTAAGCTTCTTGCCCCCCTTATCCTTGCTTTGTCCTCAACAGTACTGGCTCTTTGCCGAACTGTTTCTTTCATTATTAACAGGCTATCCTTCTGCAGAGCACTTCACCTACACCCAAATCTCGGCCCGCAATATCACTGCTCAGCACAGGAAGAGGCGTAACGAGACGAACCCCGTCTGGACCATTGAGGACCACATCGTGGCCATCAAAGCTCGGATCCATCCCTTGAAAACCATTGGGTCCGAACTCCTCGACGCAGGTCTGTCTGCTTTCCGAGCCTTATGGCCTCTTGCCGATGCTCCCAATACTACGCCCGAGCTCGCCGCCAAGCTTCGTGAAGCCGAACAAAGACTCCGAGAGTGGCGTTCATCTTCAGCTCGCGCTGGAGCTGATGCCGCTCTCAAATTCATCATGACTTGGTGCGAGAAGATTGACCTCGAAAAGATGGACACTCTTCGCCGAGGCTCGCCCTGGTCCTCGGACCCAATTCTCATCAAGCGCCGCGAAAAGATGGCTGCCTTCTTCGCTGGATATGCCAACACAAGAACTTGAGCGAAGGAGACACCTACTCCGACGCCGAGGATTACGAGCCAGAAGAGAGGAATACGAAACAGAATCCGACGTCGAGGCCGAGCAAGGTGACGACGGTGAAACCCGCGAAGCAGAAACCGAGGCTTCTCCACAACCTGACGCCGAGGTTACTGCCGACGTTGCCAGCACTTCCCAGGCTACCTCGGCTCCGGACGAAATCCCTGCTGCCTCGGCTGTTGCCGACGTAATTCCTGATGCCTCGACCTGAACTTATGCTTGGCCAAAAAACTTCATTAAATCCCCGGTATGCCGGGACGCAGATGTAATCAAACTTAAGTAGTTCCTTTGCTACCTCTATTACTATTATGCTCATCCGAACCATGCTTTTCTAAGCTTTATGTCGAATCCTTTTGAATGATTGCTCGAGTTTACTTTCGTGTTTACTATATTTGGCATTCTTTGCTCTTGTCTGCCATTCTGGCGTTCGACAGTCGAGTCACAAGATTGTTGTTCATAGCATACAGTACTTGGTAAATTCCGAGGTATGTTTCAAAGTCATCCGACATAAAAAAGAAGTAAAAACAGGGGTTAGTAAACGACATATGCCGAACTGTCTTTTTGGACCGAGTCCCCGAGTTCATTTTCATGTTTCCCATGTTCTTTCGTCTTTGCTCTTGACTGCCATGCTGGCGTTCGTCAGTCGAGTCACAAGATTAGTTACATAGCATACAGTACTTGAAGTTTGAGACGAGGTTCAAAATAGTTCGGCATACGAACGAAGAAAGAGTACAACAAAAAGAAACATGCAATCATAAGAGCGAGGCAGTCCCCGAGCTCACTCTCGAGGTGCCGAAGTTTTTATTAAAGATCAGCCGAGGTACATACATTATATTCTTCAACAGTAGAAGGGTCGGAGTAGAGCTACATTCCATGGACGCTGAAGCTCCGAATCGGGTCTATCCAGCCCATCTCCCCTTGGTCCTGTGCATCTATAAGATAGTATGAATCATTGTGCAGAGCTCGGCTCACAATGTATGGTCCCTCCCATGGAGGTGACAACTTGTGCCGACCTTTGCTGCGCTGACAAGCCTCAGCACTAGGTCTCCTTCATTAAACTTTCGGGGTTTTACATGCCGGCTTTGATAGCGTCGGAGACCCTGCTGATATATTGCTGACCGAGATAAGGCCAATTCTCTTGCTTCCTCAAGCAAATCTACAGCATCTTCCCGAGCTTCTTTAGCCTCGGCTTCTGTGTACATTGCCACTCTGGGCGCATCATATTCAATGTCGGTTGGCAGCATTGCCTCGGCCCCATAGACCATGAAAAATGGCGTATAGCCAGTTGATCTGTTCGGTGTGGTCCTTAGACCCCACAGAACTGCTGGTATCTCATCGATCCAACACCCCGGTGTTTTCAACAGTGGTTCTATTAGCCGAGCTTTGATTCCGGCCAATACCAATGCATTTGACCTTTCTACTTGCCCATTAGCCTGTGGATGAGCCACCGAGGCTACATCAAGTCGAATTCCCTTACTCATGCAGAACCGAGCAAACTCTCCGACAGCAAAGTTCGTGCCGTTGTCTGTAATGATACTATGAGGATATCCATATCTCAGGATTATTTCCTTCAAAAAGGTCACTGCCGTATGACCATCCACTTTCGGATTGGCTTCACCTCGATCCACTTAGTGAATTTGTCCACCATCACCAGTATGTGAGTCATATTGCCTCGGGCTGGCTTGAATTCTCCCACCATGTCCAGACACCAAACTGCAAAGGGCCACGTGATAGGAATGGTCTTGAGCGCCGAAGCTGGCATGTGCTGCTGCTTGGCGAACCTTTGGCACCCTTCACATTTCCGAACTATATCTTCTGCATCGGCATTGGCGGTGGGCCAATAGAACCCGTGCCGGAACACCTTGGCCACCAGAGCTCTTGTGCTGCAATGATGTCCACATTCTCCTTGGTGGATCTCTAAAAGCATCTCCTTGCCTTCAGCTGGTTCGACACACCTTTGCAACACCTCGGTCACACTTCTCTTGTATAGCTCCTTGTTGATGATGGTGTATCCCTTAGCTCTCCTCTGGATTCTCCTTGCCTCGGTTGTATCACTTGGCAAACTTCCATCGGCTATGAAGTTCATGATCTGCTCCGCCCATTCCGGCACTGGATGCAGAGGAAAAAGCCTCTCATCTATCTCCATTGGTTCGGTCGCCATGATCTCCTTCATGATTTCCTCCACCATTGCTCGGCCAGTCCCCGAGTGTTGGTGCGAAGTCCCCGGGTCAGACCCGAAGTTCCCACCATCTATCTCCATAGGAAAGGCTCTATCATTCCTCGGATACTGCGAAGCAGTCCCCGAGTCCGGCCAAACGCATCCGACGTCTACCTCCATAGGAATGGGCTCAGACTCCGAACTTGGCGGTAAGAAAATTGACTCAGAGTCAGGCGAGGGCTTGATTGAAGGAGTTCTCAAATGGTTCAGTGCTATCCCCGGTGGCACCGGTTCTTTGGATGAACCGAGCTTAGACAATACGTCGGCGGCTTCATTCTCTCCCCGAGGTATGTGCTTGTACTCACATCCTTCGAAGAACCCAGACACCTTTTGCACATGAAACCGATACAACTCCATGTTCGCATCCAATGCATCCCAAGTGCCGTGGATTGATGCACCACCAAAGCTGAATCGCCGAAGCATTCTATACGCCGGACACCTATCTCCTTTGCCACCTTGAGCCCATGGATCAGGGCCTCATACTCCGCCACGTTGTTCGACGCCGAGAAATGGATTTGCAGCACATACTTCAACTGGTCTTGCTTCGGCGAGGTTAGGACTATGCCGGCACCTAATCCGACCTTGGTCTTGGACCCATCAAAGTGCATCTTCCAATAATTATAGTCCGGCAAGGGCGGCTCATATTGCATCTCGGCCCAATCGCATAAAAAGTCCGGTAGCGCCTGCGACTTGATTGCATCTCGCCTTTCATAATGCGGAGTATATGGAGATACCTCGATCGCCCATTTGGCAACTCGCCCAGTTGCGTCCTTGCATCCGATGATCTCCGAGATTGGAGCATCACATACCACCGTCATGGGATGCTCTTGGAAGTAATGCTTCAGTTTCTTAACCGCCAGGTATACTCCGTACGTCATCTTCTGGTAGTGGGGGTAGTTTTGCTTCGACGTGGATATCACCTCGCTCAGGTAGTAGATTGGTCTCTGCACCGATTTGCCTCCTTCGTCTCGCTCCACCACCACTGCAACACTTACGACCCGGTTTGTAGCCGCAATGTATATCAACATCGGTTCATTCTGCAAAGGGGACGCCAACACCGGAGCAGTGGACAACATCTTCTTCAGCTCATTGAACGCCGCGTCCGCCTGCGGGGTCCAAGTGAAACTGGTACTTTTCTTCATAAGTTGATACAATGGTAAGGCTTTTTCTCCTAGCCGACTTACAAACCGACTTAAAGATGCAAGGCATCCCGTGAACTTCTGCACATCTTTTAAACAGTTCGGCAACTTCATTCTTTCGATAGCTCGGATCTTAGCCGGGTTAACTTCTATACCTCGGCTCGATACGAGGAAACCGAGCAATTTTCCAGCCGGGACACCAAAGGTGCACTTGTCCGGGTTAAGTTTCAACCGATACTTTCTTAAATTTGCAAATGTCTCTTCGAGGTCTTCGATGAGAGTATGCTTCTTTTTAGTTTTGATAACAATGTCATCGACATACACTTGCACATTCTTGCCCATTTGAGAGTGTAAGCACTTCTGCATACACCTTTGATAAGTTGCCCCGGCATTTCTCAAACCGAAACACATGACACGATAGCAATACGCCCCGTACGGGGTAATAAAGGCAGTCTTTATTTGATCATCAGTGTTCAGTGGGATCTGGTGAAAACCAGAATATGCATCAATAAAAGACAACAGCTCACATCCAGCCGTAGAATCGATCACTTGATCAATCCGAGGTAAAGGAAAGGGATCCTTCGGGCACGCCTTGTTCAGGTTGGTGAAGTCAATGCACATGCGCCACACCTTGACTATCGCCGGTTCGTCCTTCTTTTTCTCCACGAGGACTGGATTAGATATCCAGTCCGGATGCAGCACTTCCATGATGAAGCCTGCAGCCAGTAACTTCGCCAATTCTTCGAGTACCACCTTTCTTCGGTCATCTGAGAGCCGCCGCGTCGGTTGACGCACTGGTTTCACCTCTGGCCGAACAAACAAAGAGTGCTCTGCCAACTCCCTCGGAACACCTGGCAGGTCTTTAGCCGACCATGCAAAAATGTCCCGATTCTCACGGAGGAAGTGACAGAGCGCGCTTTCCTATTTCTCGTCCATGCCAGCACCAATGATGGCGAAACGCTCCGGGTTCTCCGAGTCCAGCGGGATTTTCTTGGTCTCCTTGGGCACCTCGAATGAAGCGCTCATGTCCGGAGTAATTAGTCCGGACATGCCGAGCTGAGTAGACTGCGCCATTGCCACCACCTTCTGAAGTTGCTTCTTCTCCGCCGCGATCACCAAGGACTCGGCTAAACTAGATCCCGCCGAGGCACATTGCATAGCCTTCTTGTAGTCACCAAATGGTTATTATTCCCTTGGGCCCCGGCATTTTCATCTTTAGGTAGGCCACATGAGTGGAGATCATGAACTTGGCCAAGGCTGGCCTTCCCAGCAAGGCATGGTAAGGGCTCTGCAAGTCCACAACCTCGAACTCAAGACTTTCAACTCGGCTGTTATCTCGGGTACCAAAACCCACGTCGACCCAAATCTTTCCCATAGGTGCACAAGAGACCCCGGGCACAATACCGTGAAACGTACAGCTGCTAGGCTGCAACTGGTTCGGTGAGTATCCCAGCTTGACCATGGTGTCTCGGTACATGATATTTATGGCACTCCCATTGTCCACCAAGACTCGGGTGAATCTCACATTGTTGGTCGGCCCACAGAACGTCGGATCCACCACCAGTGCATAGTTTCCAGGGCTCGGCATGATCCGAGGTGTATCTTGCCTGCTCCAAGTGATCTCTTGCTCGGACCAATTCATGTATTTCACCACTGCTGGAGTTACTGCATTCACCTCCTTGGCACGCCTCAGCATACTCTTCTTATCAGTTGACTCAGTCACAAACACCACGTAACTCTGATGTACTTCCCTATAATCATTACCGGGGTTCTCATACCTCTGATTCTCAAAGGACCACGTTTGGCTTTGGCCGGCACCACCGTTGTTGTTGTTGCCCTGGGCACTCACTGCATTCACCGGTTTCGCCTGCACCATCTTCTGGTTTTGGGCCGCATGCACCGGGGTTGAATTTGCTCCGGTTAAGCTCTGATTCTGCGCCGCTATGGTCGGCTTATGCTGCTGCTGCGTTTCGGATATTGAGGTCTACGCCATTGGTTCGGTGGCCCACTCCGGTTTGTCCCAGCTTTCGCCCCTTCTGCAGCGGTTCGGTGATGAAAACTACACTGCAGAGTGGTATGGTTGGGTGTTTTGCCATTCCTGCCATGATAGATACATGGCCCATTCACCAATGACTCGTAAGTCACAGGTGGTCCGGCCTCCTGCCACTGCTTCGCACCACCGCCCTGATTCTGGTTCTGGTTCGGAGTCCACGCCTGACCCTCAGTCTTCGGTTTCTGGGCGCCTCCAGGTCCGGACTGACTTGGGTTTACAGCATTGACTTGGAAATCTGGTTCTCTCCTCTTTTGCCCGAACTCTTGACGGTTATCAAACCTCGGTCCGTTGTTGCGATTGTTCATCGGATTCCTCCTGTTCCGGGCATTCCCATCCAGCAGAGGCTGCATCGGATCGCCAAGGGCATAGGAATCAGCTATCCGAATCGTCTCGGCCAGAGTCTTTGGCATATCTCTCTGGAGCCTCTGCCACAACATGCTACCATACCGACATCCATCAGCAAACCACGCTATAGCCTGTGCTTCGATAACTCCTCACAGGAGTTCCGAACATTGCTCCACCGAGTCAAGAATTCTCGGTCAGTCTCATTGTCCTCCTGCTTGCACGCCTGCAAAAGCTGAGGTCGGTTTGGCCTCTTGTAAGTGCTGGCGAAGTTGCTATTGAATGCCTCCTCTAAATCCAGCCAGCAATTGATGCTATTCTCCGGCAATTGTTCAGCCAGATCCGAGCAGGACCTTCCAACATGTGCGGGAGATACCGGACCGCCCATCGGCGATTGCCCCCCGCAATGTATACTGCTGAAACATAATCAGCTAGCCAATCTTGCGGCTTGGTGCTCCCATTGTACGGCCTGGTACTCCGACCCAACTGAAACTGAGACACTGGTGGAGGTGGTTCCTTCATGATCCGAGGTCCAAAACACGCCGGACCAGGAGGACCTTCCTCTTCCAACCTCTCGGACTGTAAATCCGATCTAGCTTGTATCGCGCGTCACCTGTAGGCAACGTCCGAGCTCCGATACGCTCTCCCAATGCACCATCCACTCTATAGAATCCAGCCCGCTCCATGGCTGAATTTCCATCATCATATCGGTCGCCACCTCGACCGACGCTCTTCGGCTGCGGAACATACTCCGGCTCTTGCTGATACTGCTCCTGCGGCCGGGGTTGCTGCTGATGCCTCGGGGGCTGAGGTGGTTTACCTCGGCCAGCCGACGCTGCTTGCCCACCGTTCTGATTTCCCTGAGCTGAACGGCCTTTAGCTCGGCTTGCATCACCTGGGCCGGGGTCTCCATTGGCTCGGCTAGCGTCACCGACCTTTTGCTTTCCAGCTAACACCGGATCGTACACTTGCAGCTGCATCTCCTTGTTCCGACCTGAAGTGACACTCCGGGCACGTTCGGCTCCTCCGACGTGTGGAGACGAGGCTTGCCCCTTGGACCCCTGGCTAACTGGCCTAATCGAATGGACCGCCTGCGAACCGCCAAGCCCGGCCTTGCGGAGGGCTTCATTTTGCTTGCTGGCCACATGCACTAACTCATTGAGCCGCTTCTGCTGCTCACGCCATGCATCTCCGGTCAACTCCGATAGCCCGGCCCTTACTGCTTCGGCTGCTCTAAGGTTCTTAGCTGGTGAACTATACACCGGCCTACCAGTAGCCGACCTGCTACTTGTTGCCTTAGTCGAGCTCGAGACTGCAGCCCTAACCATCTCCTCATAGAGGTCCTTGCCTCGGTTGAACAGAGCAGCTTTCTTACGCCGCACAACCGGAGTAAAACCATCCTCTATACCATGTGCAGCATTGTACTCCTTCTGCTCCATATCGAACTGCTGCCTAGCCTCGGCCAGCAACCGAGCTTCTCTCATCACTCTCTGGCGCTCTGCCTCTAACCCGGCCACCGTATGCTCCACACTTGCCTCTACTGCGAGTGGCCGAGCTAACCTATCAACGATAGATTCTAAGGGAAACTCTTCCCTTGGCATGCCCAACTGCTCATTCTGACTAGGTTTCTCGTACGGAAACTTCGCCGCCCGACCTGATTTCTCAGGCAGCGCGTTGGCGTCGCCTCCACCTCGGCTAGCGCGACTTTGCCAGCATCCGCCTTGCTAGCTGCAGGCTGGGTACCAGCCACCATCACCTCCACACACCTCGGAGGGCGAGTAACACGTTGGCCCAAAGCCGCCAGGAGTGGAGTTTCGTCGTCCACGAGCACCTGCTCCGGGTACTCGCGAACCACCTCGACAGCAACGTATGTGGGGAACTGCCGAGCATCATGAGGAAACCATTGGTGGGGAAAGGCTTGCCGGCGAAGCACCCGCATTGTCACTCACAAAGGCAAACTCGCCGATGTTGGCAACAAGGCCAGAAAGAACACACTCAGAGGAGCCCGTCCGGATGGAAACTCCACCCAACGCCTCAATCTGCCCCACGGTGGGCGCCAACTGTCGTGGTGGGATCACGGCAGATGCCATGGGTATGGCTTAGTTGGGGCCGAATGGTCGTTGGGGGAATCCGGGGAGGGTTTATGCACTCAAGATGTGCACAAGCAAGAACATGCAAGAAACCACAAGAACATGAACAAGAACCAAGAAAGCCAAGAACACAAAAGACACCACGATGTACCCAGGTTCGGGGCCTTCGTGAGGAAGTAAAACCCCTACTCCTGCCTTTCCTCTCTCAATATATCAGTGTAGTTCTAGGTACAAGGTGCTCCTCGAGCTGTATGATGCTCCAAGTGAGAGCTCTAGATGGAAGATGAAACTATGAAGGGGGAAATGAGCTAGGGTTTTCGCCGTCTCCTCCCTGGAGGTAGAGATGCCGCATATATACACAGGCCGAAGTACATTTTTACCCCTGCCTACAACTGACAATGGCATGGCCAAAAGGTAGAAGACAAGCCTCTGCCTCCTGCCAGCTCAACGGCCGAACTGTCAGGCCAGCCAGGCCTAGCTTTCCTCTTCCGGTCATACTTCAGTAGCCTGCCGAGGTCTAGCCTGTAGACCTTTCCCGAAATAGCCGAGTCAGCTCCTAGGCCCCCGAGCTTCCGGGAAACCCGTGGACGGACCTCGCCGTCCTCTGACGTTTGGGGCTACGGCTCTGCGGCGCCCGTGACTCCTCTGACATGCCTCGATACTTGCTGCTAACCTCGGCTGGCCGGTCACTTATACGTCGGGCCACGCTTCATCTTGGCTCGGGATACTCCGGATCCTATACCTCGGTAGATAACACCTTGTCCTTGTGGTAACTAGTTGACTGCCCCAAGGTTCATACCTCGGAGGCTATACCTCGGATGATTCCTCCGACGTTCACCTTACGTCGGATGACGCCTCCTGCGTCTTTGCTTAATTGCTACCTCGGACGGCTTACAGCCTTAACCTTACATGTCTTTACCTCATCTTTAGCCTACCCGGGGGTAACCCCCGACATTGTAAGACAGTAATATCCAGCAAACAATCTTTTTTTAAGGTATTGTAGAAGCCTGTTAAATGAATAGTTTAGAACCATAGAACCTAAGCAAAGAACAGATCAAGCATTCCTCGTCAGCAAACACACAATTATTAAATGCTCATGTGCAGCTCATAAAAGGTACAGATTCTGAACAAAGCAAATCATTGTCTGCTGGATAAAATATTAAAACGACTATTGAAAGATGCATCTATGTCAACATGGACCATCGGTGAATCCACCTGATTGCGTGTAAACATGAGAATCTGAATTTCCAAAGATCTTCATTGGACAACACCAATCAGGATTTTAAATGTAGAATAGCAACAAAAGGAAAAACATAGATATATGTTCTCAATAGCTGGAAAAGGGAGGCATCAAATATACCAAAGGAAACAAATAACAGTGTTAACTGAAACAACATTTTTATCTCTATTCTCTTCATTGGACAACACAAAATCAGAATCCTAAATCTAGAATAGCAGTACATAGATATCAGTTCTCAATAGCTAAAAAGGGAGGCGTCAAAAATCCCAAAGCAAGCAAATAACAGTGGTATTAATTGAAGCAACATGTTTATCTTTATTTTAGAAATTAATCATCACCGAGAACAATAGTATGGGATATCACGCAGTTCCTGCAGCATGTATACATAGTTGTTCTTACTAATAAAGGAAAAACATACATCTTAGTAGATATCAGTTCCACTTGGAACACGAGTATATATTTAGTTGCAATCTCACAAACCGGCTTTCAGATGCAAATGATCTAGAAATGAGTTGAAATATTATCTCAAATCATATTGTAAAAAATAGGCAGAGCAACACAAATGGCGGTAGTGAAGAGAAGAATAGAGCAGGGTTAATATTGCTATGACATCAAAGTGCCTAGCAGACACTTATACTTTTAGCTGAGGCAAGCAGCATGTCCATGTGCATCTTAGCAGTTAGCATAGACAAAGAGCTACTGATTCAGTTTTCTTTAGACCCAGCAACTTAAGCAAGAAACAACTGAAGTACCATCTAGATAGGAACCAGCTACAGCTTGACACGAAAACAGGGATGAAAGACAAGGGACACTATCCATAGGATATACAGGAACACAGACATGGGACTGCTGGGTGACTATACACAAGAAATAAACCCAGGAAAGAAACATCATTAGCCATACATATCCAGACACACACACACACAAGTAACATGCATATAAGTACATGGAAATTAGAGCATATATAGCAGAAAGGCAAGATCCATACCTGACAGCCGATAACCAACTGAAAACTGGAAGCAACCAAACGCAGAGAACCGTCTGAAGCATTCTTCCTGTCAAAGGACATCGTTATGCAAATATACACAATAGCTAGAAAACACTATAAAATAAACTACCCAACACAAGAAATAAAGTCAGGAAAGAAACATCAGTAGCCATTTACATATCACAGAACATGTCCAGCCACACACCCACAAGCAAAATGCGTACTAATACATAGAAATTAAGCAACCAGAAATGAGCTTTGCATCAGACTTGCAACCAGTTTCAAACCAGTAACCACTAAACCAATGCACAAAGCATCGATGGTCGATTAAAATTGTTGGTTTTGATCAATTGGTAGTCACACAGATCTAATACCAATGAACTTAACCTGGAACGACTGAAAATGATGCACAAACTGTGACGAAATATACAGCAAAGGCAAGATCCATACCTGACACAACAACCAACTAACAACTCAAAGCAACCAAATGCACAAAACCGTCCTTTTACTTGCAAGAAACCCCCTTCATAGGCACATGGCTAGCATCTCATGATATTGATTTATCTCAGAGCTCATCCTTGGGCAGGAAATGATATTAGACACAAATAGAAGCATGGTGCAAGAAGACACGGGCCACATATAGTTCCTGCAGGTCCACAACAAAAACAACTGGGAAATCATAACAGGGACAAATAAAGTTGCAAAAAACCAAGGAAAAAGGGAAGAGGGGAGGTCTTTTTTGGTACCTTCCGAATGTTGACCGGGTATGTAATAGGCACGTCCCTCTTCTGCTCTAGACAAACCAACCTTCTCAGTATCTCCTGCAAAATCAACATCAAATTGTAGTGGTTGGTGAGCAGCAGAACTCTGCCGAGAACCACAACAACAACGCAACCACACAAAGTCAACAATCCCTAGCTTGCAATACGGTTGATGAAAAAAGTATTAAGCAAAGCTGGCAACACGCACATATCTCACACCACTGAATGCAATATGCTACCTTGCTACCATATAACACAACCACACAAAGTTAACAACCCTAGCTTGCACTACGATTCAGATCTGAAAAGGCTGTAACAATTACCTGTAGAACATCAAGGCCTAATCTTCTCTATAATTTCATCTTCTTCCATAACACATCTGAACCAAAAAAATATATAGAGAGAAATGAGAACATATCAGATTTCACAGCAAATCTATTCTTCGTTCACAGAAGACCAAATTAAAGCTAATAGCCTACTATTTTCATAAGCATACACAAAAAAGAAGAGACATAGGAGAGATCTGCACAACACCTTGCTTGAGATGTGGAGGACCGGTTGGAAGTTCGCTGCAAGAGGATGGCGGCTGGAGGACCTTCAACATGCTACCAGGGTCTCGCCGGCGGCCAGATGGGGCGGCGGCCAGCGAGCTGCTCCGAGGAGAGGCGAGCACGACTTGGTGGCCGAGGAGGACCAACCTGCAGGCTGCAGGTCGAGCAGACGCCGCCGTCGAGGTCCAGTCTCGAGCCAGGTAGCAGACAGGGGAAGCCCGGTGAGACGGCGGCGTCGAAGAGGCGGTGGAAGGAGAGAGTGCGGGAGGCGAGAGAGGTGATGCGCACAGCCCCACAGCCAAGCCTCCTTCCTGCGCGGGCGAAGACGTCGAGGAGGTGAAGCGTGGACTTCCTCGTCAGTAGTTGCAGCCCTGCGCCAACGACGACGGAGACCAGCAGCGGCGTGAGCGCAGCAAGGTCAAGGAGAGGTGGGACGGAAACGACGAGGTTTTCACCGGCGGAGGAGAGCGGGACGGGAGCGCAGGCGGCGGCTGAGAGAGAGAGAGAGAGAGAGAGAGAGAGAGAGAGAGAGAGAGAGAGAGAGAGGGAGAAGACGCGAGGGGATTGGGGGAGAGAGGACGCGGGGGATTGGCGGCTAGGGTTTTCTACCGCGTGGGGTGCAGCTTATATACCACCCGCGCGGTAAGAATCGGACGGCCAGGATCGCAGGTAATTCCTTATCTACGGTCAATATTGTCTAAACTCTGAGGAGCCCCATGTTTCACCCAAGAATGTAATCTTTAGATATAGGATACAAGGCCAACATCACTAGCAGAGAGGAATAAGTAATCCTGATTTGGCGATTATTCATGGATAAAACGAGAAAGAATTCTCTCGCTACCCTCCTTGTTCTTTGCGAACGAGAAATCAAGCCATATTTTCAAGAAAAAAGGAGAGTACTATTTACAATATGCATGGTCAAACTAAACTAAAATCAGTAGTTAAATTGTGCGATTCTCTTGTGCAGGTGTACTGACCAATCTATCTATCTATATCTTTTATAAAGCAAAAAACCCACTAATATGCATTAATGATTTTTCCGTCTCAACATGTAAACTATCTACATCATTCATTCTCTCAGCCAATCAATTGTGCATGCCATCTTTACTAATATTTATTAATCACTACATGGTTACACATTACACAACATTCATTTCTTAAACTATCCAATTGTTCACATTAATAATTTATAATACATACTCTTCTCATGTCTATTAAATTTAGTCTCTCGACTATGATCAATTGAATTTTACATATTTGTTTAGACAACATAATGTATCATAGCTCTTATACCCTTTTGGTTACACAATATAGTTTGTAAAGGATCTCCGCTGCAACGTGCGAGGTATCCTTCCAATTTATTGGTCGGTAAGCCAATACGCTTATACTTGCCTAAGTTTCAATTCGTCTCTTTAGGAGAATGTGTTGTTCGGAATTCACAACTGTCTTTTAGACAACTAGCAATTCTACATGTGCAATACACATAGTCATACCTATATGATGCGTGGATATGTCATATATTTACTTTAATAGATAATATGTACATTATATTGCACAATTCGCACCAATAATAATCAACCATAATAACATACTCCCTCCGTCCACGAAAGAGTGTACTTCCAGCTTTTTTGATGAGTCGACCTATTTCAAACTTTGACCGAGTTTACACAAAAATATAAAATTATTTGTATATAAGATAAAAATATATTTCATCATGATCTAATTATACTAATTCAATTGCATAAATATTGGTGCATTTTTGTATAAAAATGGTCAAACTGAGTTTCCAAGAAAGTTGGAAGTACACACTTTCGTGGAGAAGGAAGTAGGAAGCAAGTAAAAGAGAGGTGAATTAAGAGAGAAAAGCCAGTACCATAGTTAAGAGAGGTTGATTCGGGTAATTACATCTTGTAGTTAAGAAAAGTTAATGATATAATGTACGCTGTCTAAGGTGACCCACCGACATGAGTGGACCATTCTAAAGTGGCATGCATAATAAGACCTTAAACAATGTTTCTATGATGGTTCAACTAGCACTCTTTAATCTAGTATATGAATAATCAATATATATTTTCAAGTCAAGAGCCTAAAGTCACGATTATTTGGACACGACTTAACTTTTTTGCATAAGGACACGACTTAACTTATTATACAATATTTTAACTTAAATCGATAGTTGATATAGGCTCCTGGCTAAACATGTCAACTCCCGAGTGGCATCATATCAATCTAATGAACAAGGAGGGTACACTGAAAAATATCAACATCACATGATTGTCTCTATGCCATAGTTACCTTATCTATTGGTAGCATCTTGTCTAAACTTAGTCTAGTTTTCTCGCTTGAATAATCAAAACACTGAGACTATAACCCTAAACAAACAAAGAGATTTGTGTTATTATAAATTTCTTGTGCTTGTCGTAGTTTATTAATACAAAAAGGGTTAAGTCGGGTTTATACAAATGAAGAGAATAGCGATACGAGTATGTGAACCAACATACACAGAAAGACCCTAAACAAAGTGGTGTCGAAGTTCTTGTCAAAGATGCACCAAAATCGTCATCGTTGTGAAACCATTGCTCTTGTTGTCGATGGACAACATGCAATTCAGTCACTAAAATATTTGCAAACACTTGTAGAAGAACAAACCTCATTGAATCGCTGGAAGAGTATACCACTGTATATGACACATTAAGCACTTTGACAAGGGCCCCGCTTTAGGCAGCCGTCGTGCCAATATCGAGACAAGACCGGCCACCTATCTCACAAAGGCGCTCAGAAGAAGTTGTTGTTGCAAAAGGCGAAACTGCCGGGGATGATGCCACATAAGCATGTCACACAGTAACAAGAGATCGTTCGTGAAGATATACGAGGACAAAAACTCCTAATCTTCTCTTCAACTCCTGGCCAAGTGTAGCCAAGAAAATATTGGAACCGGATAAACGTTATTTGAGAGAGCACTATTATCACCTCTTGAGCGATGTCGCTGAGACACAAAACCAGCCAAAGAATTCTTCCTACACATAGAGATGTTGACATGTTGTCCCTTGGCGTAGTCTACGGCACCGCGAGAGGAGTTAGATCATTTCCAACCGGCCACCCTAAACCCGCCCTATATGTCTGGGCGGACAGCCCGGACACGGCTTGGACCCAAAACCAGCACCCAGTCGCCTCCCCAAATTCAGCCTAAACAATCGAACAGTCTGGCAAACCCTAAAACCAGCCCATATGTGGGGAGGGTTTGGGGCTACCCGGACGCGTCCGCTACGTCGGACCCGTAAACGCGGACCCACCCAATTTCACCCTAAATCGGACCAAACCCTCGCCCGACAGTAGATATTTTTCACACTCAACCGTCTCCTTCTCCTAGCTCCACCTCCCTTTGCCTAGCTCCGCCGACGCCGCCCTTCATTGTCGGTCGCTCGCACCCCCGCCGTCGTCCGCACTCTGACGCAAACCTTCCCCGACCAGATTTCGGTCGTAGAAGATCTCCGCGGCGGCCGCATTTGGCCGTATCTGTAAGTTCGCCCAAACCCAAGCTCACCGAGCGCCCGCCATGGTTTCCTGGGACACCAATGAGGACTCAGCAAGCTCCTTCCCTCTATACGGGGTCACCTCCTCCGACTCCACCTTGGTATGTCCTAAGTTTTGCTCACATTTTTAGTTTACCCCAAATTGTGCAATGGGAGTCGATTTGAGTTGCATTTTGTTGAATTGTAGGATTCAGAAGCATGTAGTTGCAATGTTTGGGGTGTGATATCCAAATTGAACGATTCCCTCCGAGTCAAGATGCGATTTGAACTTCACAATTGAGAAAAAAAGAAGGTCGAAGAAAAAGTGTGAGGAAGTTCAAGACACAAACCGGAAGTTGGAGGAGAAAATAAAGAAGATTGAAAAAGAGAATAAGAATATAGAAGATGAGTTTGGAAGAAGAGAAGATGAAAATGGAGATGCATCTCGCCGACACTGTTGATGATTACAAAAGTAAGACAGATGCAACTCGGACGAAACTAAAGAAGATAAAAAAACATGCCATCGAGAAGGAGATGCATCTCCATTATGCATTGGGAGATATAGTTATTTTAGTTATAATTATAGTTGCTATGTATGAATTATCTTTGTGCATTAGATAGAGTTTGCACAATGCAAAAGAACCAATCTGCATGTACTGCATGTATTTAGGGAGAAAACATAAGAATTATGATTGGAGAATACAAAATATAGGGGTTGTTCGGTCAGTGTCCACGTATATGTCCGGACTTGTCCACAGACAGTTGGAGACCAAATTTGATGTAGCCGGTTGAAGATGCTCTTAGACCCGCTTGTCTGGCACGGAAATATTTCCTCCCGCGTCGCCGTAATCGGTCTGTAATTTTAGCCGGCCGTTTTGGACGTGCTAATCACTCATTGCGTACGTTTGTTTTGCAACAAGGGCGATGCGCACTGTCGTTTAGATGTTGACATGCAATCTTCTCCCACCACGTACGCTTAACTCACAAGTCCGGATGGCAATGGGTACCCGATACCCGCAAACCCGACGGGTATCCGCCTCAAATGGGGAGGGTTTGGTCTAGAAAAATCCCCATGGGTATGCTTAGCAGGAAATTTTCATACCCATCGGGTATGGCGGGTGCGGGTATGAGGGTGCCATACCCATACCCTTTTACCCGCATACCCGGGAGACCCCACATGTCAGTGTGCTTTAGGAATCGACCCCACCTGTCATATGCTAATTCCAGGGAAGAAACCCTTGCGCCTCACACTCACACCCGCAGCGCGCATCGCATCCTCTCTTTTCCTACCCTAGCGCCGCAAACAGCAGGCAGCAGCCGCACACAGCACACTCGCCTCACACCTCGCAGCCTCGCTTCTTTTCCCCAGTCCCGATTCCCGAACGCCGCCGCCAGCCCGCCACCTCGCCTTGCGACGCCGCCACCTCGCCTTGCGCCGCCGTTCCCAGGGATGGATCCCCTCGCTCTGGATGGGAGCGACGGTGACTCCGGCGAGAGCCCGATCATGGGGCAGGGTGAGGCGAGCCCCACACCGACGTCCCCTCCGTCGGCCATGGATGCGAAGGCCCTCCAGATGCCGCCGGCGGGAGGAGGAGAGCGGCTTGGCTTCTATCTGGGCGCGCCGTCAAGCTCGAAGGCAAGGGGCGCGCGCAAGGGATTGCCGCCGGCTGGCAGCGGCCAGAAGAGGGCCCGTACACCCGTGGCTTCTTCAGTTCTTCCTCCGACGGCGGCCGCCCAGTCCAGAAGAAGGCGAAGAAGAGGGCCGCCGGCGACAAGGGGCAACAAAAGATGAAATCTCCAGTGTATGTGTAGCTGCTGATTTGCTTGCAGAGATGATTTAGGTAGTGTAGTTGTTGTTTAGTTGTTTAGATGCAGAGATTTAGATGTTGTTATAGTCTTATAGATGCAAAGATGTTGTTATAGTCTAAGATGCTCGAATTTGGCGGGTACGCGGGTACCCGACGGGTATCGGGTACCCGGCGGGTGTCGGGTATGGGGAAATTTTATACCCACATGCGGGTACGGGTACGGGTAACGGGGGCGGGTAGGAGTTGCGGGTGCGGGTATGGGGATGCCAAACCCGCACCCGAACCCGGCGGGTGCCATCCGGACTCACAAGGCACAAGCCATACATGCACTCCCCAGTGGCCCAGTCCTTGGCGCACTACGGTGCAATCATCAATAATTGCCTCTTCAAAATGCAGTGCCACTATCTTTCAACATGTTTCTGAATTCAAGCTATCTTCCCAAAACGGAGATTCCACATATTGGGTACAAGGTAAAATCTGAAATGCGGACTGTCTCTCCCCGCGCGGAGCTTGGTGGAGGCGGGGCTCCTCCATGCCAGCGTCGGCGTTCCTAGGGCGGCGGCGGCCCGGCCCTGGCCGGGTGGTGGCTGGACAGCGGCGACGCGCGCGGCCTGCGGGGCGGCGCAGGGCTGCAGTGAAGGCGGGCGGCGGAGATGGCCGGCCGGGCCTTGCGGCCCAAATCTGGGCCTGACGGGCCCCATCTGGGTTGTGGCGGGCCGGCCTGACCCGCGGCATGCTCTGCAGCTGGAGGTGAGGCGGCGGATGCAGGGGGCAGCGGTGACGGCGGCCGGCTTGTTGCAGTGTGGCGGCGAGCTTCACGGGCCCTTTCCGAACACGGCCGGACCCTATTAGGACTGGTGTGCCCCGTGGGGGCTTTACGGGCCCGCAGGCCCGGCCGGACCTGATGGGGACTGGTGTGTGCTACTGCCATGTCCGGTCGACTACCGTCCTCGGCGGTGGAGGTTGGTCCCTCCCGCCGGCTACGGTACTGCTGACCCCAGTTCATCCTTTTTCGCACCTTCGTCTTGCAGACCTCCGGACAGCTTCTTCGGTGAGACGGTGTTGGTAGCTTCGGGATCGTTTTGGCGCATGTTGGTGGGTGGCTTGTCTAGTGGTGTCGAGGCTCGTCCTCGCGGGGCTCCTATGCTACGGATCGTCCGGGGTTGTGGATGGGGTTTCGGGAGAAATCATTGTCAGTTCGTCTGACACTGACGCGGTGCCGCTCTCGGGTGGCTACCCTTCATCCGCTTCCCTCTATGCCGGGGGAAACCCTAGGACCTGTGTTGGTCCGGCAGTAGTATGTCGTTCCTTCTTGAAGGTGATGTCTGGCACTCGTCGATTCGGTGCTAGGAACGTGGTGGTACTTCGTCGGAGAGGGCGCAACGGTTGCGGGTCACCATCGTTTAGTCGATCCGCCTATGTCTCCATTTTTTCTTCTTTTCTTTGGGTGTATGTTTGCTGCCGCCCAGCATTGCAAGTCTGTTGGTTGTATCGGGTCTTTGCTATATTAATATAGCGGGCCTACGGCCTATTTCGTCATAGATATATCCACTTTTGGACAAACTTGAGACACTTATTTTTGGACGGAGGAAATGTTATACGCAATTTATGACTTTATGCCTAACCCGACACTGCTCTCCCCAACGCAAGCTCCCCCTCTGTCCCTCTGAATCAACTACACGTTGCAATCTTCGTGCATTTTCTTTGTTGTTACCATTGTACCGTTCCTACACCACCTGACAAAGATGGTGTGCTCGTATTACACCTCGGCTTCGTCGTTCAGGCTATCCACACGCCTTCTCTCTTGTCGGTTACGTACGTTCATATTTTCACCCTCGCCATTCTACTTCCTTACCATATCCGTGTTGTAGTGGCTAGCGCGGTCGCAAATAGTGTTTTGTAACATCCTGAAAATTTGGAAATTTTGAAATATTTAAAACCATGCATGCATTCATCATCATCATGTCATAATTGCATTTCAAACAAAATTTATAAAATATAAACTCAAAATAAAACACCTAAATTGAAATATTATTAAAAAGGGCCTATGTATGCCCTATACAATACTTTGATTTTATTAAATTATTTTTTGTGGCCTATGTACTGCCAAAAGGTTCTATTTTGGACAAGCTTTCCAAAACCTATTTTTCAATATTTTCTAAAAATATTTGGTAAAAGTTTGAATTTTAAATTTGAACCCAAAGTCTTAAAACAGAAAATAGAAAAGAAAAGAAGAAAAAAAAAGATTAGACAGGCCGGTCCGGAGCCGGCCCAAAAACTTACCTGCCATGCGCGCAGCGCTTAGCGGCCCAGCAGCAGCCCTGCCCGGCCTTCTCCTCCGTCGCGCTGACCAGCGGGCCCCACCTGTCGGTGTCGTCTTCTCAAACGTATCTATAATTTTTGATATTCCATGCTGTTATTATATCAATTGCTACATGTTTTGGTTACACTTCATATCATTTTTATGCATTTTCTGGGACTAACCTATTAACAAGATGCCACAGTGCCAGTTCCCTGTTTTCTGCTGTTTTTGGTTTTAGAAAATCTATTAAGGAAATATTCTCGGAATTGGACGAAACAAAAGACATCGTCAATAATATCACGAGGAGATCACGGAGTCCAAAGGGGAGTCGGAGCAGACCCACCAGGGGGCCACGCCACACTAGGGCGTGGCCCAGGGTGGGCCCGCAAGACCCTATGGCGTGGTGGCCCCCTCGGCCACCGACGCCGCCTCTTCGCCTATATATTCTCCGTGACGCGAAAACCCTATTACGGTCGATCATATTCCACGAAAAGTTCCGTCGCGGCCGTCATCGTCAATCTCAGATCGGAGGAGTTCTGAAGCTCTTCCCGACACCCTGCCGGAGGGGAGATCATCACCGGAGGGCTCTACATCACCATGCCTGCCTCCGGAGTGATGCGTGAGAGTCCACCCCTGGACTACGGGTCCATAGCAGTAGCTAGATGGTTGTCTCTCTACCTTGTGCCTCCATGTTTAGATCTTGTGAGCTGCCTAACATGATCAGGATCATCTTATTGTAATGCTAGATGTTGTGTTTGCTGGGATCCGATGAATATTGATACCATGTTTATTCAAGTTATTTATCTATGTGCTCTTGATCTTGCATGCTCTCCGTTGCTAGTAGATGCTTTGGCCAAGTAGATGCTTGTGACTCCAAGAGGGGGTATTTATGCTCGATAGTGGGTTCAGTCTCTAGATATCTAGATCAGTGACAGAAAGGTCTAAGATGGTAGATGTGTTGTTGCTACTAGGGATAAAACATTGGTGCAGTGTCCAAGGGCACTTGTAATGCAGTAATCTGTTGTTAGCAACTTAATACTGAATGGGATGCGGATGCTGCCTTGAAGGTGGATTATTTAGGCATAGATGTTGTTGGAATAACGGTCTATGTACTTTGTTGTAATGCCCAACTAGATTTTATAGTAGACATCTTGGCATGTATTGCATTCTTATGCCCTCTCTATTTGTCAATTGCCCAGCTATAATCTGTTTACCCAACATGCTAGTTATCTGTTCTGAGAGAGAGACACCACTAGTGAACTGTGGACCCTGGTCCAATTTCCTCATACTGTTTACACAACCTGCTGCAATCATCTGTTTCCTGTACTTGCTGTTTTTCCTGCTGTTTTCCACACCATACGTTTAACTCTTTGTTTCTGCAAGACCGAAGAGATTGACAACCTCTCTGTTTCGTGTTGGGCAAAGTTCTGGTTTGTGTCTGTACAGATTCCACGTTGGTGCAAGCTCCCTAGCGCCAGGGGGAGTCAACATCAACAACCTTCCGATAGATCGTCAAGTCCTACTGGATTGATAACCTTGGGTAGATTATTCAAGGGAAAACTTCTGTTGTCTACATCATAACCTTCCTCTTGGGGTTCACCAACACGTAGCCATCACTTCTCCAACCGCCGCGGCGCCCATGACGCGCACGACCGTGACGCCGTCGCCCACGTCCCGCACGCTCCCCACTCGCCATCGCACCGCAACGGCACCTCGCTCCGCGCCCTTAAATCCCCACTCCCCGCTCTCTCTTTCTCCCAGCAAGCACGCCCACAATCGCCGCCAGGCTACCCAAATCGGAGCCCAAAATCCGCCGCCTGCCACCGCCGTTCGTCGTCATTTCTGGTGAGCTCCGATGACCCCACGCCTCCTCGCCGTCTCTATCCTCTCCCTTCCGATCTTCCGAACCGATTTGACATGGTCTCGCATTTTTGCATACTCCAGAACATCGGCTCCATCGTCCGCCCGAAGTTCGCCGCCACGCCACCAACAGCGGCGAGCAATTGCCGGCCAGCCAGAGAAGCCACGCCATCCCCGACCACATCATCGACCTCGCCTCGAACTCCTCTATCCTCAGGTACCAACGCCGTAGCCCTGCCAAAGATTGTAGACTCTCCTTGTTCAGTAGCTTCTAGTGCAACCACATGTCATATGGGATCTGTCTTGATCAATTAGGTTGTGAGACCCCGGTTCTGTCATGACCAGCAGATGTAGGGGATGATAGGTTGGAGTGGGTCCACGTTGACTCCGGGGAATCACTTCTGAAAGATCTCGTCTCGGTCTTCTCTTTTCCATTGCATAATTGGGTGCCATGGAGGATGGAATGATTGGGTCTTGTGGTGAAAGTGCACAACCTCTCGAGAGTTAAAACTAAGTATACTTAGCCGTGTCCCCGGTTACGGACAATTCTGAGCAACTAGACAAGGCAGCTGTTGAAGGTCTCCTCATCCCAATTTCTTAAATTAAAACTTGATGGGAGAACAAGGGTTTGAGAGCTCACTGATGTCTATCAGTGGTGCTTGTTGTGAGTAGTTGTCAAAGGTGTTCACTGATGTCTATTAGTGGTACTTTTTGTCTAAGATGATTTTTTTTTTACAAATGATAGGATAAAACTGGCTTTATGCAAATTAACCTTAAACTCCACTGAGCCAAATATTCATGTAAATAATAGGTCGCCATTTAAATCCACATAAGTGTCATCTTGCCACCACAATTCAATTGTGCTGACCCAACAAATTTGGGCTGTAACTCACCGTTGCAGGTTCATCAGACAACGAGTGAGGTCTCGTTAGGGTCTCGAGTCCACAACCGACATGCTTGCCTGTGGCGCATGAATATGATGGGGCTCACTGTATCATTTGCTTTCCGCTGTGTGTGTTTATTTCGGTTTGAGCTAGCCATGGGCTATGCACCTTGTATCGAACCTTTTTATTTCTGGATCATCGTGTAAATGACTTGACGCTTTGTTATGATATTCATCTTAAATGTGTGTGCTAGCAAGTCGATCCAGGGACTAGCACGAAACACATGGGTCTCCACTTATTTTAAAAAGTGGGATCCTTTACATGTTTTCTCCCCTAGGGTCTCTCCACATGCACTATACTCCGATTATTCGCAAGTGTAGGGGATTATTTGCAAGTGTGGGAGTTGGTGACATGTGTATATGTATGGTGTCTCGGTGTTTCCCTCGAGAAAAACATACTCACTCCGTATCAAAATATAAGACTTTGTACCTACTTTCCACACACATGTATTTAGACATGTTTACATGTGTGTGAAAAGTAGGTACAAAATCTTATATTTTAATATAGAGGGAGTAGGAAGCAAAGGGTCGATCCATAATTCATGGGGTGGAACATAGTGATTCTTAACTCTGATGGTAGTTATACTTAGTTTGAGGACAAAGCCCCACCGAGATAAGACTACATGATATGGCACTTTCTCGTAGCCAACACCCGACTATATTATTGTTCTTTTTTTGCGAAAATATTATTGTTCTTACTCTTAGTGGTTTTTGATGATTGTTATCATCTCTCCAGGAATTTTGTAAAAATTCATTCCGATTATGTAGCCTGGGAGGGCAATTTCGTAGCGCATGAACTAGGTAGGATGGCAAAGGGATCTGATCAAACTTGGACTGACGATCCACCTGCTCCATTAATCCTTTTTTTCTACAGGTGATGTAACTTTTGTTGGGAAACTTGGCCCATGTACGTGCGGGAGCCCATTACGGTGGGCTCTCCCCACGATTAGGGTTTAGTGGGTCTTATCCTTTCCCCTATATAAGCAAGGCAATATTGTACGTACTGGTTACAGAAACAGAGAAATAAAAGAGATCCTTGCCTACATCCTGTGTCATCTACTTTTCTGTACGTGTGTGTTCTTCGCCTCCGTCTCCTTCGACCACGCTGCACACCCTCGGGACCGGCCAGCCGGCAGAGGTTGTGTAACACGTTATCAGCACGTGGCTCTCCGTCGAGCCTACATCAAGCAGGCTCCCTGCAACGATTGCGGAGGTATAACCACAATCTGATCGCAAAAATGGATTCGTATCGCCTTTTTCCTTTCCGTTTTTTCGTCTATCGTATTTTCTAGATGTTACCTACGGTGTCGATTTCCCTCCCGAGAGTCGAGCTGACGAATATGGCGCCGACCAATGTCGATACTCTTGGATTCATGGGGGATTTGATGATGCCACCGTAGGGAGTCGGTACAGACGTGATCCTGATGATCATGGTACCGCCACGGCGCACCGGCTGTGCGACGCGCTGTCTCGATTCCAGATGAACGGACGAAGAAAAATTGGCATCCGAAGTGTTTTCTATGTCGGCGTAAAAGACGTCGTCGGCTGACTGCCGTAGAGCCTGCTCGTCGTGTGTTACATAGGTCGGCAAGCCGCCACGCAACACACCGAGCCTCGCACTACGCGGCGCCGTCATCGCACTTCCGCATGAGCTGACGACCCAGATGACCTCGTAGACCTCCGTGTGTGCTCGTCGGCCCTGTTGGCCGCGCAAACACGCCCGAGGCGCTGCCGAACGCCACGAGCCCTGCTGGCCCGTTTTGCCTTAATTAATGGCGTTGATGGAGAATAAATTTGAGCTGAAACATTTTGTATTAAGTTCTCTTAATTATGGCCATTTCCAGTCTCTTAATTCTGCCCCTGATTGCGCATAATTATACAGGGCTACGCGCGAAATTTACATTTTAGCACCTGTACTTTTCCAATTTTACGAATATTTTATTCCTGCTGAATAATTTATCCGTAAGTCCCTGGAATAGTCTGTTTTTGCTGAAATTATTTATCTGGGCATAAAATAGCTTTGGAAAGTCATTTTTAGGACCATTTTTTCACGTTAAGGTCACGCTTAGCATAATATCTCTATGTACATGCTTTTATATCATGTTTTACTACAGTAATTAATTGTTTTAATACTTAGTAGAGCATTTTTAGCATTATGCAATCGATTACCTGCTGTAATCTGATATACTTTTTGCATAAATCGCAGATGGCCGGAATCATGAACCGGGAGTTTGAGGAGTTGGCTCAGAATGGGCTGAACTACTTGACCTGGGCCTCGGACGTGGTACTCGTCCTTGAGGGCCGGAAGCTTAAGGGAGCATTGGATGCGGGGACCAAGACGGCCCCCAGCACCACCACTCCGGCAGAAAACGCCCAAGCACTGCATTTCCTCCGCCATCATATATGTACTACGCTGAAACACGAGTACATGGCAGAACGGAGTGCTTCAACCCTGTGGACTGCCCTCGAGGCACGGTTCGCTAGGCTGAAGTACACCATTAAGCCGCGGGCGGAGGCGGATTGGATGCGTCTAAGGTTTGCGGACTTCAAGATGGTGGGAGACTACAATTCAGCTTTACACCTGATCTGTACTCAACTTGATCTCTGTGGTACCAAAATCACTGAGAGTCAGAAGATTGAGAAGACTCTCTCCACATTCCATCCATCAGCTCTCCAGAGTGCGCGGGTGAAAGTGCATGCTTGCCCCCAAGCGTGGTTTTGATAATTAATGACAATCCTTATGGACTAATGTTTGCATTGAGATATTCTTGTAGATCATGTCCATAGGAAAAGATTGGAGTTCATGTGTTGGACTCTAGAAGATTACATGATGATCAATGCTCTATTCATGGTTTTATATGAAGAATGGTCATATGTAGAGAAGATGAAGTGCAAGTTCAAGAGAAGCATCTCGAAGAAATCATATGCATGTAGCTTGCCACCCATTTGGATATAATGGTCAAGTGAAGATGTTCCTAAGAGTGGCACTCCCATCTTGGTGTATGGGGGAGCAACATTTGAATCTTCACCAAGCAAAGAGCAATCAAGAAAGGTGTTCCATCTTGAGAGAGCAAGATCGTCATCATCGAGCTCAAGTGGAATGCGCAAGGTAAAGGTATGATCTTGATAGGTTTTCTATTTTACCTGTCTCATGTTGTTAGTGGGAGACCGGGTTTTAGGATAGACGGCGTACTATCAAGAGGGGTTCTCAAGTGAGTAACTTGATCGCATCTTTGTGGAGAGCTCATACCGTTGCATACTTGGCATATCATCTTTCTTGGTTCTTATTTGGCTTTTCTCCTTGTTGTGTTTTGGTGCTTGTCGTGATCTTCATGACAAGCCCAAGTTCTTCGAAAACGGATTTCTTATGGAAAACTTGTTGCATTTTCGTGTTGGAAATATTATCGGTCCACCTTCAAGATAGGGTCCACACCTCTCCATGTGTGGTATCCCCTCTACATTTGTGACCCTAATATTTTTGTGGCAAAGCTCTTGTCGTTACCTTTCCAACGCAATTGGATTCACCTGTTTTGGAGTTCATACGAGAAAGTTATTGCATTTCAGGTTTTGCAGTTTCACTGTTTTCAGGCCGGAGTCTCCGGTCTTCTGGACCGGAGTCTCCGGTCCTTGGTTTTCCTCGGAGAGTGTTTTTCTTGTTCAGCCCCTGGTGGGGGCTGGAGTTTCCGGCCCAAGGGGCCGGAGTATCCGCCCCAGGCCGGAGTTTTCGGACCCAGGGGCCGGAGTTTCTGCCTGAGCTTCTCTCGTCTGTTTGTTGTTCACCTCCTGGTGGGGGCCGGAGTTTCCGCCCCAAGGGGACGGAGTTTCCACCCCAGGCCGGAGTATCCGGTCACTTGGATCGGAAACTCCGGTGTGAATCTGGCTGCAACGGCTACTTTTCTGGGAGGGGTATAAATACCCCTCCACCTTCCTCCAGCCAGCAAGCTGAGCCCAGCAACCTTTGCTTTCTCTCTCCTCCATTGTTGCAAGCTCATTTCCTTGATATCTCCCAATCCCTCCACCCAAACTCTTTGATCTTTGGAGGATTGAAGGAGAAGACCTAGATCTACATTTCCACCAATCAATCTCTCCTCTAAGTGAGGGGACCATAGTGGATCTAGTTCTTGGAGTTCTTGAGTGGTTCTCCTCTTTGTTCTTCCTCTCTTATTCCCCCATAAGCATTTGTTGCTTTGTTGGAATTTGAGAGTGGAGGACTTGAGCACTTGTGCTCTTGCCTTTTGCATTTGGTGCATCAATGTGCTCTCCACGAGGATTCGTGAAAGTTGAAATCTTGTGAACTTGTTACTCTTGGGTCTTCGGGCCCTAGACGCCTTTGTGGTGGTTGGACCCTTGTGTGGTCACTTGAAGCCGTTCGGGAGTTCCCAATCCCTTTGTGGGTTGTGCCTCGGATTGTTGTTGAAAGCCGTTTGGGAGCCCCCAATCCCATTGTGGGTTGTGCCCTGGATTGTTGTTGAAAGGCTCCGGATTCCGCCTCGAAGGAATACCGATAGTGGAAGGTGAACCAAACCTTTGTGGTGCGGTTCATCGGAGAAGAGGGTGAAACCTTTGTGGTTGTTGAACCGTTGTGTCGGTTCACACCTCTCCAACGAGACGTACTCCCTTTCAAGGAGGAACTCGGGAATACATCCTCGTCTCCGCGTGCTTTGGTTATTTCTATACCCGAGCTTTTTACTTATGCACTTTACATCGTGATAGCCTTCGTGCTTGAAGTATTCTTTATTGCTATCACCTTGTTGCTTGTCTTGCTTAGCATAAGTTGTTGGGTGCACATAGGTGAGCCTAGTTTATTTAGGTTGTTGGCTTATTAATTTAAACACCTAGTTTTATTCCGCAATTAGCAAGCCTAAACCGGAAAAGTTTTAATCGCCTATTCACCCCCCCTCTAGGCGACATCATTGTCCTTTCAGCGGGTCTACCGCCAGGAGAACTTCACGCAGTATGCTCTGCTTATCGACGCCCTCCAGGTGGCTGAGGCGCAGGATGATGTTCTCAAAAAGAACTTCAACTCGTAGCCTTCGGAGGGGGTCCACGTCAGGAAGTTTATGCCGGCGCCTACAAGGTACGCCAGCCCAAGTTCAAGAAGCGTGGCAAGAAAGGCAAGAAGGGACCTAACCCTCCCCACCCGGCCAAGCAACATCAGGCGGGTCAGGGGGAGGCAAGGCCCCAGGATTGCTTCCGTTGCGGCTCCAAGACCCATTTCTCAAGGCAGTGTCGTGCCCCAAAGCACGTCGTGGACGCGTACAAGGCCAAGAAGGCGCGCGAGACACACCATGTCCAGGTGGAGGCACCACCGGCACCCGCAGCGGGGCCCGTGATGATCCCCACGCCCACCGCCGCGCCCGTGGTGGCGCAGAGCGAGGCGCCTGTGGAGGCACATGTGGCGGTTCCCACGAACGCCATCGTGTCCATGGAGGTTGCGCACACCGTGCCCCCTCCAGCACCACAGCTGGACATCGACTCTGCCGCGGCGATGCTCGCTAATGAAGAGAAGATGAGTGAGCTCGAGATTAGGGCTGAGGTGGATGGATACTTTGCGGAATCCACCTAAATTCCCCTCATTTATTTCATGATTCCTTATGGCAATAAATTTGATACAATTATTTCAATTTGGTTGTAAGCTCTATGAGAGCAATATATATTTGTTTCACCAACATTTATTAGTTCATCGGCGATTGGATGAATTTGTTTTCATTCATTTATTCCATCATTTAATAGAGATTATTGTGTTATGTTCTGAAATATTTGTGCGTTTATGTATTAATGTTGCATCTTCCTCGCTTCATTTTTATTAATTAGACGCTATATTTTAGAACACGTGTGGCGCCCGAATGGAGGAAACGTGCCTTGCCGATAGCGGCACCACTAATACCATCTTGAGAGAAACAAAGTACTTTGAGTCCATTACTAAAATTGAGGGGAATATTACGACGATCGCCGGATGCGGTCCGCATGTAGTTGGCTCCGGACGAGCAACTATTATACTCCCCATGGGAACAACTTTGGTCATCAATGACGCATTGTTGTACCCAGAATCGACTCGTACTCTCTTAAGTTTCAAAGATATTCGTGTAACGGTTTCCATATTGAGACCCATGATGATGTCAATGGTAAGAATACCTACTCATCACAAAGCACGACGAAAATGGTAAACATGTTGTCGAAAGGCTTCCTTCATTCGCTACAGGGTTGTACTACACCAAGATTGTAGCACCGCCTGTGTACACTACCCTTAAAACTGTTTTTAGAAGCTCTGAACTTTTCAGCCTCTGGCATGATCGGTTAGGCCATCCCGGTCTTAGAATGATGAGAAATATAATTAACAACTCGAATGGTCATACTGTTAATGTCAAAAATTTCCCGAATCCTGATGATTTCGTGTGCTCCGCATGCGCTACGGGGAAATTAATCATTAGACCATCCCCCCTAAAGGTGAAGGATGAAATCCCCGCGTTCTTGGAACGTATCCAAGGGGACATATGCGGTCCTATTCAGCCCCTCTCGGGCCGTTTAGGTACTTCATGGTGCTCATCGATGCTTCCTCTAAATGGTCCAATGTTAGCCTGCTGTCTACAAGGAACCATGCTTTTGCAAAGTTGATCTCACAGATCATACAAATGAGGAATAAATTCCCTGATTATCGTATCAAGTCTATTCGAATGGACAACCCGGTGAATTTACTTCAAAGGCGTTCGATGATTATTGCATGGCAACGGGAATCAAACTTGAGCACTCTGTACCGCACGTCACACACAAAATGGACTTGCGGAGGCATTGATTAAAAGAATTAAATTCATTGCCAGACCGCTCCTTCAGGGTTGTAACTTACCAACTACATGTTGGGGTCACGCAGTGTTACACGCGGCCAACTCATCAACTTTCGACCATCGGCCTACAACATCCACTCTCCTATGCAGCTTGCGCAAGGGTCGGCACCGAAAATTTCCCACCTTCGTAGGTTCGGTTGCCAGGTATATGTACCAATACCACCCCCTCAGCGATCAGCGATGGGACCGCTCCGTAAGTCGGGGATATACGTTGGTTATGAGACTGTGTCCATAATCAGGTTTCTGGACCCCGCGACAGGTGACTGTCATACGGCCCGTTTCGCTGATTGCATTTTTGACGAGGATCTTTTCCCGACTTTAGGGGGAGATAATCAATCCCTTGATGATGAAAGTCGAGAAATCACGTGGCAAGCCACGGGGATCCACGCTCATGACCCGCGCACTGCTGAGTCAATAGAGAAGTCCAAAAGATAATAGATTTGCATTCCTTAGCGAATCAACTGCCTGATCATTTTAGTGATCTAAAGACTGTGACAAAGTCGCATGTGCCTGCACGCAATGCACCGGAAAGGGTTGAAATACCAAAGAAAGATAAGGGTATACCCGCTCCCGCCCTTAGGCCTAAAAGGACGCGGAATCCGGTTCCTCAAATCCCAAGTACTCGGGGACGCCCGAAGAAAAAGGACAAGAGAGATTTATCACAGCCTTCCCCTCAAGAGGGGAGCCAGTCGAGACCTGGCACAAGCACGGAAGTTTCAGTGCACGAAATTCCGGACTTGAATTTTCCTATATCGGAAATACCCAGCGAAGATGTGTGCGCACACATTGGAGCGGGAAAGCTAAAGGACCTTGCTCCTGGATTGGGAAATCCGGTGGAGGAAGGAAATGTGCCTGATGCACCCCATGACGAAATGGCCATTAACTATGTTAATTCTGGTGAGTCAATTAATCGAGCCATGGCAAATGTCGACATATATTTTGCCATTAAAATTGCCTCAATCATAGATCCTGACCCCGAGCCTAACACGCTTGCTGATTGTAAGAAGAGGTCGGATTGGAAAGATTGGCAGAAGGCGATAACTGCCGAGTTAGTATCTCTTAACAAAAGAGAGGTGTTTGGACCTGTTTGTCTAACTCCTTCCCACATACGCCCTGTTGGCCACAAGTGGGTTTTTGTTCGAAAGAGAAACGAAAATAACGAGGTAGTACGGTACAAAGCAAGGCTCGTTGCTCAAGGTTTCTCTCAGCGACCAGGTGTCGACTTTGAGGAAACTTACTCACCTGTCATGGATGGAATTACCTTTAGATACTTGATCTCAATGGCAGTAAACTTGGACTTGAAAATGAAACTTATGGATGTTGTCACCGCTTACCTTTATGGTAACTTGGATTCGAACATATACATGAAGGTACCCGAAGGTATACCTGTTCCGAACCAAGGTAGAGCAAATAGAAGTTTATACAGTGTTCAGCTTAAAAAGTCACTGTATGGACTCAAACAGTCGGGTAGGATGTGGTATAATCGTTTAAGCGATTTCCTTCATCAGAAGGGCTACACGAGCAATGAAGCTTGCCCATGTGTTTTTATACGGAGATCACAAGATGGTTTCTGTATTATCTCGGTGTATGTGGATGATTTGAACCTAATCGGTACACCTGAGGATATTGAGGAAGCGAGTTCCTACCTGATGTCGGAATTCGAGATGAAGGACTTAGGCAAAACCAAGTTCTGCCTAGGTCTACAACTTGAGCATTCCCCTGCTGGGATCTTAATGCACCAGTCTGCATACACCCAGAAGGTGTTAGAAAGATTTGGTTTTGATAAGGCATATCCTTCTAAGACCCCCATGATTGGGAGATCTTTACAGCGGGACAAGGACCCGTTCAGGCCTAAGGAAGAGGGGAGGAAGTTCTGGGACCAGAATTCCCCTACCTGAGTGCAATTGGCGCACTCATGTACCTCGCGAATTGTACACGGCCGGACATTGCGTTCGCCGTCAATTTGCTTGCTAGGTACAGTTCTGAGCCTACCAATAGACATTGGAAAGGCATCAAGGACGTCTTCCGATACCTCCAAGGGACCAAAGATCTTGGCTTTTTTTCCGGAGGAATCAAGATCTTACGCTTGTAGGATATGCTGATGCTGGGTACTTGTCAGACCCGCATACTGCGAAGTCTCAGACTGGCTATGTTTTCCTTTGTGGTGGAACAGCAATTTCCTGGAAATCGTCTAAGCAAACTTTAGTAACAACTTCGACGAACCACTCGGAAATCGTAGCATTGTATGAAGCATCACGAGAGTGTGCATGGCTTCGACGGATGATCGGCCACATCCAGCTGACATGTGGGCTGAACACCGTCCAAACCCCAACTATTATCTATGAAGATAATGCCGCTTGTGTTGCACAAGTCCAGACGGGTTATGTGAAGAGCAATCTCACAAAACATATCGACCCCAAATTCTTCTATGCACATGAATTGCAAAAGTTGAACGAAGTAAGAATCTTGCATACTAAGTCGTGTGAAAATCTTGCTGATTTGTTCATGAAATCATTACCAGCATCTTCTTTCGAGAGATGTGTTCGTGGAATGGGTATGATGAGACTTAGAGAGATGCAAGGTTCAGGGGAGAATCTTCACAAACTCATCGCTGAAATCTCGATCCCGATGATTGAGTACTTAACTAAAAGGTTAAGTGAGTTGTACTCTTTTTCCCTTTAGTGAGTTTTTATGAAGTTTCTCACATAAGGTTTTTAATGAGCCAATTCGTGCAACATAGCAAAAGTATACCATGAGCTTTTCTCCATATTTTTCCCATTGGGTTTTTCGGAGTTTTGAGGCATGGCTATACGGATAAAACCCAAGGGGGAGTGTTGGGAAACTTGGCCCATGTACGTGCGTGAGCCCATTACGGTGGGCTCTCCCCACGATTAGGGTTTAGTGGGTCTTATCCTTTCCCCTATATAAGCAAGGCAATATTGTGTACTGGTTACAGAAACAGAGAAATAAAAGAGATTCTTGCCTACATCCTGTGTCATCTACTTTTCTGTATATGTGTGTTCTTCGGCTCCGTCTCTTTCAACCACGCTGCACACCCTCGGGACCGGCCAGCCGGCAGAGAGGTTGTGTAACAACTTTGATTTCAAATGAATAAAGGATGAGCACAGTACCGTTACAACGGAGTCGTAGTTTGCTGAAAAGGTGGGCCCAAGACAGGAACAACTCCCATATCATTTTCCTTCTCATCTCACCTAATATTCCCAGGCCAGTCACTGACATAGTGGCCCACACTGCCTTTCTCACCCGCCGTCTCGGAAGAATCTTGAACTCGTTGGCTCTCACTCCTCGTCCTCCCCCACCCATCTCCGCTCCCCCAGGCGAGATCCATCATCTCATTCCCAGATCGTCCACAAAACCCACTCCCAAACCCATCGACCGATTTCAAAAGCTCCCCGAATCCCACCAATTTACCTCGAATTGATGCCACCAATTTACCTCGAATTGATGCATCCAATCGTGACCCAAATCCCACATCTCCCACCAGTTCAAATCTGAACTAGCCATTCCCCAGATTCCCACGCGAATCCGCCGCAATGGCGACCGCGGTCTCCAAATCCGCCACCAAGTCCCACCCCAGGTCGCCCACCACCGCGCCGCAGCCGCCGAACCCCGCCTCCGCCACCACCGTCGCCGCGCCGTCCAAGAACGCGGCCATGGCGGAGCTCAAGTCGCGGGTGCTCTCCGCGCTCGCCAAGCTCTCCGACCGCGACACGCACCACATCGCCGTCGAGGAGCTCGACCGCTTCATCCGCTCGCCGCCCTCCCCCGACGCCGTGCCCATGCTCCTCCACGCGCTGGCGTCCGACACCCAGGGGCTCGCCTCGCCGGCGCGCCGCGAGTCCATACGTCTGCTCGCCATGCTCTGCGCGGCGCACCCCGACGCCTCGGCCCCGCACCTGCAGAAGGTAATGGCGCATCTTGCGCGCCGGCTCAAGGACCCGGCCTCCGACTCGTCCGTGCGCGACGCCTGCCGCGACGCCGCGGGGCAACTAGCGGCGGTCTACCTCCGGCCGCTGGCTGCTTTACCTGCTGGTGAGACGGGAAATGGGACTGTCGCACTCTTCGTGAAGCCGCTCTTCGAGGTGATGGGAGAGCAGAGCAAGACTATGCAGAGCGGGGCTGCGGCCTGCTTGGCAAAGACGGTGGAGGGGGCAGGGCCTGGACCTGGGGTGTTGGGGATGTTTGGCAAGCTTGGCTCCAGGGTTTTCAAACTGGTCGGCGGGCAGGGTGTACAGGCCAAGGGGGCACTGCTCAATGTCATCGGAAGCTTAGCTCAGGTATAGTAGACTGTCGTCCTTTATTTATTTTTGTCTTGTATGATATATGCTTGATGAATTGACATAACAAATGCCAGACGATCAAAGTATGTGGTGGACTGCTAGTAGTTGTTTTCTGTGGGCAGCCCTGCCTGTTAGTATGCATGATCACAGAATTCGAAATCCTCAGTATTCCAGACAACCCACATCACTTTTAGTTTAGGTCTTAAAGACGGGGGTGGACAAAGTGCCATTTGACGTTTTCTGATATGGTTTGTATATCTCACTGCCAGCTGTAGGATGGAGATACTGGTGAGATTTTGGTGTGCCGATAAAAGTGTTTGGTGAATTACCGTCAAGAGTATGAACCACTGTTTAGATGCTTAAGTAGCGAGATCAAAGTGTGATCTTCAGATGAAGAGTGTGAAGTTCGGATATTTAGCATTTTATGTCCTGCCACAGGGTATATAAGACCGTGTTTACATTTAAATACTGTTTGTGTTGGAGCTGAATCGCTCAGCTCCTATCTTCTTGTAGTTTTTCTCAAAGAACACACACGCACACACACACAACCAAGGAGGAAAAACGAAAACGATGGCTTTGCTAAGGGAGACTCTTCCTTGGTGAACACAGAGACTACATGTTTGCCGGTGCCCTCACGGCCGCATTTTCCATTAATCAAAGCAACGTATATAAATACACAAAGTTTGACACTCATGCCATGCAAACTCACGCCACTACCTAGACCCACTACCACATGTACTCACTTCCTGGATCCACTCCAGCATGCATACGACTCAGCCAAACTGGCTACCCACTAACTAATCAGTGCATGCAGCAACTAACTTGCTAACTAGCTGATTCACTCGGCTAACTGGATACTAGTTTGTGCAATCTTGGCCTCACGACTCACATGCACTGATGCACCACCGCTTCACGCGGCAAAGTCTGCGTCGTACGGCTGTCGGCACCTCACCTTGTACACAGGTATCTCGCCATGCATGCGCTCAACTAAAGCCTTGCACAAACGTCTAACTTAAATGTGGGACACACAACATCAAGATTAGTGCCAACAGTTTGGCCCCACGAAGGCATGAACATGCTGTTGTAATTTACAGGATTTAAATAAAAGCTTAGGTAACCTTCTAGATGCTTCCAGTAACTCTCCATTCTTCCTTATTCGCAAAGGATCACGAGACATCTATTAGACTATTACCTCTTCGTATGCATATGGTGTTTAAATGTTGGAGTTTCAGTTGCAGTTTTCTTCCTGATATATTGGATATATCTATGTATTCATTGATGTACTAGCTGATACTAAGAAGTAGTAGGATGTGTTTTTGGGACCTACTTCTATTGCCCATTAGCTGTTTGAGCCGCGGGATTTTGATAGGTCGCAACTGATATCGTGGAGATTATATGTTGGATCATATTTGCGCACCTAGGCAAGTGTTTGACACACATTATCCTGTTTCATTCATAGGACACAATGCTGAACTGCTTTTTAGTTATAATTAGGAGCTTCATATGGTCTTATCATGTAAACTTGCCACCTATGCCATAGCTATTTATTTTTGCATACTGCAAGTGTGCAATGATAGAAACTATCAATACGGCACTGACATTCTTGTCTGAGTTTTGTTAATTGATTTCTTGCCTTTCAGGTTGGAGCGATCAGTCCCCAGAATATGCAACAGACACTGCAAAGTATCCGTGACTGCCTTGAGAACAGTGATTGGGCTACGAGAAAAGCAGCTGCTGACACACTGTGTGTCCTGGCTACCTATTCAGGCAACTTGATAGGTGATGGGGCCGCTCCAACCATCGCTGCTCTCGAGGCTTGCCGTTTTGATAAGGTAATAAATAATGCAGCTCGCTCAATCTAGAATGTGCGATTTGTTTCTGTTCCATCTCCATGCATTTTCAGATGCCCACATTATACACACAATGCATTGATAAATTGTTCCTGTAAACAAAAATCCAGGTAAGGCCTGTCAGAGATAGCGTGATTGATGCAATACAACTGTGGAAGCAATTGACAGGGGAAGATGCAAATGGTATCAACGTTTTATTTTCTTGAATAAGTGTATGCTATTATTAGGGTGTTACTATTTCCGTATTTTATGCTTAATGTTAAACAATTTGCATGCAGCAGATGGCAAAAATAAGGAACCAGCTGGTAGTGAAGCGAAGCTGGATTCACCTAGCAACAATGAGAAAGCAAAGGGCAGTAGCATTGCTGAAAAGGCAGCAGTTCTATTGAAGAAAAGACCTACACTAACTGACAGGGAACTGAACCCTGAATTTTTCCAAAAGCTTGAGACTAGAACCACAGATGACTTGGCTGTCGAGGTGGTAGTTCCCCGCAAGACTCTACAATCTCATTTACAAAGTGAAGATGATCTAGAAGAAGCAGATGGTGATCCTATTGGTCCTGCTAACAGCAATGGATCAGCAGATGATGAAGGAAGTCTGACTCAAGTGCGTTCTAGCTCTAATTTTCAAAATGGTCGAAATAAATGGGCTGGCCAAAGAGGAAATAGAAACAAAGATGCAAAGGTTAGGGTATCTGATGTCGAAGATAGGTGTGAAACAAGTGCAAAAGATTCTGCACCAATGACTATCCCAGGAGATGGTCCTTTCATAAGCAATAAAACAAACTGGATGGTGATACAGAAGCAGCTGTCACAATTGGAGAGACAGCAAACAAGTCTCATGAACATGTTGCAGGTTAGTTTTGTTCAGCTTTATTCTGTACTGATTTTTTAGCATAGGAAACACTGAATTTTGATCTTTTTATTTACTTCTAACTTCTAAGAGTATAGTCATAAAATGTCACAAGTTTTTAACTTCCAGATTGATGATAAGAGTTAATATTCCGAGTCTATTTTTTAATCTATCTGCAATTGAGTAAGTGGAAGTACAAAATTTTAATTCTATTGCCATATACTATGTTGGTGCCTGCGCCAAGCTGCTGCCAATCTTTTGATATGACAGTTTTCATGAAGTCATCCAGGAGAAACTAGTGCTATGACATTACATGATAATACAAATGAACCGAGCATAAATTATTTAGTAATTTAGAAGCAACCTTCTATATTTGCTGGACGTAAACTAAACTGCCTTTACGGCCATTTTAGGTGGTACTTGACTTGTTGTTACTTATCCAAGTGATACCGCATATTGTTGTGATGTGTTACTTGTGAGAGAATTTATGCTTATTAGATCTGGGAGAGCTACTTAATACCACTTGCACTTTGCACATTTCAGGACTTCATGGGAGGATCTCATGACAGCATGGTTACTCTGGAGAACAGAGTACGTGGTCTTGAGAGAGTCGTCGAGGAAATGGCTAGGGATATATCACAATCGTCAGGCAGGAGAGGTGGTGGTTCATCTCCTGGCAGATCATCTGCGAAATACAATGGCTTTCATGAGTATTCTAATTCGAAATTTGGTAGGGGTGGTGATGGAAGGATAGGATATGCAGATAGGTATTTTTCTGCAGATGGTATGGCTTCTGGCGTAAGAAGCCCATCTTGGAGACCAGATTCTGAACAATGGGATTCATATGCTTATTCTGGATCAAGAAGCGGAATGAATTCCATAAGAGGCTTAGATTCTTTTTCATCTGACACGAGGGTGCCTAGAAATGGTAACGACCAAGCGGGTCCAAGGAGAGGATGGGACAAGGGACAGGGGCCATTTCGGTTTGGGGAAGGTCCTTCTGCTCGAAGTGCATGGAGAGCCTCAAAAGATGAGGCAACACTGGAAGCTATTAGAGTAGCTGGCGAAGATAATGGAAGTTCAAGGGCTGCCGCAAGAGTTGCTATTCCTGAACTGGATGGAGAGGCTCTGAATGATGACAATCAAGGGGATGGAAGAGGACCACTCTGGGAATCCTGGACTCGCGCTATGGATGCTGTTCATGTTGGTGACATGGATTCGGCTTATGCTGAGGTTCTTTCAACCGGAGATGCTGAACTACTTGTAAAGTTAATGGAGCAAACCGGACCAGTCGTCGATCAACTGTCAAACGAGGTGGCAAATGAGGTCTTACATGCTGTTGGACAGTTTCTTGTGGAAGAAAGCTTTTATGATATTGCTTTGAGCTGGCTTCAGCAGGTAAACTACCATCTTCCATTTTAGGAGCAAAATTTTCCATATGAAGTTCCTTGGATGTTTTTGACTAGTGACAATCATGGTAGGGAAATGTCAAATTAGATTTTTCTTGGCATGCCAAAATGGTGCTGAACTGGGAAAAAAACCGTCATTCCATGCTAGGGCTATGGTACAGCGCTCTAAAGCACATTTTGGTGTGCATATGCTTAAACCGTTGCATATTGTTCTTGTATCTCATGCATAGCTACCGTTCATTTTTGCGAAAAAACGTACCATAGGCAATGCAAATTAGTTTAGGAAATTGGATTTGGCAGTAAGATGCTTTCAGTGGGGTTGTAGCTGAATACACTGAATTTCCTGTATCCTCAGTTCTGCGTAGTATATTGTCAATAGTCAGATTGTGTGCTCTTATATTTGTCAATGTGGCGCAAATTCAATTCAAGCCATCCGACCTCATCAGTGTGGCCCAAATGCTTGTGTGAGTAGTCCCACACCCAACGTATGCCACCAGTACCTATAATCTTCAGAAAACCTCCTGACATTGAATTTCTGCGTTTGTTCACCAAATAGGCCTTGTGCCGTTGTGCGCCTGCTATGTTACTTTTGTTAAATGTAGATCGTGTTCAGAGCAGTGGATATGATTTGGTATTCGCCCTTCTAACAAGTTGAATAGTAATTTAATTTTCCAAATTGTCCAAGAATGACGGAATATCTGAGGAGGATGTTAGACAATCTCAGTGGTATCTAACCGACAACCAGTGTTCTAAAAAGCAGCCCACACTAGACGGGTGTATGGGGGAGACCCAAATCAGCCTAGGTGGGCTAAGCGGGCAAGGGGGCACTTGCCTTCTAGAACAGGCATCTACAATGAGTTTATCCCTCAGTAACTTTATAATTAGCCAGATAACTAAGTTTAATGAAGTATTCTAACATATGTGGTAGAAAATCATTTGGATAGAGAAGTGCAACTGATTGACAAGTGGTCCTTTTGCCTTGTCAAGCAGACTCCTGGCTTTTCATTTGCTCTAGAATGAAGGCCACTCATTTTTACTGGATTGCTACAAGGTTGAAGGGGAAAATATTGTGAACTACGTGAATGAAAATTATGTTTCTTCAGTGATCAAATGGGTTTTATTTGTTAAGTAGTTACTTTTTTGTTTTGTTCTGTTTGCTTGGCAAGTCAAATAATGATTAAACATACTTGTGAAACTAATGCAGATGCAGCTGTTTCTATTTAATCCCTCCGTGGCAAAGTATGGTACATATTAGTTCTGTCCTAAGTCAAACTTTTGTGAATTTTGACTAAGTTTATAGGAAAAGATATTAATATCTACATTATCAAATAAATACTAATGAAGCCAATGCAGTACTGTGTTATCCTCAGGCATAATTACTACTGTCAAATGTTATAGAAACTATGAAGATTTAACAAAAATGATTGTGTTTTTCTCAAGAAAAATGGTAGGCTATATGTTGGTCAAACAAACATTGTGAAAGTTGATGTTTCTTTGGGGACCTTGGGTACAGTTTTCTTGCAAGAGATGTTTAGACTGAGCTGGTTGATTCTGTACTCAGATGTCTTGCATGTTGCGGTTTCATATTCGAGTTGAATACTTGAAAACATTACTTGAGCAAGTCGTGCAAATTATGATTGTCTTGGTTGTTAATGCAGTTGACTGATCTGGTAATGGATAACGGATCTGACTATCTTGGAATCCCTCGAGATGCGAAGAACGAACTCTTATTTGGACTTCATGAAGCCACTGCCATCGAGCTGCCGGATGATTGGGAGGGTGCAACACCTGTTCAGATAATGAAGCAGCTAGCCTCATCGTGGCGCATCGATCTGCAGCAGCTCATCAATTAGAGCCACTGGTTGTTTGCATGAGTTAAATTCATTTGTTCATTACCCCCGGTCTTTTTGTTTGCTCTATTGCAATTTTAGGAGTATAAATGATTAGAAATGACTTATGAGAGAATGGGAGCGGAGGAGAGAAGCTGTGTTGACATTGGATTGATGCTGTCGGGTGATATGATGTTGATATTGTTTTCCTGCGTCGTCTCTTTATTCATAATTTGTGGATTTTTTTTCTTGTCTTCTACTCAGCGCTTTTACAAGTTGTCAACGATGCAAATACTCAGTGTATTTTTCTTGAAGAACTTTTATCTCATTTAAAACCGGAGTACTATGACCTGTGTATATGCCTGGCTAGATATATGGCGTTATTATCTCGTCAGTTATTTGCTGATATGGCCAACCGTTTTGATTTATGGTTAAAAAGTACTGTTATTTGAGTTAATTAGATGATACATAATGGTTGATGATTAATATAAAAACAATATAACAAGTTTGGATTTCGAGATTTTTTTTGTAGAAAATACAATTGTCTGGTGCAGTGGACCGGTCAATGGTGTTGGGACTTGGGACCTAGGATCCTCAAGAACCCTCCGAAACTCCTTCCAGGGCAGAAAGCAGTTCAACATAAAGCTTAACAAGGTAAAGTACAAATATCAATGCAAATAGCTGAACACTAACACAACATCCCAGTTATACGCAAATAATATTACAAACCAAATTGCAAGTACGATTCCCTAAACAGGTAAGGCATTATCACTTCCAGAATATGTAGTTAAGCTACGGCAAAGTAGTAGAAAACCAACATGTAGGACATCAGATTTTCACAATATCTTTATGTTAGTGTACATCAAAGTGGGAAAATCTAGCTGCCTGAGAAACGCTAGCCAAACCCACCTCACTCTATGAGGTCATCATCACTGTCTCCCTCCTCATCAGCAGGGTCATCATCATCATAGTCGGTATAGATGTAGTCGTCTGTGAGACTGTGAGAGCGAGACTGTGAGAGCTCCCGCATGGTCTAATGCCAGGCGCGACATGCTGATGTCTGATGATACTATAGTAGGTGTACATCTGCACACTGTCCGGATCGATTTCCTCTTCGTACGAATCTTTTCGAGAGGCCATCTCCTGGTACGCAAACAAGACAACTAGTTTAGTACCAATCAAAGACTTTACCGAAACCTGCTTAGTAAAATTAAGTTAGTTCTGAGAAATATCCCGGCAAATTACGTTGAACTAGTGATTATGAGTTTGAGTTTTGGTTTGCCTGAAAGTGCTCGTTTAAGAAGTAGGGTAGCTACTGGTAGTTGTTTGTTCGCTCTTTCCAGGTGTGGAAGTAAAAGTTGGTGAATTCTGTAATAATCTCTGACCTTTTCTGGGATCATGCCAATGAAATCAGGGGCCGTGCACTCCAATGATATTTTTTCTTTTTTTGACGAAAAAGCAGTCAAGGCTGCTGTTTCATTGATAATAGAAGGAGAAAACAGAGTACAAGGACTCAGACCCACGAACAAAAACAGAGAAAAGAAGAACAAAAGCTATCTAGTGAACAACTGGGAACCAGTCTATGCATTCGAACGGCATGCAGATCGCCATAGGCTGGCTTCCTGCAGGATGCTCTACATTGCTACGTCGTTCCCTACATTGCTTTCTCTGCTACGTCGTTCTTGAATTCTGCTTCCTCTTTTCTAGCTTTGCGTTTCTTGCCCTGGAGGAACTCCGTGAGCACACGTAGCGCAACGTCGGCATCCTCGCTCCGCAGCAGCCTCTCGGACACCTCGGCCGGCGTCACCTCCACCGATGCAAGCAGCTCCTGTATCTTTGGGAACAGAACGTGGTCGTCGACGAGGTGGTAGTTCCGGGCCAACGTTTTGAACGCCTCTCAGCAGCAGAAGCCCATGTAGATGTGCATGTCCATTCGCCCCAGCCGCAGCAGCGCCGGATCGAGGCGGTCCTTGTAGTTAGTGGTGAAGACGATGATCCGCTCCTCGCCGCTCGTCGACCATAGCCCATCTATAAAGTTCAGAAGCCCGGACAGCGTTATATTCTGCTGCTGGCGAGCTCCCGTGTGGTCGGCTTTGCCGGGTGGGAAGTCGTCGTCCGACGAACTGCCGGCGTCGGGGGGCACCAGCATCTTGGGGTCTTCCCTCGACTTGGCATCGAAGCAGCAATCGATGTCCTCGATGACGAGGATTGATTTGTTAGGCATGGCGATAAGCAGCCTCTGGAGCGCCGAGTTGAGGCGCACCTCGGAGAGGTCGAGGTCGTAGAGGTTGAACCGTAGGTAGTTGGCCATGGCGGCGACAAGGCTGGACTTGCCGGTCCCAGGTGGGCCGTGGAGCAGGTACCCGCGTTTCCAAGCCCTGCCAATCCGCCGGTAGTACTCCTTCCGCTTCAGGAAACGGTCGAGGTCGTCGACGACGGCCCGCTTCAGTGCCGGGTCCATGGCGAGCGTGTCGAACGTGGCCGGGTGGTGGTGGTTGATGCCGTGCCATGTCCGCCCCTCGTTCATGAAGATCTTGAGCGCGCGGTCCCGCCGCTGCAGCTGCTCCGCCGTGGACATGATGAAGGGCACGTACCGCTCCAGAGCCGTGTCCGTGTGGTCGGCGTCAAAGCTGAGCTCCAGGGTCTCGCGTGGGGCCGTCCGATGGCCCTTACTCTTCTTGCCGTCGTCGCCGCCGGACTCGATGGATGTCCACTTGAACTCGACGCCGTCGAAGGCGTCGGTGGTGGAACCCCCGTCGTCCATGCACAGGAGCGTGCTCCAGCTGCTGCTCCCGTCGGGCTCCTTGTGCCGGGAGCGCGCGAGGCAGAGCCGGCGCATGACGCGTGGGTCGATCTTGGTGGCCAGGTACGTGCGCGCCGCGTCGAACAGGTGGTTCTCGCTGTAGCCGCCGTCGAAGTGGCGGCGGATGACGATGGTGTGCTGCTCCTTGTCGCCGGCCCCGAGGCGGGCGCGCACGAACGCCGCACCCCAACGCACCGCGGCGCGAAGCTCCTCGGGGAGGAGCTCCCTCGCCATGCCGCGCGCCAGCATGGCGTACGCGGCCACCGATGCCGCCGTGGCCAGCGCCTTCTTGTACGTGTCCACCACCCTCCCGCCTCCTTCCAGCGACGAAGCCGCGGACCCGGCCATGGTGGTCAGTGGCAATTGATGATCCATGGCTGGCTGTTAACGCCAGTGTGCTCGACGCTTCACGTTATGTAGTGCTTGATCTAGTGCTCACTTCCAGTAATGATCGACGAAGTTGTACAACCGCGTCGACGCAGTTTCCTGGAAGGTCTCATAAAGGCTAATGTTTTAGGTCATCTCCAGCCGTTGTGCCCGGCCTAAAAACGGCGCTATTTTGGCTAGGGCAACGGCGCTATTCAGATTTCTGGGGTGGCCCGATTCCCAGCCGTGCCCAAACCTAGACCTCGGCGCAAATTCGGCCCAAATATTTAAAAAGCGAAAATATGGCAAACTAGGCGAATTTCATTCATATAGGGCAAAAATTCGCCGATTACATAGTAGAGACTTAAAAATTAAGCTAAAAAACTGAAAATACATTATTTAGGCGATCTACACGCCGATCTACATGATGCCCAGCTGGCTGTAGATTGCCTGGCTGTAGTCGCCGTCGTCGGAGCCGTCGCCGGGAGCCTTGCTCGGGCCTACGAAGTCCTCATCGCCGTGCCACCTGCTCGGCCCGGGCGCGGTGGGGGTGTCCTCATCCTCGTTGCTCGGGTCGAGGATGTAGTACGGCGGCGGCGGCGACGGAGGCGGGATGCGACGGCCGCCAGTAGGCGCCGCGCGCTCGCGCTCCAGGTGCTCGAGGATCTGCCGCTGGCGCTCCACCTCCTCCTCCGCGTGCATCTTCAACGACCATTCCTCGGCGACGTCGTCTAGCGCCGGGAGGACCTCGTTGAACGAGGCTTCCACGACGACCTGCGCGGCGGCATGGTGAGGCAGAGCTCGTTGCCGGCGGCGATGTGGTCGAGGAAGAACTCGAGGGTTCGCCCTTCCCCGCCCCACCAGCGCTTGCGGCCCATGGAGTTGCAGCGGCTTCCACCGGGCCGTTGCGGCCAGTTTCGGCGAGCTCGTGCTCCTCGCGCTAGCGGAAGTACTCCGTCCAGAAGGCGTCGTTGTGGTGCACCTGCCAGCGGGGATCCGCCGCCTGCTCCGGGGTGAGGCCGGCGAGCACCTGCTCGATGGCGTACTCGCGCTCCGCCCCTTCTGGCATAGGAGGCACGGGCACGCCGCCCGCGCTCAAGTGCCACGAACCCTGGCCGGCGGAGGTGCCAGGGACGCGCATGTCTGGCGGCGCGGGGTAGCCCGCCTGGTACATCATTCAGACCTCGTTCTTGTGGAGGTGGCGGCGGGCGAAGCCGTTTGCGGCGGCGGCGTTGTCGGCCATTGTTGCTGGCGAGAGAGAGGAAGGCCTAGAGAGCGAGGGCGAGAGAGAGGAAGGCGGCGAGATCTGGTGTGTCTGGGAACGGCGAGGAGGGGGAGTTTATATAGCGCGTGGGAGGCCAGGCGTAGGGGCGCGGTGGCGCGCCATTACTGCGCCGCGTGCCCCGCGATTGGATGTCGAGGCGACGGCCGCTCACTGGGCGCTGGACACGCCATTACTCCGGCAGCCTTTGACCGGTGCGGGAGCTGAGAGGATGAGGACGCGGCCGCTTCACGGGCGTTTCTGTTCCGCACCATTTCGCCTGCTTCGCTGACAGCGCTGGCCCGCCATGTTTTCGCGCCATTTCGCTCCCCCCAGGCGCAACCCAATGGGCTAGGTTTCGCCTGGGTGCGCCGTCGCCAAAACGGCGCCAAACGGCGCTATTTGGGCTCCTGGGGGGTCCACTGGGAGAAAAACGACGCTAAAAGACCAAAACGGCGCTATTTTAGACCCTGGGGACGGCTGGAGATGCCCTTAGCAGTTGACTGCATTCACAGGTCTTCTCTGCTTGGTACTCCAATAATTCTTCACGTCGTGTTGCGGTTCATTTCGTTATGGATTTTTTTAAACCGCTTCTCTTTACCTCTCTTCTCCGAGGCTGCACGTCAGCAAGTGCGAGAACGAAGGAATCTCGGGTTGGATGGTGAGAGATCGCAAAGCGTGGTGTCCATGTCGGAATTTCGGTCATGTCTTTCGGCCTCGTATGATCGAATCAGAGTTTTATTGCAAATTCTAGCTCTGGAGTGTCACCACGCACAAGGACCAGTGATTTATCCGCGGTAAAAGCCGATGAGGCATGTACAATGCTAGACAAGGCGAGTCTTCTCTTATCACTCCACGTCATTTAGAGAAGTCAATAAATATTAGTCGTACAATGCATTATTTCTTATTGTCATCTCTAACAATTAATGAGAATTGACTAAAAATACCTTCATAAGGGAAATCATGTTGTACAATGGAGAAAATAGTCTTCTCTTAGTTTTAAGAGATAATCTCTTAGCTAAGGGAAGACAACCCCTCTCTCTTCTTTCTCTCTCCTCCAACTAAGAAAAATTCCTACGTGGCATCTCTAAGAGAAAGCTGACATCATCCCATTGTACATGCCCTAAGAGCAACTCCCAACGCGCCGACCCATTCCGTCCGTTTGTTTCCGTTTAAAACGGCGGCCAAAAGCCGGAGAGTTAAAGAGCAACTCCAACGCGCGCCGACCCATTCCGTCCGTTTGTTTCTGTTTGGAACGGCGGGCGGCCCAACGTGTTGACGTATTTCGACCATGCGTCCTTTTTTTTTGTCCGTTTCCTGTCCGTGCTGACCCATTCATGGATCAAACTTGGGATAGGTCTACGTCTAGAAAGACAGGAGACGGACCGTCTGCGCGTCTGCTTGGTGTCCGCTCCGACCCTAGTTGGCAGCGATCCAACCGCCCTCTCGTCTCCCTCCCAAAACCTTTTTCATGCTGCATGTGCGGATAGGGATGGCCATCCCACTTCACAGCCCCACCGTGCTCCCCGCCACCAACACCAAAACCCTAGCTGCCGCAATGCCGCTCAGGTGGACGGGCAAGGGCAAGCACAACAACGAGGCCAATGACGCCCTATTCCGGCTTTTACTCAGGAGAGCTGTTATACGCACGACACTCCATCCGATTGGTGTACAACGTCCACCATCCAACCATTCAGATGTGTGAGAAAAGTAAAGCATAGCGTTGGATTGCTCATCGTACAATTGTCGGACACATAAGTGTCGTACGCATAGAAGTTTCATTTACTCAGCCCCTGCCCCGACTCCTGCTCCGTCTCTAGGCCGGTTCAACATTGCGCCACCGGGGGTCGTGCTGGTTTAAGGGCGGCATCTTCGCAGGTATGTCCCCACCCGGGATTGCAGGTTGTACTGTAATAAGGCCACACCAGTACCATGGTCGGACGTGCACCTCCTTGACGACTGGCATCTGAATCCACAGAGGATTCCAGTGCCGGCCGATCCGACCACCGTCCGAGCACGGGCCCTCGAAATCGAATGCCGTCGTGTCACGCTCCCCGAGGAGTACGTCAACGACCCCGCATTCACCCCCAACTCGCGGCACTTGTACACATGGTTTCACGACGAGCACGACCAACGTCCCTGGAGCTGCTTCGCGCCGACACCGCCAAGACCGTCCTCCACCGCCACCGTCGGGTCCCGAAGTGAAGGAGGAGGAAGGCGACGAGGACGGCGACCCCATCCTCGAGCATGTCCTCGAGGAGTCGAAGCACACGCTCGTCGAGGACGAGGTTAGGCGCTGGGACCGCGTCCTCCACGAGGCCCAACAGAAGGACCCATGGTGGGCGGGATGGAGCCGGTCCCGGAGCAGCAGCAGGCTCATCCCCTCCCTGTCGAGCTCTATGGCCAGTCATAGTACTGGACTGGCCCATTCCCTAAACTGTTGCCGCCGCCGCAAGAGCAGGAGCAGCTGCCTACGTCGCCGGCCCATCTTTGGACGCCGCCGCCGTACATCGACCTCTGCGAGAACGAGAGCGAGTAGGGCGCCCACGGCGGCGAGCCGCCATTACCTATGTCTTTTATTTTTAGTTATTATAAAAATGCCATTTGTGGCCCACCCCTTCATATGTAAACCAAAATAGTCCTGTTTTAGGCCCGCTATCTATATATAAATCCAATTTTTTTTAAATGGGTCGGTAGCGTTGGATCACTACGCGGGTCACATACACGTGCGGACATTTGGTATACTGCCAACCAAAGGAACAAAAACGAACACAAAATTGTGTGTGTCTTTTTTCCATTTGGGTCGGTGTGTTCGAGTTACCATAAGCAAAACGTATGTTGGTTTCAGCCACACCGATCGGTCAAGCAAGAACCGACGCTGGATTTCTTTTCTTTTTAAACGTAAGGCTCAAAGAGTCTGATTTTAAATTAATAAAATCAAAACCGGTTACGAGAGTTATAATGACATGCTGGCAAGCTAAAGATATAGTACTAGCACAAAGCACGACAGCAAGACCGCAAAAGATGCGGCAAAACGAGCAAATCTAAGTAACATTAGAAAATGCTGGCAAGCTAAAGATATGCAGTGGCAACACACGAGTAATTATCTACTGATAGTAAATTATACATGTGGGGTTGGATGGTATGACGACAGTTAATGATCATGTGTTCCCGTTCTAACTGCACAGTCATTTTGCTAGCATTTTTAGATGCAAGCAATGTTGATAAATAAAGTCAAGTGCCGTAAAGAAAAAAAAAAACCAATGCGACCGTGTCCGTGTCAAAATCGCTTTGCGTGGGCCCACTTGACAGACACTGAATATTCCTAAAAGAAAAAAATCCCTTAGTTTCCTTCAAAAAAAAACTGCCAATCAATCATGAACTGATGAACGACCTCCAACGAAGAAAAAGTAGAGATTCGAACCCAAAACGGGTTCTGGAATAGGAGACAAATACATTGAGCGCATCTAGAAAATCATCGTTCAGGTTCGATAAATCCAGCCAACGTTTGCCCCTGCCTCCCCTAACCCGCCTGAACTCGATCTCCACCCTGACCGGCAGCTCCTCCTCCTGTCGAGAAATCTCCGGTATCCCAAGGTGGGCGCGACCTTATACCATCTTCTGATTCAGTGTTCTGTCGATTCTCGCCGCTGTGAGCTCTCTACTTCATTCCGTCGGGGCGGGGGAAATCGGTTGTCGATCTGTTCTTGGGATCGAAATCCTTGGCGGTGCCTGGTTCGCTCTAGGGGTATTGTCGAGGTATTGGTAACGCGGAACTACTATATGTATTCATACGTACCGTAGAGGAGGTGGGGAAGAACGTGGAGGGTTCCAGTGATGGGATTGCACACACGATTTTACCCAGCTTCGGATCTCACGACGGTGGCGAGATCCTACGTGCTGCTATAATTCACTCAAGGCAAATATGTGTACATGTTACAATGAGGTTGTATGCGTTCCCTAAGGCTGCTGGAAGGCTGGCTTATAAAGGCGTCAAGCCTTCCCCTACAAGGAAAGGCTTAACCGACATAGATCATGAGTCCTAGACTAACACGGTAAGAAACCCTAACTTGCTCCCTAAGGCGAACGTAGCCTGGCCTTCGTCTTGGACTTCACTAAGCCGGCACAGAGCTTATCCTTGCGCCTAAGCCCATGAGGCCTTCTCCATTAAGCCTTCCGGCCTTATCTGATGGGCCTCCTTGGTGGGCCTGGTTTATCCACCGTGGTAGGTATACCTGTTCGGCATAACCTCCACAGTAGTCCCCGGAAAGGTTTAAGTTCTTCGTTTGCCGTCTTTGTGAAACACGGGCTTTCGCCTTTGCGCAAGGCGGACAGAAGAGGTTGGAGCATTCCAAAATGAGACATTCAGTCTGTCTTAAGGATTAAGCCGAACTCTCCTGCACTTTGAACAATCTGGCAGAAAGATTCTGTCAGCGTCGAGTCTTGTCATGACGTCACCGCAGTCAAAGCTAGTCCACGACAGTTTGGATAAGCAAAGAGACGTTGTGACGCCATAACTGCTATTTTTCCGCACACGATCTCCGAGGCGTGCTGGAAAAGATGCTCACTATCTGACCGTTGCGGGACGCGTGGCGAAAATCGCGCGGACGTTATCCCACCGCACTAATCGCGGCGCACCGCCCCCATAAAAGGGAATTGATTTTCTCCATCTGGTTCATTTCCTGTTCATCGTTCTCCTCGCGCCCGTCCCCATCTAAACTCCGGCGAGCTCCACCACCACCGCTTGCACACTCATCGATGGAGAGCTCCGATGCGACCGCGGAAGCAGCAGCGGAGACGGCGTCGTCGGCGGCGGGACAAGATTCGGCGGCGAGGGATTCGGGCACCATGGATGCATCCACTCCTCGCGCGGCAGCGGCAGCAAGCTCCGCGAGTGTCTCCGCCGAAGCGGAGAAAAATGCCCAGCCCTCCGATGAGGGCGACGCGGCGGAGGCAGAGGATGAGGAGAGGAGGCATCGTCCCGCAACTGGATTGCCTCCACCATCACGGAAGCGGATCTTCTGAAGCTGCAGAAGGAGGGCATCCTCCCATCCAAGGAGGATTGCCACTGGCGATCGGCGTACGGCCACCGTGCTCCAGATCCCGCCGGCGATGAACGAGTGCTCCTCGTCTCACATCTCCTCCGCGGTTTGTCTTTGCCTCCGCATCCTTTCTTCCAATCTGTCTTAGACTACTATGGCCTTCAGCCTCATAGCGTAGGCCCCAATAACATCTTGTATATAGCTGGTTTTATGGCCTTATTCGAAGGATATTTAGACATAAAACCTAGCTTAGACTTCTTCAAGTACTGCTTTACCTGCAAACGCCAAACAGAAAAGGAAGAATTGCTCTCCTTAGGAACAGTTAGCATCAACCTTCGTAGAGGTAGAGACTGGTATCCTAAGGCGCCAAAAATAGACTCTATTAAAGGCTGGAAAAGCTCCTTCTTCTACTGCAAAGACATGGCGCCCGCAGGCAAAGACATAGGACTTCCTCGCTTTTCTCCTTTGCCTGCGGAGCCCCGCCTTTCTTGGGGCGAGAAACCACTGAAGGTTCTCCCTGACAACCTCCGTTACATGCAAAGGCGGATTGAATACTTGACAAAGACTGCTGTGCCCAAGCTCACGGGCGCAGACACCATCCTGTGTTGGTTGTCAAGGCAAATCCAGCGCTTGAAGGATCGCAAGGGCCTCCTATGCCACTACACGGACCAGAAGACGGATCCTCTCCGTGTTAGTGAGAGTGACCTTACGCATGATGCCCTCATGTATCGCTTTAAGAGGATTGCCAAGGAAAGGGTTCAGCTTGCAGAGCAGCGTCCTATGTACACAGCCGCCAACCCGGCTCCCACGATAAGGCATTTACCGTCACTGTGTTTTTATATTTCCACGATGTTTGCCTTACTAAGACCACTTTTGTCTCCAGCTCGCACTTTTGCCCGATAATCTGCTGGCTCCTTTGTTTCACGTGCCTGAAGCGGCACCCGAGTCCCCAAAGACTCGGAAACGAAAGGCTTTAGGAGCTTCTGCAGCAACCTCAGCAGCAGAAAGGAGGAAACGTGAGAAAGCCATTCCTGCTAATGCCGAAGTTCTCGACATTGAGGACGATGAAGATGCAACCTTCAACGCTCCAGTGCAAAAGTAAGCCAAATCTCAATTTCTGTAGTAAGGCGAACAGTGTCTATGAATGTTATCTCATTTTGTATATGATTCGCAGGATCAAGCCAACTGCGCCTCTCAAGAGGAAGAAAGTACTTTCTTCCAAGCAAAAGAAGGCTGAGCCTTCTCCGGCTGTTGCTCCCCCCACCCCCTCCGCTCAGCAAGAGACAGCCCCAGGCCCATCTGAAGATCAACATATAGATCTAGACCCAGTCGTCTTACCTGATAAGACGGAAACTGACAAGTTGGCCAGGGCTGCCGCTGCTGGGAAGGCGGCAGTAATTCAATCAAAAGAGCCAAACGAGCCCATTACCCGGGAGGCTATCCGCAACATGGTGAAGCAAGAGCTTTTTGATGATGAGGGGTACATCTTACCCAACATCGCCGCCATGCTTGCCGATGAGAAGGAGCGCAACGAGCCACCTTCGAAGCTAAGGCCAGTTGGTCAGACATTGACCATTTTGAATCTGGAAGACAATTGTGACGAACTGTACGTCACAATGAAGAAAAGCTACAAAGCCTTGAAGGCCATGATGCAGGTAAATATTCCGTCTTTATGTACATATCCTAGTCCCTGGGCATTACGTTGAGCTTTGACTAAGCCGGCATAATGGCCTTTCTTTCATGTTGATAAAGACTCAGTCCCTAAGCTCCTTGTAGCTATACCTTTTTGTCTCTACCTTTGTTACTTACTACTGCCCTTGCCTTAGCAGATCAGCGAGCAACTTACATGCGATCTATGGTACTCACTGAGTAGCCAAAGGCAAGTGCTCAAGCAAGCCGTCGCCCAAAATAAGGCGAACGAAGGCAAATGTTCTGTCACATGCGTTGTGAGTTTAAGTCATTTTAAGGCATACGATGCTCAACACATGCAATGTGTTTTTGCACAGCTGTTGTAGCGAAGGCGAAACAGATCGTCAGCGAGACTGGCGATATAGAAGTTGTGAGGCGGGAAAATGCCGCCTTGTTTAAGCAGCTGGAGGAGAACCGAAAGACGGCTGAGGCCAATCTTAAAGCCGTCCAAGACAGCGCCGCTGCAGAGCAAGACAAACTGAAGGCAGAACTTCTAAAACTGCAGCGACAGGCTGAAAAGGATGGGCTCCTAATCCAGATCTTACAAGGTCGTCTTGAACGTCGAGCTGATGAGAGTGCCGCCATTGACGAAAAATTGCTTAGTAAGCCTCTCTTCTTTTACTTCTCGCCTTTTCTGTCACTTCTCGCCTTTATTCCAACACTTCATTACGCCTTAACTTTTTCCGTTCCTTCTTTCCACAGTTCCAGCCGGGTTTGGGGAAAGGCTTACCTCTGAGACGCGTCTGGAGCTTATCTTGGAGTGTGGCGAAATTGTGTCAGGGCTGTATGCTGCGGGAAGAGACCTTGTCGGCAACATCTTCCCAAAACAACTGTCCCAAGTGACCAACACTAGCAACCTGCTGCCACTTCTTCAGAACTGTGTCCCAGAGGTGCTGGAACGTCTTCGCTCAGCAGCTAGAGGCGGAGCAAAACTTGCTCTAGGACTTGTTCGCGGCCACTACCCCGAGGTCAACATGTGGCGCGTTATCAAGTGTTTCCCAGCCAAGGACATAGACGGCAACGAGCTCGTCAAAGAAAAGGTCTATGCCTCTGTCTCTGGCTTTGCCTCAGCCGTTGCTGAGATGGTAGACTTGTCTATCTTCTTCTCCAAGAAGCCTGTGTCGCCTCATCCTGACAACGTGTCTGATGACGAAGCTGTGAGATCCTGGCTCAGGGCTTAATAGGATTGATAGGATACTCATATCAACAAGTTGCAACTTCTTTTCCGGAAGCTCATCTGGAAAGAACTCCGAGGTTAAGCGTGCTTAGCCCGGAGCACTCCAAAGATGGGTGACCGACCGGGAAGTGGTTCCCGGGTGCGCACGAGTGAGGACAAAGTGCGCAGAAAAGACCAGTGTTGATCTGTGGGGCCAAGTCTAGAGATCCTAGAGAGCTGCCAGGGGTGACAGGCCCAGCCCGGGGGTGGCCGGGGTGTTACAGAAGCCGAGCCACCCACAACTGGCAATGGTGACGAGTCAGAAGACGGAAATGAAGAAGAGGAAGAAGGCGAGTCTGAAGCTGCCCTGGATGCATCCAAGTCCCCTGCATAAGATGCGAAAAAACTATGCATTAAGCGTGTCATAAAAATGGCACAAAAGACTTGTTAAGTTATGTTTTGTAATGGCAGAGCCTTTTATTGTTGAACATGTTTGTTTTGCGACGCATGCACTTATTTTGAAAGGCTTGCAAACTATGCTCCTTATCCGTCTTTAAGTTTTCTGGCTTATATGCTTTAGCCTTTTCGTATGCTGGCAGAACCTAAGCACGGAACACTTCGCTGGCAACAGGGTTAGTAACCAAACTGTTTAAACACAGAAACGGCGCCGGCTTTTGGTGCGTAAAGCATCTACTAAGACAAGCCAGCATATACGCGATCAGATAAATACTCTTAGACGGATGCAATTTTAATTTTTGTAAGGCCTTAAGGCAAAAGCATCATGTGAGTAACCACAAGCACGAAGCCAATTCGGGTTAACATTGATATTTTTATCGAAATATATGATCAAATGGAAATAAAAGACGGCGAAACTCATGCATAAAAATAATTGAGGGAACCAAAGACTTTTATTTCATAATCATATATGGTGTGATTACAATAGAATTGCTAAGTGTAAAAAGGACGTAGCTGCTCAATGTTCCAAGGACGTTTCGTCTCTTGAGCACTGCTTCTTCGTTCCTTTTCCTTTTGCGGCCTCTTTTCTTCTTCTTCTTCTTGATATCACGGAGGTCCACAAGATAATATGCCCCGTTCTTAAGCGCTTTGCTGATAACGAAGGGTCCTTCCCATATGGGAGATAGTTTGTGCTCCTTTTGCTGAACAAGGCGAAGCACCAAATCGCCTTCCCGAAACGATCTCCGTCTTACCTTGCGACTGTGGTAACGCCGCATGTTCTGCTGATAAATGGCGGAGCGCTGAAGCGCTATCTCACGCTCTTCTTCGAGAAGGTCTAAGCCGTCCTGTCGGGCTTCTTCTGCGTCTGCTTCGACGTAGGCTGTTACACGAGGTGTGTCGTGCAGGACATCTGTTGGGAGTACCGCTTCAGCGCCATATATGAGAAAGAAAGGGGTATAGCCTGTTGCACTGCTTGGAGTTGTGCGTATGCTCCATAAGACAGCAGGTAATTCTTCTACCCATGCTCCAGCTGCTCTATGCAAAGGCACCTCTAATCTTGGCTTTATTCCCTGTAGAATTATACTGTTGGTTCGCTCAACTTGGCCATTCGATTGTGGATGAGCCACAGATGCTAAGTCCAACGAATACCAACTTCACCACAGTACTTTGCCATTCTCCTACGGCGAAGTTTGTCCCATTGTCCGTAATGATACTGTGGGGACGCCAAATCTCGTTATAACCTCAATGACGAACTTCTTGGCTGTTGCCCCATCAAGCTTTTTTATGGGCTTAGCTTCAACCCACTTGGTGTATTTATCCACCGCAACTAAGAGATGTTTGACGCCGCCTCGCGCAGTCCTGAATGGACCTACCATGTCCAGTCCCCAGACCGCAAATGGCCACGTGATTGGAATGGTGCGCAACTCCTGGGCTGGCATCTTTGGCTGTCTTGCATACTTTTGGCATCCAACGCATTTCTTGACGAGTTCTTCTGCGTCTTGCTTTGCTGTGAGCCAGTAGAATCCATGTCTAAAAGCTTTGGCGACAATTGCTCGGCAGAGGCATGATGACCGCAACATCCACCATGGATCTCTTCTAGTATCTCCTGTCCTTCTTCCGGCGAAACGCATCGTTGATATACACCTGTGGTACTCCGCTTGTATAGCTCTCCATTTATTATTGTGTATGCCTTAGCTCTGCGCACAACTTGCCGCCTTAAGACTTCATCCTCTGGCTCTTCCTTGTTAAGGAGGAAATTTATGTAGGGCTGTGTCCAATCTGGTTACCAGCATGACGGAAACAGACTGCGAAGCCATGGGGTCATCCTCATCTCCGCCTTTAATAGACGGCACGTATAGGTGCTCCAAAAATATATCGGAGGGCACCTTCGATCTTTTCGAGCCCATTCTGGCTAAGGCGTCCGCTGCTTCATTTTCCTCCCTTTTGATATGCTTGACTTCTAAGCCGATAAAACACCGACCAAACTCGTCTACCGTGCGTCGGTATTCAGCCATTGTAGGGCTTTCGCGTCCCATGCCCCTTCTAACTGTTGAACAACGAGGTCTGAATCGCCATAGCACAAAAGACGGCTAATGCCCAAATCCTTTGCGACGTGCAATCCATGCAACAGAGCCTCGTATTCTGCAACATTATTAGTGGCATTGAAGTGTATCTGCAAGACATAGCACATCTTGTCTCCTTTAGGGTTCTTCAGTACCACGCCAGCTCCCGATCCCTGCAACATTTTGGAGCCGTCAAAGTGCATAACCCAATATTCTTCGTCAGGGAGGGGAAGTTCATCCATTGCTTCCGTCCAGTCTGCGATGAAATCAGCTAAGACTGGGATTTGATGGCTGTACGTGGCTTGTACTGGATATCGAAGGCTGCCAATTCAATTCCCCACTTAGCCACACGTCCAGTGGCATCAGTGTTGTTTATAATGTCACCCAATGGCGCCTTACTGACTACCGTGATTGGGTGCTCTTGGAAATAATGGCGTAATTTTCTGGCTGCGAAGAAAACTCCATAAGCCAGCTTCTGATAGTGAGGGTATCGTTGTTTGGATTCGGAGAAGACTTCGCTGATATAATATACCGGCCTTTGTTCCGGTAGCTCCTTTCCTTCTTCCTTTCGTTCAACAACAACCACTGCACTAATAACTAGGTTGGTAGCCGCCATGTAAAGTAGCATCGGCTCTTGTGGTAGAGGAGACGCTAATATTGGTGCTGAAACTAAGGCGTCTTTTAACTGTGCTAAGGCTGCATCTGCCTCTTCAGTCCAGACGAACGTCTTAGTTTTCTTCAACAACCTGTATAGGGGTAAAGCTTTATCCCCAAGCCTACTAATAAATCGGCTTACAGCTGCTGCAGATCCTGTGAGCCTTTGACATCTTTAAGACAAGTAGGCTTTTTGATGTCCATGATAGCTCGAATCTTTTCTGGGTTAACCTCAAGACCTCTTTCTGAAACAATGAAGCCTAAAAGTTTTCCTGCTGGGACGCCAAAAAAGCATTTTCCCGGATTTAGCTTCATGTTATATTTTCTCAAGTTATCAAAGGTTTCTTGAAGGTCAACGATGAGATCGCCGCGTTTTCGCGACATAACGGCAATGTCATCGACATAAGCGTGAACATTGCGGCCTATTTGATCGTGTAGGCAACGTTGTATGCACCGTTGGTACGTTGAGCCAGCGTTTTTAAGCCCGAAAGGCATAGTTATGTAGCAAAACGTTCCGAAAGGTGTGATGAAGGAAGTCTTAATTTGGTCAGACTCCTTCATCTTAATTTGGTGGTAGCCAGAGTAAGCGTCCAAAAAGCATAGTAATTCAGAACCTGATACAGCATCTACGACCTGATCAATTCGCGGCAATGCGAAGGGGTCTTTAGGACAGGCTTTGTTTAAGCCGGTGAAATCTATGCACATGCGCAAGTCTTTCACGTCCTTCTTAGGTACTAATACAGGATTTGCTAGCCAATCTGTGTGGATAACCTCTCTAATGAAATTAGCGGCACTAAGCCGAGCTACCTCTTTTCCTATTGCTTTCTTCTTCTCTGGACCGAAGCGACGAAGACCTTGTTTTACTGGCTTGGCACCTTTGGCGACATTAAGGCTGTGCTCGGCAAGTTCCCGGGGTACTCCTGGCATGTCTGATGGTGACCATGCAAAAATATCCCGTTGCTCACGGAGGAACTTGACGAGCGCGCCTTCCTATGCGTCACTGAGGTCCGCCCTATGTTCGTCGTCTTGCTTGCATCGGCGTTGTCCAGCACGATCTTCTTCGAGTTTGAGCTGGCCTTGAAAGTGACATCCGAGGCGCAAGGAGGCTTCTTACCATCCGGCATTTCATTGGTGTTAACTTCTTTCTTGTACTGCTCCAGCTCTTCCTTGCTGATGACTGCTTCTGCTAAGACGGCGTTTCCTGCTTCGCATTCCTTCGCCTTCTTGAAGTCGCCATTGACCGTGATGACGCCGTTTGGTCCAGGTATTTTGAGCTTGCTGTAGATGTAACACGGGCGTGCCATGAATTTGGCAAAGGCTGGGCGGCCAAAGATTGCGTGATACGCACTTTTGAATTCCACCACCTCAAAGGCAACTTCCTCAGTCCTATAGTTTGTTTCGTCACCAAGGTGACGTCTAAGACGATTGTTCCCATAGAACTGGCCTGCCTGCCTGGCACTATGCCGTGAAACTTGACTGTGCTATGTTTAGCTGTGTCTCAGAAAGGCGCATGCGCTTTAAGGTTTCAAGATAGAGGATGTTGATGCTACTCCCTCCATCCATAAGCACCTTAGAAAGCCTGCATTGCTGCACAATTGGGTTTACAACGAGCGCGTAATTCCCTGGGTTCTGTGGAATATGATCAGGATGATCGTTGCGGTCCCATGTAATGGGATGCTCGGACCAGTTGAGATACTGGGGAACCGCTGGCATAGTGGCATTGAGTTCCCTCCAGGCTGCCTTTTCCTTTTTGGCCGAAGGAGTGGCAAGGAAAGTAACAAGGCTTGTTTCGACCCTTGGAAACTTGTTGCTCCTCTTGTGCTTTGGCTCCTGATCTTCCGGCTCCGAAGCACTTTCCTCGTTGTCCTTCTGCTCTTTTTGTCTTTACGGTTCTTGCGCTTGAACTGCTTTGCCTTGAAGCCAGCGTCGGATCCTTCTTGATATCATCGTTAAGGCGGCACTGCCTGTTGGTATGGGTGCATTTGCCAAGCTTGCTATGATGGGCACAAGGTTCATCTTTGATGTCGTCATAGGTGATTTTAATGGGTCTTGACCCTTGACTGTCATCGCCTTCTTCTGCCATCTGCTAGCCCCGCTCTGGCCACCCTTCTTATTGGCAAAGGCTACCTCCTTTGATGGTCCTGGCGCATCGTTGGCTTCCTTCTTTTTCCGGCTTTGATTGTTGTTTCGCTTTTCCGGGTTAACAGCTATGTCCATGCGCAGATCGCCGTCGTCAGCTCGAGCGTCGTCTTCTGCTGCAGCGTAATTGTTCGCGCTGTCTAAGAGCTCGCCGAGGTGTTTGATGTTTTGGCTGGCTAACATATATCTCATCATGTTGCCTTTCTTCAGGCTGTTCATAAAAGCATGTATGGCCTGGATCTCAGAAACGTCTTCACATGCATTCTTTGTCTCTGTCCATCGAGCTATGAAAGCTCTGCTTGACTCCCCCTCCACTTGAGCGCACTTTAGTAGATCTGAGTAAGCCTTTGGACGTTTGTATGTGCATGAGAAGTGTTGCATGAATGTTTTCTGCATGTCTTGCCAATTGTGGATACTCTTTTCTGGCAAAGTGTCGATCCATAACCGGGCCGTTCCCTCCAACATGAGTGGAAGAAAACGTACAGCTGCGTTGTAATCACCGTCATTAATACCAACGGCGTGGATATAATCAGGCAGCCATATGTCCGGTTTGTCAATGCCATTGTACTTGTCCACAATTTTCTTGACATTGCCTAGCGAGGATGGGAGTTGCACCTTGCGAATCGCCGGTCCAAAGCACACAGGGCCCAGGTAAGACTCCTCTTGGCCGCTTTAATCTCATCGAGACGGATGCGGGCGTCTGAGATATGAGTGTTTTCCCTGGCTGGCCCTTTGTTGGATTGGCTACGCCTTGGCTCCTCCTGACGGCTTTGGCGATGAGGGGAGCGGGAGCGAGATCGCCTTTGAGGCGGATCTCTGTTGCCCCTGTTTCCTTCGTCTCTTGCCCGTGCTGCGGGCGGAGGTGGCATGTTAAGCCGGTCGCTCCCACGCCGTGCGTCCTTCCCCTTGTCTTGATCTCTTTCGGCGAGGCGGATCATTCTTCTTATGGCGTGTGTTATCCTTTTGCCGGTGGTCGTCCTTGCCTTTGTCACTATGGCGGTTGGACCCAGTCTTTGACTCATCCCTGTGCTTGTCAGGAACTTTGTCCTTCCTGGGTTCCTTACCCTTATTGCCATGGCTACTGGAACCAGCTGGTTCCTCTGGATCCCACCGCCGGCAACGGCGTCTTGCAAAGACGCGTGTCGTCCGCCAGTTTTGAGTTTGAGTCCGCCTTAGCCTGCTGCTCTACCGCCTTTTCGATGAGCATCTTAGAATAATGGTGGCGCTCTTCAATTGGGACTGTTTCGTCTCCCATGATTTCCCTGGCCGCCTCTATTTTTGGCCGGGGTGGAGAAGAATATGACTCCATCAGGGTTAACTTGAAAGAGTATTTCTGCCAAGGCTTTAAAGACTTTTGGGCAGAAGGCTTCTCGAAGTTTCCCTGCAGATCCCGATGCAGAAGAGGGTCACGTATACTTCGTATTTTGCGGAATTTCTCAACATCGCGCTCACGCTGATACTCTTCCTCTTCTAGAGCCTTTCCAACTAGGATTAACTCTTTTTCCTTGTTCAGGAGGGACAACTTATACTTGATGTTGACTTCAGTCTCAGCAGGAGCGCTTTCCGTCTTTCCTCAAGTTCAACCGCGGTTGGATTTGGTCCCAAAGGTGTTTTGAGAAGCTCCAATGCGCGCATGTGTCCTCCTTTGACCGTTCCAGGTCTTCTTCAATAGGCGTAGCCGGGGAGGCCTTTAGGGTCCAATATCCTCTGGCTTTTCCGCCTTGTCACCAATGTGTTTGATGCTAGAGGAAACTTCAGCCGTCTGGCTTAGCCGCGGCGCGCCATCCTCCACAGCTATCTGTGCCGGGAAAGTCATTAAGACTTCGTTTGGATCGGATGAGCCATAGCCGCGCGGCAACCTGTGCTGAAGTCTTCCTCCTTATTCATCGAGATCTGAATCTTCCGCCATTGGAGCGGTGCCATCAGATCCGGCTTCTGAGTCTGCTCCTGTCTGTAAGGCAGGTAATATGACTCAGGGTCAGATTCGGCCGGCTTAGGGCCAGATGCGTCAATGACACCGACAAAGCGAGAGGCGGGCTCCATAAGCTCATAAGAGCTGGAGTCAGAATCGCTTTGGGTATCAGAGTCACTCAGATCGCGATAGACAAAGGCCTGATCCGATCTGTGTTGTTGCTCGATTGCATAATCGATGGGGTGGTGGGTGGGCCAAAAGGCGGCGGATCCCCTGGGGAATCCATACGCCTCAGCCGTAAAACCCATGAAGATGTTGATGGTGCCGAAGGGGACGACGAAGCTTGACACAGTGCGTCGTTTGCTGGGACGTAGGATCCGTCGTCTTCGATGCACCCAAAGTTGTTGATGATGCGGGCGCGACCAACCGCCATAGTCTTGCCGATCTCGCCCAATGCTCCCGCCTGAAACAAAACTCCCGACGCCTTGGGCCCCACGGTGGGCGCCAACTGTCGAGGTATTGGTAACGCGGAACTACTATATGTATTCATACGTACCGTAGAGGAGGTGGGGAAGAACGTGGAGGGTTCCAGTGACGGGATTGCACACACGATTTTACCCAGCTTCGGATCTCACGACGGTGGCGAGATCCTACGTGCTGCTATAATTCACTCAAGGCAAATATGTGTACAGGTTACAATGAGGTTGTATGCGTGCCCTAAGGCTGCTGGAAGGCTGGCTTATAAAGGCGCCAAGCCTTCCCCTACAAGGAAAGCCTTAACCGACCTAGATCATGAGTCCTAGACTAACACGGTAAGAAACCCTAACTTGCTCCCTAAGGCGAACGCAGCCTGGCCTTCGTCTTGGACTTCACTAAGCCAGCCCAGACTTATCCTTGCGCCTAAGCCCATGAGCCTTCTCCATTAAGCCCTCCGGCTTATCTGATGGCCTCCTTGGTGTGCCTGGTTTTATCCACCGTGGTAGGTATACCTGTTCGGCATAACCTCCACAGGTATGTTTCCACTTGTTCTTGGTGAATGCGAATAGTATTAGATTTGTGCGGAACCGTTCTTGAGCTGTTCGATAAGGGTCTGTATTCACTAGAATAGGAGTCGAAGGTTGCTTTTCTGGGCGAAACACGGGCTGTTCGATAAATTGTCTTTAGGTATGTTCTTCTACTCTAGCGTATCATCACCCGTATGAATTGCAACGTCCTGCAGTTTCTTCTGTCTGGTTTGCCCAACAATGGTAAAATATTAGTTTACTTTAGAATATGAAACCGGAGATTGAATGTCTTGGAGATGCCTATAATCTGTTGTGGTTTCATTTCTTATCTCGGCTGCATTTGCAACCGTGAGCATCCTGGTGTACAATTGCGAGTGAATTAAACATAATCCAATAACAACGTATATGGTATCCCTGTGTCTTGAAAGGGTCAGGCGGGCCATTTGGGCCTTCTTGTGCAAACAACTTCAGCTATATATTTCCGTTACTAAACTTTATGTACTCGCAATCAGTATCTTAGAAGTCCAGATACAATTCTGATATGTTCCCACCAATGTCTTATGTTCAGTGTTTTGACTTGTATGTTAAAATTTCAAATAAGATTTCAGATAATTTGTGATCCACTATCATTTGTGCTTATATGCCCATGCTGTCAGTTTTGAGACACCAACGGAGTCTACCTTTATTGCCTACTGGTGTGCTCTAGAAATTTGGGCATAGTGGTGTACAAATTAGCATATGGCTGGTTATGTTTGCTTCTAGTTACATAAATATGTTCTTCTTTTACAAACTGAAAAGTAAGCCTCCCAATGGGTGAATGTATTCATTATAACATTAGATAGATTGTAATGTGTTTTGACAACATAATGAATTAATGACTTCTGTCCCCGCCTTCCTTTTTTTTCGTCGCATCTAATTTTTAGGTTTGCTGTTTATATCAGGTTTTTATTCATGGCAGATCACAAGGTTGTTGAAGGGTCATCTCTGGCGGATGAATGGGATATGACGTCTCTGACTTCACAACCATACACTTTACCACTATTCGAAAGAGATTCAGTTTATGTGCCTACATATGGGAATGTGAGTAATAGTCAGCAAGGTCCATTTCCTGGATTATTTACTTCAGATGACTTTGTGTTCCCTCCAAGCGAGCATGAGAATTTGCCAATAGAATCTAAGCTTAATGGATTGAATACTAACACAGAAGGTACCTGTGTTGGGAATTTCGTCGAGGGTGGTAATGAACCACACCAAGTAGTTGATGACAAACCACACCAAGAAGTTGATGACAAACCACACCAAAAAGTTGATGACAAATCACAGCGACAAGGTGATGCCAACAGTGATGAAAATCTGTTTGTCAGCAGTGACTTACTGTCCGCTAATGAAACTACTAGCTCTGAGTCGAAACTGTCTGATATGCATGCTGATCAAGAGAAAACCATCATGTGCAGCAAGTCTGATCTTCCTTGTGAAGGATGGTGGCAAAGGAAATCGACACACGCATTTCACCATATAAAGGGGGTGACTACAGTCTCCATTGTGGCAGCTGGTGCTTTGGTGGGCTTTGTCATAATGGGTCAGAGGTGGCAGCAGGACAGACTGTACCTTCATCAATTTCAGTTCAGTGTCAGTGGTGAGGTATGCTATCTGACTATATTATCAGAACCTTTTTTGCTCCTAGTGCTTTCAGCATATCTGTATTACATTTTTTCCTATATTTTTTATTTTGAGATCTGGATAAACCATACCAAAATAGTCCCCGCTGTTTCTAAATATAAGATGTTTTAGTTTTTTTCTTCTTCAGATTTACATGTATCTAGACACATTTTAGTGTGTATGTTCATGCATTTCACTCTTATTTAGGAACGGAGGGAGTATGTACTATCCCTCATCTCATATACATGCTATGGCCTGGAACATTGAAAATATGTGAGATAATAAGGGGCGTAGCCAGGTGGGACTGTTTCTTATGAGAGCGGCATTTTGCATGCACCCTTATCCAAAATACATTTCTAAATGTCAAAAAAAAACCCGCCTACATCTCCACAATGTGCGCACAAAGTAGTTTCACGAAGAACTGACATTTTTTGTGACCTGTCTAAAAAGACAAAATCGTTGCTAAATAAGATTTTTATGTGTGTGTATAGAATGTGAAGATGTATGCGTAATTTTTTCGAGTTTTGAACTTTTGAAATATGTTTTGTCGCTAAGGGGAGCATATGAACTGCTTCCTAGTTAATTGTTCCCATCTACTTGAGATGCTATCCCAGAAACTAGAGGGACATGCATCCTTATTTTAATTAGGAATGAAAATAAACAAGCCCAATTGGTAAACACACACTAAGCCGCCAAATAGAAACCACTGAGCAATCCTAGCATTATTAATAAGTTTTTGAAGTTATTAAGACACTTCATTTACGAAGAAGACCTACTCCTATCCGAGAAATACATTGTTTTGATAATTTGATCCTGTTTTGGTAAGAATTGTTCCATTTGGGCTGTCCTCTATGAAATAATGCTAGCTTATTTTAACGAGGATGTCGATTAGATCAGTTATTCTCATTGGAGATGCATTGAGGGTGCACCTATTGCATCAAGCATTCAATCTGTTGTTTAGTGGTTTTAGTGTTTTGAGTTGAAGCAAATCAGTTATGTTCTGAGACCTCTTCGTCCCCGTTCCCCTCTTTTCTCTACTGTAGAAAGGCGACCGCGGGGCGATTCTTTTTCCGCCGGCGATTTCGCCGCCCACCTCCTCCCCGCCGGCCTTGGTGCCGTCGGAAGGGGGTGGGGGGTCGAATCGCCAGACGGATCTGTGTGCTCGTAGTCTAGGGTAGGCTAGGTAGCTAGGTTTTCCCGCCGGTGTCGTGGGTGGCGGCGGCGGCGAATAAGGTGCTCCGGATCGACGGCTGGTGGCTTCTGCGGCGGCCGGTGTGGTTCGATCTGTGAGCCTGGTGGCCAGTCGAGGTGGTTGTGGCGGCGGTGACGACCTCGACGTGGCTTTTGTGCCTTGGCTCCGCCGTCGCAGTGACGAGCTCTCCGGCGTCACTGTGGAGCTATGGGCCTTGTACAGGAGTTGCTGCTGCAGGTTAGTGCCTCTGGCTCCCCTGGCCGGCCGTGGTGGCGAGGGGTGGAGCTGCGGGGGTGCGGCGCCTGCTTTTGATGGTGGTTCTGCTCTCTGTTCCTTCGGGGCTCCTCTGGCCGGCCGTGGAGGCGAGGGGTGGTGTTTTTTGAAGGTGCAGGTCCGGACCGGGGAGGTTGGGTGCTCGGCGGTGGAGCTGGGAAGGTGGGCGCGGTGGTGGTGCTGCTGGCACGGTCTGGCCGCCCCGGCGGCAGGTGGTGCTGGTGCTGGAGGTTGGGGTGGCTTGGCCGTGCCTGTTCATCGTCAAGATCTCGGTGCCTGCGCCGAGTGGCTGATGCGGTCTTCTACAATGTTGGAGGTCCTCCTTCGTCCAGCTGGTTTGAGGTTTGGTTTCTTCTTCTCCGGTGCTCGTCGGCGTGGAAGAACTCCGGTGGTTCAGTTGTTCGTAGCTGTAGCTCCTTCTGCTGAGCTCCTGTTGTTTGATTCTGCTTCTGTTCTTCATGTTTCTTTCTTCCAAGTGTAAGCAGGATTGTACTCCTCCCTTTCAAAAAAAAAAAATCAGTTATGTTCTGGTAAATGTATGCCCCCTTATAATTAATTTTGTTGGGCAGAGCATGAACCGAATGATGGGACTATTGAGCCGTTTGAAGGATGGGCTACCAGGAAGCCAGCGGCTAAGGTCTATGCTGCCCACACGTGTATTCCCTCAGCAGCAGCTAAGCGCTTGAACAGGTGGCAAAATTTGATAGCAGGAGGGCTATTTTTATATATGATTTATTTTTCTCTGATGTTATTTATATAGCAAATTCTTTCTTGTATTAATATTATTAACACCTTTTGAATTTTATCCTTGTGTAAATTTGTGGTCAAGGTTTTCATGTTAGGTAGGGGAACACGATTACGTACCGAAAATTGTACAAATTCGGAAAAGCAACGCACATATGAACCAGCCAGCATGCAGATCTATGGTAATAGTAGAAATTTGCTTTTTTTGTTGTTGCTATGATGGATGCTACCCTGTGGTTCTCTCTAGCAAAGTCGATTTGGCACAATTAGTGTAATTGGCATTGTCTTGCTTTTCGTCATCGGCTAGGTGGTGCACGGCGGCTCCGGTTCTCGTCTCAGCTGTGTTGCTTTGAGGTGTGTGGGTAGTGGCTTTGATCGCTTGGGCGATTTGGTCACCGACCCGTGTGGAACGCGGCCTTGGGGGCGGTGTGCTGCGTTTTTCTGTTGTATCGGTTTTCGGCCAGTTTTTCTTATAAATTGGCCAATTCTCTCTTCTAAAGACAAATCTTTTGACTCGTTTTAAAAAAAAGTTTACATGTGTATGTGGCCGTTTGAGCTGCGAAAGAAGACAAACGGGAGGATTTGGTTTGACGATGATAGCTGGAGCTTATATGCCACTTCCACAATTCGTTGGAGGATCTTGTAAGCACCAAAGAAACGAAAAGCTAGTTTCTATTTTCCTCTTGCTTCAACAGACTTCTAGACTTTTGAATCTCTACTATATAACTAGCTAAATGCCCGTGCGTTGCCACGGGGCAAAACAAAAATCTTGTAAGAGAGTTTGGCTAATGTGACACACGGGCTTTGCTTGAACATCATATGAGACCCTTCCCTATGAAAGATCTTACAACTATATGGGTTAAATAATTGAGAGCGGTTTCTAATATGCTTCGGGTATTACAATGTTTCACCTTGCATACATCAGGCTTTTATGCTACTTACCAAAATATAAGAGATGCAAAAGGTACAAAATAAATCATGTACACTATCTGCTCCTCTACATATCACTCTTTCAAATGAAACTGATATTCAGAACTTGCACATCCAGCAGGCAGCTGGACACACAACAGAAGGTAGATGACCAATGCTAATTTGTCAACATCTAGTATGCATGTAATTTTTTTCCAATGGGATTACGCCTGTTCTTTGCTTGCAGCAGCATCGCATATCTAAGAAAAATAGATGGACATATAGCCCCTTCCTGTCCTGGTGATCCTTCTCTACCCTTGTCCCACAAGGTAACCTTGCCATCAATGAGAACTGTAATAACGATGCCTAGGAAGTTGCAAATCATGTTATCTTCATTGAGAGACAAATCATCCATACTATTGCAATCCGCAGAAATGCCAGTCGTATTAAAACACTTAAGAAGAAAAGGAGACATGCATAAAGTCATAGCTCCTACGTGCGAGCTAATGATCTTTAGCTTCAAAGCCAATATTGAAGTCAATGTTGAACAATACGACACTCTTGTTCTTAAATTCCTGTACTGCGCAAAGTTCACACAAAAATAAACCATAAGTAGAATCTCACACTTTACTTTCTCGGTGGTTGGAGTACTTGAGATCTAACATGAAAGTTTGGAGGCCTGGCACCGCTGAATATAAGCTACAGATGAATAACTGACGTAGCAGTTGAACCAATAAATGGTCCAGTTAAATACTGGATTACCCTTTAAATCATTGTTAAGAAGCGTGAGATATATTAAAGCCCAATTGCTGACTGTTGAAAAATATCCTGCAAACAGCACATGGAACAGTTGAATACGAAAGGAACAAAAGATCCCATGTCACTGAAAATTATGCAAGTAGAAAGAGCAGCTTAAATAAGAAGTGACTATGTAGTACTCCTGATCAGTACATCGGTATGTTTTAAGATAAGTGGCACATTTCACATTATATCTAGATTTCACATTCTTGGCCGAGCTCAAAAATGTGGAGGAGGCTATAAATTTGGTGACAAGTTTGGGGGAGATACGAATCAATGTGGAAAAGATGCTCAGCTTATCATGTTTTCCATGAATAGCAAGAAAGCAGAGCAGCGCCCATTATCAAAGACCTCAAAATCTATTGTCGAACCTGGTTCTCAAGCTGTTCCATTAGTTACTTTAGAATAAGTGTGATATGTGTGGCTCATTAATTTGCTAAAATTGGTGTTCTAGCACTCCTGGTTCTATGCATGTTTGGGATTCTTATATCCCAGCACGCATGTTGCGGAGACATGCAACAAATTTGTCTCTCTACATTCGACATTAGCGTCCCGGTGGGGTCGAATATACCTAGTTCATCCGGTGTGCCTGCCACGCCCTGTCTTTCTTACAGTTTAAAGAAGCAAGGCCAATCATCCTCAAAGAAGCTGCACACGAGAAAACAGAGCCAACCTTGTCTTCTGTACACGAGAAAACAGAACTATAGAAGGCTAACTTGAGAAACCTACTATTTCCGTAGGATAAAACAAATTGCCATCAGTAATGCACTGAATGAATCGGTCATTTCTGTAATAAGTACATTGAATGGATATACCAATAGTAGGCCAGGTTGGTGCCATGCTTGCTCTATGGTTCATAACAGAGGATAATTCGACATGCTAATGCCGCATGAAGAGTCCATGCAAATAGGGAAGCATAAGAACTGATTTCAACCAAAGAAGTATGACTCATATATCCTATTTGTTTTAGATTTTGAACACGTGGCAGGAAACACCATCAAATACGTGTACTCCCTCCGTCCAAAAATAAGTGTCTCAAGTTTGATAAAAAGTGAATGTATCTATACATGAAACATATCTAGATACCTCTACTTTTGGTCAAACTTGAGACACTTATTTTTGGACGGAGTGAGTATCTTTTTTTGAAGTCAAACAGCCCCATAAATAACGTGAAGGAAACAAATCGACCAATCTTCATGTTCAGGGAAAGGCTAAGTAATTTAAGGCTTTCAAAAGGTGAACTTTTTCAGAAGTAAAACTGGAACGGCCAAGCATTTTATCATTTTCAGAAAAGAAACAGCTAGAATCACAAAGATTGTGTTTGGAATATTAACTTAGTAATAGGAACTATCATAACTAATACTCATGCATCTGGAATATCTTGACAATGTTACCTGCCCAGCCCTCCAGTTTGCGGAGTGAGCCGTCCGCAGCGGACAACGATGCGTCGTCGTCGAGCTGCTGCGCCGGCAGCGCGGAGATGTCGATCTGCTGCTCTGGACTCATGGAAGACCATGGACGAGCACATCAGCGGCTGGACCAAGGACTCAAGGGGAGCCATGGATCCGAGACATCACGCCGATTGCTGGACTTGACATCTACGAAGCACCGATACTCCAGATCACAACGTATCGGCGTACCGTACTTGCCGATACCCGTATCTGGCCGATACACCCCGATACTCGTGTCCCTCGCGTGTTCCAGTTTTCCCGATTTAAAAAAAAAAGAAAAAAAAACCGATACGCAGCTGGGACGGCGGTGACATGGGCGGGCGGAGGCCAGATGTACCGGTCGAAGCCCATTACTAACCCTAACCCCATAGCCCCAGCTTTGCAGGGCAATGGATCGACTGATGTGGTTGATGTGCTGCTCTGCTTGCTTGCTGTTGTTGCCCATCTCTGTCGCCTGATGGCCTGATGAGATGTTGCTGCTGTGTTGCTAGGGAGTGAGTCAGTGAAACAGACATGTCATCTGCGGGCATGGCAGGCTTCCAGTCTTCAGTCGGTGGAAGTTAATGCAACACTGCTAGTGTTGATGGTGAAGAGGCTGGGGCTTGGGCAGTATTTTGATCTCATCTCACGCATCCAACCTTTCTGGTCTTTATTACATGACATTTTATTATTTATATATATATGCTCGTTGTATCGCCGTATTGCTGTTTTCTGAAGTTGCCGTATCCCGTATCGCCGTATCGGTATCGCCGTGTCCGTCTCGCCGTATCGGTGCTTCATAGCTTGACATGGCCACAACAAGAATTCTTCCCTAGCAAAGACCAGCTACCAACTATAAGATGAAAATATAAATAAGGTCAGTTAAGTTTTAATACAGTCCAGGTATGTATCATTAGTTTCTGTTAGGCATATAGTGCATGAAAATGAATTCATGCCATGTAAAGAAAAAATAAATGCTTACCAGCCCATCAGTGGAGGACGATTTAGCTAAGTTGCCGTGTTTGCAAACACGGAGCCTCTGTCGTGATTGATACAGGCTGAGCTGCTCTCCACACTTGAGTTTGCTCATGATGTCATCGATGGCCTTAGTGGCGCCCTGCTCTACACTGAGAAGGAATGAACGACCATGAAACTCTCCAAGTCTCTGTCTCACTTTCTCTATGTCGTGGATCTCCTTCTCTGTGTAAACTCTGAGAGTATTGGAATTCCTGTGCCAACATGTGTGACCATTAACACAACCCATGTTTGTAAAAACTATTAGTAGAACCTAACATAATCCATCTCGGGCCATACCAAAAATGCAGCCCTTGGAGCATACAAAACAACAAATCATAACATTTTGTTCTGCTAGTGTGGATAGGAGACGTAGAGGGGTCAAACTGAACATGTTTAGTTGTTTACACTTCTAGGAGGTGAGATTGGGAGCAAGTAAATTAAGAAGCAAGATTAGGGAATCCAAATAGATACACATATATGGCCAGGAAGGGGAGTTAATGTTGTTTAAGCATTTTTTCGAACACCTTTGCAGACCACCTAATAGAAGACGGAAGCACCTAAGAATCAAGAGTAGGATCTAGGATGACTCTATGTGCTTCAGAAAGGGAGAATGCGGATGATATCTCCAAAATTATTACAATAGATTGTGCCATGGAGTAGGAGGAGAGAGAGCTCACCCACAGCAGCTGGTTGTGGAGCGGCAGCATCAGGTCGAAGTGGTGGCCGTCGGCATGAGTAGCAGCTTGAGAAGTGGGTCACCTGCACACCCTGTCGTCGGCCACGCTCGATCTCCTCATCCTCCTGCTCGTGCTCTGCTCGCTCGCCTTCCTCCTCGCATCCTCGCTCGCCCACGTCTCGCGCTCGCTCTCCCCGCTCCTCGTCTCGCCCTCCGCCGCCGCGGCGCTGGCCTCTGCATCCGTGTCCCTGCCCTACCTCGCCGCTGGTCTCCCCTGCATCGCCGCGGGGGCCGTGCACGCCGCCGCGGCCTTCCTCTCCTGCCACCGCCGCCGGTGCCGCAACTCGCGATTATCCGTGCTCGTCGTAAAATGGCACGCCGCCGCGGGGTCGGAAGGAACCAAGGCGGAAGGCTAGAGGCGGCCTGGCGGAAGGAAAATCGAGGCGGGCGACATGATGGATGCTGCGACGGGGAAGGAAGAGGCGGCGGCGCCCGAACCCTAGGTAGCGGCGGCGCTCATCAGTCGTGTGAGAGGCCGGGGGATGTGCTTCTCATGGGATGCAGGGGAGCAAGCGAGCGAGGTGGGATTAGGGCCGGACTGCGGATTGATGTCCCAATTTCGGAGGGGCCGTAAAAGGGGCGATGTAGGACGAAACGAAAGGGCTGACGTACGAGAGGAACCAAATTCTTCTTTTAGATAGGAGAGATATGGCTTGTGGCGATGGTTGGTACGTTTTTAAATTTCCAATTTTACCCCTACGTGTTAGAAAATATCACGCCATCTGCCACCGGCAAAGAGACATACCGGTTCGCTGTTCCTGTGCAAAAGAAAAAAAATCCCCCAATCGTGACCATCACCGAGCTCTTCATTGACGCTAGCTCCCCGTCCGAACCTACTAGCGATGCGCCACCGCCGCACTCCCCGTATCGGTCCCCTGTCCCCATATCGGGACTACCTCCTCCTCCCGAGCACCGGCCTCCTCTGCCCGACGCCCGCGTGTCTTCTCCTCTGTTTCCTCTGTTCGCTCCAGGCGAGCCGCAGCCGGCCGCTCCCGCCGCCATCCTTGCACTAGCGACCACCTACTCGACCTCCAAGCTTCTTCTCTCCAGCATGAGCAGCCCCCACCGCCCAGCAGCTCCCTATCTTCCGCACACACAACGGCGCCCGCCGTTCTTCCACGTAGCCAGCGATGCGCATGCCTCCATCCCCGCCCTCCACATATGCGTCATCAGGGCTCGCGGAAGCGCACCCAAAAAACCAACGCGCCCTCGAGAGAGAGGGACGCACAGAGGGATGGGAGGAAAAGAGGAGCGGTGGTGGGGTGGAGGACTGCCGATCTGGTTAGGGGTTCCACGCGTGGTCTCCGACGCGACGGGTCGTAGTTGCTCCTTCCGAGGACGCCCTCCTCCGGCTCAAGCGCGGCCTAGAGCAGGCCAGGCTCTCCACCGGATGCGCCGACCCGGCATGGTGGCCGATTTTGACCAGGTCACACCTCCACTGCTCGGAGCTCAAGCAGGCCGCCTACCTCTGCAGCGTGGAACTCCATGGAGGGGAGGGGAGGCACCGGAGAGAGGGGGCATGTGGATTGCTGCTTGAGAGGTGTGAGCAGGGAGGAGAAGATTGGGCTGCTGTGTGTGACAAATTGAGAGAAGAGATTAGACAGAGAGGTTGATGCGGCTCTGTGTGCTTTGCTGCTGTTGCTGATTGTGAGCTATGTGTGTGTTTGCTGATCCCCGCCTTTGAGCTCCGGACCCTCCCACAGCCGCCATTGTCTCCAGATTTGGCCGTCAGCCCGCCGCCGCCCTCTGGGTTTGCCGGAGCCGTCAGCTCAGGACTGCCCCGAGCTGCTGCCATCAAAGCCGCCACAAGATCTGGCCGTTCAAAGCCGCCAGCAACTCCAGCATCAATCCCCTCCTGCACTGCCCAACCTGCGTTGCCTCTCTAGGACGACCGAGATGACACCATCCTGGTCAAAGTACGATTTATTTGAATGAATGCCAACTAAATTTGTATCCGGTGCGGCGGTGCGGACATGCGCATGCAACAGAGAAATAGAAGGAAATGGCCTAGTTTGTTTATGCTATACGGTACTACACTATCAGTTTGTTGTGGTCTGATTCTGCATTACCGCCGATCTTGGTTACAGGTCCAGTCCTGGAGGATTAGCTCTGTTTTTATTTATCCATCTGTGGTTTTTTTTCATTTTAAGGTCTGCTCTGTTTGTTTTATTACTTATTCCCTTGAAAATAATAAAATAAAATAAGGGAAACTCTATTCTCCAACCGGCTGTAGCTACAGCCGGTGGACTCTCGCGTAGCATCTCGAATAAAAATCCCTCGTCTCTCCTCTACCGTACGCAGCTCCCAGCATGAGCGCCTCCTCTCCAGCGACCTCACCGATGCCGGCGAATCAGTGGCGCCGCGGCCATCATTCTCCCCGTGCTCGGCGCAGCCAGCGCCTGAGCTGTCGACCCTCCTCTCTCCCTACTCCCTCCGACCGACGCCAACTCGCCGAGCGCGCTCCTCCACCGCACGGCCATGGCCGCCGCCACCGGCCGCCGCGCTCCTCCCGGGCACGTGTGGCCCCGGCTCTCCTCCTACGCCCCCACCCGTGCTCGTTCACCGCCGTGGAGCTCGACCTCGCCGCCCTCCTCCTCCTCCTCCTCCTCCTCTGCCACGCATCAGCGTCACCTCGTCTCGATCCAGTGTCGCCGTCATGTCCTGCTTTGGTTGTCGCTCGCGGGCGGTAGCTTCATCGACCTGGCACACGCCGAGCTCGTCGTCGGCCATTGGTGTCTCCATATTTGTCGGAAAAGATGATGCCCCGTGACTGGATTGGGTAGGAGCTCGCTCGATCTACCTTCTACACACCTCTAGAGTGTCGGAATCAAGGGCGGAGAGCTCGAATCAACCATGGGCGTGGTGATGAGAGAGAGGTCAGTTTTGGATTTTGTTGATGTTGCATGCGGTGTGTAGTTTTGCTACATGTGAGGCTCGTTTTTATGGTACAAGTATGAGCAAATTGCTACATTGATTTCAGTTTTTTTGTTTGCAAAAGTGATGTTTTACTCATGTTTTGCTACAAGCAAATTGGGATTTGTTGGATATGTTATTGGTTTTTGCTACATACGAGTATTGTTTATGTTGGATAAGGACGAACAAAGTGCTACATTGATTTTTTTCAAAAATCACATTTCACAGGCATTTTGGTACTACCAAATTGGGTTTGCTACGTAGCTTGTGTTTTTTTCGCTACATGGTTGTGTTTAAAATGTTACATTCATTTGTGCTACACACTCCAAATTTTATGGATCAGATATTTTTTTGCTACACACAGTGCTACATACGAGAAAAAAATGTTGTGTTTGACTTTGTTTTGCTACATAGATCGGACACAACATTTTCTGAAATATTTTTTGCTACATGCGATGATACATGCACAGGAAAAAATGCTACACACGAAATATTTTTGCTACATTGATCGGACGCGCGAGATCGATTCACTTAAGTGGATCGGACGGTGCGGAAGGTGGCTGTAGCAATTGATTGCTACACCAACGCGTAACACTTGCCATAAAATAATGTCTTGTTGTCAAAATATGTAATTCCTTAATGTAAAGTACAACTCTAGAGGTTAAAGGCGTTTAAAAACATTCGGGTCGTGGTATTACCTTTGTGCAGTGCACATGGGTTGCTTATTAAAAATGTGTAGTTGAGTTGGAAGGTAGACATGTATTGAAAGAACAGTTCTAATTTGAATCTGAAGTAGTTTAAATTTGTAAATTTGCTCTTCGGTAGCAATGCAAAATCTATCGATTTTAGATCTTATTTAAGTGTGTTTCTTTTCTATATCGTAAAAGTTGTGCAGGCGAAAAGCATCGGGTTTAACAAAGTTAAAAGAGGTGCGTATAGAGGGTATTGTACTTCTTTCGACGCATCTTCTGTATGACCAAAATTTAATATTTGGCCGAATATATGTTTTACTTTTTTCCCAAAAAACTAAAAAACACTTGACATAGGCTAGGCAATGTTTTTGGGAGTTTTGAACCCTCTTCTCTATCACCATTGTTAGAGAGTAAAATTGTTCAATCTAAGAGCCCGTGACAACGCATGGGCATTCAACTAGTATAGAGTAGTCTGCATGTGTTGCTTCACGAGGTTGGCGTCAATGCGCCATGTTCCTCTTAAGAACTTGGTCCATTGATTACATTTTTTTTTTGAAATTTGGTCCATTGATTACATTTGTTCTTATATTATTTTAATAAATAAAAAAGAGCGCTTGTCGGTTGCTCCACGAAAAGAAATGATCAGGCTCGAAAGGTAATCACTAGAAAAAGGGTTCTCTTTGAAAAGGAAACCAGCGTTCTAATTGTGACAAGTGTCGGTTTCTCCTCACATGATCCAATTTTGTTTGTCTGCATGTTTGCCATGTGTCACAATTAGATTGAAAGTGGGTGAGTATGAGAGAGAAAGGGAGGGCATGCACGGACGTGGGCATACAGTTTTTGCCTTTTTACCTTTTATTTTTCAAATCCGAATTTTAAAAACGAAATATCTTGAGAACCGTTTATCCAAATTATGAACCGTTTTCACTTTTGAGCTTCTCGCGTCGAGATCTTCAAAACTAGATCCCATGTTGATATGTTTCGACGAACTTTTTTTTGTACAACCGGTTATGTATAGTTGTACAACATGTGTCTGTAGTTATACAAGCTAAACCATGTATGTGTAGTTGTACAACCTGTGTCTGTCTAGTTGTACAAACTGCGTCTGTACAACCTGTGTCTGTCTAGTTGTACAACCTGCGTCTGTACAACCTGTGTCCGTACAACATGTGTCTGTCTAGTTGTACAACTTGTGTCTGTACAAGCTGTGTCTGTCTAGTTGTACAACATGTGTTTGCACAACCTGTTTTCAGTCTAGTTGTACAACATGTGTTATGTAGCTATACAATATCAAGTAGCAGCGACTGTTGGAGTACATCTCAGTTTTTTGTTGACTCAGCACCTTCTGTACAACCGCGTGCATCGGACGAGAGACGTACATGATTCAACGTACGCACGCGGAGGGAAACGTACACACGCGGGGGCTCCTGCGCACGCAGACGTACACGACGCGGACGATCGCAGGGCTTCGCTGCTCAACTCGCACGAAGACGTGCGCGACTGCTTCGTTTGTCACAAATTCGTTTTTGCTTCCCCATGGAGGCCACCACGTGACACGCTACCGGCTCGTTGGTTCCCTTTCGAAAGGGTTCCTCCAGCTAATCGTACCCGCCGGGTGCAACTAGCTAAATGGTTCCCTACTTAAAGGGAAAAAGCAGTGGGTTATGAGCACGACACGTGGTGGGCTGCTGGAGTCCGTGGACCCGGTCAAGTGGACAAACCAAAATTCGATACGACAAATACGCCCGCGCGTGACGGCGTGCTACGCGAGTCCAAAGCCTCCCGCACGACCAGCGCAAGCAAAGCTCCAACGAGCCAGCGTACAGCAACCAAAGAACTAGATTGGATGTACAGGAGCAGCTGGCCCTCGTGACCGCGCGTACTCTGATCGTTTTGGATGTACAAGAGCTGGACCGCGTGGCCGCGCATCCGGTCGTTCGCGTCCTATCGTTCCGACTGGATGTACAGGCACGGAACACACTAGCCAATCCAAAAAAAACTCAGATGTACAAGCTTTGTCGATTTGAGTGTATAGAACACGTAGAAGGATGACGTAGTAAACCACGGTGTACGAATAAAAAAAAAGATGTATAGTACATGCTACTAGATGTACAATTATGTTGCTACTAGTTGTACAACCTTGTACAACTACACAGACACAGATTGTACAACAGCAAGTTGTACAGCAACAGAGACACAAGTTGTACAACTACATAACGCATGTTGTACAACTAGCAGATACGGTTTGTACAGACACAAGTTGTACAACTACACAGAACAGGTTGTACAATTATACATAACCGGAAGTACATAAAAAAAGTTCGTTGAAACCTATCAACATGAGATCTAGTTTTGAAGATCTCGACGCGAGGAACTCAAAAATGAAAACGGTTCGTAATTTGGATAAACGGTTCTCGAGATATTTCATTTCCAAAATTCGGTTTAGAAAAATAAAAGGGAAAAAGCTATCCTCCCACCTCACTATCCCTTCTCTCTCATCATACAAAATATAAAGAACATGAAGTACAAAGTATAGAGAAGTTGGAGTACAAACTACACAGAACAGGTTGTACAACTATACGTAACCGGAAGTACAAAAAAAAAGTTCGTCAAAACCTATCAACATGGGATCTAGTTTTGAAGATCTCGACGCGAGGAGTTCAAAAGTGAAAACGGTTCGTAATTTGGATAAACGGTTCTTAAGATATTTCGTTTTGAAGTTTCAGATTTGAAAAATAAAAGACAAAAACTGCTCTCCCACCTCCGATGTCCCTTTCTCTCTCCTGCTCCCCACTTTTAATCTAGTTGTGACACTTGACAAACATGCATGCAACTGTTGGTACCGCACGAAGGAGAAGACGACACTTGTTATCACGAGATGGTCCGCTGGTTCCTTCGCAAAAGAACTCTTTTTCTAGTGATTTCGAGAGTTGTTTCAACAAGAAGTTGTAGGCCCGCGACAACAAAGGCTTAAATGGCGAGGCCGAATGAGCCCAATACTTGTCTATGCGACCAGGCTGGGCCTGCCAGGCCACGAGGCCTATAGGTTTATTCTAAAAAAACAAAAACGAGGCCTGTAGGTTTATTCTCAAAAAAGGCAACCAGCTTCAAGCTTCAAGTCAAGAGAGGGCAGAGAGAATCAGAGAAGTCGCCGCAGGGGAGAGTCTAGCCGATCAGGCGAGGTACACCAAAACCGCCGGCGGGGGGCTAGGAAAGGAGGATCCGGGAAAGACATGGATGACTTCTACGTCACCATCCCGTACGGCCTGGTTGTCCTCGGAGGCGGCGTCGCCGGCTATGTCAAGCGGGGGAGCGCGGCTTCGCTTGCCGCCGGCGCAGGATTCGGAGGCGCGCTCCTCCTCGCCGGCGCTCTCAGCATCTGGGCCTTCGCGAGCGGCCACTCTAGCTCCCTCTTCGCCACCGTCCTCCAGACCGGTCCGTTACTGCTACTACTAACTCCTCTCACCCATCCCCCTTCCATTTTCGTCGTCTCGATGCTCGTTTGAGGTGGCTGAGTTGGTGCTGTTGAGCAGTCACATTGGATCTCGTGATTGTTATTTCAACTTTGTGTCGGCAAATCATATATTGAGTTCACGGCAGGGATCCCATCCTGCATTTACGGTGGGATCGGAGCTAAATGTAGATGATGAAATATTCCAAATGCAGTACCCTAGGACGTGTATCAATCTTCAGTTAAGAATTTGATTAATTGGGTAGGGACTAGGGGTTGTAAGATTCAATAGGCTGGGCCTCCTCTAATTTACATGAACAAGCTAAAATTCTTATATGAGCAAGCAATTTCTTTGCAATCTATTGGACCCAACTTACATACATCACCGAGTAAAAAATGTTACAGAGTATTTAGCAGAGAATTTTTGGAAAGTGAACTGGTGCACCACTGGTCCTTTTTAAATTCCTGAAATTTTGTGTGCTCTTCCAGCATCCTGCAACAACAGATCTGTAGAGCAGATGTCCATTCACAAAACTCAAATTTACAAACAAACTTGTTGTCCTATAGTGTTCCTTTTGCTATTGCCTTACAGTCACCTATGTTGTCAGCTGGATGTTCAGTGGTTACTGTTGTATGTTTCAGTGCCCAGGTTGGATCCTATCCATTGCGTGAATCCAAAGAAAGAAAAAGGAAAAAATAAATATTATATGCAACACTCGTCTTCCGGATGCCACATTTCCCAGCTTGTTCTGGAATTTAGTCCCTGCTCGACGGTCATACTGTAGTTCCAATTGAAGATGTTTCACTAGTGAATGCTCTAGATTTTTGTTTCTTTCCTAGTCAAATTTATCTTATAAGATTTATTTTCAACAGTTTGTGCTGCAGCATTAACGATAGCTATGGGAATCAGATACATGAAAACAAGAAAGGTAATGCCAGCTGGAATAATTGCTGCCATCAGGTTCGTCCGAAACTCCACTCCATCTTTATCTCATGTGCATGTCTAGATGGTGCAATACTATTCATTGTATTTGGTGATTGGAATGCCAAATCGACACACAAAATGTTTTGGTTCCTTTGTACGTGAACATATGGAGTCTTATTTGTACTTACTTTGTCCTCTGTTTTGTGGCCTTTTAATACTTTCAGTAGTCAATAAAATATTGCCCCATTTCTAACACAGCAATTTAGAACCAATCAACCAATTAACCTGTCTAGTCATTTTTCTTCCATTCACCTCCCTCATTCCTTTTCATCCCAACTATCATCAGTCTACTCATCCCAACTTTAGTTGTCCTAATATCCTGCAAACACCATTGGGAAGCCAAACCGCCTTAACAACTTGGCAGGAAGGTGCTGAAACCCACCGCAACAATAATAAGATCAATTTGGAGGATGGTGATGAAGCCTCCTGCATGAATGATACGAACTTCACTTTCGATAATGCTGTTTACATGTCCGATTTGAATGGAAAAAAGTACTACAGAAGGGGCGGCCTTTCATCTCCACAAAGGGACCAAGCCTTTAATTTTAAAGATAATGTTTCCTAACTTCTTCTAGGTGCTCCCGAGTACTAGTACGTCAAGCTCTGCTTATTTGTATTCACTGCGTGTCTTGATAACAACCCTTGGAAATTAACTTTTTATTGGTATGTTCAGATTTGTTTCGTCTGGAGCATTTTATCATGATATTTCTCTGTGCCTTTCAAGTTCCAAAGCCTTGTAGCCATAGTTCTACTCATCCAAAGAGTGCTCGTTCGTGCTGTGTGCCTACATAGCATGAATTAGTTCGACTATTATCTGAAAAATGCATTCTTTCCTTGTAAATATGTAGCCACAAGGGCCACAACCTTCAGATTTCTGTGCAGGCTACATGTTCCATTCATCATGCTTTCCCCGCTCCCCTTCGTTACTGCAATGTTGAGTCTTTAGTTTGTTACTTCAAAGACTGTAAATTGATTTTCATGCAATCACACCGAGGTCTTGAAAAAACAATAGTGGCCATCAGTTTCGCTACCTCTCGAAACTCGTGGAATCTATCTTGCATAACATTTCTTATACATGAAATAAATACTACCTCCATTGCAAAATACATCATACTTCAGAAACCGCGAAGTCAAACTTGCCTATGAATAGAAACCAATTAGTAAAAGAATATTTAGGTGGTCAGGTGAAGACCATATCAGTAAATTTCTCATGATTATCACAATATGGATTTCTTATATGCATTTCCTTACATATTAATAAAAAATGTAACAGTCAAAGTTGCATACTAGAGACCTTAAAAATAAAAAATTATCTATTTTGGAATGGAGGCGTTATTTAATTAACACTACTTGATCTAACAATATGATTCCAGAACATATATTTGGTAACATAAGCTTTTAAATAGAATATAGTACTACAATAACATTACAATATGAGTAAATGATCATATATGAACAGTCCTTTTGAGAAGTATGAAAAAAGTATACAAATCAATGAAATCTCATATGTTTATAAATGAGCTAACACTGAATGGTCAAAAGATCTACTATATCATCCATTCTTAATGCAAAATTGTTGTTTAGAAAACTTAATACAAATTTTAAACAAAACTAAACATCACCCTGACAACAAATGCAAAATAAAACGTACCAGGTATTAGCTATAGGTCTGGTAGCAGCTTATTTGTTTGCATGGGGTTGTTCAGGTGCACATTTCATGCTCCTGAGTGCATGTGTTCCAGTGAAAAAATTTAAAGTACCGTTTGCAAAATTCAACTAATAATCAGAGATATACATGACAAAATACTCTATGCACTTTGTATTATTTAAAAAACAAAATCTTTTATTCTGTATCAAAAAAACAAGAGATGAAAACTTATATAGCAAATATGTATGTCTTTTTCTTTAAGGAAAACAATGGATATAATTCTTCCAAATAATACGAGTGCATATAGCTATTGATTTTTTTAAATGAGCATCTTTTCTTGGCCAGGAGCATGTAGTTCCTTCATACTACATTCAAAGCAAACCATAGTGTCTGTTTTATTCTGATGCTAGATGTTTCTCTTGGTTTTTGGCCACTGGTCTTAAAAGTTGGAACATTTCTGCTTCTGTTGATCGGGGACACTGAGCTCGTCACCATAATATGCTATATTTTCTTATTGTTTTGCAGTGCACTTGTACTGATATTCTACGTGTATAAGATATCAAATGGAGGTAACAAGGTGTACTTCCCAGTGAGTGCCGAGTGACCCTGCTGCACCTAGTATCTCCAGTTTTCTGGTGTTCATTCTGTCGCTCAAACAACAAATAATTGTAAAAAAATCATCAATGTTGTGCCCATATTATTCTTGTGTGACAAATATTTGATCACTTATCCTGAAATATATATGCTTGACAAAAAATAGCCATAATACAGAATTCTACAATCGTGCGCTATATATTGTGGATATATTGCCTTCTCTCGTCTCCAGCTACATTTCATTTGATCTATCTAATGCAATGTTGTAATGGGACAGACCATTATACACTTAGATAGTTGCGAAGTTTGGTCGACATCATGGAGAGGTTATGTGCTCGATTTCGACCGGCAGTCCATGCAGCGGTGATGGCATGGGGTCCCTCACGAAGGTGTTCTCCTTGCAGCAGAGCTTCCATCTGAACTGCCTCACCAGGTGGTGCATCGTCACCAATGTCTCGATCCTGGAAAACTCTATACCAGGGCATATCCTCGGGCCACCACCAAAGGCTACAAAGGAGTATGGTGGTACCGCCGACATTGTTTGTTTTTCAAACCGGGATGGGTCGAACTGGCTCGTGGAAGATGCTCGAGTCCATCTGTGTCACGTTTGCTGTCCAAAACACCTGAAAACGGCAAGAGTTTGCATCAGTTTCTCAGCAAGTTGGTGATACTAGCTACGCCTGGTGTGAATTGTCCAAGGATGCAAATTTAGCAAATGACCTGCCAGCCCTTTGGGATGAAGTAGCCGTCGAACTCCATGTCCTCGAGTGCTCTTCTGAAGTTGCCGAAGATTGGAGGGACAATGCGAAGTGTCTCCTGGGCGACTCGCCATGTGAACTTCATCTTCGTCAGGTCCTCCCAGGCCAGAGCCTCTCCATCAGCCTTGTCTTTCGCGATCTCCTCGTGCTCTGCGCCAAGAAAGACACAATATGATCATGTCGTGGTGAGATCAATTCTCGTGAGTTGATACACAAACTTGCAAAAATACAGTGAAATGGTTACTTGCCTTTGACCATGGCGGCTAGGGTGACTGGATCATTTGCGAGCTGACGGACCATGAATGTCATAAGGATGGACGACGTGTCGTGGCCGGCGATGAGGGTGACCATGGCATTGTCCAGGATCTCCTTATCGGTCAGCAGCCGATCGCCATGGTCATCCGTCAGGCTGAGCAGGCAGGTGATGAGGTCGTTGTTCGACGACGCCTTGCCGTGCTCCAGCAGCAGGCTGGCCTTCTTCTCCCGCGTGATCCCCTCGAGCACCCGGCGAGCCCTGCTGCTGGCCTTGAGGCTCCGGTTGAACGCCGTGAACGGCAGGTCCACAGGGATGGCCCACATGCCCTCGATCATGCGCGCGAAGTCGCCGGCGAGAGCGTCCCGCGCGGCTCCATTCTCGAGGCCGAAGAGCAGCGCTGAGATGATGTCAAACGTCAGCCGCTTCATCAGCGGCAGCACCGTCGCCCGTCCGGCCCAGTTCTCCTCGAGGTGGTGCCGCACCTCGCCGTCGATCCTGCCTACGTACATCTTGAGCATGTCCGGCTTGAGGAACTCCAGCAGCGCGCCGCGGACGCGCCGGTGGTCGGCGCCGTGGATGTCCAGAATGCTGTTCTCGCCGAGGATCCGCTGGACGGACCGGGGTTGCCGCGTCGACAGCGCGCTGTTGAAGAACATGAACTTGTTGGCCGCCGGCCCTGCCAGGAGCACCGTAGGCGTGCCGAACAGCGATAGCTTGGAGACCGGCCCGTACCTGTCGATCCGGTCCCGTATCCACCGACTGCCGCCGTCTCCACGCATGGCCCGGAGCAGGGCGAGGCTCTGGCCGATCACCGGCAGGCCGAGGGAGCCCGGCGGCAGGTTGGCCGGACATGGTTTCTTGGCTCTGGTAAAGAGGTAGATTGCTATGGACGAGGCGGTGGCAACGAGTGCAACGACTATGGGCAAATAATCCATTGAAGAGTGAGTGGAATGTCAGATGAGATTTTTCGAATATATAGGAGAGCATGCATGACCAGGTTCTCTTAGCTGGGGTAGTTTAATTACTCCATCCTGATTAGACAAACGGAAATGAGAAATCCTTCACAGGAGATTCCAAAGAAGAAAACATCGTTAAGGAATCTGGAAGCGCTGAGATGCCTTCTATTTATGTAGTTTTGACATGCTTGCCTGTAAATGAGTGTGTTGCACGACAACAGTCCGCACCCCTATTCCTGATGGGAAGCTCCTATTTTCTGTCACCATCGTGTTTTCGGCATTACCTGAATGGAATGCGGTGTAGTGTGGAGCCGACATGTACAAATGCAAAACCATTGTTGTCTGTTTGCTATTCGAACATCTCACCTTGGAGATTTAGATCCTCGTCGGAGAACGGCAGCCAACAAGGTAGATGCTGTGGCTGTCTTTTTCGCAACTCATTTCCTTGTACACATATCCAATTCCACGGTACTCTCTTCCAACTGACTGTCCAATTCCCTAGTCTTACGCAGATAAAACTTCTTCTCCCTTCCTCTTGTCCAACGCAGCAATGGTTATCTCGGTCACGGCCATTTCTTTGGGCCTTGCACCTTATGAAGAAGGCGGCTTAAAATTTCGGTGGGGAGAAGCTCCTACAGCTGTTCTTCACCTTCTTTTAGATTCTAAAGTTTGCTCTCATTTGTTGAGTTGTATAATGTTTATAATGCTACTGAATTTGATATGTGCCCTAGAAAAGTGAAGATGTCATATATGACATAGTAGTAGAAAATGAGTTGGAAATGATTAAGAAAAACTATAAAGAGTCAAATCATAATAAAAAACATGGATATATAATTCAGTACATGGCGGTGCCACATGAAATTTCAAAACATGATAGCGTTGCCCTATGAATGTGGCGCTATACTAAGTTTGTTTGGTATCCATAGTCAACGAGATAGTATTTTCATGAAGTTGTATCGGAATAATTAACAAAACTACAATGCATATGATTAAATATTTTGTGCATACATGTGTGTCATGAACAGATCCAGGCCATTCAGGAACAACAAATTTGAACCTCGTGTCAAAATCGAATATTGTCCTGGCATTCCTGACTTGTATATATTCTATCTTTCTCGGCAACTATGACATGAATGTGTGATGCCTACATCTAGGTTTTCAAAGTGCATCAGGATTTGGGTGGCCATTAGGTCCGATATATCCAGGATACAGTCTACACAGTCTATAACATGATGAAATTTGTTACCGATGGTATACACTACACTCAAAATGGTCTGGAACTTGACTGTTGGACTCAATTTCCCCAACATCCACTAGAAGAGAGCTAGTGATTCTTTATTGGTCATCATATAATTTGACTCCAAGCCATAGTCATCAAAAAGAGTATCATGTAACATTGTAAAAATTGACCTTCACATCCTAAGAAAAAACTTGTAAATTTTATAATGCAAGCATCAACAACATAATGCATATCCAAATCTGCATCTTGAACATTTGTAGAATTTCATATGAAATTAGACATATACAAATAAGTTCTTGCATATGAGATAGGTTATGACAACATAGGTTAAAAGAAATAACATATAGGTTCATGACAATACAAGTCAAAGCATAACATAGGGTCATGAAAATAAATGGTTAAAGCAAATAAGCAAAGATTCATGACAATACAAGTTCAAATCTAATAAATATGGTCATGCCAATACAAGTTCATGACAAATAACATAGGCACCTATTGAAGTCATAACACTACTTTTTGTTCTTTTGCGCCCACCATGTCCTCTTGATCCAGTCAATCCTAACACAAGGCTTCTCCTCCTCCTCCTGCAAACAACTCAATAATCAGGGTATTCATTTACAACGAAAAGTTATGTGTCATAAAATACTCACTATCCATGGACTTAGCTCCATCCTGAAAAATTAAGGACACCACACTAGTACAGAACGACACATCGAAAACGGGCCCAAACCCCTATCGGAAACAGAGAAACGGTCCGTGCCCCGCCCCCGTGGCTGATGTGAAGGCCCTCATCGGCAACAGAGACCAAAAACCGTCACCGATGAGGTCAATTTTTGGCAACGGTTTGTTTTGATCTCCGTTGCCGTAGTTCGAAATGATCAGTTACGGACATCTTGGTCCAACCGTTTGCATTGAGATTTTTTCGTAAGCGTAACATATATATTTATTTAGCCTGCAATATATATTTCGCGTCGCATTTGATCTCACACAGCACAAATACTAAAACGGTAACAGATTTCATTCATATCACAATGTAACCTTTATATTTCCATCACAATTTCACCTTTATATTTGCATCACAAGATGTGACAAACATAAGAGGTAAAACGATAACAGATTTCATCTATACTAAGCCTATCATGTCAAAGGACGGAAAGAATTAACGATTTCTTTCCTACATCCTTTTCCACAATCCTCGCAGGTGTCACTCTCGCAATCTCATCTTATCTCAGCTTCCTGAGAGAAGGATGTTGAAGCTTTGGACCCTATACATTAGTAAATAAAGTTACAATTGTTAAGTACATATGCTAAAACAAGAACACTATGAATTTAAGCAAAACTGAAATGATATCTTACCTATGTCTTGAGGTGGCTCTTATTGATGAACTGGAGCAGCCAACACACGGCTTGTCAACAAGATATTGCCATGTCGCAGCTTCATAGGATGCCTGACAGCGATCATGCTTTCCATGGAGGCCACCACCGGCTCTGAATTTTTTATGCAGTTTGTTACCGAAATATAATCTAATACGTCACCGATGTGACATTTCGGCGACACTGCATAAAACACTTTTACTTAAAAAAGTTTTTTATGCAGTGTACCAAAACGTCACAATAGCGACGGTGGATGTGTATGGTGGGGTTTGAAAGGGAACAACTTGATATCCCTAAATGTAAATAAGGATTTATGTTAGTTCTGACACTACTAGCTAGAACGAACAATTTAACACAATAATATGAAGTATATAGTAGTATATAGTATGTACTGACATGTGTATATAATTGGAGGACATTATGGGAAAGTTACAAACACTACTGTCTTGAGTAGTGTTCGTTGTTTTTTCTGTGTCTCCGACTTTTTTATGCAGTGTCACCGAAATAGACTCCTGTTTTCAAATTTGTAATGACTTAGTCACATGATCTATATAAGTTAGCTAAACTACAACCGGTTGCAAGTGCACGATACACAAGTTAACTACATCAAGAAATGATCTAGATAGAACAACCGGTTGTGAACTGAACTACTATCAACAGTTAGCTAAACTATAACCGGTTGCAAGTGCGCAATAGGCAAGTTAAATACATCATAACATGAACAATTTAACAGGTGCACAATAGGCAAGTTAGCTATATCAAAGAGTACATAATAGGCAAGATAGAATTATTGGATGTGAACTGAACTACTATCAACAAGTTAGCTAAACCATAACCGGTTGCAGGTGCACAATAGGCAAGTTAACTATATCAAGAAATGATCTAGATAGAACTACCGGATGTGAACTGAACTACTATCAACAAGTTAGATAAACTATAACGGGTTGCAAGTGCATAGTAGGCAAGTTAACTACATCAAAAATTATCTAGATCAAACTACTGGATGTGAACTAAGCTGATATAGCAGGTGCACAATAGGCAAGTTAGCTACATCAAATAGTGGATCTGATACCTTCTTCACGTTGTCGTTGGATCGACCTAGCAGATCCGGACGAGGTGGAGGCAGAGGAAGCGAAAGCAGTGACGACCTCACCGTGTCGGGGGAGATGGCGAAGACCTCACCGTGTCGGGGGAGATGGCGAAGACATCGCCGTCTCGGGGGTGACGGCAACGCCGGTGATAGCCGTCGTCTCGGGGGAGACGGCGCCGCCACGGCGCCAGCGATGGCCGCAACGCCAGGAGCCGCCGTCATGAACAGATCTAGCATACCGGGACAGGGAGGAAAATAGTGAGTGTTAGGTTTTGCTCTGTACGCCCATATATATATAGGTACAACATAGGAAACGGTTCTTTAATAAAGCCGTTTCCTTTGATTTTCTTCCACCAAGGAGTGGGGCCTACACGCTGACTCTCTGGAATTTTTTCTATGCTCTGGAATAATATTTTCCCTAATCTCTACTATATGAAGAATTGATACATCAAGGATGAACCACTAGGATACATATATTAATATTAGTGATTACTACATTAAATTACTTACGGAGTACATACTAATAATAATAAAGTAAATTACATACGGAGAACTTATAGAACTAGTACTAGCTAGCTACTTCTTGTTTTTCTTGTGCCCTGCTTCCACGCAATCCTCCTTGCTCTGTACGCCCATATATATAGGTACAACATAGGAAACGGTTCTTTAATAAAGCCGTTTCCTTTGAGTTTCTTCCACTGAGGAGTGGGGCCTACACGCTGACTCTCTGGAATTTTTTCTACGCTCAGGAATAATATTTTCCCTAATCTCTACTATATGAAGAATTGATACATCAAGGATGAACCACTAGGATACATATATTAATATTAGTGATTACTACATTAAATTACTTACGGAGTACATACTAATAATAATAAAGTAAATTACATACGGAGAACTTATAGAACTAGTACTAGCTAGCTACTTGTTTTTCTTGCGCCCTGCTTCCGCGCAATCCTCCTCCTTCTCACTGCCTCGCTTGTTCGGGGCCTTCGGAGGCGGTGGCGGCGGCAACATATCGTAGGCGGTGGCGGTGGCTTTCTTCTCCTTCGCCGGGGTCCCTTCTTCTGGACCGGCGCCTCCGCCTCGTCCTTGTCCTCCTCCTCCTCTTCGGTTGACTCCTCATCGGAATCAACCTTCGGCGGGCCCAGCATCAAGGTGGGATCATTGAAGTTGGCGAGCTCTTTGTCGTCGCTCGTCTCTGGCGACGGTCCTTCAACAGACTCGCCGTTGACGGGGGGACTGTCGGGCGGCGATGGAGTGCGCTCCTGTGTGTCGTTGCTGCGAGGCATCTTGGCTAATCAGTAGCAGGGAGCGAGCGAGAGAGATAGAGAGCAGATTCTGTGGCGTCTTGAGCTAGCAGGGATTGGGGTTTTTAAGAAGTAGTGGGCGGTGCCACTACGCCATAGCATTTACCCGCCTCGCTTCGAATCCCAAGAAGATGGAATGTGTCCACATTGAAAACGGACACAGAAAAGTGTCTGTTGCCATAGAACCACATATCGGAAATGGAGCCGAAATTATGACTGTTCCCAATAATATGGGTGACGAAGTTAATACTTTCTCCGTTACCCATGTTGATGGGCCAGTCGTGGCCCAGGTCAGGCTTGTACGCACCGGCCGCGCGGAAAGCTCGATTTCCCGGTGCCTAACTCGTCCCGTTTCCATATAGGGGTATCCGATGTGTCGTTCTGTACTAGTGCCATCCTCCTAATCTCAAGCCTCAAAGGATCGTTATCACTGGGAGATGTTACAAAATTTGTACTCTTATCCCTCTTTGTCTTTCTACTCTTCCTCCTTCTACATCTCCTTCTTTTCCATGATAATCATCATACGGTCCAACCTCGAGACACTACCACTATTCATTTTTGGTGTTGCCGAGGGACCATGAGTAAGGGCATAATGTCTCATTCTTCGTACCCTTCGACACAAAGGTGTAACATGAGGATATTCTTCACGTTCACACTCTGAACCTTCAACATGCTCAATGTTGACTGTAGACTGGGTAGCTCGAACCTGAGATGATGGAGGCACTACTCTAGCAGTCACATTTCGCACAACATTCTTGTCACAAAAATTGTCTTCAAGTCATCCTCATCTTGGGACTATCCAGAACTTGGTTGCCTTCACTATCCATAACTTGGTTGCCTCTGGACACATTTGCATATCACAAAATAACATTAGATCATATAGAAAGAACAACCAAAGAAAAAAAATTGAAGTCATCATTACCTATATCTTAAGTGCACACCAATTGTCACTAGTATCAATAGTACTAGAAGGACAAGACGCGCGTTGCCGCGTCTGTTCAAGTACAACCGATTATAAATAAGTATTTTTTTTAGCGAAACATATAGATCAGTAAAATAATGGTAAAAATAGTACCAAGGCTCACTCTTTTACAACACAATAATTTAGACCTTCTCACATAAATATAGAGAAGTTGAGAAGAAAACACAATTATATCAGTTGTATCAAGGTTAAAAGTACACCGCTCAACAGAAAGAACACATGACCCCCAAAAAGGTTAAACTCTCAAATACTTAGTTTGACGATCAGGATGCGACTATAATTATGAAATGTCAATAAAACAAAATTATGTATATGGTTCTATGAAGATTTTCACAAAATAATTGAACAAACTTTCGATAATCTATAGACAAACGATATATATGATGAACATTGCAGACTCAAGAGATAGATTAGTCAAGAATTTATTAACCATCGAGAACTCAAGTTCAATTATTTATTGTAATGAAATCAGGTAGACTTTGCTGACATCAATTATTCCAAAACCAGTAATAGTTGGCATAATTATGTCCCGAAAAGTTACATCAATTGGATCGAATACAATCGATATTATGTAAACAGGAGAATATTCCATTGTTAGATACGAAATAGTGCACCAAAAAATAGAGCATAGTGAGATTTTAAACGGTTTATGTCATCTTAATATGTGAATCAGATCCAGATTATATAAAATAAAGTATAAATAAAAATAAATGGCATGAACACCGCTATTTTTTAATATATATCTAAGTGCAGGAATGCTCATCTCTAGTTGTCATGTTCACCAAATGTTTAACAAGACATGCTATTTTATCATTTTACACTCATGAGTCGTGACTTTTCTGCACTCTAATTACTGCAGCGGAGACTAGACACTCATAGGTCTTTTTCAGTGTATGCATCCAACCATCTACCAAATACATACACTTAGTTGCTTACATAATCTGTCTCGTTCTCTTAATATAAGTGAGAGATTAGTAAATATAGAGAAAACGTTCACATATAGATACACACATCATCTTTCATTAATAATTAGGTGGCATCCAACGACGAGGTATCTAACTTATCCTTCCACCCCCTTTTAGCATCAAGTTTTTGCACATGGTCTGAACCGCAGCTTCCACCACCACCGAGTCGAGTACCACTAACAGCAACGGCGACATCGGCGGCCGATGCGAGAGGTGACATGGGTATCACATGCAACTGCTGCGAGAGATGTAGGAAGTCTTCCAGCCCACAACTTTGTGTGACCACCAGAATATGCACCGACGGGGAGGGCACGTGGCTTGGAAGTTGACAATAGACTTCAGACGCGACATCGGGGACCGAGGTGCCCTGTATTCCTAGGCGCTTGACAGAGCCAAAAGTGTGTGTGGAGAGACGTGAAAAATTTACAGTGGAACGACTATTTTTGATAGAATACAGCTCGAGGGAAGCGGATGGAGAGAAATTGTGTCACATATAGGCTGCGTGATGCTATGGTGGGCGCTGGCGACAGAGAAAGGATAAGGGAGAGAGCTTTAAAATCTTTATCTCTTTTTTTTACATATATCGAAACGATATATCCAGATTTTAGATTTGGCAAATAAAGAATACAACTAATGTACCTATTGTACGTGCTCTATAAGTTTTGTAAAAATAATATTTTTTATTTTAGGCTACACAAAAAAAGAAATTTTTGAGTGGGAAATGGAGCTATTTTTCCTTTTCACACCATAATTTTCTTTTTTGTGTAGTTGGAAATACCAATTTTTTCACCGAAAAATTGGTAAATATATTCAAAACATGTGTATGTATGCAACAATTTTATTTTTTCTAGGTGTGAACTATAAAGAGTTGTGTATGTATCCAACAATATTTTTATAAGGTGTGAACTATAAAATGAGATATGAGTGGGGTCCATCATGTGGTGTGGTGTCACTACCCTATTGGAAGAGATGAGAAGCAAGGAGAGGGCAAGGATTTTAGGGAGATTAGTATATGTAGAGATGAGTGATAGGATCTCTTCCTAAACTTGATGCATGTTGGATAACTATTCCAAATAGTGTATCCCTTTTTAGTGTTTCTCACCTATTTTCATTTGCTTGTGATCATATGTTCTCATCACGCGCTCGCTAAACTTGCTTACCAAATTGGCGTACCCAAGGGCCAAGGCCATTCAAAATAAACGATTATCTGAATCCACTTTTTGGATGCACACGTCAACAAAACACGGTGGCAAAGATAAAACACCATCACTGTTATATCATTCAACGCAAATAGTCATTTCGAGAAGCCCGTTACCAATATGAGTTGCACATCGGCAACGGACATATATTTATGTATGTTTTCTTTGAAGTGCCTCAAAGTAAATGGTCCATCCTTATTTACTGATGTGGCCTCCATATCGGTGACAAGATTCAAGTGGCGAACACCATGTTCGTTTCCAATGAGAGTTCCAACCCCTGCGTCATTCTGTACGAGCATGTAGAGTGTGTTGAGAATCCTACATCATTTGGTCAAAGCTCCACAATGTTCCAAAAGTGCGTTATATGATTTTTGGTGGGAGGGCAGAACGGGAAACAAAAGTGTCGTATCACAAGAAGCTATCCTTCATTTATTATTAGGTATAGATATAGATTTCACGCTTGTTCCCACAAAAAATATAATGCAGTAGAGTGCGGAACCCCTAATCTTAACAAGTTAAAACCTATTGTAACTCTAATCATGCGCAGAAGCAAACACTAAATGGGGCGTTATTTGTTAATTTTCACAATTATGACCATGTCAAAAAGTTCAACCGAATATAACATCTTCTCGATTTTTTGTGTGGATATGACCCTTTTGCTCAATGCTATGTCAGGGCATGGAGCAGTTCAACATCAATGCCACAAGTCAAGTAGTTGGGTGCCATGAAGAACAAGTGCATGGATCCGATCTGGACATGCTCAACTCCCCGGGTTGGGGCGTTGAGCCCACACCCCTACGCAGGGTATTGATCCAAAGGGTTAGAGCCAAAATTAATTCCTATGATGGGTCATTTCTTGCTGAACTTTCTGATAAGGGTCTGATATCCTTTTTTCACATGGCAGGAAGGTGTTGTTCTATATTTTATTTGTTAAGGCTTGCATCATATCAGCTAATGTCGGGCGCCTGTGTGTATTTGAAAGGTACCAATCAAGTTAAATTTGACAATTGATCCTTCTGTGTAAAGGACCCCTTCTGACAGATAATTTTTTATCAGACATTTTGTTCAACGCTCGACGATGGGGCACGTGAGTTTAAACTAATCAATGTCTTGAGTCAAGGTTCCGTTCCTTTCTATAGGTTGTTCGAGTGTCTTCTACGGGATGGTGTGGTGGCGGCGACATCCTGAAGACAGAATAAAGTCCCCCCCGCCCTATCCTTGCTCCGGTGATGCGTCTAGCATTGACGGAGGACGCGTGGAGTTATGTGTATGGCGGATCTCCTCGGATCCAGTCCGTTTTTGTGTTCGTTCGTGTGGTTGTAGGTCTGATTCTTTCGATCTATGGTTGTCATCATTGGCGATGGTTGCTGCTTTGTTGCGTTGGTCTTTCGGGGCCTTAGCACGATGACTTCCCGTCTGTCTACTACAACAAGATATACTACGACAAGCTTTGCCCGACTCCAGTGAGGGAGGGGTGAGAACAGAGGCGCGCCTTCGGCTCGCTTCACTGCTTGTAGTCGTCGCTAGATGGTCTAAAGACCTACTTGTAATTTTTATTACTTTTAGGATTCTTTGTACCGTTGTTGATGATCAATAGAGAGGTTAGCCTTCTCGCAAAAAAAAAAAAGTGTTGAGGTGTCAAGACGACTAGGTGGACAAAATTAACAACTTGACGGCTTGACCCAGTGCGTTGAGATGCCAGACATAAGGCCTGCACCCATGTCGTTGACCTCTACGGCCTCAACACCCTGGTCGGGGCGTTGTGCCTATCCACGGTGGACCCCGAGTGTCAACTGTCTTGGCACCTCAAAGGCCTTGACCTCGGACAGTGAGATGTCTCTAACCTCAACATCGCGATTGTTGAGCAACCCTACAATTGATTAAAAAACATCGCGATTTGTTTTTGTTTTAATGTGAGACAGGGTTGTATTGAGCTGAGAGTCCGATTTGCTCTTTTGGCATGTTTTTTACACAGAGCGTTGGAAAATCGTCCGTGTCGTCCATCTGACACTGTTGGATTTCAAATTGTAGGGAAAATACGGAAAATCTAACCAGCAGGGCCTGATATCTGGCAGAACTCGACGCACAGATGTGAGCCGTTGATTTTCGTTTTAGCGGCCGAGAATCCCGCTCGTAAGAGTCCTCCGGTCCTCTGTGTTCGTGCGTGGTCGAACCGAATCCCCACTCTTATCCGAGAGCGAGACAACAACCAGCCCTTCTCCGCCCCTCCATGTTCGGACGTGCTCGTGCGACAAAGGGGAAGCATGCTCCGGCACAAGGTAGGCAGAGCTCACCGGCGGCGCGGTAGGACAGAGGGAAGGCGACGTGGTGAGCTCGAGGCCGCGCATCAGCCGGTGGCGGAGCTGACCGGGGCGGCGGCCGTGGTCGACGGGAGGCGCGACGGGCAAGGAAGAGGAGGCCGGGGACGGCGTTGTCTGAGCGCGGAGCAGCACGAGTTCCAGGCGGACGGCTCGCTGGAGCACGGGCAAGGTTCGTCTCGCGGCCACGAGGAAGGCGGCGGCCACGGGGCTGGTGGCGGCGGCCGTCGGTGGAGATAGAGCTCCCGCCTTGGACGTGCTAGCTGTGGGTGGCTATTGTTGCTGCTAGCTTAGCTCCCGCTAAGTCCAGGGCTGCCCCAGCCGGACCTCAGATCCGTTCTTCAGGAAGAAGATGAAGTTGGGGATAGGGAATATTGTGTGGTGCAGAATCGATGCAGCATGCTGCCTTGTTTTTTTTTTTAATTCACATGTTGTCTTGCTAGATGCATACGCGGTTGTATTTGAGAATTCCTAACAAACAATAGTAATATGTGGGATCGGTTTTAGTACTCATTTCTTTGATTACAGATTGAACATCTATTAGTATTTCTTGTATTTTTGTAATTCTTGTATTTCATACACATGGTCAACGGAAAATCTATTTGTAAGGCGCCTGCCACGAGGCGAATCCGTACGCACGTACGCAAACCGTCTGATCGTGGACGGACAGACAAGATTCGATCGGAAGCGCGACCTGTGGATAAGGTCATCTTCCCCGCAAGCGAGTCGCCGCCCATCCCGTCGACAGGCTCGCCCCTCCTCCGCCCCGCCCGCACCGGCCTCCTCCCCCGTCTCTCCACGCGCCGCCGCCGCCCTCGTCGCCGTCGCGGAAGCTGTTTCAGAAGGCCGCCCCGCCGGAGGGCAAGAGGAAGGCCCTCACGGAGGTCAAGACCAGCGGCAACGCCAACACGGGGACGCTCGCCGTGGTGCTGCGGATCGAGCGGGAGTAGCCTTCCCCATTTCCCTGGCCCGCCACGGCCGGCCAGGAGATTCACGCACCACTCCCCATTGAAGCGCTCACACAGAAAAATAAGAGGAAAGGTAGCGAGGAGGCAACGCAAGGCTAGGTGAAGGACAGAAATGGGAATCCATCGTGCGAGGACCAAGTTGATTGTATTATTTGGTAGGAGAACTACTGATTGCTCTTCCGTGGGAGCTTGCTGCCATTGGCAAGAAGGATATGAGAGAGAAGAAGAACCATGCGGTGTCAAAGCCTGGTCAATATAAGAATGTACAGTGACACACGTGGATGGAGAGAGGATGCTTGTTGCTTGTCTTTGCTAGATACACACATGGTATTACCAGGAAGAATGTTATGTTTGATGATGATGCTTACTTAGTCTTAGCTAGATACACACATAGCTGTCGATGCTATTTGTGTTTGTGTGTGCTGGTGCACAACCTAATACTGATAGAGTTACTCATCTAGTACTGATAAATTTACCCATGTTTGCCATACTCTATCGGTAATAGTTACCACCCAATACTGATCGAGTTACCCACCCAGTATTGATAAAGTTACCCATGTGTTTTCGTGGTGTAGTTATCCACCACAAAATCAATAAATTTACCATACTCTTTCAGTAATAGTTACCTGTAACAGCCCCAAGTTTGTGAACCAAAAATGTGAACCAAATTTTCACTTTTGCATTTCATTAATGCATCACGGCATCCATTTTAATTTGCTAAACACAGAAAACAAATGGTTTGGCACCACTTAAAAAACCAAAGCCAAACTTGCCCCAATAAAATCTCAAATCAATGAAAGCACTCAAACTGGCAAAACAAAAATATCTTGACATCTTATATGTGTCAAGGAAGTTCCAAGAGTTCCAAAATTAATATTTTGCACTTGCTTCAAAATTCTAAAGGAATATCATTTTGAAAATTAGCAAAATTGCCATAAGCAAACCCTATGAACAAAAGTGGTGCAAAACATTTTAGTTTGAGCCCCCAATTTTTGTGAAGCTTCTACATGATATGGGGAGGCTATATAAATATTTTCAGATTTTTGTAAAATGTTTTAGGGCCTCAATAAAATCTAGAGAAGCTACTGGTTTTAAAGGAAAGAAATAAGAAAGCAAAGAAGGACCTATCGGTGGGGGAAAAGAATGTGCTAGGGTTTTTTTTTCAAAAAACGTCGTCTTCTTCCTGTAGCCCTGGAACACGCCGCCATGTTCCTCGCGAGCGCCGCGCCGCCCAAGCCCCCCACGGCGACAGCTCGCCGTGTCCCTCGCTCCCCTGCCGCGCACCGGACCCCCTGCTCTCCTCTCCCCCTGCGAGGAGATAAATACCCCGAGATGCTCCTCTGCTCACTTCCCCCCTTCTCTCCTTTTTCTCCACCACGGGCCCGAGCTCGCCGAGCTCGACGCCGCGGTTTGAAGGCTCCCCGAGCCCAGTGAAGCACGCCACCGTCTTCGCCTCGTCGTCCTCTTCGTCCTCGTGCAAGGAATCTCCGCGGGGTCGCCCGCAACGTCGCCGCCGTCCGCGTCTTCTCCGGCTCCGGCCGCCGCGCTCCGGGCAAGATTGCCGCCATTCCCGACCTCCTTCCACCACTCCAAGCACACGTACGCTTCTAGGGTGATCACGCCGTCCTCCGGGACATCTTCTTCTTCCTCCTCCTGCTCTGTAGCCTCGCCTTCGTGCGAGAGGCCGCTCGGCCGTCCGCCATGGCCGTGACCATGTCGAGCACGCGCTCGTGTCTTGCGGCCCGTTCTCTGCGTCCCAGCACGCGCACTAGCTCAGCACCACTCCCGTACCCATTTGCACCCCACCACACGCACGCAACACCACCAAATCATGGTCTCCGCCGGCAGGAGTTCGTCGCCGTTGCGACTGAACCCGTCGTCTGAAGTGTGGTGTCGAAATTTCAGTTTCGTCAGATAAGCAAGGACTTCTTAACCTCAAATAGACACGGATCTGTACTCTAACACAAGGACGCATCCATCCCAGTGGCTAGCGCCACTTCCACGTACGGCCGCAGCGCGGGTTCGAATCCCAGCCCCGCCGTTGTGCCACCCCTTTTTGGGTTTTATTTTTAGACGCTGACAGGTGGGCTCCAGTGGTCAGTGAGCGTGGTGGCCACGCAGGCGGCCAGCTGCCCCGTCAGCGCAGACGTGGCCACGGTACCCAGCGGTCAGTGACCGTGGGTAGCCGCTGGCCCGGTATAAAACGTTTCAGGCGATTTTCTGTAAAAACTGCAAAATGACAGAAAATTTGACCGCCGTTGTGCCACCCCTTTTTGGGTTTTATTTTTAGACGCTGACAGGTGGGCTCCAGTGGTCAGTGAGCGTGGTGGCCACGCAGGCGGCCAGCTGCCCCGTCAGCGCAGACGTGGCCACGGTACCCAGCGGTCAGTGACCGTGGGTAGCCGCTGGCCCGGTATAAAACGTTTCAGGCGATTTTCTGTAAAAACTGCAAAATGACAGAAAATTTGATAAAACTTCTAAAATCACCCCTTTTTGGGTTTTATTTTTAGACGCTGACAGGTGGGCTCCAGTGGTCAGTGAGCGTGGTGGCCACGCAGGCGGCCAGCTGCCCCGTCAGCGCAGACGTGGCCACGGTACCCAGCGGTCAGTGACCGTGGGTAGCCGCTGGCCCGGTATAAAACGTTTCAGGCGATTTTCTGTAAAAACTGCAAAATGACAGAAAATTTGACCGCCGTTGTGCCACCCCTTTTTGGGTTTTATTTTTAGACGCTGACAGGTGGGCTCCAGTGGTCAGTGAGCGTGGTGGCCACGCAGGCGGCCAGCTGCCCCGTCAGCGCAGACGTGGCCACGGTACCCAGCGGTCAGTGACCGTGGGTAGCCGCTGGCCCGGTATAAAACGTTTCAGGCGATTTTCTGTAAAAACTGCAAAATGACAGAAAATTTGATAAAACTTCTAAAATCCATATCTTTTGGAATACTTGTCCAAAAATTACACATAAGATACCAAAATGTTCAGAAAAATAAAGTGTATCTAGTGGCATAACTCACACATCCAAATAAATTAGTTTAATTGATGTTTTATTAAAATAACTAAAATGGCAGAAAAGAATTACTTCTTGGAAAATCCATAACTTTAGAAATAATGATCCAAAAATTAAGTTTGACCTATCAAAATGTTCAGCACTTAATATACTTCATGTTTCACCACTTCTCCAAGCATGGATAATTAGTTTTAGTGTTGTTTAAAATGAATTGCTAAAATGGCAGATTTAAAAGGCAATTTGTAAATTCAATAACTTTTTATTGGTTAATCAGAAAAATGTGTTCTTTATATCAGAATGCTCATAAGAATATGTACTGTCCATTAACATCATCTGCATGCATCATTGAACAAGATTGCAGTACTGCACTTCTAGAAGTCCTGAGAAATCATTAAGTTAAATATGGGGCTTTATTTTCTCTTGTCGAATTAATTGTTTTGCACCCCATTTAAATTGGTAGATTTTGTTATAATAATTTCAGTGCATTAAAATGTCATGCCATCATGTGTTTGTGCATTGCACTTGATATGCATGAGTGTTTATTGATTGTGTCTTCCCGGTGTTTTTATGCATCGATAGATCGAGCAGTCGGGTGCCACCGCAATACCCTGACGACCCATATTACCAGCCCGTTGAACAAAGCAAGCGTAATCCCCCCTCTGAGCATGTCTCCTCCTATATTTCCGCAATTATTTTCTCCACTATAATATTGCATTCGGTTCCAAAAGTCTTTTGCTTGGATTAGAGTATCCTATTAGTTGCATTAGAAATCTGTTGCCATTACCTGTATCCTTCCTAATATCCATAGGATTGAAGTGTTGGCCCGAGCTAGGTATACTTGCTATGTATATGCTTAGCCCTGCTCAGTTTAAATGCTTAGATGTCCGGTGGATGTGTCATTGTTGGAACAGTTGATGGAATGGGCGGATGTGATGGAAAAATGGTGGTGACAGATGATAAATTGCGTAAAGGCGGGATGAGAGGCCACGGGGAATGTGGTGGGTTGTCTCGTTCTCGCCGCCTAGGTGCGAGTTCTTTACCTCTTGAACCAAGACTGAGCGTGCAACCATGCGTGAGGCCTATGCAATTGCAGGAACCCTCATAGACTAAATAACTCGGTCGGGACTAGCCAGGGTCCTCTAGTTTGAGCTTCCATTTGCGCATGCCTGATGATGGTGGTATGAACTGGGATGAGGATGGTGGTGTTTAGGAAAATGAGTGGCCACGAGGCAGGGTGTTGGAGGCATCCCTGCTCCGTCCTCACTGATGATCCTGGGTTAGTCCTTAACGAGGGAGAAGTCGACACCGCTCCCACCCAGCCGGCTTTCCAAGGAAGAGAGCTAATGTTCAGGTAATGGGCCGGACGGTACGCGTGGCAAACATTGTACACCCCTGCAGGGTAAATCTTTTCGAAAAGTCGTGTCCGCGGTTATGGACGAACTTGGGAAGTGAAAGTAAGACCATAGAGAGACTTGAACGGGATGATTAAAACCTGAGTACTAAAGGTACTACCAAGATTTGTAAGGTTGACTTCCTCGAGGGTGATTCGGAGAGGTGCCTTGGTAGACAGGTGAGGTGATTAATGGTGGTTGTTGATGAAGTTGATCAAGAGAAAAGAGTTTACTTCTTATCCCCTTTCGAAAATATTCTGATTAGTCGATGCCAGATATCTTTTATAAAGAAAAGTAGTTTTATGCAAAACAGCCATAAAACGTTTGAAAGCCAATCATTGAGCTAGTAGCTCTAGTAATCTTGCAGAGTTCGTCGAACTCAACGTTGTTTATTTGATTTCAGTGGAGGACTTCACCGACCCTGAAGGTGGGTTCTATGTGTCAAAACTCTAGCTAGGTTTAGAGTTAACGATGGCTTTGTCTCGCGCATCGGTTGCGTGTTATATAGGCAGCCAACATCGGCTAGGGTTTTACATCAAGTCGGTTACAAGGAGGAGATATGGAAGGAGATCAATCTGATCTTATTACGATCAGATCGCATCTGTTACATCAACGTGTCTTGCACGCTAAGCTATGCTAAGCCTATCTCTAACACCCCTCCTCAATCACAACTCTTCTTAAGATTGAGATTGTACTTGAATTCTTCAAACTGCCGTGGAGGTAATGCCTTTGTGAAGCCATCTGCCACCTGATCTTGAGAAGGAATAAATCTGATCTCAAGTTGTTTGTTTGCAACTCTTTCTCGTACAAAATGAAAGTCTATTTCAATGTGTTTTGTCCTTGCATGAAACACAGGGTTAGCTGAAAGATATGTTGCCCCCATATTGTCACACCACAAACATGAAGTCTGCTTCCTTGGAACACCAAGTTCACCGAGTAGGGACTCTACCCAAATTATCTCGGCTGTAGCATTTGCCAAGCTTTTGTATTCTGCCTCTGTGCTTGACCTGGAGACTGTTGCCTGTTTTCTTGCACTCCAGGAAATTAAGTTAGGACCAAGATACACAGCAAAACCACCAGTTGATCTTCTACTGTCAACACAGCCAGCCCAATCAGCATCTGAGAAGGCACTCACTAGGGTGGAAGATGATTTTCTGAAGGTCAATCCGAGACTAGTAGTCCCTTTGATATACCTTAATATTCTTTTTACGGATGTCCAATGATCAGTAGTCGGTGCATGCAAATATTGACATACCTTATTTACCGAAAAGGCAATATCTGGTCTTGTGAGAGTCAAGTATTGCAATGCACCTACAATGCTTCTGTATCTTGTGCCATCATTTGGTCCAAGCACTCTACCTTCAACTGCTGAAAGTTTTTCTGAATATGACAAGGGGTTGATGATATTTTGCAGTCCTTCATGCCAACACGAGTTAACAAATCCAATGCATATTTTTCTTGGGTTAGTACAATACCATCTCTAAACTTCTTTACTTCAATACCCAGAAAATAATGCAAGTCACCTAGATCTTTCAAAGCAAAGGCAGCTCCTAAATCTTGGAGTAGTGCGGAGATGGCCTTACTTGATGAACTAGTGACAATGATATCATCTACATATACCAGCACAAATATAGTGACATCAAGCTTGTTGTAGATAAATAATGATGTGTCGGCTTTAGATGGCTGAAAACCTAATTCTTCAAGTTTTGAACTTAGCTTGGCAAACCATGCTCTTGGTGCTTGCTTGAGACCATATAATGATTTGTCCAACTTACACACATGATGTGGTGCATTTGCATCCTCATATCCAGGTGGCTGCTTCATGAACACTTCCTCTTCCAGAACACCATGAAGAAACGCATTCTTCACATCCAATTGCCTTAGGCTCCATCCTCTGGAAACTGAAATGGCTAGCACAAGTCTAATAGTAGCCGATTTTACAACTGGACTAAATGTGTCCTCATAATCTATGCCATATCTTTGTTTAAATCCTTTTGCTACCAATCTAGCCTTATATCTATCAATAGTTCCGTCAGCTTTCTTTTTTATTCTATAAACCCATTTGCAATCTATAAGATTTATGCCTTTTCTATATGGTACTAGATGCCAAGTTTTATTTTTTACTAAGGCATTATACTCATCATTCATAGCATTTTTCCAATTTAAATCTTCTAATGCTATTTGCAAATTTGCAGGTTCATTAGAAACAGCAGATAAGTTATACCTTACTGTTCCATCCTTAAACTGTATTGGCTTACTGTTTCCTGTTGTTGATCTCGTACGATGCACAGGGAGGTGTGTAGTTTGTTCTGCCACAGAAGATCCTGCTCCAGCATCTGCGTCAGATTGCGCAGTGGAGGATCTCCCCTCCTGTCGGCTGCGCGTCCCACCGCCGCGTCGCGCACGCCTGATTGGGCCACCTGGCCTGGGTGGCGCTGCAGTCCTCTGCCTGGTCGGCTGACCACGCGCGGGCACGGACGCCATTGGCCCGCTCAGTCTGGCGGGCCCACTGGAAGCGTCGAGCGTGTCGACGCCGGGCTGGTCTGCCTCTTGCGACCCCGAAAGGTCAGGCGACGTGTCATTCACGGGTTCGCTGCGACGCGCATCCGACCGTGGCCTGGGTCCGCTGGCAAGGGAAGGTGCGGCGACGGATCCCGAGGCTGATTCAGCTGGAACCGATCCCGAGGGTGATTGCGCCAGAGAATCCCTCTCGTGTCTTGCGCCGTTGTCTTCTAGCGTTGGGTCTTGTTCATCACTATTTGCACTCGTTTCAGCACCATTTTGCACCAGATTTTCTTCTGCGGGCTGCTGCTGCTCCTGAGACATATGAGAGCAATCAAAAGGAACTTGAACATTAGCTGTTAGATCAATGCTTTGTTGTTCCCCTCTTTGATCTAGCACCGGATTTTGGAGAGACTCGGGTAGGAGAAGAATTTCTTTGCGAAGTAGAGCTCCGGCATTGGGATGGAGTTTGGCAAAGGGAAACACAGATTCGTCAAAAACTACATCTCGAGAAATGTAAACTCGACCAGAGGAGACATCAAGACACTTGACTCCTTTATGCATGTGGCTGTAGCCTAAAAAGACACATTGTTTAGAACGGAAGGCGAGTTTTCGTTTGTTGTAGGGTCTGAGGTTTGGCCAACACGCACAACCAAAGACACGGAGAGATGAAAAATCTGGTTTCTCATTGTGAAGCCGTTCCATGGGATTCTCATAATTAATGACCGGCGAGGGGAGCATGTTTATGAGATATGTAGCGGTCAAGAAGGCTTCATCCCAAAATTTCAATGGCATAGATGCATTAGCAAGAAGTGCAAGCCCAACTTCAACAATATGGCGGTGCTTTCTTTCTGCCGACCCATTCTGCTGATGGGCATGTGGGCAAGAAACATGGTGAGCAATGCCCATCTTTTTGAAAAAAGGGTTTAATTTCTCGTATTCGCCACCCCAATCTGTTTGCATGGCTATGATCTTTTTATCAAATTTTCTTTCAACAAGATTTTGGAAATTCTGAAAAACTTGAAAAACTTCAGATTTCTTTTTGAGAAGATAGATCCATGAAAATTTACTAAAGTCATCAATGAAACTTACATAGTATGAATAACGACCAACAGAGGTAGGTGCCTGTCCCCACACATCGGAGAACACAAGCTCTAGAGGTGAAGTCGAGATACTAGTGGATCTTGTGTAGGGAAGTTGATGACTTTTTGCTCTTTGACATGAATCACAAACCGATTCAATACGAAGTTTATCAGAAAAAGGAAGATTAAAATCCCTAATAATTCGTTGAACAATTTTAAAAGATGGATGGCCTAATCGATCATGCCACTTTATAGCTGAAGGCTTGGTGGCGCTAAAAACTTGTTTATTTGAGCTTGATGACGATGATGACACCAGCGGATATAGACCCTTCTCACATCTACCTTCAAGGAGTGTTTTCTTCGTTGCCTGATCCTTCACATAGAAACACCATGGATGAAATTCAACAAATACATTGTTGTCACGTGTAAAACGATGGACAGAAACAAGATTTTTGGTGGCTTGTGGAACGTGAAGGATATTGCGAAGATGGAGAGGTTTGGATGGGGTATTAACGAAAGCATGACCAACATGTCTAATGTCCATACCTGTCCCGTTTGCCGCGTGGATCTTCTCGCGGCCATGGTATTTCTCCTTGATGGCAAGCTTGTCAAGCTCGCTGGTGATGTGGTCGGTGGCGCCGCTGTCCCCGTACCAGTTGGTGTCGACGCCGTAGGCAGCATTGGCGCCCATCTCTTCTTCTTCGGCCTCATCTTCATCATAGCGGTGCCAACACTGCGTTGCCGGGTGCCCCGGCTTGTGGCAGATCTGGCAGGTGACGCGGTCGCGGTCATTGCCGCCTCTGCCGCCTCCTCGACGGCCGCCACCTCTGTTGCGGCCTTGGCCACGACCATAGCCGTAGCCACCGCCACCATAGCCGTAGCCGCCGCCACGGCCTCCACCGTTGCGCCCGCGGCCATAGCCACGTCCACCGCGCGCCTGTCCTCCGCGTCCGCCACGTCCACGCGTGGCCGCGTTTGCCGATGATGCGTTGCCGCTGTCTGCTCCCACACCTGCTAACATCTCCATGTGATTGTCATAGGAAGTCACCTGGGAGTACAGATCGCTGACCGTGAGCTTGGCGGTGGGGTTTGCTCCGATCGCGGCGAAGAGAGGGTTGTACGGGTCATCTAGACCCGCAAGGAGATACTCGATGAGTTCGTCCTCGTCGATCTTGCGGCCCGCAGCTGCGAGCTCGTCAGCAGTTGCCTTCATGGCGGCGAAGTACTGCGCCGTCGTTTTGCCCTCCTTCTTGGTGTTGGCGAGCTTGACACGGAGAGTGGCGATCCGAGTGCGTGACTGGGCGGCGAACATCCCTGTGATCGCCTTCCAGGCCGCGGCCGCCGTCTTCAGTCCGATGCAGGAGATCATGATCTCCCTGGACACCGAGTTCAGTAGGTAGGTAAGGACCTGCTGATCGGTTTGCACCCAAGCCTCGTAGGCCGGGTTGCTCACCTCCTCCTTGCTCTTGTCGCTCTTCTCAATGGTGAGCGTTTTTGCGGGCGCGACGCAGGTCCCGTCCAGGAACCCCATGAGACGCGCGCCACGGATGGCTGGGAGCACCGCTGTCTCCCACAGCAAGTAGTTCTCTCGGGTGAGCTTTTCCGCCGTGCCTTGGCTTGGGAGCGGGTTGCTCGGGCGGCGGAGGAGGATGGGCTAGACATGGATGTGATGGATAGAGGTAGCTCTGATACCATGTCAAAACTCTAGCTAGGTTTAGAGTTAACGATGGCTTTGTCTCACGCATCGGTTGCGTGTTATATAGGCAGCCAACATCGGCTAGGGTTTTACATCAAGTCGGTTACAAGGAGGAGATATGGAAGGAGATCAATATGATCTTATTACGATCAGATCGCATCTGTTACATCAACGTGTCTTGCACGCTAAGCTATGCTAAGCCTATCTCTAACACTATGTGGACGTCGACGAGTAGTCTGGGGTTTCCAGGTGACAGCTTGGGACATCTCGGGACAGCTGGCGCTGGATGTTTATTCGTATACCTCTTAGGCCATAATTTGGTTCTTATTGTTTAGAACAACTTAATTCGCTTCCGCATGTTGTACTGTTGGGTCTGTGATCTCTGGTTGTAAATTGTTATCTTTCTCTGTTATAAGGGTTGAACTATAATGGTTTGTGTCGTAGAGTCTGTGATGTGCCAGTTGTTCCACAAGTCTTGATCTCTCTATTATGCTTTGATAGTGTGTCTGGTGGTATCGGATAACCGGGGACACAGTATCACTGTATAGCAGTCGGGTCGGGGCGCTACATTACCACTCCAATAGTGATGGAGTTACCATCCAGTACAGATAAAGTTATCCATGTTTATCATACTCTCTCAGTAATAGTTACCACCCAATAATGATGGAATTACCCACCCAGTACTGATAAAGTTATCCATGTATTTTTATGGTGTAATTATCCACCACAAAATCAATGTACTTACCATACTCTTTCGGTAATAGTTATCAACCCAATACTGAAGGAGGTACCCACCAAGTACTAATAAAGTTACCCATGTGTTTTCATGTGTAGTTATCCATCACAAAATCATTATACGTGCCATACTCTCTCGATAATAGTTACCACGCAATAAAGTTACCCTATGTGTTTTCATGTGTAGTTATCCACCACAAAATCGTTATAGTTACGCTACCCCTCAATAATAGTTATCACCCAATACTGATGGATTTACCCACTCAGTACTGATAAAGTTACCTATGTGTTTTCATGGTGCAGTTATCCAACACGGAATTAATGTAGTTATCATACTTTCTCGGTAATAGTTACCCACCAAATACTGATGGAGTTATATGAAGTTATCCATGTGTTCTTGATGTAGTTATCCACCCTGAAACCGATATAGTTACCATGTGCTCTGAATAATAGTTACGAACACAATGCCCATCTTTTTTATGTGTAAATAGTGAAATCGACAATTATCATCCTAATAGTTATGCACGATAATTTTATCATCTCAAAGTGATGAGGTAACTTTTAAACCTCATAAAATTCTACAAGAACAACAAAAAATGGTTCTATTTCAAGCCGAAAACTAATCGCTAATACGGTGGGTAACTTATGTATTCAAGCCTGGGTAACTTATATGTTATGCGGGTGGTAACTTCTGGGTCCGAAAAAAATTGTCGGAACATATCAACAAGGGATCTAGTTTCGAAGATCTCGACGCGACTAGTCCTACGGTGAAAACAGATCATAAATCGGATAAACGGTCTGAGCTACAAAACTTTTTGAATTTTCAAAATTTCGCATTTAATGCGTGGTGATGTCAGCATTTTCGTTTTCTAGTGCATGCATGAGATAGGTACCATACCGGAACTAATCGGTAATACGGTGGGTAACTTATATTCAAACCTTGGTAACTTTTATGTTACGAGGGTGATAACTTTCGGATAAAAAAAAAGTTGTCGGAACATATCAATATGAGATCTAGTTTCGAAGATCTCAACGCGACTAGTCCAACGGTGAAAACGGATTCTCAATCGGATAAACGGTTTGGACTACAAAACTTTTTGAATTTCGCATTTAATGCGGGATCACATCAGCAATTTTTTTTTCTAATGCATGCAAGAGTAGTGCATGCAAGAGCTAACGCCACGGTCAGCGCATGTGCATGCATGCGTGAGTTTAGTGATTAACAATAACACCTTACGGTTATATCAAATGTAAGGCGCCTTACACATCGTCATTCGCGGAAAATAAGTCGGTTGGGTATGTACGGCATATGGAGTTCCTGGAGGAGCGAGTAGTCAAAAAAAAAAAGAGTTCCTGGAGGAGCGGCATAGCTGTTTCCGTGCCGCGTACGCGTTGAGTTGGAACGATCTTAGATTGTATCGTATCCGGAATTCCAGGTAGAATCGGATCCTCTACTTAAATCTGCAATATAAATACACAAGTCGAGGACGCTGCCAGTATCACAAAACTACGGAAATCTTCGCAATTGTCTTCTACCTGCGCGAGAATATCATCACATCTAAATCCAATCCCTGGATTACTTACCAAAGTCGATTATGGCGTCGTCGCCGGAGGGGGGCGAAGGTGCTGGACGCGTACAAGCAGGCGCTCGCGACCGCGGCCTCGGTGACCGCGTACGCCATGCTTGCGCGCGGCATGGCGCGGGAGCTCCTCCCCGACGAGCTGCGCGCCGTGGTATCCTGGGGCACGGCGTTCGTTCGGTCCCGGCTCGCCGCCCCCGAGAAGGAGCGCCGCACCATCGTCATCCGGCGGAGCCAGGTCGGTAGCAGCGAGAGCGACCTGTTTGACGCCTCGCTCACGTACCTGGCCACCAAGATCAACCCGCACGCCATGCGGCGCCTCTGCCTCGAGCGCGCCGGCAAGATGGAGCCCGACGGGAGCGGAAGCTGGAGCACGCTCCTGTGCATGGAGAACGGAGGCTCCACCACCGACGCCTTCGACGGCGTTGAGTTCCATTGGACGTCCATCGAGGGCGGCAATGACGGCAACAACAGCAAGGGCAGGGATTCCCTGGAGCTCACCTTCGACGCGGAGCACACGGATACGGCGCTAGAGAAGTACGTGCCCTTCATCATGTCCACGGCGGAGGAGCTGCGGCTGCGGGACCGCGCGCTCAAGATCTTCCTCAACCAGGGTTCGGGTTGGAAAGGCATCAACCATCACCACCCTGCCACGTTCGACACGCTCGCCATGGATCCGTCCATGAAGCACGCTGTCATCGCCGACCTCGACAGGTTCCTGAAGAGGAAGGAGTACTACCGGCGGATCGGCAAGGCGTGGAAGCGCGGGTACCTTCTCTACGGTCCACCTGGAACCGGCAAGTCCAGCCTGGTCGCCGCCATGGCTAATTATCTCCGGTTCAACCTCTACGACCTCGATCTCTCCCAGGTGTATGACAATTCGTGCCTGCAGAGGCTACTCATCGACATGCCCAATAAGTCCATCCTCGTCATAGAGGATATTGACTGCAGCTTCGATACCATGTCGAGGGAAGGCCGCAAGGACCGCAAGGTACCAGCTGAGGCGGCGGACACATACTACTCCGACGACGAGGAGGACGAGGAGGAGTACAACCGCCGAGCATGTTTCGGAGGAGGTTACCAGCAGGAGCGCAAGATAACACTGTCGGGCCTGCTCAACTTCATCGACGGGCTGTGGTCGACGAGCGGCGAGGAGCGCATCATCGTCTTCACCACAAACTACAAGGACCGTCTCGACCGGGCGCTGCTACGGCCAGGGCGCATGGACATGCACGTCTACATGGGCTACTGCGGTTGGGACGCGTTCAAGACGCTGGCCTGGAACTACCACCTCGTCAAGGAACACGCTCTGTTCCCGGAGATACAGGAGCTGCTTGCGGTAGTGGAGGTAACGCCGGCCGAGGTGTCCGAGATGTTGCTGCGGAGCGAGGACGACGTCGACGTTGCGCTACAGGTGCTTATGGAGTTCCTCCAAGGAAAGAGACGGAGACGCGCAACAAAGGAGGCAGAGGTGGACAAGGACGCCGTAGCGAAGATACCAACAGAGAAGGCAATATAGTGTAATTCCCTTCAATCGCTGCAACGCCCTTGCCATGCCCCTGCCCCTGCCTGCCTCGTGGCGGACAGAGCTTAAACTTGGAGTACTATCTTGTTTAGATCGAGAAATTATATTCTCTCTTCTACTACGAGAGAGGAGATGTGGCTCCCGATCTACACTGCTCCTGCCTAATAAAACAGTACGAAAATGGTATTTCGGAGTTTCAGAAAAATCCTCAAAAAAAAAAATCATGGATACATACACATGTTATCTAATACATATCTGTATAGCTTCGCTCAATAATACATTATATTTTAGGCTACACAAAAACAACAAAATCATTATCTGAAAAGGGTGAAAAAGAACTCATTTTACTTGACTAGTTAATTGCCCGTGCGTTGCAACGGCCAACGGGGTATGAATATTTTAATTGTTCTATAGTACTTGTGTGAAGCATGTAATTTTAAAATTCTTGTGCAATCAAGTATCTTTGTCAATTTAATTTGGCGAAGTCATAATACTATTTCATAACGTGTTTTTAGCAAAGGAATACTCATGATTGTTTGCTACATCATAAAAAACATGATCGTATATCTAACTTCTATTATCCATTTAAATATTACACCTTCGGTCCTTCCCTCCCTTTGTTTCATGAGCTTGTTCTAATTTTGATGATTCTCTGATCAATGAGCACAGTGGAAACAAGTTTAACCCACATTTAGCAATAGCCACAAATAGGGAGGAGACAAGCGGACAACATACGGAAATAGTCATGTGTGTTGCAACCTGTATCTATTGAATATCTTTTCAGCCATGGAGAATTTCACTCTGGAAACAATAGGCCGAGACACAAGCCATGATCGACTACTCTTTGCAAAACTATCTTGAATTAGCATTGTAGATATTACAGGGACACGCGACATTGGTAATAATGAAAAATAAAATAAAATTGCTTTTCATGTTCTAAACGGTCTTGGTACTCCTAGCAACCAACTCCTTCCTCATTTTGCAGGTAAAGGGACACAAAACTGTCACTCAAATATATACGTTGTCAGAAAATATATAGGATGCTATTAGAAGCACTTGTAAGAAATGAGATACCAGAAATACCACATTGATATCAAAAAAAAAAGTTGACAATATGTTCACATTACTTAATTAAAAGAGAAGAGCTAGAGTAAGTATACTCTGCAACATAAGTGCAACATAGCTTACAATTTAGAAAAAATAATCCAACATATATTCGAATATTTGCATAGCACGACAATGGGTACAAGCATACATGGACATCAAATTTGAGATAGAGCTGGTATTCTCAATTCTACAGTGTACTCATCGAAGAAACTAATAAGGGCACTAAATGGAATGGGAACAGGAAAGTTGGCTGCACAATGAGGAGGTTCTTTGGTCTACCAACACTGGTCTACCAGCACCTTTTCGTAAAGCCAATTAACAAAATGTTCACCTAAAACACGAACAAAAAAGAAGGCTAGAAAACATACCATAGCTCTTGATTGTAGCAAACCAATAACTTCACGATGTCAATTTTTGACGACTCCGATCTGATGGCATGATACTAAAATTAAGATCCGCAATAATAACTAACTTCAAATAAAATGTGGTTGTAAATCAGATGAATGGAGTTTGTGGCGGGTAATTTAGATGCTATAAGTTGAGAGCCTCATTTGCACTGAAGTCAAGCCCTTGCTACTTTCAAGACTTCATACCATACTATTTAAATGTATAGGTCACCCATGCGGGAAACTCCAGAGTGCACCCAGGTGCACATGCTCCTGCCCCAATTAAAAAATTCAAAAAAATAGTAAAACTTCTAAAAAAAATCTTAACTTTTTTGGTGATGAACATATACAAGTTCTTGACAAACATGCTAGGTTTCGCTGTGAAACAACATTCATGCTACTCTGTGTAAAAAAAACAAATCACTGACAATGATTTTCTTCTAAGTATAGATTTTTCAGAGCACGATTTTCTTCTTTTTGCTCCAAGCACCACGAGTGTGAGTTCACTGTGAAATTTGGCATGCTAGTAGAAGAATATCATATGTTCATCTCCAAAAAGTTTCAAAAAAATTTAAAAAGTTTTACTATTTTAAAAAATATTTTAATCGGCAGGAGCAGGTGCACCCGGGTGCAATAAATCCGCCTCACCCATGCACCCTTATTACTTATATAGAGGAAGACTGGCTTGAGTCATTCAGTTGGGGCCTTTCCGCATTACAAGGTTGTGTGACAAAGCACATGCCATAAATAGTTATCCGTACTTCTTTATCACTTGCATCCAACGAAAATAATCACACAACAAGGTTCAATCATTTCTCTTTTCAATTATATATCCCTATTATACTATGGATATACATATGTTCATTTGCAGTAGTACGATTATATGCATCCTATAAACTTTTGAGCATTGAAAACATAAAAAGGCATGATGCAAAGGTCTAAGCAAATGATTGGTAGAGAGTGAATAGTTGCAAAGGTAATGATTAAGTAAATTATGCCCAAATAAGTTGCAGGTTAAATCTATGAAAATATAGCTTTGCAGATGCTGAAAAATTAATAGGGGCTAAATCTTCCTGTAGCAAATGGTTTGGAGGCATCGTTTCCAATGGTTAAATCTATGAACATAACTTCCACCAGGGCAGCACGGTGGAAGTTATGTTCGATAATCAAATTAATAGGAGCTAAACCTTCCTGTAGAATGAAGTTAACACATAATCAACGCCTAGTCCTGCAAAGAGCATATACACACCATGGATGTATCAACCTCAGCATCGGACAGTGAAACAACTGCTAATGCTTTTAGTGCGATACCTTGCAGTAATCTGGCTCTGCCTTCGGGCGCCACGGCGGGCGAGGACATAGAAGAGGGAGCCCACACTTCATGCTGCGATTAAGGTCTGGTTACTTAGTCAGATGAATGGGGCAATACTCTGCTTATTCAAATTAGAATTCCAAAACAAAAAGCCCTTTCAGAAAGGGCAGTAGGGCAAACATAAAAGCAAAAATATCTTGGTAGTACGCTTTGCTTCTGATCATGAGCATACAATACAATTTGCAAGATGCGAAGCTAGCAAAACATCTTAAGCAACAACCCATTCTCTGTCAGCAACCCCAAGTTTCATAGAGCCATCAACGGGCTAGCAACGTCATTGCCAAGATCATGGGGTTGGAAGAAATTCCTGGTGTATACAAACCTGCAAGATCTCCAAGAATAGTCCATGAAGCACAAAATGACCGTCATCCACTGTATCTAACTGAAGAAGCATTGTCCAGTACTGAAAACCAAGCCTTGTTCAGGAACTCTCCCTGAAGCAGTTAGCTGAAAGCAAGCCCAGACCCCACGGTCACCAATATTCCCCCGAGGGAAATTTCTGCAAACAAACAATTGTGATGCTCAAAATTGCAGGACTATTGTAAATCATTTCCTCTAATATTAGGTTTTTTTGTAATGAGGACGGGGGCATTGTACAGAGTCGAGGTTTCCAAACTTAATGTGTACTTTGTAAACTCGAGTCACAGTAGTGCATCATTCTATTTGATTATCTGAGATAAACATACTAAAAATGATCCACTATTTTGTCAATACAGAAACTCAAGAGGAAATGCTCTCTAAGTGCCAAGTACAAATGGATGGTGCTTCATGACAGAAATCTACACTAATGCACCCGCTGCGAATTCTTTATATCTGATTCTACATCTATGGGGAATTTTAGCATAGCCTTTTGTCAATGGAATGAGTGAAGCTTTTCATGCAAATTGAGATCCAAGAAATTTATTCATCGGTTGTTCCTCAACTGTAAGAGAACCACATAAACAATACAACTGGATCTGACTAGGATGTCTAAAACATCATTTGCATATTCATGTGTACATCAATAAATGACCATGCAGAATTGAAATAAGAGCTAGCAAAGCATTTGGATTAGTGGTACCTGGCGAGGTCGCTAGCGTCGATGTCATGCTCTTACCTAGGAAAGATTGCCCGGGGATGGAGATGGTGCAGCAGCTCGAACAACTGTCTAGTCATCCTGCTCATGCCACCGCTAGAGATCACCGCCTGCCAGCCTCCTGGGTGTCCCTCTAAGGCATGAAAGAACTCAGAAAAGAAACCTTGTAAAATTTCAAATATGTGATTATGAAAAGAACAGAGAAAAGAACTTCCAAAACCAGAATTTATCTTACTGATTGGTTCATGTGGACAGATATGATGTAGATATTAGAATTAGGGGGAAAGAAAAAGATGCACTATCACACAGAAGCACTAAATTACCACAAACCAAAAATCATTTAGCACCCTATATTTAGCATATTATTTATGTACCAAACAGATGTTTGGTGATGATCTAAATAACAACCTTTGGTATATTATATCGAACCAAGTTAACTTTCAGAATGAAATGATGATCTGAGTTGCAGCCTTTGGTATGATATCTATGTACATAATAACATAAGAATTGAAAACATAATAACCCTTTCATGTAGAACCACCTAAAAGAGGATTGGTAAGTGGTAAGCTGAATGCAAAGCGGACAATTTTGACCTTGTGAGAGCTAAAGAGTGAATACCACGTGGCCTTTTTGTTTAAATGTCAAAGGAATTATATTCAGGTAAGACATAGTTTAATCAGCACCTAATTTTGCAGCGAGTTCAGTCTCAGGTGACAAATGGCTGTCAGAAATTTCAGAGAGAGGAATCAATTCTGTCGATGAATTGTCCCGAAGGAACTTCTCGTGTAGCGATGTTCGAACACTGGGGACTGAAACACGCTCTCGACGAAACCCTCGGTAACCTCGAGGAAGGAGACACACACGCACAGCAAGTAGACACAGCAATTTACCCAGGTTCAGGACACCGTGATGGTGTAAAACCCTACTTCCTGCTTGGATGGATTGCACTACTCGGAACGATTACAGTACAAGTGTTGGAGCTAGTCGCGAGGTAGAAGATGATGCTCTAAGGCCATAGTGAGGCCCTATTTATAGTGCTCCAGTCCTCTTCCCGCCAAAATGTTTAGGCGGGAAGGGTTGCCACATAGCACCAAAGATGGGTACCGGTGTACTGCCCTAGCTCAGGTAAATCCACCGTCCATGGCGCAGTCGCAAGGACTTGTAGGTGATGTCGTTGATGACGTCTTCAGTGGCGCGTAGCGCCAGTCTGGCCGTCTTGCATCAAAGAGGAAGGTCTTGGACTTCGCTTTGCTTGCCGTTGATGGTCGGCGTCCTTTAATCACCAAAGTGGAAAGCTTTGGTCGACACGTGCTGCGGTGTGGCGCAGACGCGCGCGTCACTCTGGGGAAGACGCAGTCGCACATGGCCCCTGGCGCGGGGTCACGGGTGTACTGTACTCTTGTCTTGTTCCGCCTGAGGCCTGGTGGCGCTGCTTCCCTCCCGAGGGGTGGCCTCGCGAGGCCTTCTCTTGGCCGCTGGTACCGAGTCCTCCTGAGGCTATTCGCCTCAGCCGCGTGGGTCTTCGTGAGGCTCAAGGGAGTTGACCACGCTCTGTTGACTTGACTTGATCCTTCATGTGTAGTCTTCTGGGCCAAAGGCATACGGGCCGTGGTACCCTGGTTTCCACTGGTCCGACAAATTCAGACCAGCGCAGCAAGTCGGGGTAGTCCGCGCGGCATCCCAAAAAATTATATTGTACAATATATTACTAATTTCTGAATCAAGTTTTCCAAACCAAACACATATTTGTTGGTTACAGAACTATATCAAAGACTTAAAACAGTACTACAAAATATTAAAGTAATATTGAATATATCAAGAATTCATGAGCACAATTTTTATCACCATAATCAGATGGGAATCCTGCTTAGTCTGTACTTGGAAGTTTTGAGCAGCAATAGCAGCTTAGTGCAGCAGTAGCTGAGGGCTGGTCCTTGCCCCTGTGGCTGTCAAGGAGGTACACGGGGGTGCTCAAGGATGTAGTCGGAGGCCCGTCCGAGTGCAGCCACCCTTCGAGCTCTGGTGCGGTTTCAAAAGCCTAGCCTAACTGCGTAAGGACCGGAATGGTAGGACAATTCGGATATAGGGTTTGGGGCTGCGGCGTTCATGCATCATGGGTGGTTGGGCCATACCTTAGTAAGAGGATCCAATAAAGGATGTAAACTGGATGTGTGCAGGAAAGGAACGGAGACGCCGGACCTCGACATCGACACCTACAGTGCGAGCGGACTCGCGGCTCCTCGTCCTCGATTCCTACCACATGAAGGCGGGCGCTGCTCCTTGTCGTGCCCGCCGGACTCATACGCGCCGCCCCTGCTAATCTGGTGCGGTGCGTTCGGGGAAGAGGGGCCGCGCCCGGCGCGAGGTGGAGGAGGCCAAGGGCGCCGCCGTTCGTGGAGGCCGGCGGGGGCGGCGATGCTCGTGTGGTTGAGCTCGGAGGGCGGCCGCCAGGGAGAGGGAGAGTAAGGGATGGAAGAGGGAGTGCCTCGACGCTTGATTGTTTTGGGCTTGGCCCATTTGGGTCGTACGTCAGGCGAGCGGAGAGAATCACGAAGGGCGAAGTACGACGATGTTGGACGAAGCGAAACGACGGACGTACGAGGAGGAACCAAAAATTTCTTTTAGATAGGAGAGAAGATAGATTTGTCTTTTTTGTGCAGATCGCGTATGAAAATATATTGGTCTGAAAATTTGGGCACACATAGTAGACATGTATATGTACTTGTACATTTTTTTTTCAGAATTTTCTTGAATGAAGAAATAAACTTTTTGATTTTTGAAAAATCCGTGAGCACTGGAGCTCGGGACGTGTTTTCCGCTTCTCCTACTCCTTGATATGTATAGCTACTAGATTCGAACGGCGCGTCTCGCCGCGCGGCGCTTGTTGCTTCTTTGAATTTTTTGCCCGTGGTTGCCACCATTTTTACAGATCGCTTAAAAGATATTTATATCCATATGAATTTGATCCCAAGTATATAGATTCAAAAGCGCATTTTTCAGATCGTAGGAAATCAGAAATTAGAAATCAGAAACTCATAAATAAGAGTCTTAAGCAACCGGAAGATCTAAGTAATGGCTAGGGAAACATGATTTCAATAGCACATAATACTCACACTGTTACACACATGCAAGTCTACTAAATATGTAACATTATATCAGTCTACTGATCTAAAGTGGCTAGGGAAACATGATTTCAATCTCCCAATGAGTCTCACTTACGACTCCAAAAGGCAGGTAGATGGTTTCAACAATAGTATTTACAATGAGACACTGAGCAGCCAAAGACCTAGACGACGTCAGTACCAAAAGATAACCCCACGGGTTGATGGGACAGTCACCGGTAGTCACTTTGTAAAGGCAAATTAAGTAGTGTTCTACTGATGTGGAACACTGCCACCCAGCCCCCTGCTGGCTTGGAGCACCGCCACCCAGTCCCCTACGACCTGTAAAGGAGAAGTGAGATGTTATAAGGTTTTCAGAAATAAAGCAAGGAACTGGAAGACCCAAGAGCTTAAATTGTAGTACCTACCATGAAGTACCAATTTGTGTTTCCTACGATTAAAATCAGTGATGGCACTTGGCAGAGTCCAACGGAGGCAGCTTATAATTGTTCCCTATTTTTTTGTGATGACCACAAGCATATATCACATGTGATGAGCTGTAGTATAGGAAATAAAGGATTGACATATGTTGAGTACCAACAATGATACCTAGTAGTGTCTGTGTCGAGCATCTGCATAAGAAAATAAACAAAACTGAGGTAACCGGGTTAGTCTGATCCACATAAGCATTAACTTATTTGTTTGAAGATTTAACACGAGAATGAACTGTCCGGTGGTATACCCAGGAGACGATTGGACATTGGATATAGTTTTCCTGTCAGCAGCTCTCTGAAATATGGAAGTCAAAATTATAAGAGACTGCAGCATATGTAGTTAAGATGCATTATTTTTTCTTGTAAGTAAAACTTATGAAAAATATTCGGTTTAACCTGAGTGTAATTAACAGCGTTTGGATTGGAGGTGACAAACTTGTTTTCTGGAGTGGCATTAACATGTGTATTGGTTGGAATAATGACCACAGGTCCAGTAGGTATATTGTTGACCTGATTAGAAGGACCGAGTTCAACAACAGATGATATTTGGACAGGAGAGGTGGGCTCAACCATAAGCGTGTCTATATCCCATGATGTAGCAGGAATGACGGTGTCAGCTGAAGAGAGATGGCGAACCCTTGGGAAAACAGCTTTGATCTTACGGACCAACTTCGATCTTATTAGTTAATTTCAGAAATGATCCTAGAAAAAAAGTCTGAATCTGTATAGAAATTACATCAACATGGACTTTAATGAGACAATCTACTGCATGTCATAAATAACCCAACACAAAATTGTTTCCCCATGAATCCCTCGTACCTAATTTCCAACGGTAGTCGCATCACTATATAAGCAAATCTAAAGCCAAGGAAATCAAGTTGTCCTCCTTAAAGCCACAAAATATGTACTAAAAGGAATAGAATAAATAGTAATTAACACATGTAGATTCAGGAGGCGAGCACAAAATTTATAAAACACTCTTTACATGGAAACTTAACATTCCCAAATAGAAGACACATCCTCAGGTGTTTGATCCTACAATAATCAGAAACTTGTAGCTAAAACAGGTAGAATGAAGCCAAAGCACAATGAGTAATTAACACATGTAGATTCAGGACATCGAAAGAAGAGAGGATTTATAGGTTCAGGCATTCATCACAGAAGATAAGATAACAAATAATGACAGGGTTTTTCTGCTACCAAATCAGTGACAACACTAAACCTTGGTAATATCTAGCAAACAATCTTTTTTTAAGGTATTGCAGAAGCCTGTTAAATGAATAGTTTAGAATCTGAGAACCTAAGCAAGGAACAGATCAAGCATTCCTCATCAGCAAACACACAATTATTAAATGCTCATGTGCATCTCATAAAAGGTACAGTTTCTGAACAAAGCAAATTGGCATTGTCTGCTGGATAAAATATCAAAACAACTATAGAAAGATGCATCTATTTCAACATGGACAATCGGTGAATCCACTGAGTGCGTGTCAACATGAGAATCTGAATTTCCAAAGATCTTCATTGGACAACACAAAATCAGGATCCTAAATGTAGAATATCAACAAAAGGAAACACATAGATTATGTTCTCAATAGCTGGAAAAGGGAGGCATCAAGCAACATTTTTTTATCTCTATTATCTTCATTGGACAACACAAAATCAGAATCCTAAATCTAAGAATAGCAGCACATAGATATCAGTTTTCAATACCTAAAAAGGGAGCTGTCAAAAATCCCAAAGCAAACAAATAACAATGGTATTAATTGAAGCAACATATTCATCTTTATTTTAGAAATTGATCATCACCGAGAACAATAGTGTGGGATATCACGCAGTTCTAGCAGCAAGTGCACATATTTGTTCTTACTAATTGAAGAAACTAATGCCCTAGGAAAAACATATATCCTAGTAGATATCAGTTCCACTTGGAAAGCAAACACTTATACTTTTAGCAGAGGCAAACAACATGTCCATGTGCATCTTAGCAGTTAACATAGACAAAGAGCTATTGATTCAGTTTTCTTTAGACCCAGCAACTTAAGCAAGAAACAACTAAAATACCATCTAGATAAGAACCAGCTACATCTAGACACGAAAACAGGGAAGAAAGACAGGGGATACTATCCATAGGATATACAGCAACACAGACATGGGACTGCTGGGTGAATATACACAAGAAATAAACCCAGGAAAGAAACATCATTAGCCATTTACATATCCAGCCACACACCCACAAGTAAAATGCATATACATACATGGAAATTAAAGCATATATAGCAGAAAGGCAAGATCCATACCTGACAGACGATAACCAATATTGGCAGCAAAACGGATATCCATTGTAAATAAGCGTCATAACGGGTACGGCAAGGTCGTTGGTTCTTTTCTCATCATCTGCAACTCATGCCGCCATCACTGCCACAACATCGGTTATGTATTCAGATGTTGCAATATCTCATTGAGCGGTAAGACAAAAAGGAATGGCACAATGAGCAGACCAGGTGAATACAATGCACATTATGATTGGCCTATAATTTACACGGCTAATAAGGCATACATAATATATATATTATCTTTGTTGGATCTTAAGGAGAAGAAAAGAACCTGCTGGCTACAGTTGGAACATCAATATTCAGTAACTTCAGTGTGGTCATGTTCAAAGCTTCCATTAAAGCTCTTTCTCTGGCATCCTACGAAAAAGGAAAATAAGGTTAAAATCGAAACAGACCAGGAGCAAAGAGTGAGCAGCAGCAACATCGTGAGTCTCGGAGGAGCAACTCGGTATGCAGAATATATACCTCCAGCAAGGATAATGACGGAGCAGCAGCCGCAGTGAGAGTCGGGGAGCAGTAGCTCGGAGAGAACCGTAGGTTCACAGTTTCTTGTTGATGTCGTCAAAGCTGAAACAACATCGAAGCTGAAATTATAGCAGCATGCACTAACTAATAAATTGAACACAAGGAAAACATGGAAGATTTAATGCAATAAATATGACCCCTCGTGTACTACAAAATCTAGATACACCTATTTTTCAGGAAAGGTATATTCTATTGCATCCAAGAACCAAACAATAGAGCTGGAGATTTCCCTAATGTACACGCCAAATCAGAATGTGTACTGCACCAAGTTAGCTACTTTTCAGGCCAAAGAGGTAAGCATTTTCCTAATTCTAGAAGTTTGCCATGAGCTGTAAAAATTGGATACAGAAAAGATCAATTAACTACAGATATGGTAAATAAAAAGAGGTAGATTGTGAACAAATAGGCGCCAACCAACAAAAGAGAAGAAGGAAACGCTCGGCAAGGACATATTATAATTTTCAAGGACATATTATCATTTTCAAAGTGGAATAAATAACCAACGTATAACCACTAAGATCATGATAGACTATCAAGGGACACCAGGTTGTAATATATGCATAAATTCGATATCTAAAATGTTTGAAACAAAATGGCGAGCATACAAAATAAAATAAAAGGTATATATTGGTAAGACCTACCAAGTTAGCAACAAAATGTGTAGAAAAACAATCCAGATCAGAAACAATTGAAGATGGTCCAGAAATTAGCATGTGTTTTTTCCTGTAGAAAAAAGGGAATAATGGTGAAAATCATTAACCTGAAAATCAGAGGAACATACTTTATCTTTGGACCAATGTTGGCTGTAGCGTAAGAATTTCCTGACATCAAAATCCAAGCATTTGATGCCACACCAACGAAAGAATTAACTTTCCTTTTCTAAAATTTAGCTAGTCAACGAATTGCGCAGCTAAGAACCTATGCAAAAGAAGCTACATGAACCTACTGTGAGCACACTACAAAAGGTATGAAAGAACATTGTAAGGATAAACTTTTTCTAATTAGAGCAGCCAATGGTATAGTAAGAACAAAATGTGTAAGAGAAAACGGAGAAGGTGTCGATACCATAAGACTGTTTAAATCAAAGTGCAAACTGATTCAAGGGCTAAGCTAAAAATGCTTGAACGACTAAATAAATGGCTAGTATCATAGAGATGGTTAAGCATCTTTCTAACCTGAAGATAAGAGCCAATATGCAGAGCACCGATGATGGGATTGTTGGCAAGAGCTTCTTCTTCTGTAATACTCCAGGACAAAATAAATTTGAAACGAAAGTAACTAACAAAAAAGTAAAAGCCCTGTATCAAAATCACTTATGATAACACCAAATCACTTTAAACTTCATCGGCTATAAAGAACCTGATTTTGTTTTTGATCATGAATGGGCACATAATAATATTAGTGCAAGCACGTATCACATCAAACCAAGTTATTTATACATGCATATGAGCAGTGCAATGTAGGACGAAATAATTGCTAAGTAATGATTTGTGATAGATACAACTACCAAATATAAATGGGCAAGTCCTTATAAGTTGTAGGAAGTTACTCCAACTGCAAGAAGTTTAGATCATGCCTAGTTGTCGATAATTCCCATGATTTGAAGCTTTGTGATCATTCTTAATTCAGACCAACAATGGCAAATCAAGTAGACATGCAACTATACCAATTGCTGACCAGAGAGTCTTTTAAAACAGCCGATCACAACAAAATAACCTACACCTGCAGAAGACAACCAAGAATGGCCTATGATCACCAAGTGAAACATCGGGTAGGTATAGTACAAACATAGGAACATCACAATTTAAAAAATGAGGCAAGGAAAGCCAGAACTAAAAAATACACAATATGGAGGCAAGAAATATGATTTCAGGAGAATCACTTAAAATCCAATAGCACCATGACAGCCAAGGAATTACTCTTATTCAGTAATTCGATTTTATTACCAGAGAATTATTTATATCTATTAGTTCCATACGTCCTAGCAATTTTGAAGTCATTAATGATATATATTCCAGCAAACATAAATTGTAGCTAGCATGATCACCAGCGTCATCGTAGACACCTGACAAGTCCGATGAATTACAAACACAAATGCGTATTGTAAAATTTAAAGGACAACTCCAAAGGTACGCCTCAAAGGAAATCAGTTTGTTTAGAAGAGCAAACTGACATCACGCATTCAGAAAGGTAACCTCTATGGAAGTTAACTTTGCAAAGCGCCACATCTTCTTTTTTGTATATTAGGTTGCTCATGTCATTACTGGGTAACCTCTATGGAAGTTAACTTTGCAAAGCGCTGTGGGGACCCCGGACTAGCTGTCCGAAATACCCTTGTGCCTACAACATCAGCGATCCCATGATCAGTCTGTCGCTGAGCACAATCAAACTGGTATCAAAAGAACATCCATAAATACTGAATAAAATTTACTTACTTGATTGAAGTCATAACTTCAACAGATACTTGCAGCGGAAATCATCAAACAGCGTGGAGCCCAAGTCATTAGCTATAACCCCACAGGCAGCTGACTGGGAAGCGCCCTAGCTCACATTGACGTCGTCGATCTCTCGGTCTTCAGCGTACTTCTTCTTGAACTCTGGACATGGGAATATCTAGGGACACAGCCATGAGTACATTTACGTACTCGCAAAACTACCCCCGACATGAGCATGCAATAGCATCATTTTTAGTATAACAAAACACTTTATTTTGAGAAGACATAACTATATCTTTGTTGAAAAGAAAAGAAGGCTTTTAGAACTTTTTCCCATAAACCTATCTTTGTAAGAATTCTCTTTTAAAACTCTTTCCCGAAAATCCATCTTTGTTGAAGAAGGTAAGAAGTCTCTTTTACAAACATTTTCCCGGAAAATCACCATTTGTTTATTTCTCCAAAACTCCTCCTTTTCTGGCCAAAACCATTTCCGGTCAAATCATTTTCCCACAACCTTATACCAACCCTTTGGTATAGTTGCATAAAACATTTCCCACTTTCAGGACACAAAACTTTGCACTTCTCGATCATAGCCCCTCAGGGTCCTCCTCTTTTCCAGCAACCTCATACCGACTCATCGTATAGTGCACATATACAACATCTCCATTTTCCTTTCAACTCTTAGAACATTTCCAAAACTTGCACATGGTCAGAGGACAGCCTCCCAACTGTCCATATCCGAGGACTCGGCTATTCGAATAGTTTTTTTACCCTCTGGAGAGGTAGCACGCTTTTAACCCACATCCATCCGGTAGCTCATCGTGTCAGCCACGTCCCGCCATACAAGGTGTATGCGAAGTTGAGCCACCGACCATAGCCTCTCCTTTGCTCATGCTAGTATAGGATCCTACCCATATGACAATTCCATCGACACTCAGTCCAGTCCCCGTCGGAAACCCTAAGTGTGAGGACTCATATGTTTTTCCCGGCGATTTATGAACCTTCAATCCTCCTCCTTATCTTTCCATAGAGTTTGAGCGAAGACCCAGGTCAGGGGAGTCCACAAACCACCCCCTCATGCATAACGGAGTCATCTCCGTCGATGAGGTATCCCATAATAATAAGCAAATTATATGACTACCCTTTTCCCATATGTGGTAAACGTGGTCGCACAGAGTATTGGCTGGTCGTCATAGTACTAGACACAATGTGCATTTTTCATAAATATACCCTTCTCCACTTCTACTTTCACACCGACATCTCGGTATTTCCATCCACACAGTATTTAAAGGAGTTTTGAATAAACAACATTGTTTCCCATCCTAAAGTTTTATATAACTACTACATAGGGTGGCAAAATAATATCCGTATACTTTTCAAAAAGGTTTTGTAAACCATTGCCTTAAGAGTAAATCTTTTGATCAAAGTAGATGCATATGTATTTAGGTGCAAGCTCAGGAGTAGCTTGCCTGATTCCAGCATAATGTTCCTGTACTTCTTCTCACTGATCAAGAAATAAACTCTGATTCTTCTTCAATAATTCCTTTCCAAAGACCACTCCGGTATCGTTTATATCTAGCGTCGCAACAATGAAAAGAAAACAACACTCAGTAAGCAAACCAAACCACAAGGGTTACACAACCAAGTAACAAACCACAAGCATCAACTAATCATTCAAGCACCAAGCTAAGATCTATTCTTACAAGGGCATTATACTAATACCTGCTAGGAACATAGGTCACAAAACTATCTTAGGCAAAGATGAACAACAAGCACCTTTATTTAAACAGGAAATACTTCAGACAAAAGTTAAGCCAATAATTATTCCCTGTAATTCAAGTTGTCTTAATGAGTTTCTTAACTTCCCAAAGTGCAGTACTGTAATTGTGTTCAAACATGCATGAGGATGAGGTTACTGGATAGTTCACATTTTTCTGAGCATTTTGATATATCAACCACATTTTTCTGATATACCAAGTAAAAGTTATTGAATTTATAAAATCCCTTTTTATTCTGTCCTTGTGCTAATTTATTTTTAGACACATTAAAACTAATTATTCAGGTTTGGGATTAAGGTGAAATATGAAGTATATTAAGTGCTGAACATTTTGATATGTCACTCTCAATTTTTAAATCATTAATTATAAAGTTATGGATTTTCTAAAACTCTTTTCTATTCTGCCATTTTCATTATTTTAATAAAACAGCAACTAAACTCAATTAGTTGGATGTGTGAGTTATGCCAACAGACATACTTTATTTTTCTGAACATTTTGATACCTTATTTGTAATTTTTGAATAAGTATTCAAAAAGATATTGAATTTACAAGTTTTGTTCGAAGTTTTATAACTAGTTGATTTGTCATTTTTACCCTAAGCAATTTATAACTCCAAATGGATTCAATCCAGTGGGGTTGGATAGACCGTTTGAAATCCTTTTCAGAACATTTTAGTTCCTAAAGTTTGGATAAACCAAACTATAGGAATTGAAGTCTCAAGGTGAGACCAGAGCTATATTTAGATTATTAGGTTTTTAGGTTTAACAGGATACCCTTTTGTCATTTTTGTCCTAAATCATCCATTGATCCATTTGGATCATGGCTGGTATACTTACAATGTACTCACTGTCTTCTTTTCAAAACAATTTGGTTTCTAATTTTTAGTCTTATCCAAACAAGTATAACTTGCAGTGGAAAAATAGCTAATTGTTAAAGTTTCAGAAACAACACTTCAACTAGCCCTCTTCTCTGGATGATCTCCACCAGTAAAAGGTTCACCTTGATAATCTACTGGTGGGACAAGAAAGTACTTCTAACACACTAAATAAGGCAACAAGATTTACTGCAAAAGCTTATAAAGGTTGATCACAAAGTTCAATAGAAAACAGCATGTTTTAACAGTTTCAGACACTAACAGAAGAACTACACTGAATAGCTATTTAGTCAGAAGCTCAACTCACTTAGACTAATCAAAAGTAAACTCTATTTGTATTGTGTGAAAGTGAGAACTTTACTCTTTCCAACGAGCCCAAATTTACCACTTTTGGTAAAGTGGATCGTCGGGAAAGATTTCTAAAGTGAGCTAGTGAACTGTTTTTCCCAGACAACCGTTTTCAGAAAATTTTAAATAGGGCGGGAACGCACTGTGGCCATTGATCTGAGATTCGACGGCTGCTGTTCGTCTGCTTCCTCAGCACGAACACAGCAAGGTAGGAGGTCCAGAAATGGCGCTGTGCTCGTGTGGCTCACCTAGGGACGGCGTACGGGGTAGGGGAGGTGATGCAGGGGTCTCTGGAGGTCGAGGCCGAGGCGGGGAGGCGGCAGAAACAGCGGCGGCGCTCACATGCACCGGCGCGGTCGCGGACGTGCTCGTCGTCGCCTCGGATGGCGGCGGCGCTGCTGCATGCAAATGGTTCGAGGAAGATGTCAGGGACCTTCGCCATTGCAAGGGCATGTAGAGAAGCCAACAATGGTAGGGTTTGAGGGAGAGACGGAGCGGCAATCTTCGAGGGGATCTCCTCGGGACAACGGCGAGGACGAGCTCCTCCTCGCTCGCAGAGAACGAGAGGAGAGCTGCGGCTTGGTGAGGTGAGGGCGGCGTGTGGTTGTGAGCTACTGTCGAGGTGGAACGGCTGGGCGTGGCTTAAATGTGCGGGTCACGCTCCTGTGCTCCTCGGGCAACGGCATGGCCGAGCTCGTTGTCGAGCAGAGGGGTATGGGGGGTCCGGGCGGGCGCTGGGGTTAGCAGACGGTGTGGCCGCGATGGTCGACACGCACGGACGCGCTGCACTCGAGTGGATGCGGAGTAAAACGCTCGAGCTGGTAACTGCCCTCTCCCTCGGCATTCACTCTTTCCTCCCCTCTCTCTCACTGCGTGTCGCCTCCCAGGGCAAGACACGGGCATGGCCAGGGAGCTGGGACACTGGGGAGTAAGATGGACATCTTCTCCTCCCCCAACTCACTCAAAAACGTCTCAAATTGATCGCTCAAAAACTGCCCGAAACAAAGTTCAGAAAAGTGCAGTTGACACTCGACTGAAAATTGCTAGTGCTGGAATTCTGTTAAAACTTGCGAAAAGTTCTTGCATAACTAACCAAGCAAATGAAGTCCAAAAGTGGAAATTCAAGTTGGTCATCGATAAGCATGTTGCAAATATCCAGAAAAATATTTTGTACAATTTTTATAAAATGCACAAGGCTAGGAAAACATGATGAACAGATGGCATCATTCTGTTTTTCTCTGGTTTCAAAAACTGTCTGTTTTCTGTCTTATTTTCATGCCACTAAAACAAGCATGCATCTATTGTTTCCAAAACTCCAAAATTTAAAACAAGGGCATGGATTTGTATTCCACACACCATAGAATAATGTCAAGCACAAAAATCACTAAATTGGATATTTTAGCTAATTAAAATCGTAGGCTAAAAACAGGTAGTTGGATAGGTTTTCAGGGAATTCAATACTGCTTAGACCTGAATGTCCACATGTAATAATGATGTTTTTGGATCACAAGTCTCAGAAATCAGTTTGGGTGTGAGAGGGGGTGCCAAGTATGGATGAGGTGGTGGTGCATTGGTTCTTAAGCCAAGATTTATAATAAACACAAGGGTGTCAAAATGGTATTAAATACAGGAGCAAATGGCCACTACTTTGATTAGGCCACAAAGTGAAGATGGATAAATAAGCAAACAACTTCCAATCCTTTCAAACTTGATTTAATAAGGAAGATGATATAGAGTAGATGAGATCCACAAAGGTGCATTTCCAATTTTTCCAAGATTTAACCTAATGGGAAAGGCCTAGAAATGATATGTGTCAACATGAGTGAAGATGGGTTTTACTTGACAATTTTTGAGTTAAATCATTTTGGATAGAGAGGACCAAGGTTCTAATGACTAGAGAACATCACCACACATAAGCATTCTAAGGAATTCAATACAAACAAGTCACATTCACAAAATGATCAACAACACACACACAAGTCAGCACAATTCACACCACAAACATAAGGTCAAACATAGCAATATAAAGGAAAACACAATCATTAGTGAAGTATTTCAAAAAGTTTTTGTTGGTTCTGAATTTTGGGTCTTGTAAAACTAAGTTTTTCTTAGTTCCAAAATTTGGGATGTTACAAGCGCCACATCTTAAATAGTACAATTAATTTAAAATATGCGAAAATTGTAGAAAAGTATTTCATGAAGCCTAACTCACAACACAGTACAACAATAAAGACTGATCCATTGCAAATAGGATCATGGTTAACAATTCTAGGACAAAATATGTTTGTAATAAATCAAGCTCAACTCTATGTTCCACACATTCAGGAAGATCCATCACAAGTCAGTCCTTTCAAACATAAGAACATGTACACATAAAAAAATAAATCCATTAAGCGGCAATGGACGTAGAGATGAAATGATATGGCATCTCATATCCTCCTATTGTCATCCCATGAATAGTTGTTTGGGTACACATTTATACAAATAACCAGCTTGCACTCAAACACAAACGAAGGCACAAATTGGAGCCACCTCCTCACCACAACAACAACTGTTTTAGTGCAATGTAATGAAGTAACAAATGGAGGAAACAAAGGAGGAGGCGACTCTAGAACTCACCAGGACAACTCGTACTCTGCAGACAGTCCAGTGACGACTCTTGCGGCGGATGTGTTGACCTGACATAAAAATAGAAAAGGGAAAACCTGCATAATTGGAGCCACCTCTGGAACACACCAATAACTGTTGCAATGCAGTGTAATGAGACAACAAATAGAAGATGCGACTATGGAATTCACCGGGACAGCCAGTACTCTGTAGCTAGTCCTGTGACGACTCTTGCGGCGGAGATTTGACCTAACATCAACATATTAAAAGCAATCTGGTGAATGATAAATTAGCGACTCTTTAGCTGCACCAAATACCAAAATAATGGAAAATGATCAATTAGAGAAAGGCCAATTAAGTTGAGGAAATTATCTCACCACAACGCATCACAAGATCATGGTGAATCGTTGCGCAGATGGAGATGATTCCTGGCTCAAATCTGGTCACTAACACCATGGAGGAGATCTCAGCCAAGGAGAATCCATGGCCACACACACATGCATAGACATCATCGCCCTACCTTCTTTCCTCCTCTCTATCCACCTAATGTATGAACGAAATGGAGTATAAACAACTATGCATCCAGTTTGGAGTTTCATCAAACACCTCATATGCACAGATTAAAAAGAATATGCACAGAATAATAAGAAGCTATGGGATGAAATCAAATGAGGAGAGGAGGCAAATTAGGAGTTAGAGAGGTCGTCGGTACCTGCACCGCTGCACGGTGCAGACGTTCCATGTGAGATCTGCTGTAGCGGTGGCCGGTGCTCCTCATGTTTATCTCTGAATATTTAGAAACAAAGCTCAACAGCAAGAATAGCTCGGAAACAGAGAGAGCGATGGGGGAGAAGGGCATGGCTAGTAGCAGCTCACCTCGGCTCGAATTCATCATCCATAATATACAGTGATGGCCTCTCGTGCTCCCCCTATTCAGCACCAAGGAGGAGAGGCTTTAGTGGTGCTCCTGCTCCTCCTTTTGAGATGTGCAAGCCACCAGCATGCTCTCCATCTTCTCCTCTTGCTTCAGCCTCATCTTTCTCCATCCCCGTGCTCTCTCAAGGTGGGGGGCAGTGTGGAGCAGGACCGGTGGGGTGGAGGAGACGAATTCCTGCTACATGAAGAAGAGAATCAACGGTTAGAGAGAGAGAGACGGAGGAGACCTGGGATCTAGCTTACGGTCTACCTTCTTGACGCGGGGACGACGGTGCTCGGCGGCACGAGGTCGGTAGCAGCCGCACATCACGGCCTCCATGCCTCTCTCTGCGACGGAGCCATGGCGCCATCGTTCCTCATCCCTCCCGGCGACGGGGCGAAGTAGGGCGTGGCGTGGAGGCCGAACCCCCCGTCGTTCCTCATCTTCCCCGGCTGCACCCCATGTCGAGCTCCACCTGCTCCAGCCATGGCGCCGTCGTTCCTCATCTTCCCCGCCTGCTCCCCATGTCGAGCTGCACCTGCTCCAGCCATGGCGCCCTGCTGCCCTTCGCCTCTCTCTGCTCGAGCCATGGAGAGACCAGGAGATGGGTGGCGGAGGAGAAGGGAGACGGAGGGGATTGGGGGAGAAGAGAGACAGAGGCAATTGGGGAGAGAGCACGCGGCGGCTGGCGGCTAGGGTTTCACCCGTGCAGCGCAGATTTTATACCAACCGTGCAAAAAGACTATTTTCCCAGAGCGGCTCCGTCGGAATAACAACCCCTGCCACCGCCGTGACTCTCCGTTCCGCAACGCACACGGTAACGTTTCACCCCACAGGCTGACATGCGGGTCCCGGAAATATCTGGGGCCACCGGCAGCGACTCGGGTAACCTCCGTGCGGGTAGAAAATGACCGGCCGACTGGGGACATCTAGGGAACGGACGGCTGAGATCGAGCGGGATTCCTTATCTACGGTCGAAATTTCCAAATCGCTGAGGAGGCTCCTACCCCCCCCCCCCCCATGATTATACTCTTTAGATGCCTATGTAATTTCTGGCTGTAAAACTACCTAGGCATAGCTATACATCAAGTCTATATGCAGACATGAACTCTAGTAATGATAGTTTGGAATTTTTTGGACCTTTGTTTCAATTTTGGAATGCGACGGTGTCGCTATTTCTCGTCGAAATTCAGGACACGCCACTAGTTTACATTGAATTGGCGAAAAGTTACCAAGTCAAACGAGTTTGTAACTTCTACATCACTAGACGCATCTTGACACCAGTTAGGTTTGGCATACTTGATTTTTATCTGTTATTTTTGTTGTGATCCAGCTAACTTCTGACGAGTGGAGCGAGTCCCGTTGCCAGAGGCTTGGGCCGAGTAGAACTGCAGCCGACTTAGGGTTTTCACCTTTACCTCTTGTAAGCCGCCGGTTGGGATGAGTCGAAAGTTGTAAATCCCCGGCGTTTGTAACCTCACTCGATCATAGTGAAGATTTGCTGGTTGGCGCCCGTGGTTTTTTTCTCTTCCTTGCTGGAAGGGTTTTCCACGTTAAATTTCGTGTCCCCGCTATGTTGATTTTCCTTTTTTTATTGTTTTATTGCCTATCGTTTATAACATTATCCATGTCAGCGGAGATGAAACAAATAGGTTTTAACTGTTTTCCTTACACACGGGTCCAACTATTTTGCTACGTCGATGAAAAAAGGTCAGCCAAATATATCATGAACCCGGCCCATGTCGTGCAAGCATGCTCGGGGCATGCCAACCAGTCAAACCCGCATGTTGCTCTCTTTTTGGCTTGTAATATTTGGTGTGTAATGTTTAGACCCACAATGTTACCATCATACCGTTCCAAGGGATGTAATATTTGTGGTCCACGACGTGCGCACTATAATGTACAATGGTGTGATGGGTCACCATGGGAACCTTGTACCATGGCCCCCGTGACGTCTTACCCCTTTTCTTTTCGTTGAAGGTGACACACAACAAATGAGGTAGTGGACAAGGATTGCGTAGAATATACTCCCTCCGTTCCACAATGTAAGATGTTCTATCTAGCTCACATGTTGGCTAGGTGAAAAACCAAATGAGTGTACATACATATTAAAACATGTCCACATACATCTAGATATATATGAATGTGGACAAAAACTAAAACATCTTATATTTAGGAACGGGGGGAGTAGTAGAGAAGGCAATGGTTTAATTCCCTTTGAGCACTGCAACGCCCTACCCTGCTTGCCTCATGGCGAACAAAGCTTAACTTGTACTATCTTGTTTAGACCAAGAAATTATATTTGTGGAACGATGCTTCAAGAGTGTTATATCTACAGCTTGTGCACTACAATATACAGTGGTGTGATGAGTCACCGTGAAACCTTGTACTGTGGGCCCCGTAATGTCTTCCCCCTATCTTTTCATTGAAGGTGGTTATTAGAGGTTACTTTCCTATTTTTTGTTTATAGTAGGTCATAAGAATATGATCAACCTAAAAGGAGGCCAATCTCGTATATTTGAGTCGATCGCCTCGAAATGGGGGGTTCGCACTATAAATTAGGAATATTCATGCGAGATACTCCCATTTGTGAAGCGATTGCCACTTTAGAGTTTGGTACTGGGTTTTCCTCTTCGCCCCAAAACCTTATATCCATATTAGTACACCATACAAGAGGGGAACCCCTTCTCACCTGATTTCATATGAAACCCCTATAACTAGGGTTCAGATCTAGCAGATAATCCTAACCTAGCCCCTAGACTTAAACAGTAACCCCTAGCTACAAACTAGTACTTGTACCCTAAGCCCTAGATCTAGACCCAAATCCTAACCGCATATCTAGACACTAGACCTATATCTTAGATCTAAACAGAAGATCTAAACCCTATCACATAACACTTGACCTAGCCCCTAGATCTAAACCATACCACTTAACTACACTCTTGTTGTTGTATCCTAAATCCTAGACCTAACCCTAGATCTAGACCCTAACACATAACCCTTGATCTAACCCCTGGATCTAATCCTAGATCTAAACAAACCCGAGACCTATACCATAGATCTAAACCCTAGTAAGGTCTACACGCTAGCTTTTCATTAAAAGTTGTGATTGCATGTGACTTTCCTCTTTATTTATTATCTTATAATAGGGCATTGGGACATGAACAAACCAAAAAAGGCCAAGAACTTACAAGAGCTTGTATGGTTGCTCTGAAGCGAGAGTTTCCAACTAAAGCTCTCATTCTGGTCCCGAGATAGTCCAGATTGTGAAAGGGGTCATATCATTACAAGAGATGGGTCGGTGGCTTAGAAGTTGGGGTTTCACACGAGAAATCCCCCGTCTTAGTATGGGATAGTCATATTTGTGAAGCATGTGCCAACTTCAGAATCGTGTATTGGCTTTTCCTCTTTAATTACACCAACCTTATATATCCAGTTAGTGCCCCATGCAAGAGAAAATGGTTTAGGTCTAGATTGTAGATCTAGGTGTTAGATCCGGAGTTTAGATCATCGCGTTAGATCTAGGATTGATCTAAAGTTTATCTCTAGGGTGCAAATCTATGGGTTACATACAAAGGTTAGACCTAGACTGTACACCGTAAATCCTAGATGTAGACCTAGACCACACTAGATCATCATCCCTAGATCTATATTCCCTGGACTAGGGTTTAGATATGAAATAAAAGAAAATAAATATGTGGCAAAGTAAAAAATGAAATAAAAGAAATAAAAAATTGAAAGAGGTAGATTATACAAGAAAAGAAAGGAAATAAAGATGGAAAAATATTAGAGAAAAATAAGAAAGTAAAAAAAAAGGAAAGAAGAACTATTAGGGAAAATAAATATGAATGAAACTATAAAGAAAATAAAAATGTAAAAATATTTCCTTGTTGTTTTCCGAAAGGAACTTAGAAAACAATTAAAAATGCGAGAAATTCCACCGTTTGGTCTTTTTTTTGAAACGAGACAAAAGATTTGACTTTTATATTGATATAGAAGAAGCAAACATGACACGGCCTAGGCCGAAAAATAAAAAGCCACACAAGTCAGGGTCTACAAAGGATCCAGTTCATCCTACTCCGTTCAACCTCTCGCAAAGAAAGATCACCATTTCTACAACACGCGTCTCTGTGGCGCGCCCCTAGGCAGTTAACTCAGCAAGCTTCTTCGCGCCTGCAAGGATCCAGTTCCTGCCTTCATCTTTGATACATTGGAAAAGCGTGGAGGGCATAGTGAATTTGTTGCTGAAAATCCGCGCATGCCTCTCCTTCCAGAGCTCCCAAGTGATGAGGATGATTGCTGTCTTGAGGCCCTTTATGCATGACGATGCCGTTGTCGCGACAACCTTCCAGTAATCCTGAACTATTGCTCTGTTCGTGCCCAAGTCATGCAGCAGGGCAGGACATTTAAGCCATGTCGCAGCGTCGCTCCAGACCCGTTTGGAGTAGCGGCACTAAAAAAGGATATGTCTAGCCGTTTCAGGTTGACATCTACAGAGTTGGTATGTGGGTTGATGAGGCCATCCCCTAATAGCAAGGCGGTCAGAAGTCCAAAGTCTGTTTTGAACGGCCAACCAGGCGGAGAAGCTGCATTTTGGAGGGGCCCAAGTAGTCTAACGTTTTTTTATCGGTCTTTGACGAGAAAAAATCTTACCGAGTGTTCTTCTGTTGTTTTACTGAGCAGCCGATAATGAGCACTTACAAAGACTCAGCACTCGGCAAAGCCCGAATAGAAGCTGAGCTGCTCACGGGACAACATTCACATCAATAGAATCCACTAGAACTATGGACCAAACTGCCCTCACCACAAAGAAATATATCCAAATTAATAGTCATAGGAGAGGGACTATTATGGTTTGATTGAGCGATTTAAATGTGGCGTCCAAGATTAGTCCTATGAATCAACGGTCACAAGGTGGTTTTACAAGTCCCTTCCAAAACGTTATGAGAAAGAAAAGAATAGCTAGATTGGATTACACAGTCTGAACAAGGCTGCGTTCTTTGTTATATCGAGTCCACGACGTGTGGTACAACCGTACAAGTACAGATAGGCTACACATAAGTACAGTACATGCTGCTAGCTCTAAGAACCCGTAGTTTTACGACGGTCGAGGGGTAGATTTGAGATAAGGGGAAAATCTTTGCACATTTTATGAAAAGAAGTCGAAGTGTTCAACACTCGAGAAGGATTTCTCGAGAGGGGTTGAAATAAACTTAGACTATATATTTTGGAAATTCAAACTATAATAAACAGAAATTTATAAGGAACTCATTCAAATCACAAATATATCTTGTACTCATCTCATTTCTCAACAAATAAGTTAAATACAAATTCGAAATTCGAATATTTCAACACAAGTAATTTATAATTCAAAATCATCATAAAATCCACAACAAATAAATTGAATATTTGATCTTATTACTTATGACAATTCTTTACAAAGTTGTTTACAAAGGAAGTTTACAAACAATATACAAAGTTTATATTACAAGAAGTTCTGCAAAGAAAAGAAAATTACAAGGAAAACTTCCTAAATCTACAACCTATCTAATCTTGATCTTCACATCTTCTGATCTTCACACCTGCACACAAACAAATCCAAAGAAGATTGTTGGTTAAGGTTAGAGATGTTGCCGCACCATTTTGGTGGTGGCAGATTGTTTTAGAAGTTGACAAAGACCTGATCAACACTTTGAGTTGATCAAGGTGGTGCTAGAGGGCAAATGCATCAGTGGATCCGAAGGCAACAAGAGAGTGACCATTTAGGTCCAGATCATGCTCACAAAGGATTTAAGCAGCCCAAGCAACAGCAACCCGAAACAAAATTCAAATCAGCAATCTAGGGGCAAAGGCATTAGCATGATCTGATGGTATAACTAGGCAACAAAAGACACATCCCTCGAGCTTGTCAAACTCCAATAAAAACCATCATAACAAATCAAATAAACCAATAGGAATCGCACTGGACGCTTATAGTCCAGTGGACCCAAAGCCCAACTTATAAATCATGGAAATCGATCAAAAACATTAAGAGCCCAACAAGGATACTTCATCTGTAAGTATTAGCAAAAGGACCAGATGAGGAATCGCACATGGATCACACATGGTGCTCACATGGACTAGCATGGACCTTACCACCATTTTGGACAGTCAAAGAAAGTAGCTGCTATAGACAGAGCAGTGGAACTTGAGCTAAACTGCCACCAAAATAGTGAAACTTGAGCCAAGAGGGACCCGGTTGCAAGCAGCTTATTCACAGCATGCAATTATCTAGGTGTCAACACACCAGCACATCTGAAACCGACCTAAAATTACTATGAATACCTAGAGGCAGCAGTGCACTGAGAATTCACACACATGCGCCACACCTGTCCACCACACACATCACAGCACTCACATGTTCATCACTGAACATTTCACCATCACACACCATAGTAATTTCAATTCTTAGAACCCCTAGGAACTGCTTTCGTACTGCTCCAGGTGACAGTGCGGGTGTGGGAAGCATAGTTCAAAGCTAGTCAGAAAAAGGGGCATGCAGCTACGCGATTCTACCTGTATTCTGATAGGCTGATCCATTCTCTGGCTTAGGGGCCCTGATCTATCAATTGAGGGAGCAAAAAAAAGGCTTTGCTCCCCCGGTTCTCCACTCCAAATAGTCTAGTATGGAATGGCTAGAACGCACAAGGAGAGTAGAAAGTAGCGCAACGAACCAACTACAGCAAATCTCCGGAAGAGGTGCTTGGTTTCGACAAGAGAGTTAGCGATCTACAGCTGGTTCGGTGGACTGGTGGTGACACGGGCAGGCCCTCTACTTTATTTGCCGATGGTAATTGGTTACCAGACCAATCCTAAGAGTTAGTTTATCGCAAAGAGCACTCTTGAGGAAATGACTTCGCTCACTGAAGACCAAGCAGCAGCCATTCTGGATAAAGAAATGAAACATAGAAATGTTGGGCGCCAAAGCCCACAGCAAATAGGAATGCAGATGGAAATAAAGTATCTTTGGGAAAACTGGATCCACATTCTAGGAATGGTCATGCCGTAAACGATGAGTGTTCGCCCTTGGTCTACGCGGATCAGGGGCCTAGCTAACGCGTGAAACACTCCGCCTGGGGAGTACGGTCGCAAGACCGAAACTCAAAGGAATTGACGGGGGCCTGCACAAACGGTGGAGCATGTGGTTTAATTCGATACAACGCGCAAAACCTTACCAGCCCTTGACAAGTCCGATGGTACAGTTGACCTAGTATCGAATTATTATAGATTCCGTTGGCAGCCATTGCCCCCCTGCATGTCGTCTGATTCTGACGTGGTAAGCGCATCTCGAAATGACGTAGGTTATAGACTCAGTCCTTCTCCCAATAAAGGAGGGTTAACGTACGCGATGCCTTCCATTTGATTTGTACGAATCGCGAACATACCACGCACGACGGGCTTAGCTTAATTTGGATAGTTCATTTTCTCACTCCACTGGTCAAACACCCTTCTCCTTAGTCATTGGCATGGACGCCATTCTTCCCATCAATGCCTCCAGTAGGTCGGTATTCTCTATACCATAACTCCTCGATCTCTATCTGGTAGTATATGCTCTGATCGAGGCCCTATTCTTATTATGGGCTCTTGAAACTATATCCTATAGAATAGGGACTCGACCAAAGGCTCAAACTTAGCAGTATGTCTTTTATGTATCAATAGGTTACTAGGTATTTACGTTTCTTTAACTGAGCTATACAAAAAGAATTCGAAAAGGTATGCAAGAAAGCCTCCTAATGCAAAATCTGCCTTCCATGGAATGGATGACGGAGCGTAGGTGGCAGGCAGTTATATGGATATGGTGCTTTACCCGCAGTAATTTGGACTCAAGTATCTTGGTCTAGCCATTAGAGATAGAGACTAAGTTGAGCCAAACAACATCTCTCACTTGCCTTGGCTGATAGCTTAGATAATTTTTTTTACTATTTGCAAGTGACTTTGCAAGCATTAAAGGCTAGGCACCTAACAACGGTTATTCCTCCAACAGGTTATTCTGGGTTACGCAGGTCGAGCTGCGAGGAGTTGGAGGCTATCCACAAGACGCAGGTTGATCAGAGCCAGAAGACTCTTGCTACTCTCCATACAGCAGGTTATAGCTGATCATGGATTTATGATCTTGCTCTAAAGGGTGCTATATCTGGTTAGAGGATCCGCTGTCCAACAGTAGCTAGCCAACCCACAACATAGTGTAATTCGAGTATAACTTTGCATTTTAGGTGACTATGATGAGCTATACTAGCTCGTGCTGTGCTCCACTGACTTTGGTGATGTGATGAGCTAGTCGAGCAAGGAATCGAGGGGACGGAGAGGTTAGAGAGAAGGGGAGAGGGAGACGATACCTGTCGACCTTGACCGTAGCTCCAGGGATGGCAGGGCGGTGCCTGCGCAACCCTGGAGGGGGCCGGAGGTAGGAGACGACCACCTTCGCCTCTGAGAAGGACCGAGGAGGCGACCACAGCAGGAGCGGCGGCCATGGCGGCGCCGTGTCACCACCAAGGAGATCTACGCTTAGAGCTGAGCGTAGGAGCGCGGCGGAGCAACTGAGCCACGACGAGCACCGAAACCCTAGCGGGGGAGTAGGGTTGCGCGTGAGCCATGAGGTGGCGGAAATCCAAATCGAGTTGGACAGGAAGGAGGAGAATACGGAGGCGTGTCGTTTGCGACCGATGAGGGTGGCTGAGGCGGCCGGAGCCGGCCGTGGAAGCAGGGCGACGGCGGCGGCGATTTGGGTATCATGAGTGACGAGGGGTTAACTCATCAATACCTATAGTTCGGTACCTAGGGTTGTGATTAGATTGGAGAGACGTGGTGGTGCTGGTAGTATCGTCGGCTGACAAGCAAGATTTACCCAGGTTCAGGCCCCCGGAGGGTAATACCCTACTTCCTGCTTGTCTGGTTATTGATGTATGAGGTGTACAATGGAGCTACAGCGATGTCCCGGCGAGATGCGATCTTGCCAGGGCTATGGTGGTTCGAGTATTGCTTGCCCTAGATCGGCGGCCCTCCCAGCCTTTATATAGGAGGCTGGGTCTCAGGGATTCGCAACCTACTTGGTTTACAGGTAAGGTAGGTTTCTACCAACTTAGGGTTTACTAAACTTGGAGCATACGTTATCTTCTTGGGCCACCTTCGTGGGCTTTGATCGAGGCCTGTTCATGGGCCTTAGCTTGTACGTGCACCAGGTATCCTCATAGCAGAACACCCGAAGGGTACATCCCCGTCAGCGAGAGAGAGAGAGCTCGGGAGCGAGACCGAGCGGAGGGGAACGAGTGAGCCACAGACCGGGGGGGTCAGTTGGTCAGTGTCTAAGAAGTGGTCAACCGTAGGTTGACCGGTCTTTTGACTCTCGGGTAAATTGGTAATTTTACCATTTAGAATTTAATCAAACTTCAAAGAATTTTTCGCACACTTTTACACACCAGAAAAATAAAAATATGAAACACACTCTATAAATTATGAGGAATTTTTCCGTAAGTTGTAATTCAAGTTTTGAAAAACTTTTGTGAATACAAAAATTCAAAGATCCTTAAGTGGAAATGAATTGAAAATTCTTTTGCATAAACTATTTTCTTAAAGAAAAATAAGATGGGGAAATCATAATGATCTATTTTACATTCAATCATTTTCAATAGTATTCCTCATGTAAATCTTTGTCAAACACTTAAATAAAATAAAATAAAATAAAGAGAAATTAAAATATACACTTGGGGGGTTAATAAATCGAAAGCATATGATTATATGCATAATATCATCCATTGGATTTTAAACATCGTCTTACCAAGAGAACGATGCTATTTCCAGAGGCCGAGGTTCACGAGTCACACAAGACTTCAGACTGCACTTCTTGTCAGACTCAAGGCAAGTTCATTTTTGCATGTCCGTTGGATTATTTCTACTAAAGTATTTTACAAAAGTATTATTACTTCTTTATCATTACTTGCATAAAAAAGGAAAACATTTTCTTGAATGAATGGGATTGCTCATGCTTGGAGGTGGAACCACGGTTTGATGTTGTGGTGGAGGTTCCATCGTACTGGGGAGCAGTTTCTTTAGGATTAAGAACAAATGTTCCACGGCTTGTCCAGCGCCGCAATTACGTGTCGGCCAAGAGTGTTGGAGATATGCCCTAGAGGCAATTAATAAAGATATTTTATTTGTCATATCTCGATTGTTCATAATATGTTTTATACCATGTTATAACTATATTGACCGAAAACAATAATACATGTGTGGTATGTAAACAACCAGGTCCCTAGTATCCTCTTTACTAGTCCATTGAGATCAACAAATGATCAAGGTTTCCCGATCATCGACATGGATGTCAATTGATAATGGAGTCATATCATTAGGTGAATGATGTTATGGACGCACACCCAATATATAGGAGAACGTAGTACTCAAACTTCGACCGTGAGATCTATTTAATCACTATCTCTGGAGGCTGCCTTGATTGCATCAAACGTCATACTTTAAATAGGGTGACAGTAAAGGTGTTGGATATCAGGTATCTGAAGGAATAGGTTGAGGCATAGGATCAAGAGCGGGATTTGCCAATCCACATAGCAGGATAGATACTTTGGGCTCACTCGGTGAGATTACATCAATGAGCTTGCAAGGATGTGACTAGGTCACGAGTATGTAATATCACAGATGAGTAAAGATAGTATTATCGGTAACGACATCGAGCTAGGTATCGTGATACCGAAGATCGAGTCTCGGACAAACTAAGTATCGCCAGGCAAAAGGTATGGGACTTGACGTTTAAGGTTCAAACGATGAAAGATATTCATGGATACACAGGGGCTATCATGGGTTTCCAAATCCCGTTGTTAGTCATTGATCGGAGAGAGGTCTCAATCATGTCTGGAGTGATCCCGAACCGTAGGGTGGCACACTTAAGGGTAGACGACAGTTTAAATAAGATAGGATATCGAAGAGAAAATAGAGAAGGGTTTCGGAAGCGTTCCGGGACATATCCGATGGAGTTCGGAGGGCGACGAAATGGTTTTCAGAGCCGTAATAAATTAGATAATATGTATTTAATATTAATTAATGTAATTAATGATAAAATATTATTATTTTAATTTATTTTGAATTTAAAGGCAGCCCAACCTTAAATGGTCCAACTCTCGGAGGAGAAGGCCCATAGGGGGAATTCCCCCCCCCAAGGGAGGCGCAACAAGGGAGGTGGCCGGGTGGGCCACGTGGGGCCCACCTAGGCCGGCGCACCATGCTGGTGCGGCTGGTGTTGGGTTTAGTCCCACACCGCTGATTGCGTGGATCACACGTTCGATGGGAGACCCCAAGAGGAAGGTATGATGCAGTATAGAATAAGTTTTCCCTCAGTATGAAACCAAGGTTTAATCGAACCAGTAGGAGCAAGAAATCACTTCAGAAGGTTGTCAGTGGCGCGCTGACGTGGAATATGCACACAACACAATCAAACTACTTTGCCCCAATGAAACAGTGAGGTTGTCAATCTCACCGGCTTGCTGAAAACAAAGAATTAAACGTATGGTGTGGATAACAGTAGTAAATTGCAGAGAATGAAAAGGAACGGTGTTTGCAGTTGGTAGTATTATCAGTGTAAAAGAATGGACCGGGGTCCACAGTTCACTAGTGGTGTCTCTCCGTAAAAGATAACTAACATGCTAGGTGAACAAATTACAGCTGGGCAATTGACAAAATATTGAGCGCATAACAATGCATATATATGACATGATGATTACTATGATATTCATGTGGGCATTACGACAAAATACATAGACCGTTATCCAACAGTGTCTATGACTAATAATCCACCGCCAGGTTGTCATACCGAGTTCCCCGTTGGTATTAAGTTGCAAGCAACGGATAATTGCATTAAGTAATGTGCGTAAAGTAAACAAATGCATTAGACCTAACGGTGTACCCTTAAGCTAAGCATCGGTTATTTTATCCCTAGTGGCAACAGCACATCCACAATCTTAGAAATTGTTGTCACTCTCCCAGATTACCGGAGGCATGAACCCACTATCTAACATAAATACTCACTCTTTGAGTTACAAGTATCTACTTGGCCAAAGCATCTACTAGTAACGGAAAGCATGCAAGATCATAAATAACATATAAGATAGATTGATAATCAACTTGACATAGTATTCAATATTCATCGGATCCCAGCAAACACAACATGTAGCATTACAATAAGATGATCTTGATCATGATAGGCAGCTCACAAGATCTAAACATGATAGCATAAAGTGGAGAGACAACCATCTAGCTACTGCCATGGACCCGTAGTCCAAGGATGAACTACTCACGCATCACTCCGGAGGCAGGCATGGTGATGTAGAGCCCTCCGGTGATGATTCCCCTCTCCGGCAGGGTGCCGGGAAGAGCTTATGAACCCTCCCGAGCTAGGGTTGATGGCGGCGGCGTCTCTGGAACTTTTCGTGGATAATGGCTCGGGTATTTAGGCTTTTCACGTTGGGAAGAATAAATAGGCAAAAGGGCGGCGGCTGCGGAGCCACGAGGACCCCACGGCGCGGCAGGGGGGCCCGCGCGGCCCCATGGTGTGGCTGCCACGTGGCTCCCCTCCGTGTCTCCTCTGGACTCCGTCTTCATGTTGGAAAAATAGGAGGTTCTGTCCAAGTTTCGTCCAATTCCGAAAAACAGCAGAAAACATGAACTAGCACTGTGGCATCTTGTTAATAGGTTAGTCCCAGAAAATGCATAAAAATGCTATGAAGTGTATATAAAACATGTGACAATTGGTATAATATCAACATGGAACATCAGAAATTATAGATACATTTGAGACGTATCAACCGCCCGTCCAGCAAGGTTGGCAACCTCCATCTTCCTTTATATAGGGGTGCCCATTGCCTTTGGAAAATGCATCCTCCTCTCTCTCATCTGTTTAAGTTGTGACTCCGCAATTGGAGCTACGCAAGGGTTGAGAAGTTCTCTCCACCATACGCACACCGCCGTGCTGCTGGGTCCAAGTCTTCTGTTTCCGCAGCTTCGCTGGACCGTAGCCCGGGGTCGCCGTCTACACCATACGTGTGTAAAGCTACGAGGTGCTGCACGTGTGGCACTTGGAGGAGTTCGTCTTCACGACCTTGAGGTCGGCTACGTCGGCTTCATCGGCAACGCTTGTGCGGGAGCTGAATCCCCGCTTTTCGGTCTACAAGGGTATGTACATCGATCCCCTCCGTTACTCAATATCTGCATAGTATTAGATCTTGGCTTTATCGGTTATTGATGGCGTGAATCACACGCTCGTTGGGAGACCCCAAGAGGAAGGTATGATGCAGTTCAGCAGCAAGTTTTCCCTCAGAAAGAAACCAAGCTTATCGAACCAGTAGGAGCAGCAACTCTTCAGAAGGTTGTTGGTGGCCGCACGGCGCAATATGATCACCAACGTGGAATCTGCACACAACACAATCAAACTACTTTGCCCAACGAAACAGTGAGGTTGTCAATTTCACCGACTTATTGAAAACAAAGGATTAAACGTCTCGTGTGGAAAATGAGTATTAAATTGCAGAGAATGAAAAAGGAACAGTTTGCAGTTTGTGGTTGTTTAATCAGTCTAAAAGAATGGACCGGGGGTCCACAGTTCACTAGTGGTGTCTCTCCATAAAGATAACTAACATGCTGGGTGAACAAATTGCAGCTGGGCAATTGACAAAATATGAGCGCATGACAATGCATATATATGACATGTTGACTACTCTGATATTTAATTGGGCATTACGACAAGATACATAGACCGTTATCCAATAGCATCTATGACTAATAATCCACCGCCGGGTTGTCATCTGAGTCCCCCGTTGGTATTAAGTTGCAAGCAACGGATAATTGCATTAAGTAAAGCGCGTAATGTAAACAAACACATATGCCCGTGGACATAGCATCGTTAGGTTATCCCTAGTGGCAACAGCACATCCGCAACCTTAGAACTTTCTGTCACTATCCCAGGTTAAATGGAGGCATGAACCCACTATCTAGCATAAATACTCCCTCTTGGAGTTACAAGCATCTACTTGGCCAAAGCATCTACGAGTAACGGAAAGCATGCAAGATCTTAAATAACATATAAGATAATTGATAATCAACTTGACATAGTATTCAATATTCATCGGATCCCAGCAAACACAACATGTAGCATTACAATAATATGATCTTGATCATGTAGGGCAGCTCACAAGATCTAAACATGATGGCACAAAGTGGAGAGACAACCATCTAGCTGCTGCTATGGACCCGTAGTCCAAGGATGAACTACTCACGCATCACTCCGGAGGCAGGCATGGCGATGTAGAAGCCTCCGGTGATGATTCCCCTCTCCGGCAGGGTGCCGGGAAGAGGTTCTGAACCCTCCCGAGCTAGGGTTGATGGCGGCAGCGTCTCTGGAACTTTTCGTGGATTTTTGCTCGGGTACTTAGGGTTTTCGTGTCGGGGGAATAAGTAGGCGAAAGGGCGGCTGGAGAGCCCCGAGGGGCCCACACGTGGCCTCGGCGCGGCAGAAGGGGGGCTTGCGCCCTGCCCGCATGTGGGGCCCTCCTGGCTCCTCTCCGTTGCTCCTTTGGTCCTTCAGGTGAGTTCTGGAAAAATAGGGATCCCCGTGTAAGTTCGTCCAATTCCGAGAATATTTCCAGACTAGCTTTTCTGGAATACAAAAACAGCAGAAAACAGGAAGTGGCACTTCGGCATCTTGTTAATAGGTTAGTCCCAAAAAATGTATAAAAGTGATATAGAGTAGATGCAAAACATGTAGCAATTGGTATAAAACAAGCATGGAACATCAAAAATTATAGATACGTTTGAGACGTATCAGCATCCCCAAGCTTAGTTCCTACTCGTCCTCGAGTAGGTAAACGATAAAAACAAAATAATTTTTGAGGTGACATGCTACCATCGTAATCTTGATCATATAATATTGCAAGGCACATGTAAATGAATAAAGTGATCCAAGTCAATGGTCTATAATTTGCTACCAAATAGATAATGAGTAAACGATGAATCACACAAACTAAACGTTTTCATGAATAGTACTTTCGAGACAAGCATCAAATAGTTTTGCATAAGTGTTAACTCATAAAGCAATAGTTTCTAATAAAAGGTATTCAATCAACACAAAGGAAGAATTAAGTTTCAGCATTTGCTTCAACTTTCAACATATTTATCTCATGGATATTGTCAACACAAAGTAGTATAACAAGTTCAATATATTGCATATAATGCATGTTGTAACAAAGTTGACGCTAGTGTTTGCTTGTGGAAGACAGAAAGAATAGGAAAACTGACTCAACATAAAAGTAAAAGAAAGGCCCTTCGCAGAGGGAAGTAGGGATTAAGTCATGTGCTAGAGCTTTTAGGTTTTTGAAAGCATATAGAGATTGCATGAAATATTTGATACTCCTCCCAACCTTGCTAACACAAGCCATGGCTAACCGAATCCTCGGGTGCCTTCCATCAATCACATACCATGGAGGAGCATCTATTTTTGAGAGGTGTTTGTTAATTGTCAACGAATGGTAGCAGGTGAGAACAGTATTCTACCTGTCAAACGGACTTTTAAGAGTGGCTCCCATGAAGGACGTTATTTCTACCAGCAAGGTAGCTCATCCCTCTTTCTCTTTAGTTTACACACATTCAGGTATTTCACTGTTTGTCATTGCTTACTGATGAATCAGTGCAAAAGTGTGAAGATAATTAATTGGTTAAAGTTGTAATTAATTGGGACTGGGCACCCCGTTGCCAGCTCTTTTTGCAAAATTATTGGATAAGCGGATGTATATGCCACTAGTCCAGGTGTAAAGTCCATTTGACAAATAGAATAAAGAATAACCACACTAATTCCTCATGAGCTAGTAAACATTGACACAAAAAGGGAATAATAACATTTTGAATAATTTAAAGGTAGCACATGAAAAATTTACTTGGAGTGGCAAGGAAATACCACATATAGGTAGTTATGGTGGACACAAATGGCATGGATTTTGGCTCAAGGATTTGGATGCACGAGAAGCATTCCCTCTCAGTATAGAGTTTAGGCTAGCAAGGTTATGTAAGCAAACAAGAATATCAACCCGTACACCAAGTTTTATATGACAAACATATTGCAAACGTTATAAGACTTCATACCGTCTTCCTTGTTAACCAAACCCTGTTTTTAGAAAATATCTAGACCTTAGAGATACCACCAATGCAAACCAAATTTTCAACAAGCTTTACGGTAGTTCTTCACTAATAGGCTTAAACTCATGTGATGCACAATTTAATCATGATCTACTTGTTAACTCAAAACAATTGACAAGCATCAAGTTATCCAAATTAGTGATCTACAAGATTAAGCAAGTTTTTTCTTATACCAATTACCACATGCAACATTTTCTGAACCAACCAAATAACTTATTTAATCAACTCTCCAAACAAATATAAGTGAAGCAAGAGAGTACTTTCTACAAAAGAAAGCTAATAGCTCTGACAAGAGATACATGAAAACAAGAGCTAAAAGCTGAACAACGCTAGATATGAATACTCAACAAATATAAGTGAAGACTAGGAGTATTCTCATGAAAAAGCGGAGCGTGTCTCTCTCCCAATCAAGAATGCTAGGGTCCAGTCAAGCTTTATTGAAAATAAAAGTGCAATACTGAAAATAAAAGCACACAGACGCTCCAAGAAAAGCACATATGATGTGAAAGTATTAAAATATAGTTTCACTAGAGATGACCTGATAATTTTGACGATGAAGAAGGGGATATGAAACATACAACTATTGGATCGCTGTTGTGGTTGTAGGTTCGTATGTATGAAACGGTTCTATTTACAAAAGCCCCTAGAAGTCACGTAAAATATGCAAAAGATAAAGTAGAAAGCATCTAACTTTATTTTGCAAGGGGCATGTGATATGGTCACGGTAAGTTTTGTAAATAGTTTATAAACTATCGGCGCGGAGGAAACCAATGGCGCAAGGACCATATCACATCGCATTACATTTGATGTTTTTGAATGCATATATTTGTATATGAGTATCTTATACTATTTATATATTAGATATACGACGGTAATAATATATAAGATGATCCCTTCAAAATTCCTTATTAGTGTTCTCCCTTTAGCATGCACCACCGAAAGTTCTCCGTTACGAGGCATGTCATTGATACGTCTCCAACGTATCCATAATTTCTGATGTTCCATGCTTATATTATACCATTTGCTACATGTTTTATATACACTTCATATCACTTTTATGCATTTTCTGGGACTAACCTATTAACAAGATGCCAAGTGCCAGTTCCCTGTTTTCTGCTGTTTTTGGTTCCAGAAAGTAATTCTGCGAATATTCTCGGAATTGCACGAAACAAAAGGCCACGTCCCTATTTTTCCAGCACCGTCACGGAGTCCGAAGGAGAGACGAAGGAGGGCGCCGAGGTGGCCAAACCACACCCGCGCGGTGGGCCCCCTGCCGCGCCGCCATGGTGTGGGCCCCTCGGACTCCACCGACGCGCCCCTTCGCCTATATATTGCCTCAGACGCGAAAACCCTAAAATACAAGTCAATTTCCAGAAGAGTTCCGCAGCGCCGCCGCCATCGACGACAAGTTTCGGGGGACAGAAGTCTCTGTTCCGGCACGCTGCCGGGACGGGGAATTGCCCCCGGAGTCATCTCCATCGACTCCACCGCCATCTTCATCGCCGCTGCTGACTCCCATGATGAGGAGGGAGTAGTTCTCCCCCGAGGCTGAGGGCTCTACCGGTAGCTATGTGGTTCATCTCTCTCTCCATGGTGTGATCTTTATGTGATCATGTGTATTGCTAGTATCGCTGAATACATTAATAATGTTTATGCTACTCAAGTGATTTTGTCTAGTTTCTGGAGTCATTGTGACAACACGGTATCAAGGTGACAGTGTGGGTACTTGTGTGACTCTATGAATAATTTAGACATTTATCATGGCTTATTCTTGGGAATTGGTGTTTGTTTACTCAGACTTTGAGGTGTGCTTTTGCAGCCCTACACATAGTACTCTTGCTTCATCAAGAAGGAGAATAATCCCGAGTAGTATTTACTTGTGTTCAGTTGTGCTAATCTAGTTGAATATGTAGATGTTACTCTTTATCTATTATGCACTCTATAGGTTACTTTAATATGAACTCCGGTACTCTCCACGGTGTAAAGGTGACAGTGTGTGCACCGTGTGTGATTCCTTTATGACGTTGTGGCGCTTGTTTACTCCGGCTTGAGGTGTGCTTTTGTAGCCCTACACAATGAATGGTGTTTGTTATCCAACAAGAGAGTGTTTAAGAGTAGCTTTTACTTATTCAGTTATGAGATCATTGTTGAGAGTGTCCACTAGTGAAAGTATGATCCCTAGGCCTTGTTTCTAAGCATTGAAACACCGTTTACAACAAGTTCTGCTACATGTTTGCTTGCTGCCATCTTTATTTCAGATTGCAGTTACTACTTATAATCATCCATATCACTTGTATTTCACTATCTCTTCGCCGAACTAGTGCACCTATACATCTGACAAGTGTATTGGGTGTGTTGGGGACACAAGAGACTTCTTGTATCTTAATTGCAGGGTTGCTTGAGAGGGATATCTTTGACCTCTACCTCCCTGAGTTCGATAAACCTTGGGTGATTCACTTAAGGGAAACTTGCTGCTGTTCTACAAACCTCTGCTCTTGGAGGCCCAACACTGTCTACAAGAATAGAAGCGTGCATAGACATCAAGCTATTTTCTGGCGCCGTTGCCGGGGAGGTAAGGTAAAAGGTATTCACATCCTCTGGCTACTAAGCTATTTTCTAGTATGTTGCTAGTGTGTGAGTGCTCGAAGTTATTTCCTTTAGATTCTGCAATTATATCTTTTTGTTTCTTGTTTTTATTTTCACTAGTTAGGCTTAATGGAAAACAACAAAAAATTAGAGATCTTTATGAACTTTATATTGAATTAGGACATGATGCTTTTGAAGAGAAAATTAAAAAACCTATGGAATTGTTTGCATGATGGTAGCAATGTTATTACTATAAATTCTTTGAACACCATTATTGCTAATGCTATGCAAAGTCTAAGCTTGGGGAAGCTGGTTTGATGAATATGATATTTTTAGTCCCCCAAGTTTTGAGGAGAAAATTTTCTTTGATGATACTTTACCTCCAATTTATGATGATTATAATGATAGTGGTATTTTGGTGCCACCTACTATGGAGGATAAAGTTTATTATGATTATACTATGCCTGCAATTTATGATGATTACAATGATGGTTGTGATAGTTTTACTCTCACTATTACTAATAAAATTGATTATGCTTATGTGGAGAGTAATGATACTTTATGCATGTGGATCATGATAAGAATGCTTTATGTGATAGCTATATTGTTGAGTTTATTCATGATGCCGCTGAAAATTATTTTGAGAGAGGAAAGTATGGTTATAGAAATCTTCATGTTACTAAATTTCTCTTTATGATGAAGTTTTGAGCTTTCTCTTGATTTGCTTTTATTTGCTGGGTACTTTAAGACCTACTGGTCCTTATGAGAGAGGGAGACACGATTTCATATATCACAATAATATTAAGTCTTCTCTCTTTATGTTGAAATTTTTGAAGTTACACTTGTTTTGCTTTCTATGCTAGTCACTTTGTTCTTCATTGACTTGTTTTCTTACAAGACTCCTATGCATAGAAAGAGTGTTAGATTTAAACATGTTTTATATATGCTTCTTGATGCTCTCTTTTATGTTTCAACTCTCATCTTTATGTGGGCATCATAAAAATCACTATGCCTAGCTAAAAGGCTTTAAAGAAAAGCGCTTATGGGAGACAACCCATTGTTTTTATTTTCTGTTATTTTTGTTTTTTTTTCTTTGAGTCAAGGTTTTGTTACTTCTGTAGCAACTCCTTTGTATCTTTATTTTATCGCATTGTTGTGCCAAGTAAAGTTCTATATTGAAAGTTGATGCAAGATTTGGATTTCTGCGCAGTAACAGATTTTTAGCTGTCACGAATTTGAGCTTTCTCCCTGTAGAAAATTCAAAAATTCTGAAAAATCACGCATCTTCCTGAGATATGTACGCAACTTTCATTATTTTGGCCAGATCCATCTGAGCAACTTAAGTGCCTCGAAAAAATTCGTCTTCAGACTGTTCTGTTTTTGACAGATTCTGCCTTTTGTTTTGCATTCGCTCTTTTACGATGTTTGTGTGGATTTCTTTGCTCCACAAAGCATTGGTGGCTGTAGCTAATGTCCAGAAGCTTTGGGATTGATTGTATCATTACAGAATATGAGAATTTTTGATTATGCACTAACCCTCTAATGAGAACTGTCTTGAGTTTGGTGTGAAGGAAGTTTTCAAGGATCAAGCGAGAAGGGTGATATTATGTGATCAAGAAGAGTGAAAAGCCTAAGCTTGGGGATGCCCCCGTGGTTCATCCCAACCATATTCAGAGAGACTCAAGCGTCTAAGCTTGGGGATGCCCAAGGCATCCCCTTCTTCATCAACAACTTATCAGGTCATCTCTAGTGAAACTATATTTTAATTCTTTCACATCTTATGCGCTTTACTTGGAGCGTCTGTGTGCTTTTATTTTTGTTTTTGTTTGAATAAATTCGGATCCTAGCAATCCTTGTGTGGGAGAGAGACACGCTCCGCTTTTTCATGTGAATACTCATGTTCTTCACTTATATTTGTTGAGTATTCTTAACTAGCTACTGCAGTGCTTTTAGCTCCTGTTTTTCATGCATCTCTTCGAGCTGTTAGCACTTGTTTATAAATACTCTCTTGCTGCATTATATTATCATTTGGAGAGTTTATGTTTAAATAAATTGATTGGTGTTTGTTTGGAAGAAAGAAAATGCTACATGTAGTAGTTGGTATTGGAAAAGACATATGCATTCTTGTAGATCATTGTCTTGTTTCGATTTGATACTTTGCAATTGTTTTGAGCTCTCAAGTAGATCATGTTTAAGCTCTTGCATCATGTAGTTAAAGCCTAGTAGTGGAGAACTACCGTAGAGCTTGTTGAGACTTGGGATGCATATTTGTTCTCTCTAAGGTCTAGATATTTTCTGGTAAAATGTTTGAGCAACAAGGAAGACAGTGTAGAGTCTTATAATACTTGCAATATGTTTTTATGTGATTCTTGCTGTACCGGTTTATACTTGTGTTTGCTTCAAACAACCTTGCTAGCCTAAACTCTGTACTGAGAGGGAATGCTTCTCGTGCATCCAAAACTTGAGCCAAAACCCATGCCATTTGTGTCCACCATACCTACCTACTATGTGGTATTTCCTGCCATTCCAAGTAAATATTTCATGTGCTACCTTTAAACTATTCAAAACTTTATTACTCCTTATTTGTGTCAATGTTTTATAGCTCATGAGGAAGTATGTGGTGTTTTATCTTTCAATCTTGTCATTTACTTCTGACAGACTTTCACCAATGGACTAGTGGCATATACATCCGCTTATCCAATAATTTGCAAAAAGAGCTGGCAACGGGGTGCCCAGCCCCAATTAATTACAACTTTCATTAATAATTCTCTTCACATGTTTTGCCCTGATTTATCAGTAAGCAACTTAATTTGCAAATAGACACTCCTCCATGGTATGTGAATGTTGGAAGGCACCCGAGGATTCGGTTAGCCATGGCTTGTGTAAGCAAAAGGTTGGGAGGAGTGTCATCTATAAAGAAACTAAAATACATGTGTAAACAAAAGAGAAGAGGGATGATCTACCTTGCTGGTAGAGATAACGTCCTTCATGGGAGCCGCTCTTGAAAGTCTGGTTGACAAGGGGGTTAGAGTGCCCACTACCATTCGTTGACAACAACAAACACCTCTCAAATACTTATTTTGTGCTCTCTATATGCTTTCGAAAACTTAAAAAGCTCTAGCACATGATTTAATCCCTGCTTCCCTCTGCGAAGGGCCTATCTTTTACTTTATGTTGAGTCAGTTTACCTACTCCTTTCTATCTTAGAAGCAAACACTTGTGTCAACTTTGTGTGCATTGATTCTTACATGTTTACTTATTGCACTTGTTATATTGCTTTATGTTGACAACTATCCATGAGATATACATGTTACAAGTTGAAAGCAATTGCTGAAACTTAATCATCCTTTGTGTTGCTTCAATGCCTTTTACTTTGAATCTATTGCTTTATGAGTTACCTCTTATGCAAAACTTTTTGATGCTTGTCTTGAAAGTACTATTCATGAAAAGTTTTTGCTTATATGATTCATTGTTTACTCTTTATCTATTTGTTAGCAAACTATAGACCATTGCTTTGAGTCACTTCATTCATGACATGAGCCTTGCAATATATTGATCAAGATTGTGTGAAAGCATGTCTCCTCAGAAATTATTTGTTGTTATCGTTTTACCTACTCGAGGACGAGTAGAACTAAGCTTGGGGATGCTTGATACGTCTCCAACGTATCCATAATTTCTGATGTTCCATGCTTATATTATACCATTTGCTACATGTTTTATATACACTTCATATCACTTTTATGCATTTTCTGGGACTAACCTATTAACAAGATGCCACAGTGCCAGTTCCCTGTTTTCTGCTGTTTTTGGTTTCAGAAAAGTACTTCTGCGAATATTCTCGGAATTGCACGAAACAAAAGGCCACGTCCCTATTTTTCCAGCACCGTCACGGAGTCCGAAGGAGAGACGAAGGAGGGCGCCGAGGTGGCCAAACCACACCCGGCGCGTGGGCCCCCTGCCGCGCCGCCATGGTGTGGGCCCCTCGGGCTCCACCGACGCGCCCCTTCGCCTATATATTGCCTCAGACGCGAAAACCCTAAAATACAAGTCATATTTCCAGAAGAGTTCCGCAGCGCCGCCGCCATCGACGACAAGTTTCGGGGGACAGAATCTCTGTTCCGGCACGCTGCCGGGACGGGGAATTGCCCCCGGAGTCATCTCCATCGACTCCACCGCCATCTTCATCGCCGCTGCTGACTCCCATGATGAGGAGGGAGTAGTTCTCCCCCGAGGCTGAGGGCTCTACCGGTAGCTATGTGGTTCATCTCTCTCTCCATGGTGTGATCTTTATGTGATCATGTGTATTGCTAGTATCGCTGAATACATTAATAATGTTTATGCTACTCAAGTGATTTTGTCTAGTTTCTGGAGTCATTGTGACAACACGGTATCAAGGTGACAGTGTGGGTACTTGTGTGACTCTATGAATAATTTAGACATTTATCATGGCTTATTCTTGGGAATTGTGGTGTTTGTTTACTCAGACTTTGAGGTGTGCTTTTGCAGCCCTACGCATAGTACTCTTGCTTCATCAAGAAGGAGAATAATCCCGAGTAGTATTTACTTGTGTTCAGTTGTGCTAATCTAGTTGAATATGTAGATGTTACTCTTTATCTATTATGCACTCTATAGGTTACTTTAATATGAACTCCGGTACTCTCCACGGTGTAAAGGTGACAGTGTGTGCACCGTGTGTGATTCCTTTATGACGTTGTGGCGCTTGTTTACTCCGGCTTGAGGTGTGCTTTTGTAGCCCTACACAATGAATGGTGTTTGTTATCCAACAAGAGAGTGTTTAAGAGTAGCTTTTACTTATTCAGTTATGAGATCATTGTTGAGAGTGTCCACTAGTGAAAGTATGATCCCTAGGCCTTGTTTCTAAGCATTGAAACACCGTTTACATCAAGTTCTGCTACATGTTTGCTTGCTGCCATCTTTATTTCAGATTGCAATTACTACTTATAATCATCCATATCACTTGTATTTCACTATCTCTTCGCCGAACTAGTGCACCTATACATCTAACAAGTGTATTGGGTGTGTTGGGGACACAAGAGACTTTTGTATCTAAATTGCAGGGTTGCTTGAGAGGGATATCTTTGACCTCTACCTCCCTGAGTTCGATAAACCTTGGGTGATTCACTTAAGGGAAACTTGCTGCTGTTCTACAAACCTCTGCTCTTGGAGGCCCAACACTGTCTACAAGAATAGAAGCGTGCGTAGACATCATTCATGACAATTGGGTGTCAGATGTATCGGTGTTCGCATACCGTGGGTGTAAGCCACGTTGCACGAGCAAATACGCTAAAGTTTATTTTGGTGAGCCTAGCATGTACAGACATGGCCTCAGAACACAGTGACCAAAAGGCTAAGCACGAGTCACATAGATGTTGTGATTGACATAGCGATGTCTACCTTTGAAGATTATGCTATCGGCCGTGGCGATCGGGGGTAGTATATTGGATTAGGATCATGTAATCACTAAAACAATGAGAGGGATGTTCGTTTTGAGTGGGAGTTCATGTAGTTTATTTAAAAAATAAAACATGAACATATTTATTATAAACTTAGTCTTATGTTTTTGCAAATTCCATTGTAGATTTCTCGCCCCACCTTTAACCTAGGCTTGTTCCTTGAGAAAGAAAAGCTTAAGACCAATGGGTCAAACTTCATGTCCTGGTTCCACAACCTGAGGATCCTCCTCACTCCCCACAAGGTGGCCTATGTCCTGGAGGCCGCCATAGGTGATCCGCCTGCAATCACCGCCTCTGAGGATGAGAAGAAAGTCTATATGTCAAAGGCGGATGATTCCTCCTTTGTCCAGAGTGGCATGCTCTACGCCATGGAAGCTGACCTACAGAAGCGCTTTGAGAAGATGAGTGCTTTTGAGATAATTTCTGATCTCAAAGCTGTCTTTGCGCCACAGGCCAAGGCTGAGAGGTATGAAGCTTCTGAGCTCTTCTTCTCAGCCAAGATGGAAGAGCACAGCAGTGTGAGCCAGCACGTGGTCAAAATGTCTGGCTACATTCAGCGCCTGAACGCACTGGAATGCAAGATTCCTGATGAGCTGGCGATTGATAGGGTGCTGCAATCGTTGCCCCCTAGCTTTAAAGGCTTCGTCATGAACTACAACATGCAGGGCATGGCTAAGAGCCTGTCTAAAGTTTTAATGATGCTCGAAGTTGCTGAAGTGGAAATCAAGATGGAGCACATGGTATTGACCGTCAAGCTAAATCACGGCAAAACGGTTGTCAATGCCAAGCATGGCGGTGAGTGTTTCTTCTGCGGAGACAAAGATCACTGGAAGAGTAGCTGCCCCAAATACCTAGCAAAGAAAGGCAAGATTGCCATCAAAGATAAAGGTATATTTGATATACATGTTATAGATGTTTACCTTACTAGCGCCCGGAGTAATGTCTGGGTATTTGATACCGGTTCTGTTACTCATATTTGTAAATCTCAGGAGGAGTTGCAGAATAAACGGCGCCTGGCGAAGGACGAGATGACGATGTGCGTCGGCAACGGATCAAAAGTTGACGTGGTGGCTGTCGGCACACTCCCTCTAAATCTACCATAGGATTAGTTTTGTTGTTGAATAAATGTTATTTTGTACCAGCGTTGAGTGCGAACATTATTAGTGGGTCTTGCTTGTTACAAGACAATTATTCATTTAAATCAGTATCAAATGGTTGTACTATTTCGATGAATGATATCTTTTATTGTCATGCCCCTAAGAGTAATGGTTTATTCTTGTTGAATCTCGATAGTAGTACTCACATCCATAACGTAGATGCCAAAAGGATTAGACTTAGTGATGATACCGCCATGTATATGTGGCATTGCCATCTCGGTCATATTGGAATAAAGCGCATGAAGAAACTCCATTCAGATGGACTTTTGGAGTCACTAGATTTGGATCTCTTGACACTTGTGAACCATGCCTTATGGGCAAGATGACCAAGACACCGTTCACCGGATTTATGGAACGGGCGTCGGATTTATTGGGAGTCATACATACAGATGTGTGCGGACCAATGAGCATTTCGACACGCAATGGATATCGTTACTTCGTAACCTTCACTGATGATTTGAGTAGATATGGGTATATTTACTTAATGAAACACAAGTCTGAAATGTTTGAAAAGTTCAAAGAATTTCAGAGTGAGGTTGAAAATCAACTCAACAAGAAAATCAAGCACCTTCGATCTGATCGAGGTGGCGAGTATTTGAGTTTTGAGTTTGGCACACATCTGAAGGCTTGCGGCATCGTACCATAGCTTACGCCGGCTGGAACACCGCAACGCGATGGTGTGTTCGATCAACATAATCACACTTTGTTAGATAGCGTGCGGTCTATGATGTCTCTTACCGACTTGCCATATCGTTTTGCGGATATGCGTTAGAAACAGCCGCATTCATTTTAAATAGGACACCATCCAAATCCGTAGCAACAACACTGTATGAGATATGGCATGGCAAGAAACCCAAGTTGTCATTCCTGAAGGTTTGGGGTTGTGAGTATTACGTTAAGAAACTGCAGCCTGACAAACTCGAGCCAAAATCGGAGAAGTGCATCTTTGTAGTATATCCACGGGAAACCATAGGATACACCTTCTACAACCAAGCGAGGGCAAAACGTTTGTTGCGAAGAACGACACCTTTCTCGAGAAAGAATTTCTCGCTAGAGGAGTAAGTGGGAGGAGTATAGACCTCGACGAGATAGTTGACCCTGAACTCGAAATTCTGAGTGGCGCAATGGAAGATGTTCCAGAAACGTCCTCCACAGATGGAGTGGGAGCAAATGTCGAGGATGCTATTCTACCTCGTAGGTCTGGAAGAACCCATACCCCTCCAGAGTGGTACGGTAATCTTGTTTGCACCGTCATGTTGATTGAACAACATGAACTTACGAACTACAAAGAGGCAATGGAAGGACCCGAGTCCGAGAAATGGCTTGAAGCCATGAAATCCGAAATAGGATCCATGTATGACAACAAAGTATGGAATTTGATGGAGATTCCCGAAGGGCGCAAGGCCGTTGAGAATAAATGGATCTTTAAGAAAAAGACTGACACTGACGGTAATGTGATCGTCTATATAGCTCAACTTGTCGCAAAAGGTTTCCGACAAATTCATGGAATTGACTACGATGAAACATTTTCACCTGTAGCGATGCTAAAGTCTATTCGGGTTTTGCTAGCGATTGATGCATATTTCGATTATGAGATATGGTAGATGGATGTCAAAACTGCGTTCCTAAATGGCAACATTGAGAAAGAGTTGTACATGGTACAACCTGAAGGGTTTGTCGATCCATAGAATGCTGGCTGATACGTCTACAACGTATCCATAATTTCTGTTGTTCCATGCTTATATTATACCATTTGCTACATGTTTTATATACACTTAATATCACTTTTATGCATTTTCTGGGACTAACCTATTAACAAGATGCCACAGTGCCAGTTCCCTGTTTTCTGCTGTTTTTGGTTTCAGAAAGTTACTTCTGGAAATATTCTCGGAATTGTACGAAACAAAAGGCCAAGTCCCTATTTTTCCAACACGTACACGGAGTCCGAAGGAGAGACGAAGGGGAGCCACGAGGTGGCCAAACCATAGGCCGGCGTGGCAGGGGGGCCCACCACGCCGCCTGGTGGTTTGGGCCCCTCGGGGGTCCGCCGACATCGCCCCTTCGCCTATTTATTCCCCGAGACGTGAAAACCCTAAGGCACCGAGCCTTTCATCCAGAACATATTCGCTGCCGCCGCCGTCGTCAACCCTAACTCGGGGGTTCTGAAGCTCTTCCCGGCACCCTGCCGGAGAGGGGAATCATCACCGGAGGGCTCTACATCGCCATGCCCGCCTCCGGAGTGATGCGTGAGTAGTTCATCCTTGGACTATGGGTCCATAGCAGTAGCTAGATGGTTGTCTTCTCCACTTGTGCCTTCATGTTTAGATCTTGTGAGCTGCCTATCATGATCAAGATCATCTTATTGTAATGCTACATGTTGTGTTTGCTGGGATCTGACTTATATTGATACCTATGTGGAGCTGAATATTATATTATCATGTCTATGTCATTTGTGATCTTGCATGCTCTCCGTTACTTGTTGAAGCCTTGGCCAAGTGAATACTTGTGACTCCAAGAGGGGGTATTTATGCATGATAGTTGGGTTCAACCTCTATTTAACCTGGGATAGTGACAGCAACTTCTAAGGTTGTAGATGTGTTGTTGCCACTAGGGGTAAAACAGCAATGCTTTATTCAAGGATGAATGTATTGTTTACATTATGCACATTATTTAATGCAATTGTCTGTTGCTTGCAACATAATACTGGAAGGGGTACGGATGTTAACCGGAAAGTGGACTATTTAGGCATAGATGCATGCTGGATAGCGGTCTATGTACTTTGTCGTAATGCCCAAATGAATCTCATAGTAGACACCAAAACTCACACATGCATGTTATATGCACTTATCAATTGCCCAGCTGTAATTTGTTTACCCAGCATGTTAGTTATCTTATTGGAGAGACACCACTAGTGAACTGTGGACCCCGGTCCATTCTTTTACATCTGAAATACAATCTACTGCAATCATTGTTCTCTACTGTTTTATGCAAACAAACATCATCTTCCATACGATACGTTTAACCCTTTGTTTTCAGCAAGCCGGTGAGATTGACAACCTCACTGTTAAGTTGGGGCAAAGTAATTTGATTGTGTTGTGCAGGTTCCACGTTGGCACCGGAATCCCTGGTGTTGCGCCGCACTACACTCCTTCACCAACACCTTCGAAGCAACCTCGTTTTCCTACTGGTTCGATAAACCTTGGTTTCATACTGAGGGAAAACTTATTGCTGCACTCATCATACCTTCCTCTTGGGGTTCCCAACTGACGTGTGACGTACAAGCATTGTTTCTGGTGCTGTTGCCGGGGAGATATTCCCTCGTCAACTTAGCGCTAGCAACACGTTTTCTGGCGCCGTTGCCGGGGAAAACCGAATTGCTTCTGCAAGGGGAGTCTCTCACACCCAATCTCTTTACTTTGTTATTTGTCTTGCTTAGTTTATTTTTATTTAGTCATGTTTGCTCTCTTTATCAAAAACACAAAAAAATTAGTTACTTGTTTAATTCGGGTTGATTTTGTTTTTCAAAATGAGTACTCCTGAGAACACTAAGTTGTGTGACTTCACTAGCACAAACAACAATGATTTCATATGCAATCCTATTGCTCCACCTGCTTCTAAAGCAGAATTTTGTGAAATTAAACCTGCTCTATTAAATCTTGTTATGAAAGAGCAATTTTCTGGTGTTAGTACTGATGATGCTGCTGCCCATCTTAATAACTTTGTGGAACTTTGTGAAATGCAAAAGTATAAGGATATGGATGGGGATATTATAAAACTGAAACTTTTTCCTTTCTCCTTGAGAGGAAGAGCTAAAGAATGGTTGCTTTCTTTGCCTAGAAATAGTATTGATTCTTGGACAAAATGCAAAGATGCTTTCATTGGGAAATATTATCCTCCTGCTAAGATTATATCCTTGAGAAGTAGCATTATGAATTTGAAACAACTTGATAATGAACATGTTGCTCAAGCTTGGGAAAGAATGAAATCTTTGGTGAAGAATTGTCCCACTCATGGACTGACTACTTGGATGATCATCCAAACCTTTTATGCAGGATTAAATTTTTTCTCAAGGAACTTATTGGATTCGGCCTCTGGAGGAACCTTTATGTCCATCACTTTAGGTGCAGCAACAAAGCTACTTGATGATATGATGATCAACTATTCCGAATGGCACACCGAAAGAGCTCCTCAAGGTAAGAAGGTAAATTTTGTTGAAGAAACCTCCTCTTTGAGTGATAAGATTGATGCTATTATGTCTATGCTTGTGAATGGTAGATCTCATGTTGATCCTAATAATATTCCTTTAGCTTCATTGGTTGCTCAAGAAGAGCATGTTGATGTAAACTTCATTAAAAACAACAACTTCAACAACAATGCTTATAGGAATAATTTTGGTAACAACAACTATAAGCCTTATCCTCCAAATGGTTATGGCAATTCTTATGGTAATTCCTACAGCAACAATAGGCTTTCAATAAAACTGTTGAGGAAAAGTTTGAAAAAATTGATGTCTTGCTTCTAAAGTTGATAGTCTTGCTCATGATGTTGAAATTCTAAAACTGAAAGTTATGCCTAATGAAGTTAAAGATACTAAGTCATTTGCTACAGCAAATGCCATCCAAGTTCGAATTGATAATAATATTAGGATGTTGGCTGAATTGCATGCTAGGTGGGAAAAAGAGGAAGAACTTGAAAAAGAGAATAGTATAGTTAGAGTTTGTACTATCACCACCACTAGTAATGCTAATGTTTCACATGCTAGTAAGCCTCCTACTATTGATGGTAATGTTATTGGTGTTGGTAATGTCTCTACTACTTCTGCAAAGCGTTTGAAATTGCCTAAAACTGCTGAAACTTTTTCTGATAAAAGTGCTGAAATTTTTCAAACTATTGGAGACAATGGTTCCACCACCATTGACAATAATGATTTTGATTTTGATGATTGTAACATCTCTGAAGTTATTATGTTCTTGCAAAAATTAGCTAGAAGTCCCAATGCTAGCACTATTAATTTGGCTTTTACAAAGCATATTACAAATGCTCTTTTGCAAGCTAGGGAGGAGAAGTTGAAACTTAAAGCTTCTATTCCTAGGAAATTAGAAGATGGTTGGGAACCCATCATTAAGGTAAAGGTGAATGATTTTGATTGCAATGCCTTGTGTGATCTTGGTGCAAGTATTTCGTTTTGCCCAAGAAGCTTTATGATATTCTTGATTTGCCACCTTTGGAACATTGTTATTTGGATGTTTTTCTCGCTGATAATGCTATGAAGAAACCTTTGGGGCGAGTTAATGATGTTTTTATTACAGTAAACAATAACCTTGTCCCCGTTGATTTTATTGTTATGGATATTGAATGCAATGCATCTTGTCCTATTGTTTTGGGAAGACCTTTTCTTCGAACTGTTGGTGCCATCATTGATATGAAAGAAGGTAATATAAGGTACCAATTTCCTCTCAAGAAAGGTATGGAACACTTCCCTAGGAAGAGAATGAAGTTACCTTTTGACTCTATTGTTAGAGCAAGTTATGATGTTGATGCTTCTTCTCTTGATAACACTTGATTTTCACTTTCTGCGCCTAGCTGAAAGGCGTTAAAGAAAAGCGCTTATGGGAGACAACCCATCGTTTTTATTTGCTGTTATTTTTGTTTTCTTTGAGTCAAGGAGTTTTGTTACTTCTGTAGCAACTCCTTTGTATCTTTATTTTATCGCAATGTTGTGCCAAGTAAAGTTCTATATTGAAAGTTGATGCAAGATTTGGATTTCTGCGCAGTGACAGATTTTTAGCTGTCACGGATTTGAGCTTATCTCCCTGTAGAAAATTCAAAAATTCTGAAAAAATCACGCATATTCCTGAGATATGTACGCAACTTTCATTATTTTAGGCCAGATCCATCTGAGCAACTTAAGTGCCTCGAAAAAATTCGTCATTCCAGACTGTTCTGTTTTTGACAGATTCTGCCTTTTGTTTTGCATTCGCTCTTTTACTGTGTTTGTGTGGATTTCTTTGCTCCACAAAGCATTGGTGGCTGTAGCTAATGTCCAGAAGCTTTGGGATTGATTGTATCATTACAGAATATGAGAATTTTTGATTATGCACTAACCCTCTAATGAGAACTGTCTTGAGTTTGGTGTGAAGGAAGTTTTCAAGGATCAAGCGAGAAGGGTGATATTATGTGATCAAGAAGAGTGAAAAGCCTAAGCTTGGGGATGCCCCCGTGGTTCATCCCAACCATATTCAGAGAGACTCAAGCGTCTAAGCTTGGGGATGCCCAAGGCATCCCCTTCTTCATCAACAAACTTATCAGGTCATCTCTAGTGAAACTATATTTTAATTCTTTCACATCTTATGCGCTTTACTTGGAGCGTCTGTGTGTTTTTATTTTTGTTTTTGTTTGAATAAATTCGGATCCTAGCAATCCTTGTGTGGGAGAGAGACACGCTCCGCTTTTTCATGTGAATACTCATGTTCTTCACTTATATTTGTTGAGTATTCTTAACTAGCTACTGCAGTGCTTTTAGCTCCTGTTTTTCATGCATCTCTTCGAGCTGTTAGCACTTGTTTATAAATACTCTCTTGCTGCATTATATTATCATTTGGAGAGTTTATGTTTAAATAAATTATTGGTGTTTGTTTGGAAGAAAGAAAATGCTACATGTAGTAGTTGGTATTGGAAAAGACATATGCATTCTTGTAGATCATTGTCTTGTTTCGATTTGATGCTTTGCAATTGTTTTGAGCTCTCAAGTAGATCATGTTTAAGCTCTTGCATCATGTAGTTAAAGCCTAGTAGTGGAGAACTACCGTAGAGCTTGTTGAGACTTGGGATGCATATTTGTTCTCTCTAAGGTCTAGATATTTTCTGGTAAAATGTTTGAGCAACAAGGAAGACAGTGTAGAGTCTTATAATACTTGCAATATGTTTTTATGTGATTCTTGCTGTACCGGTTTATACTTGTGTTTGCTTCAAACAACCTTGCTAGCCTAAACTCTGTACTGAGAGGGAATGCTTCTCGTGCATCCAAAACTTGAGCCAAAACCCATGCCATTTGTGTCCACCATACCTACCTACTATGTGGTATTTCCTGCCATTCCAAGTAAATATTTCATGTGCTACCTTTAAACTATTCAAAACTTTATTACTCCTTATTTGTGTCAATGTTTTATAGCTCATGAGGAAGTATGTGGTGTTTTATCTTTCAATCTTGTCATTTACTTCTGACAGACTTTCACCAATGGACTAGTGGCATATACATCCGCTTATCCAATAATTTGCAAAAAGAGCTGGCAACGGGGTGCCCAGCCCCAATTAATTACAACTTTCATTAATAATTCTCTTCACATGTTTTGCCCTGATTTATCAGTAAGCAACTTAATTTGCAAATAGACACTCCTCCATGGTATGTGAATGTTGGAAGGCACCCGAGGATTCGGTTAGCCATGGCTTGTGTAAGCAAAAGGTTGGGAGGAGTGTCATCTATAAAGAAACTAAAATACATGTGTAAACAAAAGAGAAGAGGGATGATCTACCTTGCTGGTAGAGATAACGTCCTTCATGGGAGCCGCTCTTGAAAGTCTGGTTGACAAGGGGGTTAGAGTGCCCACTACCATTCGTTGACAACAACAAACACCTCTCAAATACTTATTTTGTGCTCTCTATATGCTTTCGAAAACTTAAAAAGCTCTAGCACATGATTTAATCCCTGCTTCCCTCTGCGAAGGGCCTATCTTTTACTTTATGTTGAGTCAGTTTACCTACTCCTTTCTATCTTAGAAGCAAACACTTGTGTCAACTTTGTGTGCATTGATTCTTACATTTTACTTATTGCACTTGTTATATTGCTTTATGTTGACAACTATCCATGAGATATACATGTTACAAGTTGAAAGCAAATGCTGAAACTTAATCATCCTTTGTGTTGCTTCAATGCCTTTTACTTTGAATCTATTGCTTTATGAGTTACCTCTTATGCAAAACTTTTTGATGCTTGTCTTGAAAGTACTATTCATGAAAAGTTTTTGCTTATATGATTCATTGTTTACTCTTTATCTATTTGTTAGCAAACTATAGATCATTGCTTTGAGTCACTTCATTCATGACATGAGCCTTGCAATATATTGATCAAGATTGTGTGAAAGCATGTCTCCTCAGAAATTATTTGTTGTTATCGTTTTACCTACTCGAGGACGAGTAGAACTAAGCTTGGGGATGCTTGATACGTCTCCAACGTATCCATAATTTCTGCTGTTCCATGCTTATATTATACCATTTGCTACATGTTTTATATACACTTCATATCACTTTTATGCATTTTCTGGGACTAACCTATTAACAAGATGCCACAGTGCCAGTTCCCTGTTTTCTGCTGTTTTTGGTTTCAGAAAGTTACTTCTGGAAATATTCTCGGAATTGCACGAAACAAAAGGCCAGTCCCTATTTTTCCAGCACGTACACGGAGTCCGAAGGAGAGACGAAGGCCACGAGGTGGCCAAACCAAGGCGGCGCGGCAGGGGCCCACCGCGCCGCCTGGTGGTTTGGGCCCCTCGGGGGTCCGCCGACATCGCCCCTTCGCCTATTTATTCCCCGAGACGTGAAAACCCTAAAACACCGAGCCTTTCATCCAGAACATATTCGCTGCCGCCGCCGTCGTCAACCCTAACTCGGGGGGTTCTGAAGCTCTTCCCGGCACCCTGCCGGAGAGGGGAATCATCACCGGAGGGCTCTACATCGCCATGCCCGCCTCCGGAGTGATGCGTGAGTAGTTCATCCTTGGACTATGGGTCCATAGCAGTAGCTAGATGGTTGTCTTCTCCACTTGTGCCATCATGTTTAGATCTTGTGAGCTGCCTATCATGATCAAGATCATCTTATTGTAATGCTACATGTTGTGTTTGCTGGGATCTGACTTATATTGATACCTATGTGGAGCTGAATATTATATTATCATGTCTATGTCATTTGTGATCTTGCATGCTCTCCGTTACTTGTTGAAGCCTTGGCCAAGTGAATACTTGTACTCCAAGAGGGGGTATTTATGCATGATAGTTGGGTTCAACCTCTATTTAACCTGGGATAGTGACAGCAAGTTCTAAGGTTGTAGATGTGTTGTTGCCACTAGGGGTAAAACAGCAATGCTTTATTCAAGGATGAATGTATTGTTTACATTACGCACATTACTTAATGCAATTGTCTGTTGCTTGCAACTTAATACTGGAAGGGGTACGGATGTTAACCGGAAAGTGGACTATTTAGGCATAGATGCATGCTGGATAGCGGTCTATGTACTTTGTCGTAATGCCCAAATGAATCTCATAGTAGACACCACAACTCACACATGCATGTTATATGCACTTATCAATTGTCCCAGCTGTAATTTGTTTACCCAGCATGTTAGTTATCTTATTGGAGAGACACCACTAGTGAACTGTGGACCCCGGTCCATTCTTTTACATCTGAAATACAATCTACTGCAATCATTGTTCTCTACTGTTTTATGCAAACAAACATCATCTTCCATTCGATACGTTTAACCCTTTGTTTTCAGCAAGCCGGTGAGATTGACAACCTCACTGTTAAGTTGGGGCAAAGTAATTTGATTGTGTTGTGCAGGTTCCACGTTGGCACCGGAATCCCTGGTGTTGCGCCGCACTACACTCCTTCACCAACACCTTCGAAGCAACCTCGTTTTCCTACTGGTTCGATTAAACCTTGGTTTCATACTGAGGGAAAACTTGCTGCTGCACTCATCATACCTTCCTCTTGGGGTTCCCAACTGACGTGTGACGTACAAGCATTGTTTCTGGTGCTGTTGCCGGGGAGATATTCCCTCGTCAACTTAGCGCTAGCACTGGCAAGGTATGCAAGCTTCAGCGTTCCATTTATGGAATGAAGCAAGCATCTTGGAGCTGGAATCTTTGATTTGATGAGGTGATCAAAGGTTTTGAATTTGTCCAAAATGTCGAACAGACCTGCATTTACAAGAAAATGAATGGGAGCTCAGTTGCATTCCTAGTACTATATGTGGATGATATATTGCTAATCGGGGATAGTGTGGAACTTCTGAATAGTGTGAAGGAATATTTAAACAGTAAATTTTCGATGAAGGACTTAGGAGAAGTTGCTTACGTATTAGGCATTAAAATCTATCATGATAGATCAAGGCGCCTATTAGCGTTAAGTCAGAGTACTTACCTGGATAAGATTTTGAAGAGGTTCAAATGGATCAGGCAAAGAAAGGGTTTCTGCCTGTTGTGAAAGGCAAGGCGTTGAGCATGGCACAATAACCAGTAACGGCTCATGATAAGGACGTGATGGCTAACGTCCCCTATGCTTCAGCCATAGGATCGATCATGTACGCCATGTTAAGTACTCAACCCGATGTAGCATTGGCTCTTAGCTTGACGAGTCGATTCCAAAGTAATCCTGGCAAGGATCATTGGACAGCTGTTAAGAACATTCTGAAATATCTTAAGCGAACCAAGGAAATGTTTCTTGTCTATGGAGGATGTGATGAGGAACTTGGCGTAACAGGTTACGTTGATGCATGTTTCTGCACAGATCTAGATGACTCGAAATCTCAGACAGGATATGTGTTTGTGGTGAACGGAGGCGCTGTGAGCTGGAGAAGTAGGAAGCAACCCATAGTAGCCCAATCTACAATGGAATCGGAGTACATCGTTGCTTTGGAAGCGGCGAATGAAGCTATCTGGCTGAGAAAGTTCGTAATCGAGCTCAGAGTGTTCCCAAGCGCGCAAGACCCTGTGAACCTCTACTGCGACAACACAGGTGCTATTGCAAACGCGAAGGAACCAAGGTCTCACTCAACCGCCAAACATATTCTCCGACGCTTCCATGTGATAAGACAGTATATCAAGGAAGGCGACATGAAGATTTGCAAAGTACATACGGATCTGAATGTGGCAGATCCGCTGACGAAGCCTCTTCCACGAGACAAGCATGATAAACACCAAGCTGCTATAGGAGTTAAGCTTTTACCTGATATAAACTAGATTAATTTGTACTCTAGTCCAAGTGGGAGATTGTTGGAGATATTGAAAGTGCATGTTGCCCCCATGCGTAGTTTTGGTAATTAATGACAATCTTTATGGACTAATGTTTGCATTGAGATATTCTTATAGATCTTGTCGATAGGAAAAGATTGGAATTCATGTGTTGGACTCTAGAAAAGGTTGGAGTTCATGTGTTGGACTCTAGAAGCTTACATGTTAAAGTGTGGCTTGGAAAAAAAAGATTGAGCGAACATTCATGTGCATCTCCAAGCCATCATATATATTTAAAAGATATGAAGTGCAAGTTCAATATGAATCATCTCGGAAGATATCATTTGATTGAAGCTTGCAATGGATACATGAATACGGAGCATTTGGAGAAGTCTTCATCAAGCAATGTGCTAGCAAGCATGATCAAGAAAGATGTTCCAACTTGAAGAGATCAAGATCGTCATCATCTAGCTCAAGTAGAATGTGTAAGACAAAGCTATAACCTTGATATGGTTTCTATTTTACCGGTCTCATGGTGTTAGTGGGAGACCGGGTTATAGGTTAGACGCCGTACTATCAAGAGGGGCTCTTAAGTGAGTAACTTGATCACATCTTTATGGAGAGCTCAAACCTTTGCATTCTTGTCATATCAACTTTCTTGGTTCTTATTTGGCTTTTATCCATGTGAGAATTTAGAGCTTGTGTTCATCTCCATATCAAGCTCTAGTTCATCAAAAACGGATTTCATATGAATATCTTGTTGCGTTTTTTATGTTGGAGGTTTTACCGGTCGTTCTTGTCTAGAGAGGTTTTACCTTTCTATATTTGGTTTTATCCTTCATCTTTGGACTATGATGTTTCTCTGCAGGATCTTGTCGTGCTCGTTGTGGTGATTCCAACGAGCCCAAGAACATCGAAAACGGAGTTCGTATGTAAGAGATATCACGTTTTTCGTGTGTGTGTTTCAGGAATTCCGAGTCACCGGAATTTTCCGAACTCATTCTGAACTGATTCCGAACTGTCGGCCCAGTGAGAACCAGGGTGTGCTGGGCCTGTCCTCCACAGCCCTCGACACTCGGTGGCTGAATTTCGCTAAGTACCAGGCGTACTGCCTGGAGAGACTCGCAAGGCAAACCGCCTCGCGAAGGCTTGGGAGGCAGCACAGGCCTGCGGAGGCCCCCCTTACTGATGCCCCCTCTTCAAGAAGATCTTCCCTGAAGGGGAGTCAACGCCGAATCCTCCACAGGGCACCCCAGCTCTCGCAGAGATTCCTTCGCTGCAAAGCAACCTCTGCAGAGCGCACATGGGCTCTGCAGCGACCGCAGAGTGACGCGCGCCTCTGCGCGCGGTGACGAAGACGCCGCAGTTGCCATTTTGGTGATTAAAGGAGTCAACAAAGCTACGCCACGCGCACCGGACTATAAGGATTTCCTCTTTGGTGATAAGGGGACCGGCCGGCGCTACGCTCCACGGCCGACGTCATCGTGGGCACCCCCACGTTCCTCTGCAGCCCCAGCTGGCCGCCCTGCATGGACGGTGGCCTCTCTGCCACAGGCATCAGCTTTACGCCCATGGACTGCGTCCATGGACAGCTGGGCTGCGGTGCACTGTGCTCCTCCTTCTGTCGCCATGTGGTAGCCCTTCTGCTGCGCAAGCACAGGGAAGAGGCACGGGGCGCCTATAAAAGGAGGCGGTGCTCCACCGTAGCAAGGGATCACACTTTCATTCTAGCTTTGCTACCTACGCGCAAGGAAGAAGAAGACTACCATTCTCCTTCCTTGAGCACCCTATTGCCAAAAGAGAGCCCTCGGCAAGCTCATTGTACTGTAACCTCCCTAGCAGTGCAATACAGACAAGCAGGAGTAGTGGTTTTACCTCCACACGAGGGCCGTGAACCTGGGTATGGGCTGGTGTTCATCTCTGTCGTGATGTCCCTCCTCATGCTCGATGAGCACCGTCGCCGTGCAGGTTGAGGGTTGTTTGACCAACGTGTTCAGCCCCTTACACGAACTCTCTTCGTGAGTTTGACCATCCCTGTTCCGTGGGAGTCATTCTCCGACAATTGGCGCGCCAGGTAGGGGGCTGAGGCGCGTCTTCAACCTTCACCGACCTATGCACCATGACGGACACTCGTCCAGCTCGCGCTAACCGGCGGGTTGCAGGCAGGGCTACCACCGAGCCTGCTGCCAACACCACCAACCCTCGCGGCCGTCCGCGCGCCTGCCGTGCTTCGGGGCGCAACACCGCTGAGCCGCGTGTGGAGCACCCCGAGGACGCCGACGGCCACCACGACGATCGCTACGACGAAGACATCGACCACGGGCACGGCGAGGATGTTGAGTCTTCGCATCCGTCCCAGCGCCAAGCGCCTCCACTCTTGGGCGTCCAGCACCCAGCCCGAACACCGCGCTACTCATGGCCACGGAGCTCTTCCGCTACCGCCCCACCGCCGAAGCGCACGACAATTGGCTTGGCCGCCTCCAGCACCTCGTCGACATCGCGGCTGCACCGCGCGCAGCTCTGGCGACGTCACGCTCTCTGGTGCACCACAACTCCGGGCACGCAGGGACCGCCGCGCACGGCGCACCCCCGCCGCCGCCTCTGCCGCCGCCTCCGCCGGGACCGCCTCCGGCTGCAGCCCACAAAGCCGCCTCCCACGTGTCTTCGCCGCGCGATTGCCAAATCGTGCAGCGGACTCCTCCAGACGCGCGGGTGGAGATGGAGCGCCAGAAGGACCTCCAGAAGCGCATCGTCGAGGAAATCGGCCAGGCGGGGCGACAGAACCGCAGAGCTCTTCAGGGCGGCATCGCCTCATACGCCACAGGATGCGCAGCTTTCACCCGCAGCCTGCGTCGCGTCGTCTGGCCACAGAAGTTCCGGCCTGACCTACCCAAGGGCTACGACGGCACGAACAACCCCATCGAGTTCCTGCAGCTCTACACCCCCTCCATCCAGGCGCGGGGGAGACGAGAAGGTCATGGCCAACTGGTTCTCCCACGCCCTCAAGGATTCTGCCTTGTCATGGCTCCTGAACCTCCCGAGGACTCCATTGACTCGTGGGAGGAGCTCTGCCAGCAGTTCGTTGCGAACTTCAAGGGCACATACGAGCACGCCCTCACCTACAACGACCTGCGCGCTGTGCGCCAGAAGCCTGGCGAGACCCTCCGCAGGTACATCCAGCGCTTCAGCCAAGTCCGCAACAAGATCCCGAACATCCCGGACTCGCATGTCATTGCTGCCTTTAGAGAGGGCGTTACCAACCACAGGATGCTCGAGAAGCTCGGCATCCACGATACCCTATCCTCCATGGTGAAGCTCTTCGACATCACAGACAAGTGCGCCAAGGCAGAAGAAGGCCTCCTTTTCGTCAAGGTGGCCTCAGCGGACGACCCTGTCGAGGGATCCAAGACCCAGAAGAGGCGTGACGAGACAAAGCGCAAGCCTGCCGCAGTTCTAGCGGCCGAGCCCGACGCCAAGCACGTTCGCGAAGACTCTCCCAAGGCAGGCGAGAAAAAGGTGCACAACCGCCCGTTCTGCATCTACCACAACAAGCGTGGCCATGCTACAGAGAACTGCTTCGATCTCAAGCAGCTGAGCAAGAAGCGCGAGCAAGAAGAAGGCCGCGGTAGCCGCGGCAGAGGCCGTAGTTACCGCAAGGGCGGACGTAAAGGCAACTACCAGAGGCCGCAGGGGACTTAGGCAAACGCCACCGAGAAAAACAACAACCTCCCGACGAAGAGCCGGGGTTACCAGGCCCCTAAGGGTGCTATGGCATGCATCCTCGGCGGATCCCAAGCGCCCAAGTCCAACAATCAGTTCAAGCAGTTCGCTCGCGAGCTCAATGCAGCGCTTCTCGGGATCGAAACGTCCTGGCCCCTCAAGTGGTCCCAGTACACCATCGCCTTCGACGCCAAAGATCACCCCAAGTCGACCAAGACTGTTGGCACCCTCCCGTTGGTGTGCACCCCCACCATCAACAATATCGCCGTCGGCAAGACGCTCATTGATGGGGTGCAGGCCTGAACGTCATCTCTGTCGAGACCTTCGAGACGCTTCAAGTGCCCTACGAGTGGCTTATGCCCTCCAGGCCTTTCACTGGGGTTACCAATGGCTCAATCTCGCCTCTGGGGCAAGTGAGGCTCGCGGTCACCTTTGGCACGCAGAGAACTACCGCACCGAGCTAATTGACTTCGACGTCGCGCACATTGGCCTGCCCTACAACGCCATCCTCGGCTACCCCGCCCTCGCGAAGTTCATGGCCGTCACGCACCACACGCCTACAACATGGTCAAGATCCCTGGCAGCGGTGGCACCATCACCATCCATGGTCACGTACAGGACGCCACGCGCGCTGTCGAGATCGCCTACAAGGCCGCTGCCATGGAATTCCCCACTGACGAGGACATGGAGCCTCTCGAGAGGCCCAAGAAGAAGAAGCAGCTGTTCTCTCAAGAGCAAGCATCAACAAAGAAGGTGTCGCTGAGCACCAGTGGCTCGGGCGCTGAGGCCTCGGGGGCTAGTGTCACCATAGGCGCTGGCTTGCCTCCCAAATAGGAAAGCGCGCTCGTCGCCTTCCTTCGGGCAAACTCTGACATGTTCGCATGGACTCCGTCAGAAATGTCCGGTGTACCAAGGGAGGTGATCGAGCACCACTTAGCCGTGTGTCCAAACACACGCCCTGTAAAGCAGAAAGCACGGAAACAAGCCCCTGAGAAGCAAGCGTTCATCATCAAAGAAGTAGAGAAGCTAAAAGCAGCAGACATCATTCGAGAAGTGGCCCACCCCACTTGGCTCTCCAACGGCGTGGTTGTCCCAAAACCCAATGGAGGAGGCCGGCTCTGCATCGACTACACGACGTGAACAAGGCCTGCCCCAAGGATCCATACCCCATGCCAAGGATAGACCAGATTGTGGACTCCACCGCCGGCTGTGATCTCCTCTGTTTTCTGGATGCCTTCTCAGGCTACCACCAGATCAAGATGGCTAAGGAAGACGAGGAGAAAACGGCATTTCTCACCCCTTGTGGTGTGTATTGCTACACTTGCATGCCCTTTGGCCTGAAGAATGCCGGCGCCACCTTCCAGAGGCTCATGAGGATCGCCTTGGGGGCTCAGATGGGAAGAAATGCAGAAGCTTACGTTGACGACATCGTGGTCAAGTCTCGCGAGGGAGACACTCTCTTGAAGGACCTCGAGGAAACCTTCGCCAGCCTGCGCAAGGTGAACATCAAGTTAAACCCCGCCAAGTGCGTCTTCGGGGTGCCATCAGGCAAGCTCCTCGGGTTCCTCGTGTCCCATCGTGGCATAGAAGCAAACCCTGACAAGATCAAGGCCATAGAAGACATGCAGCCACCTCGCCGCCTCAAGGACATGCAGCGCCTAGCAGGATGCATGGCCAGCTTAGGCCGCTTCATCTCCAAGTTCGGCGAGAGAGCTCTGCCCTTTTTCAAGATCATGAAGAAGTCCGGCACTTTCAAGTGGACTCCAGAAGCAGACAAGGCATTTGAGGACTTGAAGAAATACTTGGCCAGCTCACCAGTCATGGTAGCCCCCAGGACAGGCGAGCATCTAAAGCTGTACCTAGCAGCCACTCCACAAACCGCAAGCGCTGTCCTGGTGGTAGAAAGAGAAGAGTCAGTCCTCCCAAAGAAAAGCACTACCAGACCAAGTCCAGAGCCTCCCGACAAGGAAATAATCTCTCCAGGCCCAGTGCCAGACCCACAACCTCAAGTCGAGCGTACCACAAGCACCCCTGCCGAGACTCCTCCACAAGAAAACCTCGCCAAAGGGCCTAAGGAGCCTCACGAGGGGGCCGACGCTGTAGCACCATCGAGGACCCTCGTCGAGCATCCTGTCTACTTTGTCAGTATTGTACTGCGAGATGCTCGCGAGCGTTACCGAGTGCAACAGAAGCTCCTCCTCGCGCTCCTCGTTGCCTCCAGGAAGCTACGCCACTACTTCCAGGGCCACCCCATCACGGTGGTCACATCGTTCCCCCTGGAGCAAATTCTGCGCAACCCCAACGCCACCGATCACGTCGCAGGCTGGAACATCGAGTTGCAACCGTTCAACTTGCGTTTCGACACCACACGTGTCATAAAAGGCAGAGCGCTGGCAGATTTCATCGCCGAGTGGACAGACCCAACTCCTGAAGAGTGAAGAAGAAATCACGCCGTCTGGAGATACAATGCCAAGCCATTGGACCATGCACTTCGACGGAGCTTTTGCCTGCAACAATGGAGGGGCTGGCGTCGTCCTGATGTAACGTCCCGGGGTTTTTCCCCAATTAGATTTGTTTGTTTTTCTTTTTCGCATCATCATGACATCATGCATTTTATCACCTTGCATGTTTTGATAAATAAATCAAATTATTATTTTATGCAAACCTAATTTTGTTTTGCAAATAATAAATCCATCTCTCTCTGTCTTGCTATTTTAAATAAAACCCCAAACTAAATATTTGGGAATATTTGTAAAATGATTTGAAATCCAAAACTAAAGTTTATAAAAATGTTATTTTGTAAAACCTTGCCCTTATTTTATTTCTCCCTTCTCTAATTCTTTTTTTCCCTCTCTCCTTTTTTTCCTGGAATTGGAGAAATTCCTAAATTTCTTATCAGGGCCGAAGCAGCAGCATCTGGCCCATCTAGCCCATCTCCTCCTTGAAGCCCAGCCCACCTCCCTCTACTGTCGCTTTCTTCCCCGTACGGAAGAGGAGCACATGGCTGCCGTGGCCATGGCACCCACCGGGCAGCGCCCTGCCCTCTCCTTTTCCCCTCCTTAAATCCTCCACCCGGCCGCCTCCAGCAAAGCCTAGCCTCTCCCTCTTCTTCCCCTCACGCCACCGCCACCATCTTCCTCTCCTCCCATTTCTTTTCTCCACCTCCATGGCCGGAGCTGCGCTCAAGCTCGCCACTGCCTCCGACCACCTCTCTACCTGCTTCCAAGACGGGAAGGACCGAGCCAACGCCTACTACCCCGACGCGCAAGGAATCGAGCCGGGGATCGCCGCACACCTCGTCTTCTTCCTCGACGACCACGACGACCACCGGCGGAAGAGCTTCAATTCCGGTAACGACGGCCTTCCCCGAGCATGAACGACTACATCAACAGCATCCCGTGAGCTCCTCTCCCGATTCCCCCTCCCCTCCGTCTCAATTCCTTCCGGTAACCGTCGATTCCTTCGTGGTCATCATCCGCTCCCTCTCCCGTCCGGCGTCCGCCATGGCCGTGTGTGCACACGCTCGCGCACGAGCCTCTCCTTCTGCTCACTTCCGGCGCTCCCGAGCGACTCCCCACACTCCAGGCACGTGCGCCTTGCACCACTTGAACACAAGTCACTGCCTTTTTCTTGGTCGTCACCGGTCACGGCCGTGCCCTCTGCAGATCGTCGCCGTCGCACCTCGCCTCGGCCTGAAGTCTGAACCTTTGTCTGTTAAATTCAGTTAACGCTGCTTGATTTACCTCTTTATCTGCCCGATCTTGTTCCTATCACCAATATCGATCCGGTCCAGTGGCAAGCAAGCCACAGTTCCAACCTGGAGACCCAAGATCGACTCCCAACAGAAGCAAACTCCACCCCTTTTTCCTCTTTTTAGATCTGGTACCAGCTGTTGGGCCTCAGCCCAGTTCTTTCCGGATCAGCCGTAGACGCAAGCCAGATCCGGCCCATCTCCCTCTCTGCTTCTATTTCTGTTAATTCTATTTTTGTAAATCTTGTATAATCTTTATCTTTTGTTGTATAGCTCCAAATAATATAAGTTATATATCTATTTTTATCATAAAAATGCAAGTAATATTAATATGTCATCCATGATCATGTTTGCATCATCTAGCTTGTTGCTTAGTCATCTTTTGCATATTCACCTAAATAATTAAATATGGAATGTGTTGGGTATCTAATTAAGTTTTGCCCTATTCCATTTAAATTGTGTAGCTCACCCATGCCTTGTCTCACATGCTAATCAACATTAATTTGATGTGTAGATAAATAACTTGAACTTTAATAATTAATTGTCGGAATCCCGGTTCCGCTTAATCTGGCTTAAGTTGCATCTTGTCTTGCATCTTGCCATGTCATGCATCATATCCTGAACATGCTGGATCTTTTGCCGTAGTTGTAAGATGCATCTTTTGTGCTTTCCAGTGTTTGTTGCTTCTTCGCGGTTAAGACGTTGAGATGATGTGAGCAACGACAAGTTCTGCTGCCCCTACCGGTGTTTCCAGGCAAGCTTTGCTCACTTGCTACCATTACATTGTCTTCCATTCCTGCCGTTGATCTATTGCTATCCTTATGTTACGATGCTTGTGTCTCGATCCTATATACATATTTAACATGCAGCCTCATACAGCCTTATCCCCACATCCTATTACCTTGTTGTTTGTTTACTGTTGGCCTTGCGAGTCGTAGTTGCATGCTTAGGTCTGATGTCGCAAGTCTGTCTTTCTTATGTATCACCTGCTTAGTATGATAGTTTGGTTCACTTACTTAATATAATGTTAATGTTTGTGGGAAATGAACTAAATGATAAGGCACCCGGTGGAAGGCCAATGCGTTGGTGTTTTGTTCTGCTGAGTGTTGCCCTAGGAACTCAGTTCTTGTCCTCTTATCCAAGTACGAGCGCACTATCCACATGTGGGGCCAACGGGAACCCCCTCGACTTAGTACCGGATCTACAAACTTGTCCAGGAGCTGCAACTAGTTCGGGCTTTCCATTTGCTCATATGCATGTGCATGTTACTGATGATGAGAGGTTCCATGATATGGGGGTGCATATAGGTGCGGTACGACACGAAGTGGACCTTTCCTACTGTGGTCTGTTCCACCTAGTGCGTAGTCGCAAACGATTGAGTCCGCTACGGAGGTATCGGCCGGACTCTGGACGCGGGTAACAACTCAGATGGGTGGTCCCTGGATTTGTTGGTAGTGAAGGGAAAACGTCTTGTCGCGACATCCTGCCGACACACCGACGGAAGTGTGTTACTCATGGGCATTAAGGGTTGAACGTGCGTGTGGCTTAACAGTAGTGCATCCCTGCAGGGTTAAATCTTTTCGAGAAGCCGAGTCCGCGGTTATGGACAACTTGGATCGGATGCTGGCTAACAAGATCATAAACAACTTACACCTAATGATTCTAATTAACTTGACTAGTAAGTTAGACTTACTTTCACAATAAGATGTAAACTAAAATTTGACAACTGTGTGAGTTTCCCTCGATTGCTTCTTCATACTTGGTTGAGGGGGTGAATCTGGGAAGTGTTATGTTTGGTGTTAGAATCTAGTTGGTTTGGTCACGCTCTCTTATCCCTCTCCAATAGACGGAAGTTGTAGTGTGTCTCTATAGGTTGTTTAGTGCTGCTGCTGCCGCTCAGTCCACCATCCTTTACTTTTGGTAGTCTTTGTGTTGATATCTTGTGAGCATTGCTTGCCAGGCGGTTGTGCCTGACCCATCTTTGGGCTGTACTCTTTTGTGCAGTCAACAGGTTTGAAGTCTGACGACGTTAGCTTGGGAATCCCTCCGGCTCGGCCTGGGCAGGGATATGGACGCCATGGTTATCTTCGGGACTCTTAGTCCAATTTGTATCTTTTCCGTAGTCGGACGCTATTTCGCTTTCGCTGTGCTTTGGATCTTTGTAATGTATCAGTTGTTTCCTGACTCGTTTGAGTCGTTCCTGTATATATATCTCTTTCTGTTGTTGTTGTGGATTCTTTTCGTGAACTATTGTAATGTTATCACAATTCCACCCACATAACGCGCATGTTTCGGCGTGCGCGTTATGTCTGGTGGGCGACCTAAGATCGTTATTATGCGGATTTTGGCGGGATCGCTGAAATCTGCATAGTACCGATTTTGGGGCGTGACAAAGTGGTATCAGAGCTTTGGTTCCGAAACTTTAGGTTGTTTCGATACAAATGGTTATCGAAGCAGCGGGTCCGCAAAGCCTGTAGGATAACCTCGCTAACGGCCGTTGTTTCTAGAGTGTCAAAAACTATTTTGGCTAAAACTATATTTGGAAATATCTCAATAGGATTCTTGTTTACTCCTTACCTCTATTCTACTCCTCCTCTTATCTTATTTGTTTTGGAGTCTCCTCTCTTACCCATCTTTCAAAGTATAGGATCCAACGTGGGTGGACGATCTCTTGCCTTTTAACCTATTAGGTTCGATCTTTGGAAGTCGCCTTCGAGATGAGCAACAATCTCTTGTTAGTGGTGTCGACACGTTGAAGATGGAGTTACAATCTCTTGTTAGTAGTGTCGAGAAGATCAGCGTGGAGCATGAAAACCCGATAGTTTATCCCTCTCTTCCTGTTGTCTTGGGGTGGATCGCGGGGGCGCGATCCCTTGTTAGTGGTGTCGTCTGTAACGTCCCGGGGTTTTTCCCCAATTAGATTTGTTTGTTTTTCTTTTTCGCATCATCATGACATCATGCATTTTATCACCTTGCATGTTTTGATAAATAAATCAAATTATTATTTTATGCAAACCTAATTTTGTTTTGCAAATAATAAACCCATCTCTCTCTCTTGCTATTTTAAATAAAACCCCAAACTAAATATTTGGGAATATTTGTAAAATGATTTGAAATCCAAAACTAAAGTTTATAAAAAAATTATTTTGTAAAACCTTGCCCTTATTTTATTTCTCTCTTCTCTAATTCTTTTTTTCCCTCTCTCCTTTTTTTCCTGGAATTGGAGAAATTCCTAAATTTCTTATTAGGGCCGAAGCAGCAGTATCTGGCCCATCTAGCCCATCTCCTCCTTGAAGCCCAGCCCACCTCCCTCTACTGTCGCTTTCTTCCCTGTACGGAAGAGGAGCACATGGCTGCCGTGGCCATGGCACCCACCGGGCAGCACCCTGCCCCTCTCCTTTTCCCCTCCTTAAATCCTCCACCCGGCCGCCTCCAGCAAACCCTAGCCTCTCCCTCTTCTTCCCCTCACGCCGCCGCCACCATCTTCCTCTCCTCCCCTTTCTTTTCTCCACCTCCATGGCCGGAGCTGCGCTCAAGCTCGCCACTGCCTCCGACCACCTCTCTACCTGCTTCCAAGACGAGAAGGACCGAGCCAACGCCTACTACCCCGACGCGCAAGGAATCGAGCCGGGGATCGCCGCACACCTCGTCTTCTTCCTCGACGACCACGACGACCACCGGCGGAAGAGCTTCAATTCCGGTAACGACGGCCTTCCCCGAGCATGAACGACTACATCAACAGCATCCCGTGAGCTCCTCTCCCGATTCCCCCTCCCCTCCGTCTCAATTCCTTCCGGTAACCGTCGATTCCTTCGTGGTCATCATCCGCTCCCTCTCCCGTCCGGCGTCCGCCATGGCCATGTGTGCACACGCTCGCGCACGAGCCTCTCCTTCTGCTCGCTTCCGGCGCTCCCGAGCGACTCCCCACACTCCAGGCACGTGCGCCTTGCACCACTTGAACACAAGTCACTGCCTTTTTCTTGGTCGTCACCGGTCACGGCCGTGCCCTCTGCAGATCGTCGCCGTCGCACCTCGCCTCGGCCTGAAGTCTGAACCTTTGTCTGTTAAATTCAGTTAACGCTGCTTGATTTACCTCTTTATCCACCCGATCTTGTTCCTATCACCAATATCGATCCGGTCCAGTGGCAAGCAAGCCACAGTTCCAACATGGAGACCCGAGATCGACTCCCAGCAGAAGCAAACTCCACCCCTTTTTCCTCTTTTTAGATCTGGTACCAGCTGTTGGGCCTCAGCCCAGTTCTTTCCGGATCAGCCGTAGACGCAAGCCAGATCCGGCCCATCTCCCTCTCTGCTTCTATTTCTGTTAATTCTATTTTTGTAAATCTTGTATAATCTTTATCTTTTGTTGTATAGCTCCAAATAATATAAGTTATATATCTATTTTTATCATAAAAATGCAAGTAATATTAATATGTCATCCATGATCATGTTTGCATCATCTAGCTTGTTGCTTAGTCATCTTTTGCATATTCACCTAAATAATTAAATATGGAATGTGTTGGGTATCTAATTAAGTTTTGCCCTATTCCATTTAAATTGTGTAGCTCACCCATGCCTTGTCTCACATGCTAATCAACATTTAATTTGATGTGTAGATAAATAACTTGAACTTTAATAATTAATTGTCGGAATCCCGGTTCCGCTTAATCTGGCTTAAGTTGCATCTTGTCTTGCATCTTGCCATGTCATGCATCATATCCTGAACATGCTGGATCTTTTGCCATAGTTGTAAGATGCATCTTTTGTGCTTTCCAGTGTTTGTTGCTTCTTCGCGGTTAAGACGTTGAGATGATGTGAGCAACGACAAGTTCTGCTGCCCCTACCGGTGTTTCCAGGCAAGCTTTGCTCACTTGCTACCATTACATTGTCTTCCATTCCTGCCGTTGATCTATTGCTATCCTTATGTTACGATGCTTGTGTCTCGATCCTATATACATATTTACCATGCAGCCTCATACAGCCTTATCCCCACATCCTATTACCTTGTTGTTTGTTTACTGTTGGCCTTGCGAGTCGTAGTTGCATGCTTAGGCCTGATGTCGCAAGTCTGTCTTTCTTATGTATCACCTGCTTAGTATGATAGTTTGGTTCACTTACTTAATATAATGTTAATGTTTGTGGGAAATGAACTAAATGATAAGGCACCCGGTGGAAGGCCAATGCGTTGGTGTTTTGTTCTGCTGATTGTCGCCCTAGGAACTCAGTTCTTGTCCTCTTATCCAAGTACGAGCGCACTATCCACATGTGGGTCCAACGGGAACCCCCTCGACTTAGTACCGGATCTACCAACTTGTCCAGGAGCTGCAACTACTTCGGGCTTTCCATTTGCTCATATTCATGTGCATGTTACTGATGATGAGAGGTTCGATGATATGGGGGTGCATATAGGTGCGGTACGACACGAAGTGGACCTTTCCTACTGTGGTCTGTTCCACCTAGTGCGTAGTCGCAAACGATTGAGTCCGCTACGGAGGTATCGGCCGGACTCCGGACGCGGGTAACAACTCAGATGGGTGGCTCCCTGGATTTGTTGGTAGTGAAGGGAAAACGTCTTGTCGCGACATCCTGCCGACACACCGACGGAAGTGTGTTACTCATGGGCATTAAGGGTTGAACGTGCGTGTGGCTTAACAGTAGTGCATCCCTGCAGGGTTAAATCTTTTCGAGAAGCCGAGTCCGCGGTTATGGACAACTTGGATCGGATGCTGGCTAACAAGATCATAAACAACTTACACCTAATGATTCTAATTAACTTGACTAGTAAGTTAGACTTACTTTCACAATAAGATGTAAACTAAAATTTGACAACTGTGTGAGTTTCCCTCGATTGCTTCCTCATACTTGGTCGAGGGGGTGAATCGGGAAGTGTTATGTTTGGTGTTAGAATCTAGTTGGTTTGGTCATGCTCTCTTATCCCTCTCCAATAGACGGAAGTTGTAGTGTGTCTCTATAGGTTGTTTAGTGCTGCTGCTGCCGCTCAGTCCACCATCCTTTACTTTTGGTAGTCTTTGTGTTGATATCTTGTGAGCATTGCTTGCCAGGCGGTTGTGCCTGACCCATCTTTGGGCTGTACTCTTTTGTGCAGTCAACAGGTTTGAAGTCTGACGACGTTAGCTTGGGAATCCCTCCGGCTCGGCCTGGGCAGGGATATGGACGCCATGGTTATCTTCGGGACTCTTAGTCCAATTTGTATCTTGTCCGTAGTCGGACGCTATTTCGCTTTCGCTTTGCTTTGGATCTTTGTAATGTATCAGTTGTTTCCTGACTCGTTTGAGTCGTTCCTATATATATATCTCCTTCTGTTGTTGTTGTGGATTCTTTTCGTGAACTATTGTAATGTTATCACAATTCCACCCACATAACGCGCGTGTTTCGGCGTGCACGTTATGTCTGGTGGGCGACCTAAGATCGTTATTATGTGGATTTTGGCGGGATCGCTGAAATCTGCATAGTACCGATTTTGGGGCGTCACACCTGACCTCACCGAAAGGCGACAAGCTCTTCTACGCCATCCAGTTGTGCTTCACAATAGACAAGATCTCCAACAACATCGCCGAATACGAAGGCCTCCTCGCCGGACTCAGAGCTGCAATTGCCCTAGGCATCAAGCGCCTGCTCATAAAGGGTGATTCCCAGCTCCTTGTCAACTTCTCCAACAAGAGCTACACGCCTAAAGACGACCACATGGCCGCCTACCTTGAAGAGGTCCGCAAGCTTGAGAAGCACTTCAGAGGCATGGAACTCATGCACATCCCGCGGAAGGAGAACCAGGAGGCAGATGACATCGCCAAGCGAGCATCACGAAGACAGGCCCAGTCAGCCGGCGTTTTTGAGGAGAGGGTCTCCAAGGCATCCATAAAGCAGCCACAAGAAGCAGCAGCCGCAAGCACAGACGAAGCACTCCCACCACCTCCTATAGGTGGAGCACCCAACTGCGGTCCACCAACAGGGGAGCGTCTGTTGCTGGCTATGGTGCATCAAGAGACAGGCTGGGTCGACGAACTCAAGGACTATTAGCTGAAGGGAGTCCTCCCCGAGGAAGACGTGGAAGCGGAACAAGTCGCTCGACAAGCCAAGTCATACTACATCCTCGAGGGCGACCTATACCACAAGCGCCCAAATGGAATTGCACTCAAGTGCGTCCCCCCCCCCCCCCCCCCCCCGAGGAAGGTCGCATGCTGATAAGAGATATTCACAGTGGAGAGTGTGGCCACCATTCCTCTGCATGCACCCTTGCTGGCAAGGTCTTCAGGAGCGGATTCTACTGGCCCCAAGTGCTTCAAGATGCCACCACCATCGTCCAGTCTTGCGATGCGTGCCAGTTCCACGCCAAGCAAGTCCATCAGCCCGCACTGGGACTCCAAACCATCCCGCTCTCCTGGCCTTTCGCGGTCTGGGGGCTAGACATCTTGGGCCCCTTCCCGAGATCGCAAGGGGGCTACCGCTTCCTCTTCGTGGCCGTCGACAAGTTCACCAAATGGTCAGAGGTTGAAGCGGTGCGCAGCATACCGGCCAGAGCAGCAGTAAAATTCATCAGAGGCCTGGTCTGCCGTTTTGGTGTGCCAAATCGCATCATCACCGACAATGGCTCACAGTTCACCAGCGGCATCTTCAGGGCCTACTGCGAGAGCCTTGGCACCAAGCTCTGCTTCGCCTCGGTGTCTCACCCACAGAGCAACGGTCAAGCCGAGCGAGCAAATGCTGAGGTCCTCAAGGGCCTCAAGACAAGAAGCTTCAACCGCCTCAAGGGCTATGGCAAGGGCTGGATAGACGAGCTCCCGTCCGTGCTCTGGTCCATCCGCACGAACCCCACGAAGCCCACTGGCGAGACGCCATTTGCCCTCGTGTATGGAGCTGAAGCAGTCCTCCCCACAGAGATCAAGCATGGATCCGCACGGGTCCTTGCCTTCAATGAGGATGATCAGGAAGACCTCCACAACGACGACCTGCTGCTCCTCGACGGACTACGCCGCCGTGCCGCCTCAGGGCAGCAAAGTACCAGCAAGACCTGCGACGCTACCACAGCCGCCACATACGCCCGCGCACTCTCGAGACAGGCGACCTCGTCCTCAGGAGAATCCTCTCCAGGGAAGGTCTCCACAAGCTCTCTCCCATGTGGGAAGGCCCCTACAGGGTCGCACACATCGCCAGGCCCGGGCGGTACGCCTCGAAACGGAGGACGGCATCCCGGTCAAGAATCCATGGAACATCGCGCATCTACGCAAGTTCTACCCGTGATCAAAGTCACACCAGACATTTTTTGTCTCTAGAGGGAAGCACACAACTTCACCTCCAAGCTTCACAAAAGCTTCTCTCCCGAGGGCCAGCCCCTCCGAGCTCTCCCATAACGTGCCGCCGCAGGCCGTGAAGAGTCTCAGCCACTGAATGTGGTCCCCATGCCTCGACATGGAAAACTTTATCTTGGCAATACCAAGTGTAATGAACCAATTCGTTTCTCAATGAAACATTGCGCTGAGGCGCCGCTGTGTAATATTTTGGTGGTGAGTTTTACTTTTCATCGTTTTAGTTCATTCGCGCTTATTTTTCCCCATGCGCACCTCGCGAGCGGGGGCTGAGTACGGTGACTGTGCCTCGAGAGCACCCCAGCAGCACCGCAAAATCCAAAGGATCCGAGCTCTAACACGTGAGCACGCTCTCACGCATGTTACCTCACCAAAGAGCTCTGGCCCAAGGGCTTGCTCCCAAACACGCCACCTCACCAAAGGACCTTGGTGCTTACTCTCCTCGCGAGATACTCATGAGGAAACCTATAAGCGCGCATGAGTTTTACTACCATGTTTTGCTTTGGGTTTGCCTCTCTAACCAATACAGGGAACAAGAGTCCCCCCAAGCTCGTGAAGCCACGCTCCGGCCTCAAGAGGAAAGCGCACCATCAGGGAAACCGATGCCCTCTACGAGGCCAAAGTCTCGCAAAGCTAAGTCCAGCGCTCACGCCTCAGGAGTTTTTCCTCTCTCTCACGAGTATCTGTCGTCCCTCGAGCGGGTTTTTTCTCCCTCACACTTCATGGACTGCTTGTGCGTCAAAGGGGGGCCCTCGAGCACGCGACTCGAGAGCCCTTACCTCTCTAAGCCTTAAACACCCCCCGGCCTTGCCGAGCCAAAGCTCCGGCATACCGCAGTGGCAGTCATAGCGCAAAGAGATGGGTCCTGACGACGTAGAGCGAAAAAGACATGGAACAGGGATAAAGGGCCCATCAAGGGACACACACATAGTAGCACACATTAAAGTGTCTTACAAACCAGCATAAAATGAAACAAGTCTTAAAACAAAGATAACTGCGCCTCAAGCGTGTCTTGTTGCAGGAGCAGCCTAGGCAGGGCATCACCGCCACCGTCCTCTTTAGCCTCCTCAGCAGTTTCTTCTTCGGCGCTTTCCTCCTCCTCAGCGGCCTGCTCCGCCTCAACCCTCTTGAATTGGTCGACGTAATCATTACTTCATCTCAAACCAAGTTGGAGAGGTCCAGGCTTGGTCCGCCTTGACAGGCTCGGTCACGGACTCGAAGTCGAAGCCGGGATGAAGACGCTGGAGGTTGGCGAAGACGCGATCGATCGCCACCGTCAAGAGTTTGCGGCACTCCTCATCGACAACATCGCCCATCTCCGCCACAGGGCCCTCAAGCATGGTGAAGAGCTGATCAAAGTAGGCGAGATACGCGGCGGCGTCGGTGTTCCCATGGACGGGAACCGCAGGGGCATCCACTCCCAGTTTTGCCGCAAGGGTGTTCCCTCGAGTCACCAAGGACTTGAACATGCGCTCCCGCTGCTGTGTCAAGACCCATGCCGCCTGCACTCTGTGCTCAGCCTCCACAGCCCGCTCCACGGCAGGGCCCACCTGCGCGTTCATCTCCTCCATATCGGCCATCAGGGAGGCAAGATCTTGCTCCGCATGCGCGCGAGCCTCTTCGGCGTGGCGATGACCATCCCTGGCATGCCTCGCCTGGGAGTTCAGGCTGGCGTTCAGTTGCTCCAACTGACGGATGCGGGCGCTGTCCTCCGCGCGTTTTTTCTTGAAGCGGTCCTCCTGCTTCTTAAAATTCCCGGCGTAATCTTGGGCGACCGCAGCGCGGTACTCCTTCTGCTTGGCGGCGGCTTCCTTCTCAGCCTCTTCCTTCCTCTGGGCGAGCTTCTGGTTGGACTTCTCCACGAGCTCTTTGTGCCTGACCACCTCCTCACCGTGCTTGCCTATAGCCTCGGCCAGGTTGCCCTCACACGCCTCGAGGTCTGCGCGCTGCGTGGTCAGCTCCCTGTCGACCTGCTCTAGCTGCTCCTCGCGCTTGAGCGCTTCCGCCTCGCGCGCCGCCAGTGCTCACTCACGGGCATCCAAGGACGTGCGGTTTTCGTCCAAGGACTTTCGTGTGGCTTCGGACTCCGCAGCGATCTTCGCCTCGCGATCAGCAAGCTCCTGGCGCTGAGCGGCCAGCGTGGTCTCGAGTGCCGCGCGCTCCGAGGCTGCAGCTTGGCGCTCCGCGATAGCCGCCTCATGATCTTCGTCCGCGGCCTCGCGCTCTGCCTGGAGTGGCTCCAGGGTCTCTTGAGCCTCGCGCACCGCGCTCTCGCGGACCTCCTTGGCGAAGCGCAGTGCCTCCTCGCGCTGCGCCTGCATGGCCTCGTCGCTGTGGCGGCAACGCTCCACGGTCTCAAAGAAGCGGGCCCAGGCCTTCTCGAGTTCGTCGTACTCCCTGGCGAGCTTAGCTTCCTCGAGGGTGAGTTGGGCCTCCCGCCCGTCCAGCGCGTCCCTCGCCAGGCGGAAAGCGGAGCCCCGACGAGCGCCGTTCCAGTTCCTGCCGCTCAGGGCCAGAGCCCATGAGCCCCCGCAAGCATGGAGGCTCCCACATCCGCGCTAGGCTCAGGGGTAGGGAGCTCAGTGCTTGGGCCAGGGTCAACTCTGGCCTGGGGGCTCGGGAGCGAGCCTCTCCACCACTCCCGAGCCCTCTCCACCACTTGCGCCGTGGTCACCAGCGCCGTCACTTTCCAGCGGCGCCTCCTCTCAGGCATCGGGGGCTGGGGAGGATTGCCCAGCCGTCATTAGGTCCGCCGCAGCTGCGCCCATTGCGGCCTCAGAAGAAGCTGTCGCCCCCTCAGGTCCTGCGCTTGGCAAGGGCGGCTGAGGAACGTTCTCCTCCATCTCGACATCGGCGGCTTCCCTCGCCGGCGTGCTGCTCCCCGCCGTCTCCGCGGCGGTCTCCTCCTGCCGCTCTGGTGAAGTGACGGGGCGCGGCGGTGATGGCGTCCTCTCTACCGTCCCCGTCTCGCGGTGCTCCTCCGCGGGAGGAGACAAAGCAGTTGCCTCAACCAGGGCACAACCACTACAGGCCTCGTGGCCTCATCAGCAGCCGACCCCGTGGTGTCTATCACCACGGGCCTGGCAACCTCTTCAGCTGAGGGCTCCACAGGCCCCTCAGCGGCTGCCGTGGTGGCGCTTCGCACCTCCGCCGCCTTGCGTAGCCTACAGCGCTTCGCCGTCACGAAATCCCTGACAAGTAAGCAAAAAAGACCTTCAAGAGGGGAACAAGGGTTTCCCATAAGCAAAAACGATCAAGAGGGCCAACCCTTACCCAGATGTCTTGGCCGGGAGTCAACCCACACCGTGTTTGTTGACCGCCACAGTCTCGACGACGCGGCACCGGCACCAGACTCCTCAGGGGCAGCATCGGCTTTTCTCTTGAGAGGAGTGCCAGCCGGACTCTTGGCGGCCCTGTCATGGCTAGCCTTGGAGCGAGGCTCGCAGCGCCCCGCCGCAGCCTCCCAACCGCTGTCTTCTTCCTCCTCCGCGGCCTGGCGCGAAGGGACCACAAGGAAGTCCTCGTCCCCGCTGGACGAGATCTCCAGAACTTCTTCCTCGGGAGGCACAGGCTTCGAGGAGCTCGCCTCCCCTACCGAAGGATTTTCCTCTCCAGAGGCGACGCCCAGATCGGCATCAGACGCGGCGGATGACTCTGCGGCCCGGTCCTCTTCAACCACGGGCGCCGCAGCCTCCTTCGTCCCCTCCTCCTCCGGACCTTGAGGGGTAAACTCCGGCATCAGCTCCAGGATCGCGAGGCGCTTCTTCGGAGTGAGCTGGTGGAGGGGCCTCGCGAGCTCGCTGCGCGGCACTGGAACATCCGGGGTGGTGAAGAGGATGCCCATGATGGAGGCAACGACGTCGGGGGTGTGTGAGCTGCAGTGCAGCCGCATCAGGTCTGTCGGGCCAGAATACATCCACGCCGGCTTCGTGTGCTTCTGGAGAGGAGCGATACGGCGCCTCACGAAGTCTTCAGCAACCATCTGCCCCGTGAGGCCAGCTTCGCGGATGAGTTTCATGCGCGTGACCAAGTCAGCAATCTTCGGGCTTTGGAAGGCCGCGCTTGACCAATTCGAGTTCTTCAGCGGTGGCGCCTCAGGGACGTCGAAGAAAGCGTTCTGCATCTTGGCGTCCACAATGAACCACCGCTGGCGGAAGTCGTCCACTTTCTTCATCACCCGTGTGACGGGCGTATCGCCGTCCCAGGACATTGGGATGTAGACGCCACCCATCCCATCCGCGATACGAAAGGACACGCAGCCAGATCGCTCACCGGGCGCCAAGGATCGGAGCGCGTAGAAGCTCCGGAAGAAGGCCACGGAAGGCATCACCCCCAAATACGCCTCGCAAAGATATGCGAAAATGGCGAGGATCAGTATGGAGTTGGGGTGCAGATGCAGAAGCTGGATCTGGTAGAAGGCCAGAACCTCCTCCAAGAAAGAGGAAAATGGCGGCACCAGGCCAGCAAACAGGGTATGGAAAAAAATGGGGTACAACCCCGCCGCGAGCTTGCCGAAGCGCGTCGGCTTGAGAATGCTGGCGCCGTGCTCGTTGTTCTTGCCAGCGGCCACCAGCCTGAGCTTGTCTAGCGCCTCCGACGTGTGGATGCGGGTGCCCACGAGCACCGGCGCAAACTCTTCCTCCTGCTGCGCCCCAGCAGGGTCACTCACCATCGCCGTGTTGCCCTTCTTGGCACCCATGGTCGAGGAAGAAAGGGCGGCGGAGAATCTGAGAAGGATGAAGAGCGCCGGGGCCAAAGGAGCGCAGAAGTCAAGAGCAGGAAGACGAGGGCGCGAATGAGGCAGTAACTGCTGCCTGAACTGGCGCTGCACGCTTTATATCACCTCAGGGCAGTTACTGAGACGAGGTGGGTCCCGCCACTACGCCCATCATCTCCGAAGAAATGCGTCGCCGCAGCTCCTAACTGCCCTACACGTGTCTCGGGCCGGCCGGACACTTTGGGCCCATGACGATTCGCCTGCGTCCACTGGACTACACCGTGCCCATCATGGGCCCGGGGCTACAGTCGGCCCAGTGAGAACCAGGGTGTGCTGGGCCTGCCCTCGACACTCGGTGGCTGAATTTCGCTAAGTACCAGGCGTACTGCCTGGAGAGACTCGCGAGGCAAACCGCCTCGCGAAGGCTTGGGAGGCAGCAGAGGCCTGCGAAGGCCCCCCTTACTGCTGCCCCCTCTTCAAGGAGATCTTCCCTGAAGGGGAGTCAACGCCGAATCCTCCACAGGGCACCCCAGCCCTCACGGAGATTCCTTCGCTGCAAAGCAACCTCTGCAGAGCGCACATGGGCTCTGCAGCGACCGCAGAGTGATGCGCGCCTCTGCGCGCGGTGACGACGACGCCGCAGTTGCCATTTTGGTGATTAAAGGAGTCAACAAAGCTACGCCACGCGCACCGGACTATAAGGATTTCCTCTTTGGTGATAAGGGGACCGGCCGGCGCTACGCTCCACGGCCGACGTCACCGTGGGCGCCCCCATGTTCCTCTGCAGCCCCAGCTGGCCGCCCTGCATGGACGGTGGCCTCTCTGCCACATGCATCAGCTTTACGCCCATGGACTGTGTCCATGGACAGCTGGCTGCGGTGCACCGTGCTCCTCCTTCTGTCGCCATGTGGTAGCCCTTCTGCTGCGCAAGCACAGGGAAGAGGCCCGGGCGCCTATAAAAGGAGGCGGTGCTCCACCGTAGCAAGGGAGCACACTTTCATTCTAGCTTTGCTACCTACGCGCAAGGAGGAAGAAGACTACCATTCTCCTTCCTTGAGCACCCCATTGCCAAAAGAGAGCCCTCGGCAAGCTCATTGTACTGTAACCTCCTAGCAGTGCAATACAGACAAGCAGGAGTAACGGTTTTACCTCCACACGAGGGACGTGAACCTGGGTACGGGCTGGTGTTCATCTCTGTCGTGATGTCCCTCCTCATGCTCGACGAGCACCGTCGCCGTGCAGGATGAGGGTTGTTTGACCAACGTGTTCATCCCCTTACACGAACTCTCTTCGTGAGTTTGACCACCCCTGTTCCGTGGGAGTCATTCTCCGACACGAACTCATTCTGAACTGGTTCCGAGCTTAACTTTTGCTCTCTAATGTCTGTCCGGAATCAGTTCGTTTTTCATCCAGATTATTCCGAGCCAAATCCGGATTCATTCCGAACGGCACGAATCTGTACCAAACGGTCAGATTTTTGGGACCTATATATTGGGGTTTTCTTCCCCAACGGTTCCCCGACTTCTTGAGCTCGTTTTTCCCCGCTCTCTCTTCCATTGTTGACCTTTCGAAAAGTTTGCCTACCTCTCAATCCCTCCCATGATTCTCGCATATATTTGAGGGAAAAGTGAGAGGAGATCTAGATCTACAATTCCACCAATCCATCTCTCCTCTAAGTGAGGGGAACCAAGTAGATCTTGATCTTGGAGTTCTTGGTGTTTCTCCTCCATTGTTCTTCCTCTCTTATTCCCCCATAAGCATTTGTTGCTTTGTTGGAATTTGACAGTGAAGGACTTGAGCACTTCTTGTGTTCTTGCCATTTCATTTTGTTGCATCGGTTTGCTCTCTCCATGAGGTTTCGTGGAAGTGAAAGTTCGTGAGCTTGTTACTCTTGGGTCATTGGACCCTAGATGGTGTTCTTGAGGCCTTTTGTGGTCAAGGCCTTTTGTGGCTAGTTGGGACCTTTTGTGGTCACTTGGGAGCTCCCAATCATTTTGTGGGTTGTGCCTCAAGATTGTTGTAAAGGCTCCGGATTCCACCTTGAAGGTTTCCGATAGTGGAAGGTGAACCGAGCTTTTGGGCAAGGTTCATTGGAGAATAGGGTGAGGCCATTTGTGGCGTTTGAGTTTGAAACTCACACCCCTCCAACGAGACGTACTCCCCTAAAAAGGAGGAACTCGAGAATACATCATCGTCTCCGCTGCCTCGGTTATTTCTATACCCGAGCTCTTTACTTATGCACTTTACATTGTGATAGCCTTTGTGCTTGAAGTCTTATATCAAACTATCACCTTGTTACTTGTCTTGCTTAGCATAAGTTGTTGGTGCACATAGGTGAGCCTAGTATATTTAGGTTGTGTGCTTGTTAAATTAAAACACCTAGTTTTTTTCCGCATTTATCAAGCCTAAACCGGAAAAGTTTTAATCCCCTATTCACCCCCCCCCCCTCTAGGCGACATCCTTGTCCTTTCAATTGGTATCAGAGCCTTGACTCTCTTTTTGGGCTTTACCACATAGAGAGGAAAGATTTCGTTTAGAGAATTAGTGCACTTTTATATTCGATGGCACAAATTATGATGTATAGAAAATTCGCATGCTTAATCTTTTTAGGGCCATGGGTCCAAATTACATAAAGAGTATTGTAGATATGGGTTTTTCTCCTCCAATGGATTCCCAAGAATTATCTATAGAGGATGAGGAAAACTCACATCTCGATACTCTAGTATCTAATGGTCTTATATGTGTTTTGAGCGATGTAGTTCTTGATTCAATCATGCCTTTTCGGAACGCTCATGAACTTTGGACCAAGCTTCAAGATAAATATGAACTGTCCAACATTATTGAGGATGATTGTTCTCCCTCCACCTCCGGGTGTGATGAGTTCACAACTTGTTCCACTTCACCGACATGTGATTTATCACAAGGTAATGCTATGGTGAGTGGTGATAGAAATTGCATTGTTGATATTGAATCCACTATTGACTATACGTCATCTCTATCTCATTGCAATGTTCTATCTTTGGACTTAAACACTTCTAGCACCTCAAATGTCTTACATTCTAGTGTTGATAGTCCTTGCATATCATGTAATAGTTGTTTAACTAAATCTCATGATGATATGCTTCATATGTCATGTTGTCATGAAAACAATCCTTCCATATCCTCTATTTTGTGTGTGGCTAACAATGTAGAGGAATCCCAACATTTGTTGGAACAAGACATGGACCTCAATGGTACTTCAAGCAATTCTTCATCATCATCGTCCATTACTCACTTTTGTCTTATGGCTAGAGATTCAAAGGTATCACCTTTGGAACCCTCTACATCTTGTGATGATGAGGATTAGGATTATTATGGTTTAAAATATAATGATGTCGACTCTTTAAAAGAGAAGGGTGAGATGGTATCTTGTGCTCTCCCTAAAGGTAGTAAAGCTATCTCCTCTTTTTGTGAAATTTTGACTTATGCTATCAAGAGTTACGAAGTCATTGAAGAAAAGGGAAGACTTGAAAGAGAATATGCTCTTGAAATTGCTTCTCTTACCGGTAATCTTGAGGATGAGCAAGAGCTCTGGGTTTCTCTTGAGGAGAAACTCGATTCCATTGATGAGTCAAATGATTTAGTGGTTGCTAAACTCATTAAGGAACATGATCATACCATTGCAAAATATAAAGTGCTTAAAAAGAAAAAAGGTTGAATTTGGTGTTGGCAATTCTAGACTAATTACGGATATAGAGAGACTTGACAAAGCTCATAAGGCTTTGGAAAGTGAACACTCTCTCCTTACCAAGTCTCATGATCATGTAACATCCCAAGTTTTTCAAAAAGTTGAAAATCAGAAAAATTTAAAACTTTTGAAAACTATTATGTATTTTGCTTTGAATAGAAAAATCATGCATGCATTCATCATCATATAGCATTGTTTGCAATTGGTTATTTCAAAAGTGGTAAATAAATTTCCACTTGAAAACATATTTACGAAAATATATTAGTAGAGCATATATGCTCCAAGTTTTTTCCTTTGACTTTTATGAATGTATTGTTCTGACAGTGTTGCTTGTGAAATTGTTTGAATCTATTGCAATATAAATATTTGCAAATGTTTATCTTGTGGTATTTAAAGACACCTTTGATTTGTTTTAAAACTATTTTACTTTTGACATCAAGTGTCATATTATTTATTTATTAAAAACCTAGTTTGGAAATCAAAATGATTTCTAATAGAAAAGTGTGAATAGTTTGTATGTATTGAGAATTATTCTATTACTTACCTATTCTCTATTTTCAAGTTTTATAGTTTTGCTTTTGAAAGAAAATATTTATTTGGATTCTAAAATCAGTTTTGAATTCATTTTGATTTGTCAAACCCTTTTTAAACTATTTGAGTTTTATACAAAATTATTTTATTGAGGGATATTAATCATATTACTCATATTTTTGCTTTGGGTTAAATTATATTACAAAAGGAATTTATAAAAACCCTCTAGTTCTTAAATGACATTATAATGTCCAAATTCCATTTAAACACATTTCAAAAAAAATTGTTTATAAAATGTTTTGGAAAATGTGTTTTGAAAGTTTCAAAATAAAGAGTTTGACTATACAAAATTATAGGTTTTGGTTTGAATCCAAAAGGACTCATATTTTAAAAGTTTTGTTTTTTTTAAGATTTTCAGAAAAGAAAAAGGTTTGAACAAAAAAATATGCGAAACCCTAACTAAATGGGCCGAGCCCATTCCTATCTACTGCACGGTGCAACGCGCAGCCAGCCCAACCGCGGCCCAAGCCCATCGTATCTCTCTCGCGCGCGCAGCAAGCAGCGGCCCACGGCCCAACTCCCCCTCTCTCTCGCTGACATGGGGACCCACCTGTCATCCCTATCCCTAGCCGTGTCGAGCACGAACTCCTCCACCGAACCCTAGCAAAAACCGGACACGATTCGCTCGTTTTGTTCGCGTTTTTCCCGTTCAATCTGCCTCCATATAAACCCCCGAACCCCCTCTCTCTTTTGCCCCAAGAATCACACCACGAGAGCCCCCAGGCTGCGCGCATTGGACCCCGCCGTGCCGCCATTGCCGCCGCCGTGTCCTTCAAGTTTCCGGTGAATCTCGGCCACCCCGAGCCTTCTCTCCTTTCCCTTCCTCTTTGTTTCGATCTTGCGCTTGTTTTTGACATCGTACGGCATTTTCTCATGCACCAGATCGACGAGTCCATGATCAACAGGAGCAAGCCATCACCGTCTTCGACTCCAGCGAGGGATTCCCGACAAACCAGCGTGTCCCTAGCATCCTCGATCACGCCATCGACCTCGCCTCGTCCTATACTATCGCTAGGTATCCTCCCGTAGCCCAAAACCCCATGTATCTTCGCGCGCTTGAACGCTGGCCATGGCGCCGCCGTGGAGCTTCGTCACCGGAGTTTCTCCGGCCAGCCGCGCCGCACACTTTAGGTCAAGCAATTCCCGGCCGTTAGATCTAAATCCTACGGCGTAGAATAGATGCATTAGGCGAAGGGGTACCAGCGAATCGCAGCAGGCGGCATCATCGCCAAGTCAGCGCAGCGTCATCTCCAGTCAGCAGTACAGTCAGCACACCACGAGGCCGTCCGCGAAGCCGTCCATCCGCGCCGTGTCCGTCCGCTGCCCGCATCGCCCGCGAAGCCACTCCGCACCAACCATAAGGCGACACGTCGACAGGAGGACTCCAGCGCAGAGAATCTTTTCAGTTTTCTTACGTTTAAGTCCCTGCGCATCACGGATAGATCCCTGGTTTTTAGTTTCATTATTAAATTTTAATCCTTTATCCAAAATTTATGAAAATTATATTTTTGGAAAGCTATTAATGTGTAGAAAATTTTATATGCTTATTTTGAGGTTTTGACAAAATTAAATTGGATAAATTTTTAAAGTGGTTTAAATATTATTTTGGCTATAATTTGAGTTTAAAATTAGATTTTTCAGCAAACTCTTTTGCAAATGATTTGTATGCCTAAGTTTTGGCCGTAGGCTTAATCTATTAATTTTGTAGATTTTTTCTAGGTTTTAATATGTTTAATTGCTCTATTGCTTTTTAGGGGTTATTTTAATAAATAAATTATATTTAAAAAAATTCTCCACATTATTTTCGACTAGAAAATTTAGCTAAGTCGTTAGGACCATGTTAGCTACAAAATAACTTAGAAATAATTCACAAAAGTGTTATTCCTTCCTTAGAAATTATTTGGATAAAAGTTTGGTAATACGTTTCCTTAGCAAAATCTAGCACCTCTTTTTGGTTCACCTTTCCTTAGGTTTATTTTTTGACTTATTGTCTTAACCTTTATTTTCGTTAGTGGAAATTTCGAATCTTATGTTGTGACCTTGGTCCTTAGTCATTTTTGGACCATCTTGTTTGCTTGCATTTCCTTAGAGCATTTACATAAGCATGGCATGCATATTAAGTCCTTAGTATTATTTTGTGTTTCTTACATGACTTCCTCCTTATAAATTTTGAGAATGCTTGTTAGCTCTTTTGAACCCTCTAGTCAAAACCACTAAGTTAGAAATTGGTGGAAATCAAAGAAGAACTTAGCATAAATACAAGACTCCAGAAGCTTCTCCAGGAAGAAAAGTACTTAGAAGAAATCAAGAGGAAGTTCATGAAGACTAACCATCCTACTTTTTCTAAGTCCTTCTTACTTTCTCTCTTTTCTTCCTTCTTCTCTTAAAACTCCATGGTAGCTAAGTTACATTCAAGATCAACCTTCTGCCAACATCATCAGGTCTTCAGAATCAACAAGTCCACAAAGTGTAATGAAGTCATCACATCAAGTAAAACTACAAGGAAGCAAAGAGAAGAATTTTAGAATACCAACTACCTCTTTTCTTTCTATCTCCTTTCTTTCTATTTTTGTCTCACTTTGGACATAGACCAAGTCCTTGGTGTTTAAGACTAAGTCCATAGAGTGCTATTTGAAGATCAATAAAGCTGCAAAGGAGTTGAAGATTAATTGAAGACCAAACTTGTGAATACTTGGTTTAGCCTTACAACTTTTCAAGTTGTTGTTTTATTAAGTTTACTTAAGCTCAACCTTGACCTTACCTTAGCCATTTGGAATAAGTTGTTTTATGTCTTTTCCTTATTGTGTTTTGTAAGTCTTTCACATCATAATGCCTTGTATCATTCTGCATCTCATTCATGTCATATTTTCTTAAATATTGTTTGGCTGCATATTTATTGTGTATTGTTTGATGTGTTAGAAATTTAGGAGAGGGACGAAAGTGGTTGCAACTGCTACTACTAAACTTCTGTTTGCCAAGGCAAGTGGCACACCTCATGAAATCTCCTAAGTATTTTTATATGCATTACTTAGTGTATTTCTTTATAAGCATGTGTTGGATAGTATTATTACTATATGCTAAACCCATAATACCTTTACACTAGTTGTGTCTAGAATCCTATTGATAACTTAGTAGAATCATTGATGCTATGCAAAGTTGTTTTATTGAAAGCTTAATTCTACTAAGTTAATTTATCACCTGGGTGGATTTGGGCTTGAACGGCTGACAGAATTGAGTGTTTATTCACTTGAGGATTGCCACCCAGGGTATTAAAGGGGCCAAAGTTTTCTCTAAGTGAAGTTGCTTCCAGTGCAACCACTTGGTATTATGGCTCTGCCTTGACTAAGTAAGTTCTAGGAACCTGATTCCGGCACGTCTCAGTAGATGAATATCTTTGGGTATGCCCAGAGGAACAGGAGACTGTTTCCCAAAAGTCTTGTCTCAACTCTCTCCTTTTCCTTAGCACAAATTGAGTGCTTGAGGATAGTTTGGGTTTGTTGGGTCTCGTGGTGAAAGTTCACAACCTCTCGAGAGTGTAAAACTAAGTATACTTAGCCGTGTCCCCGGTTACGGACAAATTCAAGCAGCTGATCAAGGATGGCAACGGAGGCTCCCAACATTCCAATTTCTTAAGTTAAAATTTTGAAGGTTGGACAAAGGTAGACAAGAGGGTGGTTTTCATGCCATACATGTTTTTGACAAAAGAAAAGTGTTTCATAAAAGATAGGAAAAACTTGCTTTTATGCAAATCAGCCTTGAAACTCCACCAGCCAAATATGCATATAGGCTATAGAGTTATTCCATTAAGTGTCCACATCGTGTCACTTGCCAGATCCATTTTTAATGGTATCTGACCCACTCTGTTGCAAAATTTATTTGTTGCAGATTGTTCTGACGACGAGTGAGATTTCGTTAAGGTTTCGAGTCTGCAACCAACATGTTTTCGCCTGTGGCACATGCAAAGGATGAGGACTCCATGAAGATTATGATTTCCGCTGCTTTACTCTATCAAGCTAGCTTTATGCTATGCAAGTTGTAATTATTTTCCTAAGTACTGGATTATCGTGTAATAATTGATGCAATGTTGTGATATTTCATCTTAGACTATGTGTGCAAATGAATCGATCCAGGGGTTTGCACTATACACAGGTACCTTGCCATATTTTAAGTGCAGGTACGCTACAGATGGTATCAGAGCACTGTGTTGACTGTAGGTTCGAAACCCTAAGTCTGGTTAGAAATAAGAAAGCCCATAGGACAAAACTTTATTTGCTTTTTGTCTAAAAACTTTTTATATCATTCTTGTAACTTCTTAACTATTCGCGTTCTAAATGCCTTCTCTTATTTATAGATGTCCCGCCTCCTGGAATCACTCAAGAAGGGTCCAACCATGACCATGACCTTGGAATGCGAGACCGAGTTTCCAAAAGCTTTGAAGGACCTCATGTTGAGCATGGGATTTGAAGGAGCAGCCGTCTACAAAGGTTTTCCATTCATGGGTGAAGGCCAAGAGTACTGGTGGGTGCAACTCCATCTATACAAGAACAAAGATGATGACCACAAGACCGAAGGTTGCTGCATGTTCACAAACCCAATAATTCGAACATCATTCTTTGATTTAGCCAGAAGTGCAGCGTGGGAGGCCATCGAACACCTTGGAAGAAGACTTCGATTCAGACTCCAGAACACCCAGAAGTACATTGATGAACCGAAGGAAATAGAGGAAGAACTCGATGCACTCAAGAAGAAGATAGAATAGAATCCCTTATATTTTAGAATAAAGAAACCATGTTGATGTATTGACCTATCAAACTTGTGGTATGGCAGTACTATCATATGTTTTCCCCATATCCTAGGTGTACTTCGATCCAAAAACGACTAGTTGGTTTTCTCAAAATTTGTGAGTGTTTATCATGTGTGATTGTTTGTGTCAAATTGCTTGTATGGGTAGGAATAATTCTCCTAGATCTGTCTATCTTTTACTCATCTCTGCTAAACCCAAACAGATGCCTCACCAGAGCCCCAACATTGATGTGAAGACAATGACAAATCAAATAATAGAAGCACGGAATCAGTTGAGCTTGTTAATGAACCAAAACCAAGAAGACACCAAGGACATTCCAGCACCACCCCCATCTCAAGAGGATATGCTAACCAAATTCTTGAAGCTTAGACCAAATAAATTCTCAAGTACTACTAAACCTATTTTGGCTGATGATTGGCTACGTTCAGTAAATAAGGATTTAGTCACAATTGGATGCACAGATGCTGAGATGGTTAGATTCACGGCATATCTACTGGAAGGACCTGCAGCAAACTGGTGGGACAGCTACCAGATCACTTACCCCATTGAAGGGATGACATGGGAATTGTTCCAAGAAGGATTTCGTGCTGAACATATTTCATCAGGAGTGATGAAACTGAAGAGGGAGGAATTTCTCGACCTTCGACTAGGTGACCGAACTATAGATGAATACCTGAATGAGTTCAACAATCTAGCGCGCTATGCACCGGATGATGTTGATACAGATGATAAAAGGAGGAAGAGATTTCTAAATGGTCTGGATGGCAAATTATCCATTTATTTAACAATTGCCCATGCCCCTGACTACCAGTCACTGGTTAACCAAGCTATAGTCCTGGAAAGTAAACTGAAGCAATATGCAAACAAGAAGAGAAAGCAGAAATTGGAAAACCATTGCTCAGCATCACAACATGAATGGAGCACTTCACATGAGGAACATGTTCGTTTTGGGTTCAACCACCATGAAGACCATAACCACCATTGTCGTAATATTAATGAACACGGTTTGCATGGAGAGGATGACCACCACCTCAACCATGGTCACCATAGCCCCGCTCATACTGAAGAAGTTTATGACCTCAAAGATGAGCACCTCATGGGAGAAAACAGTAGTCAGAATCTCCACCCAAAACCCAATAAGAAGGACCTCAGTCAGGTAGAGTGTTTCAAATGCAAGAAAATGGGACACTACTCCCGAAGCTGTCCAGAAAAGAAGACTGGCAATGGGACTAAGCCAATTCAGTTCAGAAAGGGACATGTCTTTTCGATAAACATAGAGAGAGTTCTCAAGAAACCAGACCCAGTTATTGAAGGATTGATGATCAACTCTTATCCTGCCTTAGTACTTTTTGATATTGAAGCAACACATTCCTTCATATCAAAGGACTTTGTGAGTAAAAATAAGATCCCTAATCGAGGACTTAGGAGACCATCCGGGTAAGCTCTATAGAAGGAAAAATGCCAGCAAACACTGTATGCCAAAACATGACCTTGGGAATTGAGACACATAACTTCCCAAGTGAGTTGTTTGTGCTGGACCTGCAAGGCTTTGATATAATCATAGGCAAGGACTGGATATCCAAATATGACGGTCAGATTGATCAGGCAAACAAAGCGGTCACGCTCACCACACCAGATAAAAGGCGGATCAGATATCAATGTAAAACCAGAAATGAATACACCCAGAGAAACTTCAGGAGGAGTTTTGCCAAGTAGGACCAGAGTCAAAGTAATGGTGATAAGGTTGTAATAATTGCCATTGGAATTTTAATACCAACACAGATCTCTTTTAAGGGTGGTAGCCCACCGAGTTATCCCAGTCACAACCTTTTGCTAGCCTTCCCGAATCTCGGGACGAGATCCTTTTAAGGGTGGTAGTATGTAACATCCCAAGTTTTTCAAAAAGTTGAAAAATCAGAAAAATTTAAAACTTTTGAAAACTATTATGTATTTTGCTTTGAATAGAAAAATCATGCATGCATTCATCATCATATAGCATTGTTTGCAATTGGTTATTTCAAAAGTGGTAAATAAATTTCCACTTGAAAACATATTTACGAAAATATATTAGTAGAGCATATATGCTCCAAGTTTTTTCCTTTGACTTTTATGAATGTATTGTTCTGATAGTGTTGCTTGTGAAATTGTTTGAATCTGTTGCAATATAAATATTTGCAAATGTTTATCTTGTGGTATTTAAAGCCACCTTTGATTTGTTTTAAAACTATTTTACTTTTGACATCAAGTGTCATATTGTTTATTTATTAAAAACCTAGTTTGGAAATCAAAATGATTTCTAATAGAAAAGTGTGTTTGGTGTGAATAGTTTGTATGTATTGAGAATTATTCTATTACTTACCTATTCTCTATTTTCAAGTTTTATAGTTTTGCTTTTGAAAGAAAATATTTATTTGGATTCTAAAATCAGTTTTGAATTCATTTTGATTTGTCAAACCCTTTTTAAACTATTTGAGTTTTATACAAAATTATTTATTGAGGGATATTAATCATATTACTCATATTTTTGCTTTGGGTTAAATTATATTTCAAAAGGAATTTATAAAAACCCTCTAGTTCTTAAATGACATTATAATGTCCAAATTCCATTTAAACACATTTCAAAAAATTGTTTATAAAATGTTTTGGAAAATGTGTTTTGAAAGTTTCAAAATAAAGAGTTTGATTATGCAAAATTATAGGTTTTGGTTTGAATCCAAAAGGACTCATATTTTAAAAGTTTTGTTTTTTGAAAGATTTTCAGAAAAGAAAAAGGTTTGAACAAAAAAATATGTGAAACCCTAACTAAATGGGCCGAGCCCATTCCTATCTACCGCACGGTGCAACGCGCAGCCAGCCCAACCGCGGCCCAAGCCCATCCTATCTCTCTCGCGCGCGCAGCAAGCAGCGGCCCCCGGCCCAACTCCCCCTCTCTCGCTGACACGGGGACCCACCTGTCATCCCTATCCCCAGCCGTGTCGAGCACGAACTCCTCCACCAAACACTAGCAAAAACCGGACACGATTCGCTCGTTTTGTTCGCGTTTTTCCCGTTCAATCTGCCTCCATATAAACCCTCGAACCCCCTCTCTCTTTTGCCCCAAGAATCACAGCACGAGAGCCCCCAGGCTACGCGCATTGGACCCCGCCGTGCCGCCATTGCCGCCGCCGTGTCCTTCAAGTTTCCGGTGAATCTCGGCCACCCCGAGCCTTCTCTCCTTTCCCTTCCTCTTTGTTTCGATCTTGCGCTTGTTTTTTACATCGTACGGCATTTTCTCATGCACCAGATCGACGAGTCTGTGATCAACAGGAGCAAGCCATCACCGTCTTCGACTCTAGCTAGGGATTCCCGACAAACCACCGTGTCCCTGGCATCCTCGATCACGCCATCGACCTCGCCTCGTCCTATACTATCGCCAGGTATCCTCCCCGTAGCCCAAAACCCCATGTATCTTCACGCGCTTGAACGCTGGCCATGGCGCCGCCGCGGAGCTTCGTCACCGGAGTTTCTCCGGCCACCCGCGCCGCACACTTTAGGTCAAGCAACTCCCGGCCGTTAGATCTAAATCCTACGGCGTAGAATAGATGCATTAGGCGAAGGGGTACCAGCGAATCGCAGCAGGCCGCGTCATCGCCAAGTCAGCGCAGCGTCATCTCCAGTCAGCAGCACAGTCAGCACGCCACGTGGCCGTCCGCGAAGCCGTCCGTCCGCGCCGCGTCCGTCCGCTGCCCACATCTCCCGCGAAGCCGCTCCGCACCAACCATAAGGCGACACGTCGACAGGAGGACTCCAGCGTAGAGAATCTTTTCAGTTTTCTTACGTTTAAGTCCCTACGCATCACGGATAGATCCCTGGTTTTTAGTTTCGTTATTAAATTTTAATCCTTTATCCAAAATTTATGAAAATTATATTTTTGGAAAACTATTAATGTGTAGAAACTTTTTATATGCTTATTTTGAGGTTTTGACAAAATTAAATTGGATAAATTTTTAAAGTGGTTTAAATATTATTTTGGCTATAATTTGAGTTTAAAATTAGATTTTTGAGCAAACTCTTTTGCAAATGATTTGTATGCCTAAGTTTTGGCCGTAGGCTTAATCTATTAATTTTGTAGATTTTTTTTCTAGGTTTTAATATGTTTAATTGCTCTATTGCTTTTTAGGGGTTATTTTAATAAATAAATTATATTAAAAAAATCTCCACATTATTTTCGACTAGAAAATTTAGCTAAGTCGTTAGGACCATGTTAGCTACAAAATAACTTAGAAATAATTCACAAAAGTGCTATTCCTTCCTTAGAAATTATTTGGATAAAAGTTTGGTAATACTTTTCCTTAGCAAAATCTAGCACCTCTTTTTGGTTCACCTTTCCTTAGGTTTATTTTTTGACTTATTGTCTTAACCTTTATTTCCGTTAGTGGAAATTTCGAATCTTATGTTGTGACCTTGGTCCTTAGTCATTTTTGGACCATCTTGTTTGCTTGCATTTCCTTAGAGCATTTACATAAGCATGGCATGCATATTAAGTCCTTAGTATTATTTTGTGTTTCTTACATGACTTCCTCCTTAGAAATTTTGAGAATGCGTGTTAGCTCTTTTGAACCCTCTAGTCAAAACCACTAAGTTAGAAATTGGTGGAAATCAAAGAAGAACTTAGCATAAATACAAGACTCCAGAAGCTTCTCTAGGAAGAAAAGTACTTAGAAGAAATCAAGAGGAAGTTCATGAAGACTAACCATCCTACTTTTTCTAAGTCCTTCTTACTTTCTCTCTTTTCTTCCTTCTTCTCTTAACACTCCATGGTGGCTAAGTTACATTCAAGATCAACCTTCTGCCAACATCATCAGGTCTTCAGAATCAACAAGTCCACAAAGTGCAATGAAGTCATCACATCAAGTAAAACTACAAGGAAGCAAAGAGAAGAATTTTAGAAGAACAACTACCTCTTTTCTTTCTATCTCCTTTCTTTCTATTTTTGTCTCACTTTGGACATAGACCAAGTCCTTGGTGTTTAAGACTAAGTCCATAGAGTGCTATTTGAAGATCAATAAAGCTGCAAAGGAGTTGAAGATTAATTGAAGACCAAACTTGTGAAGACTTGGTTTAGCCTTACAACTTTTCAAGTTGTTGTTTTATTAAGTTTACTTAAGCTCAACCTTGACCTTGCCTTAGCCATTTGGAATAAGTTGTTTTATGTCTTTTCCTTATTGTGTTTTGTAAGTCTTTCACATCATAATGCCTTGTATCATTCTGCATCTCATGCATGTCATATTTTCTTAAATATTGTTTGGCTGCATATTTATTGTGTATTGTTTGATGTGTTAGAAATTCAGGAGAGGGACGAAAGTGGTTGCAACTGCTACTACTAAACTTCTGTTTGTCAAGGCAAGTGGCACACCTCATGAAATCTCCTAAGTATTTTTATATGCATTACTTAGTGTATTTCTTTATAAGCATGTGTTGGATAGTATTATTACTATATGCTAAACCCATAATACCTTTACACTAGTTGTGTCTAGAATCCTATTGATAACTTAGTAGAATCATTGATGCTATGCAAAGTTGTTTTATTGAAAGCTTAATTCTACTAAGTTAATTTATCACCCGGGTGGATTTGGGCTTGAACGGCTGACAGAGTTAAGTGTTTATTCACTTGAGGATTGCCACCCAGGGTATTAAAGGGGCCAAAGTTTTCTCTGAGTGAAGTTGCTTCCAGTGCAGCCACTTGGTATTATGGCTCTGCCTTGACTAAGTAAGTTCTAGGAACCTGATTCCGGCACGTCTCAGTAGATGAATATCTTTGGGTATGCCCAGAGGAACAGGAGACTGTTTCCCAAAAGTCTTGTCTCAACTCTCTCCTTTTCCTTAGCACAAATTGAGTGCTTGAGGATAGTTTGGGTTTGTTGGGTCTCGTGGTGAAAGTTCACAACCTCTCGAGAGTGTAAAACTAAGTATACTTAGCCGTGTCCCCGATTACGGACAAATTCAAGCAGCTGATCAAGGATGGCAACGGAGGCTCCCAACATTCCAATTTCTTAAGTTAAAATTTTGAAGGTTGGACAAAGGTAGACAAGAGGGTGGTTTTCATGCCATACCTGTTTTTGACAAAAGAAAAGTGTTTTATAAAAGATAGGAAAAACTTGCTTTTATGCAAATCAGCCTTGAAACTCCACCAGCCAAATATGCATATCGGCTATAGAGTTATTCCATTAAGTGTCCACATCGTGTCACTTGCCAGATCCATTTTTAATGGTATCTGACCCACTCTGTTGCAAAATTTTATTTGTTGCAGATTGTTCTGACGACGAGTGAGATTTCGTTAAGGTTTCGAGTCTGCAACCAACATGTTTTCGCCTGTGGCACATGCAAAGGATGAGGACTCCATGAAAATTATGATTTCCACTGCTTTACTCTATCAAGCTAGCTTTATGCTATGCAAGTTGTAATTATTTTTCCTAAGTACTGGATTATCGTGTAATAATTGATGCAATGTTGTGATATTTCATCTTAGACTGTGTGTGCAAATGAATCGATCCAGGGGTTTGCACTATACACAAGTACCTTGCCATATTTTAAGTGCAAGTACGCTACAGATCAACTCCAAACTCAACTATCTAAAATTGTTGTGCCTAGCTCTTCTACTTTCTCTTGTGATCATGCAACTGTTATAGAGGAAAATGCTAGATTCAATGATGAGCTTGCCTAGTTGTCTTCTTCCATTTTTAAAGTTAATGATGCTTGTGCTACTAACTCCACATCTTGTGAAGCATCTATTTTGAAGGAGAATGTTGAGCTAAGTGCTCAACTTGAGTTGTTAACTAGCAAGTATGGGAAATTGGAAGAAAATCATGAAAAACTATCTAGCTCTAATGAGGATCTTCTAGCATCCCATGCTAGGCTAAAGTTAGCTCATGAGGCTATCACTACAAAGGTAACATCTTGTGAGCCTCATATGGACAAAGGCACAACTTATACTAAAAATACTATATTGCCTTGTGTTAGTCCTAGTAATTCGTTATCTCATACTTTTGCTAAATCTTGCAATGAATTACTTTCCTTGCCTTGTTGCTCTAACAATGAAATATCTACTTCCTCTAGTATTTGTGTTGATACTAACCATGTAAAGGAATTAAAAGAGCTAAAGGCCCAAGTCACTTTGTTGAAGAAAGACTTGGAAAAGCGTCATGTTGGGAAGTCTACACTTGACAATATGTTGAGTGTACAAAGATGCCCCAATGACAAAAGTGGACTTGGATTCAACTCCAATAACAAGAACAAGTCCAAGTCTAACAAGAAGAACAAGGGCCAAGACCAAGTGAAGGATTCGACCAAGATTGTTTACTTCAAGTGCAAAGTTGAAGGGCACCATGTTAGAACTTGCCCTTTGAAGAAGAAGCCTCTTAGTGAGAAGCAACAAGGGAAGAGGCCTCAAGCTCAAAATCAAGCTATTCCTCCTCAAGTTGAGATTCCAACTAAGAAGAAAGGAGGAAGCCAATGTTTCTACATATGCCGTGAGAAGGGCCACTTTGCTTCTTCATGCACTAATGGTACCTTATCCAACCCTATTATAATTGATGATGTTTATTCTCTTCGGAAGGATAAGGTTGGTAATGTGTTTGCCAAATATGTTGGTACTCAAAGTGGTGTCAAGAAAATAACCATTTGGGTTGACAATCCTATTGTGACTAACCTCTTAGGACCCAACTTGGTTGGGGACCAACAAGCTAAAACTTGATCAATAGGTGGTGTTGTAGGGCATTGGAGACTTGGCTACATCATGAAGAATTAAGGGATCTTCATCAATCATATTCTCTCAAGCCAAGTCATTTGGATTATATTGTTCTATCTCATATCCAATGTTCCTCCTTGCGGGAACTTGTGCTTATATCATATATACATTGAAAGTTGCTTGCACCCTTGCATGTGTTTGGTTTTGCACCTTGCTAGTGTTTGTATGTGTTGTGCTCTCTACTTACTTATCTTGAGAAATCAAGTATGTGTATATTGGTTTGCACACCACTTACTTGTTTTGAGCCTTATTGATTTTATTTGCTATCTTATCTTGTTGGCTCTTCTTGAGAGATTAATGGACTATCCCATTTTGGGAGAGTGATATGCTTCGTGCACTTGACAATCCTAAAAATGTGTGTCCATGTGGAATACCACTTAGTGATGATATATCATATAATCGTCTCTCTATGTGGTATGTCATGCTCATGAGAAATTCAAATTCTATAATGTCCGTTAATTATCTCTAGCCGGTTTGTTTGCCTCTTGTTTAAAAGATATGGATTATCGCATTATGGGGGAGTAATAAGCTATGTGCATATTACAAGTCTAGAAAATGTGAACATGTGAGGTATTGCCACCTAGAATTGATATTGTTAATTATCTTGTTCCTATGTGGAGTGTTGCTCAAACAAGTTCCACATTTGCTTAAATGCTTTTTTGTCTCTCATCTTTTGGATCTTGTTGCTCTACTCAAAATTTGTTTTGTGCTTTCTTGAGTTAGGAAAAGCAATGATCCCATCCTTGTGCATTTACATTCAAGACATACTTCTAGATAATGCACTATCCTTGGGGAAGCTATCCTACATTGAGTAGAACACCATTCTTTAAATTGGTATTGGATTTTATTGCTCTTTCTTGAACATGACTAGTGTTTGTATAATATATATGGTAAGTGATGATCCCTTTTGTGTGCATTTGTATTCAAATGCAAGATCATAAATAATGCACACATTTTAGGGGAGCTATCCTATATGCTTTTGAACATTAGTTGTCTTCAAATTGGCTTTTTTATCCCAATGACGTGTCTCTTTGGAAAACAAACATTTTTCGTGTTGGTACTTTGTGCCATCATGAAAAGTGTAGAGGGTTTGATTTATTCCTTGATCCTATTTTCATTTGGTATGTTTTCAAATTGGTACTTTCAATCATGTGTTGATTTGGGTCTTTGATATAATTTGGGCAATTCATTTTCTTGTCACACTTGTGTGTGCTTTCTTAGTTTAATTGGTGTTTTGTCCAAATTGTATCTCATTTGGTTCTTGAAATTCGTGTGCATGCATATTTATTATATGTATATCTTATGGCATGCTTACTTTTGTTGATCCAATATATAGGATAAACTCCATCAAATCCTAAATGTCTAAGATGTGCATGAAATTCAATCTCTTATCAAATTGCACATATTTATGTGGAGTTTGTCCTATGTATTGTAGTTGCTCTAACTACTTTGGACCCAATGAGTTTGGGTACCATGTTGTACTTGAATTTGTTTTAGGTATACTTGAGATGCATTGGAAGCTTGTCTCATTTACAAGGAAGGTGTTATCACCATGTGTTTATTGGGGCCAAGCTTGGACGGTCGTGAACTCTTATCTTCTACATCACCCAATGCTATCTCGGTAACAAGTATCTACGTCATGCATACTTTTCTAGCTTTCAACCTTGTGTTAGGTTGTTGTGGGGACCCCGGACTAGCTGTCTGAAATACCCGATTATGCTTAACACAACGATCCCGTGATCAGTCTGTCGTTGCACAAAATCCGAATTGGATACCAAAGTTTACATCCATTATAGTACCGAATAAAAGTCTTACATAAATGGTCATTTAGACCAAGTTCTTACATAGGTGCCTTCATGGGCCAAACCAAATATATCAGCGGAAGCTACGGCGTAGTAGACATCATATTCTAACGATGACAACCCGACAGGCAGCTGACTTGTGGAGATCCTTAGTTCGCATAGAAGTCACCATACTCCTGCTCGGCGTAGTGCTCCTCCTCGTAGTCTGGCTAGGACAATAGCCAGGGACGAAACCAATATGAGTACATTTGAATGTACTCGCAAACTACCCCAACATGAGTATGCACTAGTTTTATTTTTAACTTTTCAAACTTTGATTTTCTTATGACATCTCTATATCTTTATTAAAAAAGTAAGAAGAGTTTTATAACTGTTTTTAAAAGAAGTCACCATCTCTTTTTTTCTCCAAAAACTTCTCCTTTTCCTGACCAGGGCTCACCATGGTCCATTTATTCCCACAACTTATACCACTCCATTTGGTATAGTTGTTTAACACCATCACCATTCTCAGTTCTTTAAACTTAAAAGCTTTTTCAAAAACTTGCACATGATCTTAGGACAGCTTCCCAATTGTCCATATCCGAGGACTCGGCTATTCGAATAGTTTTGACCCTCTGCAGAGGTAGCACGCTTTTATCCCACATCCATCCGGTAACTCATCGTGTCAGCCACGTCCCGCCATACAAGGTGTATGCGAAGTTGAGCCACCGACCCTAGCCTCTCCTTTGCTCATGCTAGTATAGGATCCTACCCATATGATAATTCCCACCAACACTCAGTCCGGTCCCCGTCGGCAACCCTAAGTGTGAGGACTCATATGTTTTTCCCGGCGACCACATTTATGAAGTCTTCAATCCTCCTCCTTATCTTTCCATAGAGTTTGAGCGAGGACCCAGGTCAGGGGAGTTCACAAACCATCCCCTCATGCATAACGGAGTCATCTCCGTTGATGAGGTATCCCATACTAATAAGAGCAAATTATATGACTAAGCCCCGTTCCCATATGGGGGTAAATGTGGTCGCACAGATTAAGATTGGTTGTCATAGTACTAGGACACTGTGCATTTTTCATAAACATCAACATCTTTCGTTTCTCCACTTCAATACCGACATCTCGGTATTCCATAACCACACAAGTATTTTCAAAGGAGTTTTGAATAAACAACATTGTTTTCCATCCTAAAGTTTCATATAACTACTACATAGGGTGGCAAAATAATTTCCATACACTTTTTGAAAAGGTTTTGTAAACCATTGGTTTTAAGAGTAAATCATTTGATCAAAGTAGATGCATATATGTTTAGGTGCAAGCTCAGAGAGTAGCTTGCCTTGCTCGGCAAAGTGGCCTTGATCTTGATCTTCAGGTTCAACAAATTCCCCGTCCTCGATAAATCCAGCAACGTTCTCGTCTAATCGATAAACAAACAAATACAAGCAATCACTAAACTATTCAAACAACATCACAACATCACAGTATCACAATCCTAAATGCTCTAAATAGCCACTGGAACATCAAACAATACAAATTGATTTCAAAACATTTGAAATAAACATTATTTGTTTAAGTCCAAATTATGGCAGAAACTTGTTAAACAAGTTTAATTCCACAACTTGAGTTCTGTTGGTCACAAAAATACAAACTAAATTTCTATAGAAAGCTACTGATGTGTAGAAGACAACCCAATTTGAATTGGATCAATTGGAGTTACCAAACTCCCTACACATTGGTTTGAATCCAGTAGCTTAATAATCAAGTTTTGGCAATCAAATAAGTTCTGTTGTTTCAAAAATTAAATCCTTTTAGGGGTAAGTAAACATGGCTATATGTGAGCTAACAAAATTGGTCCTAACCATTTGGGTCAACCAATAAACATATTTGTTTGTTTTAGTCCAGAAGGGTTTATCTTAAAGTCAACAATTAATGTTGCTTAATTAATTCTACCAAAATTAGGGAGCTAATACAAGGCAGTACTAAGCTAGAAAAATTGGTTTGGAATTATTTGGACTAACAGAGTATCAGAAACAAACAAGTTTAGATTTTAAACCTTCTGTGGCACTTTCAATAATACTTTTTAATTATTTATTAAATGACATGAGTCCAATTGGGTTGGTTAAAAATTTCATAAGCTTTCCAGAACAATTGAGTTTGATTTATTTGGATTCCTAAATCTCAAGTTATTGATTTTAAAGTTGATACCAGTACTGAAATTTGCAGAAAATTAAATTAGAAAATCTACTTTGTGGATAATGCTGAGATTGCTGACATGGGGGTCCCACTGGTCAGCGGCACAGCGTACGCAGGGAAATTAATAAAACCCTGACGAGCGGGGCCCGCTCGTCAGTCTCTCTCTCTTTCTTTTCTAACCGAAACGGTAAGTTACCGTTGGATGGAGATCCAACGGTCCGCGACGAATCCATCGGCGACGACCATTTCTGGGCGGCGCCGTGGCTCCGGCGACGGCGAGGTTGGGCAAAACCTCACCTAGAGGGCTCGGGAAGGCTCGGGGACGGTGCAGGGCGACGGCGGAGGCTCGGGGAAGTTCGTGGTGCTACTGGAGCTTGCTGGGGCGGCGTGAATCGTCGACGGCGAGCCGCTGAACTTCCACGGCCACGGCAGCGGTCTCCGGCGATGTCCTGGCGGCGTCTCTGTGCACAAAACAGAGGGGCAAAAGGCTCGGGTGAGTGCGGGGAGTACGGGGATCAAGGTGGCGTGGTCAGTGGAGGAAGGGGAGCAGTAGCACGGCACGGCCGTGTCGGCGTCCACCTTCGGATGCGGCGGAGCGTCGAGGAAGCTCACGGGCAGCTGGAGCTTCGAGGGCGTGGCTCCGCCCTCCTGGCGGTGCACTGAGGAGTGGAGAGAGTGAGAGGGTCGGGGTGGAGTGAAGGGAGTGCACGGTGCGGGTGGGGTATTTATCGGCCGAGGTCGGTCCATGGTGGGTCGGGTGCAGGAGAGCTCCAGAGGGGCGGAGAGGCCGGCGAACGGTGTCTGGGGGGTCCGGGATGGAGCTAGGGCTCGCGGCGTAGAGGATCGCGTGGCGAGGTGCGCGGCTGGGCCAATTTGGCCGGTCGCCGTCCAACTCCTCCGCGGCTAGCAACGGGGGACAGCGGCGTTAAGGCGAGGGGAGAGACTCTCCTCTGCCCGCAGAGGTGCAGAGGCACGGAGGCGAGGGTGAACGCGGGCAAGGGGGCCCTGGGGGGCCTGGGAGCGGCGACGACGGCCATGGCGACGGCGACACGCACACACACAGTGAGCTAGGGGAGGTAGACGATGACGGTTTTGCAAAAACCCCCTGGCTCCTGTGCTCTGCTTCTTCTCCTTCTTCTTTCTTTTAATTACTTTTAGTCCTTCTGTTTAATTGCAGCAGCACTTCTTGATTTAATTTGAGGCACTAAATCAATTTATAAAAATTTGGCAAAATTTGTGGGGCCTTCCCATAATGTACAGAAGCTCCACAAAAATTGGCATAAAATAATAAAATGTTTTGAAACATTTTCTTTTATAGTGTTTTAATTAGGCATTTTAATTTATTTTTACTTTGTTTACTTTTGAATTTTAAAACTAGTTTGAAAATATATTTGAGAGAGATAAGTAGTAAGGATGAAATGGGAGGGTTTGCAATACCACTCCACTAAATTTTGTTGGAAACAAAATGAGATCCTCACTTGGAGAATTTTGTGACACTTGCCACTTTATTTTCTTGTTTTCTTTTATTTTATTCTCTTCTTTTCTTCTTGTTTTTAAATAGAGCAAACAACACACAAACAAGAGGAATAGCAACACAAGCAAGAACATGAGATCAACACACATAATTTAACAAAAGTTTTTGTTGGCTCCCATTTTTGGAATTAATATACTTGTTAATAATTTTGGGATGTTACAATCCTTCCCTCCTTAAAATAAATCTCGTCCCGAGATTTGCTAGGCTTAGGTACTAAAGAGGCCTGGGAATTCGCTCCTAAGATAATCTTCACGTTCCCAAGTTGCTTCTTCTTCAGAGTGGTTAGTCCACTGGACTTTGTAAAACTTGATCGCACGTCTTCGGGTAACACGAACATCTTCTTCGAGAATCTTGAGGGGTCTCTCGCGATAAGTCAAATCTTGGTTCAGGTCGATGGAGAGGTGGTCGATGTTTTTGAAAACATCAGGCTGGTCAGGAACTTCAAGACACTTCCGGAGCAAGGAAATGTGGAAGACATCATGATAATCTCCTAACTCCGGTGGCAATTCCAGCTGATAGGATACTTCTCCTCGACGAGCGATGATCTTGAAGGGTCCAATATACCTTGGCGCTAACTTTCCTTGACATGGAAACGTTGCATTCCTTTGAGGGGTGTCACTCGGAGATAAACATAATCTCCGATACTGAAAGTGAGGTCACGGCGCTTGGTGTCAGCGTAACTCTTCTGACGGGATTGGGCAGTTTTGAGGCGTTCACGAATAAGCTGAACTTGCTCTTCAGCTTCACGGAGGGTATCTGGACCGAACAATTTGCTTTCTCCGGTATCGGACCAATTCAGGGTGTACGACACTTCTTGCCGTAAAGGGCTTCAAAAGGGGCCATTTGCAGACTGGACTGATAACTATTGTTGTATGAGAACTCTGCAAACGGAAGACAATCTTCCCACTTGGAACCATAGGATAGAACACATGCGCGAAGCATGTCCTCCAATATCTGGTTCACTCGCTCAGTTTGGCCATCGGTCTGGGGATGATAAGCTGTGCTAAATGCTAACTTGGTTCCGAGGGCTTCATGAAGGGATTTCCAGAATCTTGAGGTGAATTGCGTACCTCTATCAGATACAATCTTCTTAGGCACACCATGCAGGCTTACTATTCTGGAAATATACAAGTCTGCTAACTGAGCTCCGGTATGGGTGGTCTTGACAGGTATAAAATGAGCAACCTTGGTCAATCGATCAACGATGACCCAGATTGAATCATGGCCTCGGTTGGATCTTGGAAGTCCGGTAATAAAATCCATTCCAATCTCATCCCATTTCCACTCGGGAATTTTCAAAGGTTGAAGCAATCCAGCGGGTCGCTGATGTTCAGCCTTGACTCGCTGACAGATATCACACTTGGCTACGAAAGAAATCTCTCGTTTCATTCCATGCCACCAAAATCTTTCTCGAAGGTCTTGGTACATTTGGTTCCGCCGGGGTGGATTGAATAAGGGGTCTCATGGGCTTCCTTCAGGATTAACTCCTTAAGTTCCGTGACATTGGGCACACAGATACGATCATTGAATTTCAGCACTCCTTCAGCATCTTCGGTAAAACCGGGTGCTTTGCCGAGGGAGATCTTCTTCCTAATTCCTTCAATGCTTTCATGACCTTTTTGGGCTTCTTTGATTTGATCCACAGGGTTGGGGCTAACTCCAAATTGGCGAGATATCCATGGCTAACAAGTTCTAGTCCAAAATCTTCGAACTCTTTGAACAAGGCTGGTTGTTCGGCTTGGATCAGGGCATTCAGGTACAGGGTTTGCGACTAAGGGCATCGGCAACTACATTAGCCTTTCCGGGGTGATAGTGGATTCCAATATCATAATCCTTGATTAATTCCATCCATCTCTCTGTCGCAGGTTCAACTCCTTCTGGGTGAAAATATACTTCAAGCTCTTATGATCCGTATAGATCTCACAGCGATGTCCCGCAAGATAGGGACGCCACTTTTTAAGAGCAAGACAACAGCAGCTAATTCCAGGTCATGGGTTGGGTAATTCTCTTCATGCGGTCGCAACTGCCGGGACAGATACGACACAACTTTGCCTTCTTGCATCAAACGCAACCAAGTCCGAGGCGTGATGCATCGCAATACACGTCGAAACTCTGGGTGACGTCTGGCATAACCAGGATTGGGGTGGAGGTTAGTCTCTTCTTCAACTCTTGGAAACTATCTTCGCACTTCTGAGTCCATTCAAATTTCTTGTCCTTCTTCAACAGTTGGGTCAAGGGCTTGGCTATACTGGAAAATCCTTCAACGAACTTGCGGTAATAACCGGCGAGTCCGAGAAAGCTTCGGATTTCAGTACACTGGTTGGGGATAACCAGTCAATAATGGCTTGGATCTTCTCTGGGTCAACAGAAATTCCTCCAGCAGATACTATATGTCCGAGAAACGCCACTTCATGAGCCAAAACTCACACTTGCTAAGCTTGGCATACAGCTGGTGCTCTCGGAGGGTCTCCAAAACTAGACGCAGGTGTTCAGCATGCTCTTCTTCGGTCTTGGAATAAATAAGGATGTCATCAAGGAAAACTACCACGAACTTGTCGAGGTACTCCATGAAAATCTTGTTCATGAGATTCATGAAATAGGCTGGGGCATTGGTCAGACCAAAGGACATCACGGTGTATTCAAACAAACCGTAACGAGTGGTGAAGGCGGTCTTGGGAATGTCTGTCTCTCGGATCTTCAACTGATGGTATCCTGTCCGAAGATCGATCTTTGAAAAGACTCGGGCTCCGTTCATCTGATCGAACAGATCCTCGATCTTGGGAAGGGGTACTTGTTTTTAATGGTCACGTCATTTAGCCTGCGATAATCCACACACAGTCGTGTGGTACCGTCTCTCTTGTCCACAAAAATAATGGGTGATCCCCAGGGTGAAGCGCTTGGACGAACAAGACCTTTGCTGAGCATATCTGCCAACTGCTTCTTCAACTCAACCAGTTCTTCCGGATTCATCCGATAAGGCCTTTGGGATATTGGGGCTGTTCCTGGGATAAGCTCAATTATGAACTCAATTTCCCGGTCTGGCGGCATACCAGGCAATTCCTCAGGGAAAACATCTCGGAATAGGTGAACAACACGGATCTCATCTAGGGTGGGTCGAGCTATGCTCTCATGGCAGCCTGGTTGAGTGGTTGGGTTCAGACACATACTCCACTTCTACTTCTTTGTCGGTGGTGATGGATACAGCTCTTCTGGCACAGTCAATACGACCATGGTACTTGGCTAGCCAATTCATACCGAGTATGACATCTATGCCTTGGGTTCCTAGAACAATTAGGTCGGCTGCAAATTTTCGCCTGAAATCTCTATGGCAGTATTTGGACAAAATCTCTTGGTTTCTAGGGTGGAACCAGGGATTTGTATACTCAAGGTTTTAGTTAGGAAGCCTTCTACTAAACCTCCCTTAGCAACAAACTCCTCGGTAACAAATGAATGTGTTGCACCAGAATCAAACAGAACAGTTGCAGGTACTGAGTTGACAAGGAACGTACCCAGCACAACATCTGGCGCATCCTGAGCTTCTTCAGCATTGATGTGGTGCAGACGACCCTTGACAACAGCAGCATTTCCGCGGGGTGCGGCATTCTTGCCATTACCATTTCCATTGCGGCCTTGACCATTGTTCGTGCGCGCATTGGGGCGCTGAACATTCCTCTTGGGATTGGGGCATTCTTGGAGTAGTGACCTTTGTTGCCACATTCAAAGCAGACAACATTGGCATTGGGGTTGAAGTTGTTGAAGTTTCCTCTGGGACGGTTATTGTCATTGGGGCGGTTGAAGTTGTTTGGGCGGTTAGGGAAATTGGGGCGTGGAGCTTGGGGTGGTCGATAGGCAGGTTTGGGGTTTTGCTGAAAGATACGAGGCTTCTGACTGCTCGAACCTTCCTGAGCATTCATCCTCCTCTTGCGACCTTCAAACATAGACTTGCGCTTGGTCTCTAGCTGGATGGCTTTGTCCACAAGTGACTCCAGATCACGGAAGTCATGGATAACCAAAGCACACTGCAGTTCATCATGAAGTCCACTCATGAAACGCTCCATCTTCTTCTCTTCTTTGTCGGTGTCATCAGGAGCATACCGAGATAAGTCGGTAAACTCCTCAAGATAACCGACCACATCTCTACTTCCCTGCCTCAGCTTACGGAACTCATCCTTCTTCCTTTCAATGAGTCCATAGGGAATGTGCTTCTTGCGGAATTTCTCCTGGAACTCAGCCCAGTTGATGACATGATCAGCTGGCTGGAGAGTCTTGGTAGTTTCCCACCAAGCTCTTGCAGGTCCAGCGAGATAGTGGGTTGCATATAGCACTTTTCATTTTCTCCCACAGCAGCAACTTGAAGATTGTTGTCGATGGTGCGAAGCCAATCATCGGCCTCCAGCGGGTGAAGTCCCTTGGAGAAGGTAGGTGGGTTGGTCTTCTGGAAATCGCCTAAGGTGGATCGCTGTTCTCATTGCCATTGCCATTACCACCATTGTTGTTGTTGTTGTTGTTGTTGTTGTTGTTGTTGTTGTAGCGGCTGCGAGTTGTTGTAAGGCAGCGAGATGAGCTTGGCGCTCTTGCCGGGCATTTTCACGTTCCTCCATGATAAGTGCGAGAAGTTGGGGGGGGTTGGGTCCGGTGGTGGTGGTGCTCCTCCTTCCGCACGACGGGGCGGCATCCTGAAGCACACCGGGTATAAGAGGCAAGGCAAGAAAAGTTCGACTAAGGGAAAGACGATTTCGCAAGTGGTTGATTTTAAGGATTATATGAAAATATTTCACACAGATTTAACAAGACAAACATACTTATATTTCACAAACAACACATCAAGGAGTTCACATCAACAACTCAAGCTTACAACATCACCTTACATCTAAGATACATACATCTGGTTTCCAAAAGAACCACTACTTCTACTCGACTAGTGATAGGGGTCAACCTAATCCTGCGGTAGTGATCAAGTCACTCGCCTACTGAGGTGGAACCTCCAGCTCTAACACGTCAGCATCTGACTGGTAGAGTGGCTCCTCGGGATCCTCCTCCTCGTCCTCGAGAACTGCCTCGAGTGGCTCCTCCTCCTCGTCAACTAACTCCTCCTCATCATCTCCTCCTCACAGTCCATCTCCTCCACAAAGTCATCATCGTCACTGAGGAAAGCGTTGTTCTCCTTGCGGAGATCATCGCCCTCCTCCTCCATCTCGTCAGTATGGTGCTCTAGATCCTCGATCAGCTGGTCCTGCTCCGCCACCTTCTTGCGGAGCTTCACGATGGTCCTCCTCAGCTGGGCCCTCTTCCGAGAAGAGCGACCTTCTCCTCCAGCAGCTTCTCCTCACTCTCGCGAAGCTCAACGAGCGACTCGCGGTCAAAGCGAAGCTGAATCCTAGTGCGCAACAGATCATCCTGAGTGTGCTGAAGTAAGAGCTCCATGTCCATGATGTAGCTCCCAAACATCGGGTGGCAAGGGGAAGGAGTAGGGTGTCCATCGCAGTTGCGCCTCCCGTAGAACCGGAAACGGGAGTCTACTAACTCCGCCTTGTGCTCCTCACAAAGTCGGGCTAGCATCCTCTGTGTAGCAGTACAGAGACCGTCAACCCAGGTGGCCTCCTTGGTGGTGAAGACGAGCGTCCTGGAACTGGGAGACTTGATGTTCCTGCGAACTGACGACCTGATGAGCCAGCTCAGCCTTCCGACACCGTGAACATCAATCTGAGCTCCCTCAAACTCTGGAGCGGGGCGACCTAACAGCTTGGTCAACTCGAACAAGTCACTCTCGAACGTCAGCTTGCTATCCTTCTCCAACTGAACGAACTCGGTCCAGTGGAGTGCCATCTACAAATTTTTAAGCAAATTTTAAGTTAGTAGCTGACGAGTGTACCAAATTTTAAATGTAGTGGGCAACAAGTGAGTCGAAATTTAAGTTTAAAGAGAAGTGTGCACAATTTTAAGGGTACAAAGAAAAATATGATATTTAATGAGAGTAAAATTTTGTATAAGTAAGAGGATTGGAGATAAGCAGTTTTCAAAAATACTTCTTCCTTTCTCTTTAGAAATTCATCTTTTTGTATCATTTGACAACGACCATGCTAACTAAGGTTTCCTAAAGTCAGGATGGCTCTGATACCAAGTCTGTGGGGACCCCGGACTAGCTGTCCGAAATACCCGATTATGCTTAACACAACGATCCCGTGATCAGTCTGTCGTTGCACATAATCCGAATTGGATACCAAAGTTTACATCCATTACAGTACCGAATAAAAAGTCTTACATAAATGGTCATTTAGACCAAGTTCTTACATAGGTGCCTTCATGGGCCAAACCAAAATATCAGCGGAAGCTACGGCGTAGTAGACATCATATTCTAACGATGACGACCCGACAGGCAGCTGACTTGTGGAGATCCTTAGTTCGCATAGAAGTCACCATACTCCTGCTCGGCGTAGTGCTCCTCCTCGTAGTCTGGCTAGGACAATAGCCAGGGACGAAACCAATATGAGTACATTTGAATGTACTCGCAAACTACCCCAACATGAGTATGCACTAGTTTTATTTTAACTTTCAAACTTTTTTTTTTTAACATCTCTATATCTTTATTGAAAAAGGTAAGAAGAGTTTTATAACTGTTTTTAAAAGAAGTCACCATCTCTTTTGTTTCTCCAAAAACTTCTCCTTTTCCTGACCAGGGCTCACCATGGTCCATTTATTCCCACAACTTATACCACTCCATTTGGTATAGTTGTTTAACACCATCACCATTTCAGTTCTTTAAACTTAAAAGCTTTTCCAAAAACTTGCACATGATCTTAGGACAGCTTCCCAATTGTCCATATCCGAGGACTCGGCTATTCGAATAGTTTTGACCCTCTGCAGAGGTAGCACGCTTTTATCCCACATCCATCCGGTAACTCATCGTGTCAGCCACGTCCCGCCATACAAGGTGTATGCGAAGTTGAGCCACCGACCCTAGCCTCTCCTTTGCTCATGCTAGTATAGGATCCTACCCATATGATAATTCCCACCAACACTCAGTCCGGTCCCCGTCGGCAACCCTAAGTGTGAGGACTCATATGTTTTTCCCGGCGACCACATTTATGAAGTCTTCAATCCTCCTCCTTATCTTTCCATAGAGTTTGAGCGAGGACCCAGGTCAGGGGAGTTCACAAACCATCCCCTCATGCATAACGGAGTCATCTCCGTTGATGAGGTATCCCATACTAATAAGAGCAAATTATATGACTAAGCCCCGTTCCCATATGGGGGTAAATGTGGTCGCACAGATTAAGATTGGTTGTCATAGTACTAGGACACTGTGCATTTTTCATAAACATCAACATCTTTCGTTTCTCCACTTCAATACCGACATCTCGGTATTCCATAACCACACAAGTATTTTCAAAGGAGTTTTGAATAAACAACATTGTTTTCCATCCTAAAGTTTCATATAACTACTACATAGGGTGGCAAAATAATTTCCATACACTTTTTGAAAAGGTTTTGTAAACCATTGGTTTTAAGAGTAAATCATTTGATCAAAGTAGATGCATATATGTTTAGGTGCAAGCTCAGAGAGTAGCTTGCCTTGCTCGGCAAAGTGGCCTTGATCTTGATCTTCAGGTTCAACAAATTCCCCTCCTCGATAAATCCAGCAACGTTCTCGTCTAATCGATAAACAAACAAATACAAGCAATCACTAAACTATTCAAACAACATCACAACATCACAGTATCACAATCCTAAATGCTCTAAATAGCCACTGGAACATCAAACAATACAAATTGATTTCAAAACATTTGAATAAACATTATTTGTTTAAGTCCAAATTATGGCAGAAACTTGTTAAACAAGTTTAATTCCACAACTTGAGTTCTGTTGGTCACAAAAATACAAACTAAATTTCTATAGAAAGCTACTGATGTGTAGAAGACAACCCAATTTGAATTGGATCAATTGGAGTTACCAAACTCCCTACACATTGGTTTGAATCCAGTAGCTTAATAATCAAGTTTTGGCAATCAAATAAGTTCTGTTGTTTCAAAAATTAAATCCTTTTAGGGGTAAGTAAGCATGGCTATATGTGAGCTAACAAAATTGGTCCTAACCCATTTGGGTCAACCAATAAACATATTTGTTTGTTTTAGTCCAGAAGGGTTTATCTTAAAGTCAACAATTAATGTTGCTTAATTAATTCTACCAAAATTAGGGAGCTAATACAAGGCAGTACTAAGCTAGCAAAATTGGTTTGGAATTATTTGGACTAACAGAGTATCAGAAACAAACAAGTTTAGATTTTAAACCTTCTGTGGCACTTTCAATAATACTTTTTAATTATTTAATTAAATGACATGAGACCAATTGGGTTGGTTAAACAATTTCATAAGCTTTCCAGAACAATTGAGTTTGATTTATTTGGATTCCTAAATCTCAAGTTATTGATTTTTAAAGTTGATACCAGTATTGAAATTTGCAGAGAAATTGAATTAAGAAAATCTACTGTTGTGGATAATGCTGAGATTGCTGACATGGGGGTCCCACTGGTCAGCGGCACAGCGTACGCAGGGAAATTAATAAAACCCTGACGAGCGGGGCCCGCTCGTCAGTCTCTCTCTCTCTTTCTTTTCTAACCGAAACGGTAAGTTACCGTTGGATGGAGATCCAACGGTCCGCGACGAATCCATCGGCGACGACCATTTCTGGGCGGCGCCGTGGCTCCGGCGACGGCGAGGTTGGGCAAAACCTCACCTAGAGGGCTCGGGAAGGCTCGGGGACGGTGCAGGGCGACGGCGGAGGCTCGGGGAAGTTCGTGGTGCTACTGGAGCTTGCTGGGGCGGTGTGAATCGTCGACGCGAGCCGCTGAACTTCCACGGCCACGGCAGCGGTCTCCGGCGATGTCCTGGCGGCGTCTCTAGGCACAAAACAGAGGGGAAAAAGGCTCGGGTGAGTGCGGGGAGTACGGGGATCAAGGTGGCGTGGTCAGTGGAGGAAGGGGAGCAGTAGCACGGCACGGCCGTGTCGGCGTCCACCTTCGGATGCGGCGGAGCGTCGAGGAAGCTCACGGGCAGCTGGAGCTTCGAGGGCGTGGCTCCGCCCTCCTGGCGGTGCACTGAGGAGTGGAGAGAGTGAGAGAGGTCGGGGTGGAGTGAAGGGAGTGCACGGTGCGGGTGGGGTATTTATCGGCCGAGGTCGGTCCATGGTGGGTCGGGTGCAGGAGAGCTCCAGAGGGGCGGAGAGGCCGGCGAACGGTGTCTGGGGGTCCGGGATGGAGCTAGGGCTCGCGGCGTAGAGGATCGCGTGTCGAGGTGCCGCGGGCTGGGCCAATTTGGCCGGTCGCCGTCCAACTCCTCCGGCTAGCAACGGGGGACAGCGGCGTTAAGGCGAGGGGAGAGACTCTCCTCTGCCCGCAGAGAGTGCAGAGGCACGGAGGCGAGGGTGAACGCGGCAAGGGGGCCCTGGGGGGCCTGGGAGCGGCGACGACGGCCATGGCGACGGCGACACGCACACACACAGTGAGCTAGGGGAAGGTAGACGACGACGGTTTTGCAAAAAACCCCTGGCTCCTGTGCTCTGCTTCTTCTCCTTCTTCTTTCTTTTAATTACCTTTTAGTCCTTCTGTTTAATTGCAGCAGCACTTCTTGATTTAATTTGAGGCACTAAATCAATTTATAAAAATTTGGCAAAATTTGTGGGGCCTTCCCATAATGTACAGAAGCTCCACAAAAATTGGCATAAAATAATAAAATGTTTTGAAATATTTTCTTTTATAGTGTTTTAAATAAGGCATTTTAATTTATTTTTACTTTGTTTACTTTTGAATTTTAAAAGCTAGTTTGAAAATATTTTTGAGAGAGACAAGTAGTAAGGATGAAATGGGAGGGTTTGCAATACCACTCCACTAAATTTTGTTGGAAACAAAATGAGATCCTCACTTGGAGAATTTTATGTGACACTTGTCATTTATTTTCTTGATTTTTTTTTATTTTAATTCTCTTCTTTTCTTCTTGTTTTTAAATAGAGCAAACAACACACAAACAAGAGGAATTAGCAACACAAGCAAGAACATGAGATCAACACACATTATTTAACAAAAGTTTTTGTTGGTTCCCATTTTTGGAATTAATACTACTTGTTAATAATTTTGGGATGTTACAGTTGTTTCATGACATGAATCTCTTTTGTTGCAATTCATTTGGTTCTTGCAAAACAACTTTATTGTAAATATAGGCAAGCCAGGATGATTTCATATCAAGGGGAATATATATAATCATTTTCATGATTCACCAATCTCAAATATGTTAATCTAGCACTTTCTACTCTATGTCTCGCATATGCAATATTGATGTTTTTTCAAAATCATTTGCCTTTTGCGATACTTGTTATCTTTCTCGGAGCATCCCATTTATCACCTTATCCCTTGTGGATATTTTTGATGCTATGATGAGTGTGTGTTGGAAGTTCATCTAAATCCCTTGAAGATAAAATTGAGCTTTGTGCTATGGTTTTAAGCAAAGATCTTATTGGTGTATTTATGACTTCCTCTTAGAGATCATGTTCTCTAACTTTGTACCTATTTTGTGTGTGCATGTTTCTTTATGGACTTATATCTTCATGATAGGTGTCTACTTAGAAACTTATACACATAAGGGTAGTTACATCTTTAATTGGTATTTCAATTCTTTAGTGACCACCTTTTATTGCTTTTGATTAGTTGGTGGTTTCTAATAGGCACAAGTTTTGTTTTTCTTTTGATATTTATTTTTGCATCTTAATAAGCTTGTGGACCTATTTGCTACATCTTCTTTGTGTTATGTTTATGGAAAGACATGATATGCACTATGTGCCTCTTATATTGAAAGACGTCCTTTCATCTCCTAAATATGTCTTTCTATATCATACCCATCTCTTTTCGGTCAAGTTTCTCTGTTTGTTGCTCCTTGATCTTGTTGCTCAACATTTGTTTTGTTGCAAGTTGCATTGCTTCGTTTATCATCTATGCTCTCTTGCACGTGTTTGTGTTCAAAATTATCTAGGAGGGAGTGAGGATTCCATGTTGTGCACACTATATTGAAATACAAATCCTCATTGTGCATGTACCTTGGGGAGTTCCCTCTTGATTTTGAGAACACTTTTTGGATCTTTTGATTGCTTGCTTCGTTCGTCGAAGTATCTTTCTATTTGATATTCTTTTGCAATTTTTGGATCCTCAATATAGTTTGATCTCCCTCCATCTATTCGTCATTGGATATGTGCATTTGATTTCACTCATATCATGAGAATGCACACATTATGGGGTAGCTCTTATTATATTGGCCTTCTTAATTTTTATCCATTTCGACAATGGATGCCAATGGGGGAGAGATTTAGAGGGTTTTAGGGAACATGGTTTTGTTCCCTTGCATCCTTGCTTTTTGCGTTGCATGGTTGCTTAATTCCTTATATAAACCCTCGTAAAAGGGATTGTCATCAATTGCCAAAATAGGGGAGATTGAAAGTGCATGTTGCCCCCATGCGTGGTTTTGGTAATTAATGGCAATCCTTATGGACTAATGTTTGCATTGAGATATTCTTGTAGATCGCTTGTCTATAGGAAAAGATTGGAGTTCATGAGTTGGACTCTAGAAAAGGTTCGAGATCATGTGTTGGACTCTAGAAGCTTACATGGTAAAGTGTGGCTTGAAAAAAAAGATTGAGGAACATTCATGTTCATCTCCAAGCCATCATATATATTTAGAAGATATAAGTGCAAGTTCAATATGAATCATCTCGGAAGATATCATTTGATTGAAGCTTGCAATGGATACATGAAGACGGAGCATTTGGAGAAGTCTTCATCAAGCAATGTGCTAGCAAGCACGATCAAGAAAGATGTTCCAACTTGAAGAGATCAAGATCGTCATCATCTAGCTCAAGTGGAATGCGCAAGATAAAGGTATAACCTTGATAGGGTTTCTATTTTACGGTCTCATGGTGTTAGTGGGAGACCGGGTTATAGGTTAGACGCCGTACTATCAAGAGGGGCTCTCAAGTGAGTAACTTGATCGCATCTTTGTGGAGAGCTCAAACCTCTGCATTCTTGTCATATCATCTTTCTTGGTTCTTATTTGTCTTTTATCCATGTGAGAATTTAGAGCTTGTGTTCATCTCCATATCAAGCTCTAGTTCATCAAAAACGGATTTCATATGAATATTTTGTTGCGTTTTTTATGTTGGAGGTTTTACCGGTCATTCTTTTCTAGAGAGGTTTTACCTTTCTATATTTGGTTTTATCCTCCATCTTTGGACTATGATGTTTCTCTATATAATCTTGTCGTGCTCGTTGTGGTGATTCCAACGAGCCCAAGAACATCGAAAACGGAGTTCGTATGTAAGAGATATCACGTTTTTCGTGTGTGTGTTTCCGGAATTCCGAGTCACTCGGCATTTTCCGAACTCATTCCGAACTGGTTCCGAGCTTAACTTTTGCTCTCTAATGTCTGTCCAAAATCAGTTCGTTTTTCATCCGGATTATTCCGAGCCAAATCCGAATTCATTCCGAACGGCACGAATCTGTACCAAACGGTCGGATTTTTGGGACCTATATATTAGGGTTTTCTTCCACAACGGTTCCCCAACTTCCTGAGCTCGTTTTTCCCCTCTCTCTCCTCCATTGTTGACCTTTGGAAAAGCTTGCCTACCTCTCAATCCCTCCCATGATTCTTGCATATATTTGAGGGAAAAGTGAGAGGAGATCTAGATCTACAATTTCACCAATCCATCTCTCCTCTAAGTGAGGGGAACCTAGTAGATCTTGATCTTAGAGTTCTTGGTGTTTCTCCTGCATTGTTTTTCCTCTCTTATTCCTCATAAGCATTCGTTGCTTTGTTGGAATTTGACAGTGAAGGACTTAAGCACTTCTTGTGTTCTTGCCATTGCATTTTGTTGCATTGATTTCCTCTCTCCACGAGGTTTCATGGAAGTGAAAGTTGGTGAGCTTGTTACTATTGGGTCGTTGGACCCTAGACGGTGTTCTTGAGGCCTTTTGTGGTCTAGGCCTTTTGTGGCTAGTTGGGACCTTTTGTGGTCACTTGGGAGCTCCCAATCCTTTTGTTTGTTGTGCCTCAAGATTGTTGTAAAGGCTCCGGATTCCGCCTTGAAGGTTTCCGATAGTGGAAGGTGAACCGATCTTTTGGACAAGGTTCATCGGAGAATAGGGTGAGGCCATTTGCGATGTTTGAGTTTGAAACTCACACCCCTCCAACGAGACGTACTCCCCTAAAAAGGAGGAACTCGGGAATACATCATCGTCTCCGCGTGCCTCGGTTATTTCTATACCCGAACTCTTTACTTATGCACTTTACATTGTGATAGCCTTCGTGCTTGAAGTCTTATATCTCGCTATCACCTTGTTACTTTTCTTGCTTAGCATAAGTTGTTGGTGCACATAGGTGAGCCTAGAATATTTAGGTTGTGTGCTTGTTAAATTAAAACACCTAGTTTTATTCCGCATTTATCAAGCCTAAACCGGAAAAGTTTTAATCGCCTATTCACCCCCCCCCCCTCTAGGTGACATCCTTGTCCTTTCAGATATGCCCTAGAGGCAATTAATGATATTTTATTTGGCATATCTCGATTGTTCATAATATGTTTTATACCATGCTATAACTGTATTGAGCGGAAACATTAATACACATGTGGTATGTAAACAACCAGGTCCCTAGTATCCTCTTTACTAGTCCATTGAGATCAACAGATGATCAAGGTTTCCTGATCATGGACATGGATGTCAATTGATAATGGAGTCATATCATTAGGTGAATGATGTGATGGACGCGCACCAATATATAGGAGAACGTAGTACTCAAACCTTCGACCGTGAGATCTATTTAATCGCTATCTCTGGAGGCTGCCTTGATTGCATCAAACGTCATACTTTAAATAGGGTGACAATAAAGGTGTCGCATATCAGGTATTTGAAGTAATAGGTTGAGGCGTAGGATCAAGAGCGGGATTTGCCAATCCACATAGCAGGATAGATACTCTGGGCCCACTCGGTGAGATTACATCAATGAGCTTGCAAACATGTGACTAGGTCACGAGGATATAATATCACAGACGAGTAAAGATAGTATTGTCGGTAATGAGATCGAGCTAGGTATCGTGATACCGAAGATCGAGTCTCGGACAAACTAAGTACCACCAGGCAAAAGGAATGGGACTTGACATTTAAGGTTCAAACGATGAAAGATATTCGTGGATACACAGGGGATATCATGGGTTTCCAGATCACGCTGCTAGTCATTGATCGGAGAGAGGTCTCGATCATGTCTGGAGTGATCCTGAACCTTAGGGTGGCACACTTAAGAGTAGACGACGGTTTAAATAAGATTGGATAAAGAAGAGAAAATAGAGAAGGGTTCCGGAAGCGTTCCGGGACATATCCGATAGAGTTCGGAGGCGACGAAATGGTTTTTGGAGCCGTAATAAATTAGATAATATGTATTTAATATTAATTAATGTAATTAATGATTAAATATATTTTATTTTATTTTATTTCGAATTTTAAAGGCAGCCCAACCTTAAATGGGCCAACTCCCGGAGGAGAAGGCCCATAGGGGGGAATTCCCCCCCCCCCAAAGGGAGGCGCACCAAGGGAGGTGGCCGGGTGGGCCACATGGTGCCCACCTAGGCCGGCGCACCATGCTGGTGCGGCTGGTGTGGGGTTTAGTCCAACACCGCCCGTCCAGCAAGGTTGGCAGACTCCCTCTTCCATTATATAGGGGTGCCCACTGCCTTTGGAAAATGCATCCTCCTCTCTCTCTCATCCGTTTAAGTTGTGACTCCGCAATTGGAGCTACGCACGGGTTGAGAAGTTCTCTCCACCATACGCACACCGTCGTGCTGCTGGGTCCAAGTCTTCTGCTTCCGCTGCTTCGCTGGACTGGAGCCCGGGGTCGCCGTCTACACCGTACGTGTGTAGAGCTACGAGGTGCTGCACGTGCGGCACTTGGAGGAGTTCGTCTTCACGACCTTGAGGTCGGATACGTCGGCTTCATCGGCAACGCTTGTGTGGGAGCGTAATCCCCGCTTTTCGGTCTACAAGGGTATGTATATCGATCCCCTCCGTTACTCTATATCTGCATAGTATTAGATCTTGGCTTTATCGGTTATTGTATATAGGAAAATTTTATTGTTTTCTGCATACGATCCCCTTCAAAGAGTTCTAGAATGGGCTGGGGAAGGCATAAGTATCTTCTTCCTTTCGCATGTCCTCGGACAGCCTGCCGGGTTGATCTCCGAAGTTGACAATGTCTCTTTGGTGACAACGTGCGTGTTAGCGCCTGGTACTATCCCCACAAATGGTGGTGACGGTAGTGTTGTCTTGGGTGGGGTAAGCAGATGAGGATCGGGTCCCTCGTTGTGACAAGGATCCCGTGTTGCTTACGACTTGGGTGGATGTGCGGGGTCGTGGAGAAGTACTCGGAATGTCTTGAGAACCCCAAACCGGACCAAACACACCAAGGAGTGCGTAGAGAGATGCATGGATGGGCCTACTCTTGGGAAAAGTGACGCACCTCTGCAGAGTGTAAAAAGATTCATAGCAGCTATGCCCGTGTTCCCGGAAGGAGCTACGATCGCGGCGGGAAAGGGGTCTTAATTGACTCTCATACCTGTGAGGGTGGAGGAACAAAGTTTTCAAAATAAAAGCAATCTTTTCAAGAAATGTTTTCCAAAAACTTGCATTTACGTCTACGACTCTTTAGAGTCATGACGAGGGACAGTGTATTAAAATAAAACTCTTTTCTATAAAATCTGGACTTGCTGAGTAACGCTCGTTACTCAACCTTCCCTCCGTTGACCTTTTGCTTAGACTGTGAAATGGTGGAAGCTGGAGAAGAAGGGTCAATCTACGGAGACACCGAAGTGTTCTACGAGGCACCTGATCTGTCTGGAGGCATAGAAGGCGTCGACTACATCATCGCCTACGGAGCTGAAGAAGAAGAGGAATTAGAGGAGTGATAATAAGAGTCTAGTATTAGACGAGAACTGAGCCGAACAGCCCTAGGTAATAGGTTGTTGAGCGAGGATGGTTCTCAGTTTACTTCTGCAAGTTGCACGGTGACTCTCTCGAGTTGACCACTGTTTCTTACATCTTCCTCAGTTACCCGAGGAACAAGTTGAATTTGATATACATCTTTGGCTTGTAATCTGTAGCAGTTTGCAATAAAGTGTAAGAGTTGGACCCACAATGTTTCTGTTGTACTACTCTGAGGGATGTAATATTTACGAATAAGGACTTTCGTGAGTGTTATATCAACGACTTGTGCACTACAACATGCAGCGGTGTGCTGGGTCACCGCATTAGCCGTATCAACTTGCCAGATGAATGCACTCTAAAGCGAAGGCATATCAAAGATATTAGCAGATGTCAAGTCTGCCTTGCAAAAGATGAGGATCTGATGCATGCTCTTATTCATTGTTTGTTGGATGTATGCCCAAGAAAGTAATGATTTATACATCTGATTCGTATATTATGTTTCATGTTTCTATACTATAATTGTTGTGGCTCCTGAATGTGAGATTCAGAGGAAAACTCATACGCACGTGTGGTAAACATGAACAGTTAACATATACCCTAGTCTCGTATATAGACTATTTTGTTAAATGCGAGATGACCGTGCTTTTCTGGTCATGGACATTGTTTATGTCTGCATCAACGAATGGCATATTGTTGGTGGAACAATATGGCTAGGTAGATCCAAATTGTTCGTATACTAAGAGAATCCATTAAAGTGTTTTGTCCTTAGTCTTATCACATAAAATTATTGTATAACGTATCCGTAGACCATGAGGTTATTAAGGTTGTGTATGTACTAGGTGTTGCTTTGGTACTGTCAACCGTCACGGCCTTAATTGGTTGATCATAAGGGCAGTCACTGGGTAACACTGTGGGTATGCATATATCTCAATGTTCCAAGATGGGATATTACTCCTCCGTTAAAAGAGAGATACTTTCTCACGGCCTTAATTGGTTGATCATAAGGGCAGTCACTCTGTGGGTATGCATATATCTCAATGTTCCAAGATGGGATATTACTCCTCCGTTAAAAGAGAGATACTTCCTAGTCCCACTCGGTATGAGATATCCAATATGTGCTGCAGACAATGCACAATGAAGTTTCATTGTGTGGGATATCGAAATACGGAACGAGAAAAAGGAAACTTGTTGGTTAACGAGATAGACAAAGATATGGTGAGTTAGACTCATGGGAATTATCAAATGGATCTATATCTCGGGCGAAGTTCAAAGTATCGCGAGTAATGGGATTGATATATTATAACAACAGGTTCAACAGAGATCATTCGTTTAACAGTAGTGATCATTCAGGTTGTCCTCGATCTCTGACCCTGGTCAGTGACTGGATAAGTTTCGTTTCTATTATTGTCAGATTTATTCCGAGGGTTTATATAAATGGAAATATTTATCCGAAGGTTTTTGTCGGCGGACACTAGGAGTCCCGGATCATATAAATAGGTTTATATGATAAGTAATTAATTCCGATAATATTTTCTGTAAAAGAATACTCCCTCTGTTTCTGAATGTAAGGCGTATAGTTTCGATAATATTTTCTGTAAAAAAAGTTAGGTAACAACGTTATACATGACACATGAATCCCTGTTTATCACCTTCCACAAATTGTTGTAAAATGCACCGTAAAAACGTCGCAGAGAAAAAAGATATGGAACATCATTGAGTATTGGAACATCGTCCGTGTAGCGGAACCGTACATCGGTACATGACACCTATTGATTTGATCTTCCTTGAATCTTAGTCCGTGTCGGGCTTGCATGGCAGTTTCTCCATCTGTCTACCCTCTGGAACGCTCCTGGAGATCTCCAAAATCCCAGACCGAGTAGAACTTTTCTGGTAGAGTTCGAATAGAATCCGTACAAGTTTAGATCCGGCGAATCAGTTTCCGCAATATAAAATACACAGGGGGACGGCGCCGGCAACACAAAGCGACGGAAATAGAAGAAACCAATCGATCGATTTCCTTTTATTATTTGCCCCCTACGTGCTTGGTGGCCATGGATTACTTGCCGATGATGTCGAGTATGGCGGCGTCGCCGGAGGGGGCGAAGGTGGTGGACGCGTACAAGAATGCGCTCGCCACCGCGGCCACGGTGAGCGCGTACGCCATGCTTGCGCGCGGCATGGCACGGGAGCTCCTCCCCGACGAGCTGCGCGCTGCGGTGAGCTGGGGCGCGTCCTTCGTGCGCTCCCGCCTCAGCGCCCGCAAGAAGGAGCGCCACACCATCGTCATCCGCCGCTCGGTCCAGAAGAAACCATGCCCGTTCGACGGCGGACCCAGCGGCCAGGACGACCTCTTCGACGCGGCGCGCACGTACCTGTCTACCAAGATCGATCCCCGCAACATGCCCCGGCTCTGCCTCTCGCGCTCCCACATCACTGAGCCGGACGGGAGCAGCAGCTGGAGCACGCTCCTGAGCATGGAGGATGGCGGCTCAACCACAGACAACTTTGACGGCGCTGAGTACCACTGGACGTACATGGACGCTGGTGGCGACGACGACAGTAGGGGCAAGGGCGGCTGCGAGACCCTGGAGCTCAGCTTCGACGCCGAGCATGCAGACACCGCGCTCGAAAAGTACGTGCCATTCATCATGTCTACGGCGGAGGAGCTGCGGAGCCAGGACCGCGCGCTCAAGATCTTCTTGAACGAAGCGGGGATGTGGCACGGCATCAACCACCACCACCCGGCCTCCTTCGAGACGGTCGCCATGGACCCGGCACTAAAGCAGGCAATCCTCGACGACCTCGACCGGTTCCTGAAGAGGAAAGAGTACTACCAGCGGATCGGTAAGGCTTGGAAGCGCGGGTACCTGCTCTACGGCCCCCCGGGCACCGGCAAGTCCAGCCTGGTTGCCGCCATGGCCAACTACCTCCGTTTCAACCTCTACGACCTCGATCTCTCCGGGGTCTACGACAACTCGTCCCTGCAGAGCCTACTCATCGACATGTCCAACAAGTCCATCCTCGTCATCGAGGATATTGACTGCAGCTTCGACACCATGTCGAGGAAAGGTCGCAAGGACCGCAAGGTATCGGAGACGGCCGACGTCGTGGACGACTCCGTCGAGGACGAGTTCGACGGCCGAGACCACCGCGCGGGAGGTTACCACGAGGAGCGCAAGATAACACTTTCGGGGCTGCTCAACTTCATCGACGGGCTGTGGTCGACGACCGGCGAGGAGCGCATCATCGTCTTCACCACCAACTACAAGGACCGCCTCGACCCGGCACTGCTGCGGCCGGGGCGCATGGACATGCACGTCTACATGGGCTTCTGCTGCTGGGAGGCGTTCAAGACGCTGGCCCGGAACTATCACCTCGTCGACGACCACGCTCTGTTCCCGGAGATACAGGAACTGCTTGCGGTGGTGGACGTGACGCCGGCCGAGGTGTCCGAGATGCTTCTAAGGAGCGAGGACGCCGATGTTGCGCTACGGGTGCTTACGGAATTCCTGCAAGAAAGGACGGGGGCAACAAAAGAGCCAAAGCACAAGCACGACGTAGCACGGTAGTAGAGATGGCAATGTTGTAATATATCGTATACTGTTTATTTTCCACTTTTTTTGAAAGAATTCTTGAAGGTACACTACTATAAATAAATTTACACTTTTCCTATTCTACAGCTAGCTGTTTTCTAATTGGGAAACAGCTACTTTTTGGACCGTTCGATCTTCTGTCCGAATCTCAACACTATCGCCCTCAATTCTCCGAATCTTTGACAAAAAGGACCACTTCAGCGAGTGGATTGTCAAAAAAGATCACCTACCAAAAAAATTGTCAAAAAAGACCACCTGCACCGTGGCGGCAAATGCGTTAGGCGACACGTGTCTGCTGCCGCCACCGACGGCGGCCACCTGAGGCAGGGCGGCACGTTGTGTGAAAACAGGAAATGGTGGGCCCAGCCGCCATGCCCTGTGGCAGCAAGTTGCGATCATGCATGTTGCATGTCCTGCGGCAAGCGTGCATGGCAATGCTGCCACTGTGGCAACCGTGCGAGCGTCAGCTTGCCTCCATGCCCGGTGGCGGCTGGTCCCACCCAGCCCCATTTTCCGTACCGGCCCAGGTGAAATTTCCGTGAGAGGGATGCTGCCTCTGACCGTGGCGGCACGTGCCACGTGTCGCCTGGGTGGCCTGCCCCCACGGTGTAGGTAGTCTTTTTTGACAATTATTTTGAGAGGTGGTCTTTTTTGACAATGCACTCGCTGAAGTGGTCCTTTTTGTCAAAAATTCCAATTCTCCTCTCTTCTCTGTCTCTTTTGAGTCAACGAGTCATTTTCTTCTCTGAGTTTTTTTTTTTCATTTTCGTGCTCCAATCTGGCGCTCTTCTCGTCTTTTCGCTAGGGGGAGAGAGGGTCGGAGGCGATGGCGAGAGCCGAGAGGTCGTTGCCGCAGCAAAGCTAATCCGGCGCTGGTGGGGGCGGTGCTTCCCGAGCCAAGGATACAGCCGTCGGAGAGAGCGGCGACCGCGGAACCGGCGCTTGATTCGTTGGAGAGAGTCGCCGCTCCCCTCCATCGCCGTCCAATGGCAAAGACATCGTTATTTCGCGAGCGTGAAACGCTTGTGCATGGCCGTCGAGATGGGTATCCTTCCTCCCTCCCTCCGCGCTGCTCTGTCCTCTCTCTGGTTTCGTTTTAATTTAGCTCGCATCGCGTTCGGATGTACTGGAGCTCTTGGAGTTTAGCGTCAGGGAGCCCTTCTCATTCGTTGTAGTCTCGCTCTGATGCTTTTGTGTTTGAACTTGCTGAAGATTAGTTTATGATTAGTTTTGGTGATTATATTAGGCTTTAGATAATTTTAGGTTGGTAATAATTGCTTATTAGCGCAGCTGCGCTATTTGGACAGAACGAGCGCTCACTCTACGCGACAGGACAGCTAGGGACTGCCGCACTGGTCGTCCGCAATGATCCACCGCATCCCGCGCGTCCTCGCCAAATCATCCACCAATCCCGCCTCCATCTCAGCCCCGCCTCCACCTCCGGCCGCCGGCGCGCGTTCATCTTCGACCGCCGGCGTGCTCCGCCTCGCCCCGCCCCCATCTCCGGCCGCCACGCGCTCCGCCCGCACCCATCTTTGGCCACCACCGCGCGCTGTCCCGGCACCTTGCTCCGGCCATCATGACGCGTCGTCTCCCTGCACCACGACGCTCCATGCTCCGTGGCTCCCTCGCTGCCGGCCCACACCACCGCGCCGCCTCCCGATCTTCAGGCGTGTTGCCGCCGGCTACTACCACAGGTCGCGCCGCCCTCCCGACAGCGACGACCACCATATCCACGCCGGTGGCCTGCCTCCCGTCTGCGGGGTCGCTGCTCGACCTGGTGGAGGACCGTGCTCCTCCATGGTATGCTCCCGCGCCGCTAGACGCGTCCCGCCGACGTCCTGACTGCTCCGGCGCCGCGCGCGTGTCACAATGCCCCCAGGAAACTGGCCCCCGTACGCGTGATGGGGCATGCGGCAGCAGGAGCGGCGCTAGCTGGGGCCAGCGGTTTGGGGCCTGCAGAGACCACCGCCGGCCTGGAGATCATAGGCAGGTCGTGATTCTGGGCTTCGAGCCATGGCCATGCTTTGGCAGAGGTGGCACGAACTGGAGCAAGCATGGCTCTTTTACACAAAAAATCAGATGGTAGCTCTTCTCCATCGATTATTGAGAAGGACCAGGAGATAAGAAAGCTCGTTCAGAAAAAGAAGAGAAAAAGCAAGTGCATCTTCTGACTGTGTTACCACGAGGTATGCCTGCACCTAGTGGCGGTGATCTTCTGTGGACAATGCACTTAGCCTAATACCGGTGCTAACTTGTCTAAGATTGTTGCGAAGTTGCATAGGAATATTATTTGTGACAGCACCTAGAGTGTTTCCCGATAGAGTTGCGTCGCTACGCATCAGAGTTGCTACTAGTGTTGTGAAGTTGTATACTCGTGTTTTGAATTTGTTTACCGATATTGTGCAGTTAATCACCAGTGTTATGAAGTTGCCTACAATTTTTTGATCTTGTTTACCGATGTTGTGAAGTCGCCTACCAATGTTGTGAAGTTTCCTATTGTGTTTTAAAGTTGTCCACCGATGTTATGAACTTCTCTACCGGTGTTGTGAAGTTGTCTAGTGATGTTGTGAATCTAGCTTCTTCGTCTCACCAAAGTTGCGTTGTTGCACATCAGAGTTGCTCCGTTTCACAACAGAGTTGCATCTTTGCGCATCAGAGTTGCCTACCAGTGTTACGAAGTTGCATACCCGTGTTTTGAAGCTGTCTATCGATGTTGTGAAGTTGCCCACCGGTGTTGTGAAGTTTCCTACCAGTTTTTTGAACTTTTTCTACCGATGTTGTGAAGTTGTCTAGTGCAGTGGTGAATCTAGCTTCTTCGTCTAACCAAAGTTGCGTCGTTGCACATCGGAGTTGCTCTGTTTCACAGTAGAGTTGCATCGTTGCGCATCAGAGTTGCCTACCATTATTGCGAAGTTGCATACTCATGTTTTGAAGTTGTCTAGCGATGTTGTAAAGTTGCCCACCGGTGTTATGAAGTTGCCTACCAGTTTTATGAACTTTGTCTACTGGTGTTGTGAAGTTCTCTAGCGCAGTTGTGAATCTAGCTTCTTCGTCTCACCAAAGTTACGTGAGGGAGCTTGGCGCGGTGCGAGCAATTCTGGACTGTTTTGGGGCCGCGTCTGGACTGTTGGTCAATTTCGATAAGAGCGCGGCCATGCCGATCCGGTGCCCGCAAGAGATGCTTGACACGATCGCTCCAGCTCTTCAGTGCCCAATCAAGCAGTTGCCTTGCACTTACCTGGGACTCCCGCTATCGCTAAAGAAGCCGAGCCGTGCCGACCTGCAGTCTGTCCTCGACAGGATTGCGAGGAAGCTGCCGTTCTGGAAGGCCAGGCTCCTAACCAAAGACGGTAGAGTGGTGTACGTACAGGCCGTCATGACTGCCTCTGTCATCTACCAGCTATTGGCCTTGGACTTGGAACCGTGGTTCTTCAAGGCGGTGGATAAGCTCCGACGTGGGTTCCTGTGGGTTGGAAGGGAAGAGGCCAGAGGCGGCAATTGCCTTGTGGCATGGCCTGCGGTGTGCAAGCCGAAGCGTATCGGTGGGCTGGGCTTCCATAACCTGAGATGGCTCAACGCGGCACTTCGCACGCGTTGGCTCTGGCTGCAAAAGACTGATCCTGCCAAATCTTGGGCCGGCCTGCAACTCCGCGTTCTGCCCGAGACAACTGCTATGTTCAACGCTTCGGTGTTGATCACGGTGGGGAACGGAGCCCAGATTAGCTTCTGGGAAGATCCGTGGATCCAAGGCAGAACGGTGGACTCGCTCGCACCGGCGGTGCTGGGCTTGGTCCGCCCTGGAATCGGGCAGAAGAGAACGGTGCAAGAAGGCCTGATCAGTAACGCTTGGGCTCGCGATATCGTCGGGGAGCTATCTGTAGATGCAGTGGTGCAATATCTCAAGCTCTGGGAGGCTGTCAATATCGTGCCGCGGGTTGGGGATCGGGATAGCTTCAAGTGGAGGTGGACGGCTTCAGGGAAGTTCAGTGCCAGAACTGCGTACAACGCTTTTTTCGAGGGACAGACGATCATGCCAGACGCACACCAGGTCTGGCACTCGTTTGCACCGCTGAAAATACGGATGCATGTTTGGTTTGCGCTTAGGGACCGATGCTGGACAGCGGATCGGCGGCTACGAAGAGGACTGACCTCCCACACCCTATGTCCCCTCTGTGCTGCTGCTGACGAGACCATGGAGCACCTCACGATGCGCTGCTCATTCACCGCTGCTGTTTGGGCTGGTGTCAACGCTAGACTGGGGTATCTCTGCCTTCTCCTTACGCGCTCAGCGCTCTCGCCACCTGGTGGCCGGCTGCGGTGCAGCGCCTAACCAAGAAGGACCAGAAGACGGCAAATTCCCTGATAATGTTGATCATCCACTCGCTGTGGCTTGAGCGGAACACTCGTGTGTTTGAAGGGCAGGCAGCTAGGGTCGATAGAGTGCTGGATGGTATCATCGACGAGTGGAGGCTTTGGGCAGCCTGTAGGTGTAGAATGCTGCGAGAGTAGTTTGTATATGTTTCAGTAGGTGCCGCACCCCTATGTGGTGCTGGCCGTGGGTGTGTGCTCGCTCCAATAGCGGCAAGTTGTAAACTTTCCCCCAGTATGCTTAATAAAGAAATGCGCAGATCTCCAGCGGATTCTCTAAAAAAAAAAGAGTTTCTCTGTTTCACAATAGAGTTGCCTCATTCCGCATCAGAGTTGCCTACCAGTATTGCGAAGTTGCATACCCGTGTTTTACAGTGGACCGGACGACATCGTTGGGTGTGGTCATCAGGAACAGCGCGCGGCGTGGTCCAAAGAGGCTTGGGAGTTGGACCAGGCGGGCTGAGCGTCCAGATCGACGTTTGAGCGCGCGTGCGCCCTCTAGACGTGTCCTCGTATGCACAGACTGGCGGTGTGCTCGTATGTGGGATGAGTTAGAATCTAGTCATTTTTTGTGTTCAGTATATGAGAATTTTTGGGCTGCATTGTACTCCTTTTTGTTAGCTTACTGTGAAATTGCTAATTCACAAAATGCTCTTATGGGCTTTTTGATCTTGTGCATTAGGTTGGCCCTAGTGAAATGCTTTTCTTTGTGATTAATTTGAATATATTTGCATCCTCTCAAATTACTTTTGTGTGTAGATTTTTGTTCAACCAAGCTTGGGTCAGTTTGTAAGGCAAGAATATAGATAGACTGGGAGATCTATATGATCTGTTTTTTTTCTGATTGAGTAAACTAATGTGCGTAAAGCGCAAATTAATATCAATGTAAGTAACCACAGAATCATAATATATATCAGCTCCGCAAGTGCATGCTCTAATAATACCTAGACCAGCGGAAGAAATTTATGTTAATTTCTTACAATTGATTTCGGCAGCACACTGAAACAGAGCTAGCAACTTCTGTTAGCTGGAAGTAAAAGCATGTTATAGGCATATGCTAGATACAGAGCATACCTGATTCAGTCATTCAGTGCTCTAATTGCTCAATGATTGCTTGCTCAGGTATGCGTTTGCTCCTGGAATCCCTGATGGGTTTGATTTTCAAGTTGTATAGATATTCACGTACTTTAGCTGTCTTGGTAAAGTTTGTGGAGACTTTACCAAAATCAATCGTTATTGTAAGCTATAGCTTAGTGCTGGGAAGGCAGACAAGGTAGCATATTGATAGATATTGGAGGGACTTGTTTTAGCATTGCTAGCATACTGCATACCAACTCGAGAGGGCTGGCCGTAGGCCAAACGTGTAATGTTCAGGAACAAGAAAATCATACTGATAGATTTTGCTATGCTGTTCTGGGATCAATTTTATTTTCTGTTATTTCCTGACGATGATAAAGTTGCTACCACATCGGTTTCAGGGGGGGTGGGGATTTTTGTTAGCGGTGGGAAATTTAAAATAATAGGAAAAGAGTGAAGTATGATGTTAATGCTAGGCGACTAGGTGTATCTATTGGCAAAGGTTGGTGAGAAAGCCCTGGACAGAACTATGGGTGAGGTTGCAGTGCTGCTCCTGGCACAAACAGTGTTGAATGTTGTGATGCCAGCGCATGTGTGAGGAGAAAATTAAAAGTGACTGGTGGAGATTTAGTCTGCTAATCGATTGCAGCTAGCATATATGATCTGTTCGTGGGTAGGAATATATATTCAAATCGATTGAGTTTTTTACTATGTGAAAATCATTACGTCGGGTTAATGGGCATTTTCTTCCTATGCTGGTACTTTTTCTCTCTACTAGACTCTTATGGTCTGCTATTGGAAGATCTCACTATCAATCACAGAAAAGCTCCTAGACCAAAAGGTTTTGATTTCTCAGTCCCTTGGTCCTAATTTTCTCGGTCTTTCTTTGTTCTTCAGTTTTGTTTCAGTCTATATTTTCTTAAGTCTCTCATTACTTTAGTATCTCATTATATTTTCTTAAGTATCTCACTTCTTCAGTATCTCATTATATTTACTGGCAAAAAAACGTATCTCATTATATTTCTTAAGTCTCTCATTACTTCATTATTTTATTCACTTCATTTCTCTGCATTTCTTCAGTCTCTCATTATATTTTCTTAAGTCTCTCAATCTTTCATTATTTTAGTCCCTTCTCACTAAGTTTCTTCAGTCTCTTATTTCCTTAGTCTTCCATTATTTCATTTCTTCAGTTCATTTTCCTAAGTCACTCTTTTTATATTTCCTTCAGTTCTTCACTACCTCAGTCACTCATAATTTGCGTTTCACTTGCCTAAGTCCTTCAGTTCGTTTTGCTAAATATCTCTTTATATAATTTTATTCAGTTCTTCATTACTTCAATCACTCATAACAGGCATTTCACTTGCCTAAGTCCTTCAGCTCATTTTCCTAAGTCACTCTTTATATTTCCTTTAGTTCTTCGTTACTTCAGTCACTCATAATTGGCACTTCACTTGCCTAAGTTTCTCATTAATTCAGTTCTGAATTTTCACTTTTCTTAGTCTTCTGTTCTCATTCTATCTTTCTTTATTATGGATTCTCTCTTTTCTTAGTTTCCAGTTAATCTTTGTAGTATCAGTCTTATTTTCTCAGTATTTCTTCTCTTAGTCCTATCATTTCTAAGTGTTGTTTCTTTGTACAGATATATGTTCATTTTTTCATCGTCAAAATCAAGAACGTTGCTGGTGTTGATGCCATATAGGAAGGTAGCAGCTGTATGGCGCTATTTTTATTCAGGGGAATTAAAGACAAAAGGCAGATTATATCTTGCCTTTGTTTGTGCTCATACCGATGAGGAAATGGTAAGCACATGCCGAATCCATGAGTTGTGCTAGCTGCTTTAGTTTGTACGATTCAAATAAATAACTGTATAATGGCATGAATGGCTTAATTTATATTCTATCATTGTATGTGCTTATGCATATCCTTGATTTCAGGCATTATAATTTGCAACTTTCATGCATAACTTCATCCTCATGTTTGTGCTAGGTGGGGATTGGAGGTCCCATTGCTGCTTTTGATGACAACTTTGTTGGGATGAACTGCTCTACTACCAAACAAAGAAAGACCCCATATATATGTGATATGTAGGCCTTCAATTCGTAAATTTGTGTGGTTTCGCTGGATGGTCAGGTATGTGCACTTCTAGTTTTGATGAATCACACCCTCTTTTTTGGCTTACTCATGCTTCTCTTTAACTGCATCCTATACTACCTCTTCCTGTCCTATTTCTATTTGAGTTTGTGTATGGTGTATCATTCTGAAAGCCAAACAGCATCCTCCGAGGTTTACAAATTTGTCCCCAAAACTGCCCCATTAATTAGCTATTATGTACTTGTGTAATTTGTTTACTTCTCCTGTTGCTCTGCATCTGTGGTCATCTCTTCATGTAGCCCAACAATCTGCATTTGCACTGTACTAGATTACAATTGTTCTCTTACGCTGGCGCTAATACATATTTCTGCTACACTCTTTAACTTGCATTGAACCAGACCCATGGTGAAATTGTTATTGATTTTCTTAAAAGTCTCTGCTGTGAAATATCTCCAACTATTTGGTGCTCCCTTGTTCTACATTTCCTTTGTTTAATAGCTCATTTTATGTATGATCTGTGATAGCGTTTCTTTTGTGGATTTATAACACTGATTTTTCCACATCGTGATGCAGTGTTAATAAAGAGGTTGATGACGCTGTAAGAGAAAGAATTGAAAGTCATTTTTGAGAATCATGTACGGCTTGTGATATTTTTCTCTGTCATGTTCGATGGGGACTTGTGGTGTGGTTCGCTGGAGTTGTGGTGTGGCTCGATGGGCTGCTCGCTGGGCCATGGAAAACGTCAAAGCTTAGCTGGACTCAAAACTGAAACTCAATATTTTTGAGCTGACTCAAAACTGAGAAGCTCACAATGTGTCTGTTCTAGCGTGAATGAAACAGGCGGTATTTTTTTGTTCTCAGCTTGTTTCTTCGTTTGACAGCTGTCATTTCCTGATTGGATCTGGAATCTGTCTGTTTTTTAATTGAAAAACAGACGTCAGTTCAATAGTCACTCCCTATATTAATAATCATCAACCGCACTAAGAACCACCGACTAACATAAATCAACCAAATAAAAAAGGGGGCCAAAGCCTCTAGCTCTTTTCATGTTGTTGGGCTTACTTGTGCTGCTGCCCGGGCAAACTTTTCTATCTTCTCTTTCGTGCTTGTGACTTTGTATGGACTTGCTTGACATGTTGATTTAGTTATAAAGCGGGTCAAAAGCTTGTTTCAAGATAGAGAACAGAGTCCGCCGCACCTCCAAAGATAGAGGGGTCATCGGAGGGGGCAGATTGGTAAGGACACCTACTTTTTAAATTTGTACCTCTGAACATCAAGTAGGGCGCGCCTTCTACTTTTCAGACCGAAAAAAGGACCCCAACTCTGGCAATAGCCCCAGCTTGTCAGCATGTGTTTCTCTTTGTATACTCAATGAAACATAAGACCCACTCATCACTGAGACACATCTGACACCTATGTGATGGTCAGTGCAGCCGATCCACCACATCAAAAACTTAAAATTGGGGCTCACTTAGGGGACCTCTACATGTATGGGCTCGGGGTGATCGAGGGGCCTTCCTAAAACAGTGGCTTGAGTAGCGAGCTTCTTGGAGTGTGTTTTGCTTGCCGGCAAAAAGGGAAGTAGGAGCCAAACAGGAGCCTTGATCTAGATGCTCGAAAGGCATCCACAACGTATGCCAAATGGTGGTACCAAATTAAGTTTTGCCTTTTGGCATTTTGCCACATATGGGCCTTAGAGAATCTGCACCGGCACTTCCAAAAGAACGCCCGGCAAGTGTGCCGGGCAAGTGCTATTGGGAGCACCGACACACGTAGCAGCACTATTGCGAGCTCCTCTCTCCACCAGCGGTCCCAATAGTTTTTCTCCAAAAATTCGAACTGCGATATTTAAACGAATATGCGAAATTTCCTTGAAATTTGATGGATTTTAAAAATTCGAAGGAAATTTGAACTAAACTAAACACCTAGTATTTGTCGTAAAATGCGTCGTACAACCCGTTCTGGTCCTCTTCCTTGACCTCGGCCTCTGTTTTCGTCGCCCCCGTTGTCGCCTTCAGCCGGCACGTCGTTGTGCATCGTCAAATTCCACACTTGATGTGTCCATTTTATATTGTTTTTAGTTAATCTTTTCATATGTAGAGGTATAGATTTCTACATTTTATCACGCCAGCGCGCACTTTAAGTCTATGTACGCAGGAAGTCACATTATAAAGGAGAAATTCCATCCAAGAAAATTATGCCATGTTTGGGATGGAATATGTTGATTAAGAGAAATTAAACCGTTCCTTGTGAAAAAAATCGCTGAAAATAAAGAGAAGGAGAAATTTCACAAAACTTAGTTTCGGGAGAACTTAACGACCAGTGGTACGGCTGCACCCGACCGTACCGGAAACCGTACTAGGATTAGATCGACCGTCTCGTCAAGTACTTTAACCCCGTTGGAAGGACAAGGATGTCGCCTAGAGCGGGGTGAATAAGCGATTAAAACTTTTCCGGTTTAGTCTTGCTAATTGCGGAATAAAACTAGGTGTTTAAATTAACAAGCCAACAACCTAAATAAACTAGGTTCACCTATGTGCACTGCTAGCGCTAAGTTGACGAGGGAATATCTCCCCGGCAACAGCGCCAGAAACTATGCTTGATAACGTCACACGTCAGTTGGGAACCCCAAGAGGAAGGTATGATGAGTGCAGCAGCAAGTTTTCCCTCAGTATGAAACCAAGGTTTATCGAACCAGTAGGAAAACGAGGTTGCTTCGAAGGTGTTGGTGAAGGAGTGTAGTGCGGCGCAACACCAGGGATTCCGGTGCCAACGTGGAACCTGCACAACACAATCAAATTACTTTGCCCCAACTTAACAGTGAGGTTGTCAATCTCACCGGCTTGCTGAAAACAAAGGGTTAAACGTATCGAATGGAAGATGATGTTTGTTTGCATAAAACAGTAGAGAACAATGATTGCAGTAGATTGTATTTCAGATGTAAAAGAATGGACCGGGGTCCACAGTTCACTAGTGGTGTCTCTCCAATAAGATAACTAACATGCTGGGTAAACAAATTACAGCTGGGCAATTGACAATTGATAAGTGCATATAACATGCATGTGTGAGTTGTGGTGTCTACTATGAGATTCATTTGGGCATTACGACAAAGTACATAGACCGCTATCCAGCATGCATCTATGCCTAAATAGTCCACTTTCCGGTTAACATCCGTACCCCTTCCAGTATTAAGTTGCAAGCAACAGACAATTGCATTAAGTAATGTGCGTAATGTAAACAATACATTCATCCTTGAATAAAGCATTGCTGTTTTACCCCTAGTGGCAACAACACATCTACAACCTTAGAACTTGCTGTCACTATCCCAGGTTAAATAGAGGTTGAACCCAACTATCATGCATAAATACCCCCTCTTGGAGTCACAAGTATTCACTTGGCCAAGGCTTCAACAAGTAACGGAGAGCATGCAAGATCACAAATGACATAGACATGATAATATAATATTCAGCTCCACATAGGTATCAATATAAGTCAGATCCCAGCAAACACAACATGTAGCATTACAATAAGATGATCTTGATCATGATAGGCAGCTCACAAGATCTAAACATGATGGCACAAGTGGAGAAGACAACCATCTAGCTACTGCTATGGACCCATAGTCCAAGGATGAACTACTCACGCATCACTCCGGAGGCGGGCATGGCGATGTAGAGCCCTCCGGTGATGATTCCCCTCTCCGGCAGGGTGCCGGGAAGAGCTTCAGAACCCCCCGAGTTAGGGTTGACGACGGCGGCGGCAGCGAATATGTTCTGGATGAAAGGCTCGGTGTTTTAGGGTTTTCACGTCTCGGGGAATAAATAGGCGAAGGGGCGATGTCGGCGGACCCCCGAGGGGCCCAAACCACAGGCTGGCGCGGCGTGGGCCCGCGCCGCCAGGTGGTTTGGCCACCTCGTGGCTCCCTTCGTCTCTCCTTCGGACTCCGTGTACGTGTGGAAAAATAGGGACTTGGCCTTTTGTTTCGTGCAATTCCGAGAATATTTCCAGAAGTAACTTTCTGAAACCAAAAACAGCAGAAAACAGGGAACTGGCACTGTGGCATCTTGTTAATAGGTTAGTCCCAGAAAATGCATAAAAGTGATATGAAGTGTATATAAAACATGTAGCAAATGGTATAATATAAGCATGGAACAGCAGAAATTATGGATACGTTGGAGACGTATCAAGCATCCCCAAGCTTAGTTCTACTCGTCCTCGAGTAGGTAAAACGATAACAACAAATAATTTCTGAGGAGACATGCTTTCACACAATCTTGATCAATATATTGCAAGGCTCATGTCATGAATGAAGTGACTCAAAGCAATGATCTATAGTTTGCTAACAAATAGATAAAGAGTAAACAATGAATCATATAAGCAAAAACTTTTCATGAATAGTACTTTCAAGACAAGCATCAAAAAGTTTTGCATAAGAGGTAACTCATAAAGCAATAGATTCAAAGTAAAAGGCATTGAAGCAACACAAAGGATGATTAAGTTTCAGCATTGCTTTCAACTTGTAACATGTATATCTCATGGATAGTTGTCAACATAAAGCAATATAACAAGTGCAATAAGTAAACATGTAAGAATCAATGCACACAAAGTTGACACAAGTGTTTGCTTCTAAGATAGAAAGGAGTAGGTAAACTGACTCAACATAAAGTAAAAGATAGGCCCTTCGCAGAGGGAAGCAGGGATTAAATCATGTGCTAGAGCTTTTTAAGTTTTCGAAAGCATATAGAGAGCACAAAATAAGTATTTGAGAGGTGTTTGTTGTTGTCAACGAATGGTAGTGGGCACTCTAACCCCCTTGTCAACCAGACTTTCAAGAGCGGCTCCCATGAAGGACGTTATCTCTACCAGCAAGGTAGATCATCCCTCTTCTCTTTTGTTTACACATGTATTTTAGTTTCTTTATAGATGACACTCCTCCCAACCTTTTGCTTACACAAGCCATGGCTAACCGAATCCTCGGGTGCCTTCCAACATTCACATACCATGGAGGAGTGTCTATTTGCAAATTAAGTTGCTTACTGATAAATCAGGGCAAAACATGTGAAGAGAATTATTAATGAAAGTTGTAATTAATTGGGGCTGGGCACCCCGTTGCCAGCTCTTTTTGCAAATTATTGGATAAGCGGATGTATATGCCACTAGTCCATTGGTGAAAGTCTGTCAGAAGTAAATGACAAGATTGAAAGATAAAACACCACATACTTCCTCATGAGCTATAAAACATTGACACAAATAAGGAGTAATAAAGTTTTGAATAGTTTAAAGGTAGCACATGAAATATTTACTTGGAATGGCAGGAAATACCACATAGTAGGTAGGTATGGTGGACACAAATGGCATGGGTTTTGGCTCAAGTTTTGGATGCACGAGAAGCATTCCCTCTCAGTACAGAGTTTAGGCTAGCAAGGTTGTTTGAAGCAAACACAAGTATAAACCGGTACAGCAAGAATCACATAAAAACATATTGCAAGTATTATAAGACTCTACACTGTCTTCCTTGTTGCTCAAACATTTTACCAGAAAATATCTAGACCTTAGAGAGAACAAATATGCATCCCAAGTCTCAACAAGCTCTACGGTAGTTCTCCACTACTAGGCTTTAACTACATGATGCAAGAGCTTAAACATGATCTACTTGAGAGCTCAAAACAATTGCAAAGTATCAAATCGAAACAAGACAATGATCTACAAGAATGCATATGTCTTTTCCAATACCAACTACTACATGTAGCATTTTCTTTCTTCCAAACAAACACCAATCAATTTATTTAAACATAAACTCTCCAAATGATAATATAATGCAGCAAGAGAGTATTTATAAACAAGTGCTAACAGCTCGAAGAGATGCATGAAAAACAGGAGCTAAAAGCACTGCAGTAGCTAGTTAAGAATACTCAACAAATATAAGTGAAGAACATGAGTATTCACATGAAAAAGCGGAGCGTGTCTCTCTCCCACACAAGGATTGCTAGGATCCGAATTTATTCAAACAAAAACAAAAATAAAAACACACAGACGCTCCAAGTAAAGCGCATAAGATGTGAAAGAATTAAAATATAGTTTCACTAGAGATGACCTGATAAGTTTGTTGATGAAGAAGGGGATGCCTTGGGCATCCCCAAGCTTAGACGCTTGAGTCTCTCTGAATATGGTTGGGATGAACCACGGGGGCATCCCCAAGCTTAGGCTTTTCACTCTTCTTGATCACATAATATCACCCTTCTCGCTTGATCCTTGAAAACTTCCTTCACACCAAACTCAAGACAGTTCTCATTAGAGGGTTAGTGCATAATCAAAAATTCTCATATTCTGTAATGATACAATCAATCCCAAAGCTTCTGGACATTAGCTACAGCCACCAATGCTTTGTGGAGCAAAGAAATCCACACAAACACAGTAAAAGAGCGAATGCAAAACAAAAGGCAGAATCTGTCAAAAACAGAACAGTCTGGAATGACGAATTTTTTCGAGGCACTTAAGTTGCTCAGATGGATCTGGCCTAAAATAATGAAAGTTGCGTACATATCTCAGGAATATGCGTGATTTTTTCAGAATTTTTTGAATTTTCTACAGGGAGATAAGCTCAAATCCGTGACAGCTAAAAATCTGTCACTGCGCAGAAATCCAAATCTTGCATCAACTTTCAATATAGAACTTTACTTGGCACAACATTGCGATAAAATAAAGATACAAAGGAGTTGCTACAGAAGTAACAAAACTCCTTGACTCAAAGAAAACAAAAATAACAGCAAATAAAAACGATGGGTTGTCTCCCATAAGCGCTTTTCTTTAACGCCTTTCAGCTAGGCGCAGAAAGTGAAAATCAAGTGTTGTCAAGTGGCAAATCATTCAAATCATCAAAAGCTTCTTCCAACACACAGCTTGTAACAATGGGTATCTTAGATGTTCCTGGAGGTGTTTCATTACCTTTAACCGTACTAAAAGTTTTATCAATTTTAAGCTCATAATGAGTCTTTGGTTTTGGCACTTTAGGAACATACATAAACTTTTGCTCTCTACCCACATAAACTTTCTCCTTTTTAGACTTAAGAGAAGTAAAGGTTGAACTTAAGGTTTCAATAGCTTCCTCTAACTCATCAATTCTATGATTTTGGGTGTCATGGATATTATTATCCTCAAGAACAGTGATTCTTTCATTGATGGTGGCTATTGATTCATTAGTCTTACCAATACAATCAAGAAAATTTGGAAAAAAATTCTCCATAGAGTCTAACTTATTTATAACATCCTCCAAGGTGATCTCAATTTTAATATCTTTAGTGGGTGGTGTTCCTACCAAACTTTCAATAATATTACAGGCTTCTAAAGCAGGAGTACCCAAGAAATTTCCACCTGTAAGAGTGTCTAGAACATACCTATACCAACTAGAGATACCAACATAAAAGTTCCTAAGGAGGATAGTGGTAGAGTGTTTCTTAGTACATCTATGATGAGCATCACTAATTCTATACCAAGCATCTTTCAAATTTTCACCTCCTAGTTGCCTAAAAGAACGAACTTCAACTTCAGGAGCATTCATTTTGAAAAACAAAATCAAACCGAATTAAACAAGTAACTAATTTTTTTGTGTTTTTGATAAAGAGAGCAAACAAGACTAAATAAAAATAAACTAAGCAAGACAAATAACAAAGTAAAGAGATTGGGTGTGAGAGACTCCCCTTGCAGAAGCAATTCGGTTTTCCCCGGCAACGGCGCCAGAAAACGTGTTGCTAGCGCTAAGTTGACGAGGGAATATCTCCCCGGCAACAGTGCCAGAAACAATGCTTGTACGTCACACGTCAGTTGGGAACCCCAAGAGGAAGGTATGATGAGTGCAGCAGCAAGTTTTCCCTCAGTATGAAACCAAGGTTTAATCGAACCAGTAGGAAAACGAGGTTGCTTCGAAGGTGTTGGTGAAGGAGTGTAGTGCGGCGCAACACCAGGGATTCCGGTGCCAACGTGGAACCTGCACAACACAATCAAATTACTTTGCCCCAACTTAACAGTGAGGTTGTCAATCTCACCGGCTTGCTGAAAACAAAGGGTTAAACGTATCGAATGGAAATGATGTTTGTTTGCATAAAACAGTAGAGAACAATGATTGCAGTAGATTGTATTTCAGATGTAAAAGAATGGACCGGGGTCCACAGTTCACTAGTGGTGTCTCTCCAATAAGATAACTAACATGCTGGGTAAACAAATTACAGCTGGGCAATTGACAATTGATAAGTGCATATAACATGCATGTGTGAGTTGTGGTGTCTACTATGAGATTCATTTGGGCATTACGACAAAGTACATAGACCGCTATCCAGCATGCATCTATGCCTAAATAGTCCACTTTCCGGTTAACATCCGTACCCCTTCCAGTATTAAGTTGCAAGCAACAGACAATTGCATTAAGTAATGTGCGTAATGTAAACAATACATTCATCCTTGAATAAAGCATTGCTGTTTTACCCCTAGTGGCAACAACACATCTACAACCTTAGAACTTGCTGTCACTATCCCAGGTTAAATAGAGGTTGAACCCAACTATCATGCATAAATACCCCCTCTTGGAGTCACAAGTATTCACTTGGCCAAGGCTTCAACAAGTAACGGAGAGCATGCAAGATCACAAATGACATAGACATGATAATATAATATTCAGCTCCACATAGGTATCAATATAAGTCAGATCCCAGCAAACACAACATGTAGCATTACAATAAGATGATCTTGATCATGATAGGCAGCTCACAAGATCTAAACATGATGGCACAAGTGGAGAAGACAACCATCTAGCTACTGCTATGGACCCATAGTCCAAGGATGAACTACTCACGCATCACTCCGGAGGCGGGCATGGCGATGTAGAGCCCTCCGGTGATGATTCCCCTCTCCGGCAGGGTGCCGGGAAGAGCTTCAGAAACCCCCCGAGTTAGGGTTGACGACGGCGGCGGCAGCGAATATGTTCTGGATGAAAGGCTCGGTGTTTTAGGGTTTTCACGTCTCGGGGAATAAATAGGCGAAGGGGCGATGTCGGCGGACCCCCGAGGGGCCCAAACCACAGGCTGGCGCGGCGGGTGGGCCGCGCCGCCAGGTGGTTTGGCCACCTCGTGGCTCCTTCGTCTCTCCTTCGGACTCCGTGTACGTGTTGGAAAAATAGGGACTTGGCCTTTTGTTTCGTGCAATTCCGAGAATATTTCCAGAAGTAACTTTCTGAAACCAAAAACAGCAGAAAACAGGGAACTGGCACTGTGGCATCTTGTTAATAGGTTAGTCCCAGAAAATGCATAAAAGTGATATGAAGTGTATATAAAACATGTAGCAAATGGTATAATATAAGCATGGAACAGCAGAAATTATGGATACGTTGGAGACATATCATGCACCAACAACTTATGCTAAGCAAGACAAGCAACAAGGTGATAGCAATATAGAATACTTCAAGCACGAAGGCTATCACAATGTAAAGTGCATAAGTAAAAGCTCGGGTATAGAAATAACCGAGGCACGCGGAGACGAGGATGTATTCCCGAGTTCCTCCTTCTTAGGGGAGTACGTCTCGTTGGAGAGGTGTGAGGCACCACAAAGGTCGATCTCAACGCCACAAAGGCTCACCCTATTCTCCGATGAACCGCACCACAAAGGTTTGGTTCACCTTCCACTATCGGAATCCTTCGAGGCGGAAATCCGGAGCCTTTCAACAACGATCTGGGGCACAACCCACAACGGGATTGGGGGCTCCCGAACAGCTACAAGTGACCACACAAGGGTCCAACCACCACACGGGCGTCTAGCGTCCAAAGACCCAAGAGTAACAAGTTCACAAACTTTCACTTCCACGAACCCTCGTGGAGAGCACACCGATGCACCAAATGCAAAAGGCAAGAGCACAAGTGCTCAAATCCTTCACTCTCAAATCCCACCACAAGCAACTAATGCTTATGGGGGAGAAGAGAGGAAGAACAAAGTAGGAGAAACACCAAGAACTCCAAGATCAAGATCTACTAGGTTCCCCTCACTTAGAGGAGAGATGAATTGGTGGAAATGTAGATCTAGATCTCCTCTCTCAAATCCCTCAAAGATATGCAAGAATCATGGGAGGAATTAGGAGAGGGGCAAGCTTTCCAAGGTCAACAATGGAGGAGAGAGAGGGGGGAAACGTGCTTGGAAGAGCTAAGTGGCTGAAGGTAGGTGGAGGGGTATTTATACCCCTCCCAGAAAAAGAGCCGTTGCAGTCCACTTAGTCCGGAGACTCCGGTCTGGGAGGCCGGAGACTCTGGCCCGGGCGGAGACTCCAGACCAAAAGGGCGGTGACTCCGGACGCAGAAAATCAGGAAAAAGCCGATGCAAAAAACTCATACCGGAGACTCCGGACCACGAAGGTCGGAGACTCCGGCCGGGCGGAGACTCGGGGTTACTCCGGACCAACTCCGGACGCTATACCGTAAGTGCCGTCCGCGGGGCACTTCGCTCCAAAACCAGGGAGGCCGGAGACTCCGGCCCTGAGACCGGATACTCCGGACAGGAAAAACAACAGCAGAACAACAAAGCCTGAAATGCAATAACTTTTGTAAGGAAGCTCCAAACGAGATGAAACCAATGAGGTTGGAAATATTAAGGGTCACAAATATAGAGGAGATATCACACATGGGAGGTGTGGACCTTATCTCGAGGAGGACCGGTAATATTTCCAAAACCGAGAACGCAACAAGTTTTCCATCCGGACTCCGTTTTCAATGATCTTGGGGTTGCTCCGAAGATAATCACAAGCACCACAAGATCATGCATATACACATCATAGTCCATCATGTGAGGAGGATAACACAAGAGGAGAGTTTGACCTCTCTACAAGAGACGAACCGGTAAAACCTCCAACATCAAAAACACCACAAGATATTCAAATGAAATCCGTTTTTGATGAACTAGAGCTTGGTATGGAGATGAACACAAGCTCTAAATTCTCACATGGATAAAGCCAAATAAGAACCAAGAAAGATGATATACCAAATATGCAAAGGTTTGAGCTCTCCACAAAGATGCGATCAAGTTACTCACTTGAGAGCCCCTCTTGATAGTACGCCGTCTATCCTATAACCCGGTCTCCCACTAACACCACGAGACCGGTAAAATAGAAAACCTATCAAGATCATACCTTTGCCTTGCGCATTCCACTTGAGCTCGATGATGATGATCTTGACTCTCTCAAGTTGGAACACCTTTCTTGATTGTGCTTGCTAGCACATGCTTGATGAAGACTTCTCCAAATACTCCCCCATACACCATTATGGGAGAGCCTTGCTAAACTCCATCTTCATGAATCCACTTGCACTTCATCTTCTTATCTTGATATAGATGATGGCTTGGAGATAAACATGAAGTTCACTCAAACTTCTTTTCCAAGCCATGCTTGCAATAAGCTCAACTCTTCATATGACCATTCTTCATATAAACCCTTGGATGGAACCTTGATCATCATGAAGTCTTCTAGAGTCCAACACATGAACTCTAATCTTTTCCTATGGACAAGATCTACAAGTATATCTCAATGCAAACATTAGTCCATAAGGATTGTCATTAATTACCAAAACCACGCATGGGGCAACACATGCACTTTCACCGTGGTTTTAGATTTCCAAAACGACGAACATAACAACCGTCAGAGCAGAAACACCATGGAAACCCTAGCCACCGGAAGGGATCCAGAGGGGCAATCTGTAGGAAGGGCCACCATCTCCATTACCACTTCAATCGTGAAGGCCATGACATCGATCTCTATCATCATTGTCACCATGTCCTTCATCTACATCGCTGAGTCCCTCCTCCATATCGTTGTAATTCCGAAACTCCAAGGGTTGGATTTGGATGTGTACTCGTATAATCATCCATTTTATATTCATACCATTATTATGATGATGTTTTGTGCCTTCATGCGTGAGTAGTTTCATTAGTTTTTTGGGAACATGGGTAAGCCCTAGTACTATCATGAATTGAAATAACGATGTATCGTTTAGTATCGTTTAACATGTGGTTATGGTTTTTCATGATATTGTGTGAAAGTCAACTGTATAATATTTTCCTTAGGGACATGAAAGGACATTAACGTTGGTGCAAGGAAGAGTGCTTGTGGATATCGCGGTGAGGCGCCGCTTCTGTCACGCCATACCCACAAGGACTCTGACATGCACCAACGTTAATGTCCTTTCATGTCCCTAAGTCATATATTATTTCTTCCCGTGGATGTTCTCGGGCCAATCCGTCGGTTGTTTTCTACGAGGAATAGTGCTGGTTGTGCTGGGTGTGCTGCCTTGATTTACTCAGGGTACGCCTTATGTGGGACTCCGCCCTCACATGACATACAGATAATAAAGGATATATGCCTAATCATTTAGTAATATGCTAGTTGTGAAACCAATGCTTTCTGAGAACGTTTTAGCCCCTACTACGGTTTCCAATCAAAATCACCGTTCACTTTCTCTGTTCGTTTTAATTTTAGTCTTTTAAATTCTGTTTGCTCTCATTTCGAACACCACCAACATTGTAACCACGCTCTCGCATGGTTTGGATATTTTATTTTATTTAGATATTTTTTATTTCTTAATTGGGTTGACAAGTGAGCCCCACTGTCAGAAATCGTATGAAATCGCGTTCAATTCAGTTTTAGAGTTTTTGAGAAAGCCAGCGAATAAGGTGGTAGTTTTTTGCGATCAGAACCAAAAGTGGTACCAAAATTGAGATTTTGCTAGAAAAATGGTGGTTTTATGCTAACAAGTCTACCCAATACCCAATCCCTCGCAGTTGTGTTGTCTAGCTATCTTCAACACGACAGTATCCCCAGTGAATCAAGGTTCACGACAGCATACCAAACAAAAGTACTACTCTCTATGTTCAAAATTATAATATGTTTTACCTTTATTTAATAAATTACATGCATCTAGTGTGTCTACATTGATCTTATAGTTGTGAACGGAGTAAATAGTCAGCTATGTTGATGATACGAGTGGAAACATGTCACCATCAACCAAAAAATGCAGCAAACTGCTAAGCAATGTGGACAGCAGATGTGTTCCTAACGAGTGCATAGGCACGCTAACCATGCTGGAACATCTGGATGGAAAGAAATAACAAAATCTTCAGAAATGCAAGATCAACTCTGTTCAACTGGAAAAGAGGCTTGAAAGATGACCTGGAACTGATCATTCATAGAGCGAAGCATGATAAAGCAATCCAGCTTAAGGACTGGATTCTGACTACCTTACAGTAACAGACTTTTAGTATCTTCTAATGTTAGAGAAAAGAGGATTCGGTTGAACTCTGTTACTTTCTTGTTTGGCTGTTGCTATAAATATTATTGATTAATGAAAATACGGTTCTGGTCTAAAAAAACATGCAGTAGCAAAATCAACAAGCATTATTCAGTCTGCCTCCAAGCATTTGCAGATGTTAGATTATACGAGTAGGACTCTTATTCGACTTGTAGTCCAAGTTAGGTTAGCCTATGTCGGTTGCTATTTGTGCTATATAAACATTGTATCCTGGTTCGATCAATCAAGCAATATACAAGTTATCGATTCTTACATGGTATCAGCTTTTCGATCCTAGGGTTATGCGCCGCAACCTCCTGCGCCGCCGCCGCTTCCACCGCCCTCCTACATCGAAGAAACAATCTCCATCGCCACGGCCAATCCTCTGCCGCCGCCAATTCTTCTCCCTCCTTTGCTCTAGCGCCTCCTACCTCCATGGCTGCTCCTCTCTCCTACACCGACACCATAGCCGACGTCACCCCCTTCATCCCAATTACTCTCGATCTCGCCGCCCACAATTACTATCACTGGCACCATCTTTTCGATGTTCACCTCGGCCGCTGCAACCTGCGCTCCCATGTCACCGAGAACTCCGTTCCTCAGCCCGCCAACTCCCAATGGGTCAAGGACGATCTTGCCGTCATCCAGTGGATCTACACCAGGGTGTCCACTGAAATCTTCAACCTCGTCTTTCGCGACGCCGCCACTGCCGCTCAGCTCTGGGCGGCCCTCCGACAGCTCTTCCAGGACAACGTCGACGCTCGGGTCAACAGCCTCAACACCGAGCTTCGCAATACCATGCTGGGGGACTCTCACGTCGGTGTTTACTGCCAGCGTCTCAAGGCCATCGCCGATGAGCTTCGGGAACTTGGGGATCCCGTCGACGACCAGCAGCTGATCAACGTCCTGCTCGTCGGTCTCTCTGATCGCTTCGAGAAGCAGGCCTCCTTTATCCCGATGATGCGGCCCTCGCCGTCCTTCGCCGAAGTCCAGTCGCTTCTCAGTGGGCTGATCTCACGCAGTCTCGCAAGGATGCGCAGCCCCAGGTCTTCGCTGCTACGCCACGTCCGCCCCCGCCTGCTTCGCCTGCACCTGCACCCGCGCCGCCTTCTTCATCACCGCATCCTCCTCCGGGCTGGCGTCCAAGCCCAACTACAAAGGCAAGAATCCTACATACCGTTCGCCCCGATCTGCGCCGTCTGCCTCGTCCCCGAGTCCCGCTCGACTTTCGACCATGGCTCCCACTGCTCCTCATGCGTGGCGTCCGCCACATGACCCGTGGACCGGCATGGTCCAGGCCTGGCCCATGTCGTGGGCTGCTCCTTCACCGTTCGGCACCCCACCTGCCTACTCCGGCTCCTGGTCGCCTGGGATGCGACCTCACACCGGCACGCCTGGTCTGCTTGGATCACGCCCTCCTGCTGCGGCCTACCTCGCTGCACCGACATACTCTCCATATGGTGCACCGACTGACGGCGGAGGCTTCTCCTCTGCGTACCCCATGCATGCTCATGCACTCATGCCGCCACCAGCACCTGCTCCGCCATCTACATCGACGCCAAATTGGGACCAAGCTGCTTTTTTGCAGGCCATGAACAACTTTGCTGCTCAAGGAAACTCAGGTATGGACTGGATTTTCGATTCTGGTGCTTCTAGTCACATGTCTGCTTCACATACTATGCTGTCTTCCTACACTTCATCTCCTTTTACCACTATTACTCTTGGTGATGGTTCTTCAATTCCAATTCAATGCGTCGGTCACACCAACTTAACCACTCCAAACAAAACCCTCCTTCTTCGTGATGTTCTAGTTGCACCTGCTCTAATTAAAAATTTAATTTCTGTTCGCAAATTTACATCTGATAATCATGTCTCCATTGAGTTTGACCCTTTTGGTTTATCTCTGAAGGACTTCCTGACTAAGGCCGAACTCGCTCGTTTCAATAGCTCCGGAGATCTCTATTCCATCCATGGCGCCCCTGCAATCACTCCATCGTCCTCCATGTTGGCCACCGCTGATCTTTGGCACCATTGTCTAGGCCATCCACAAGCTTCTAGTTTATCGTCTGTTCTTAGTTACTTTTCTCTTTCTTGTAATCGAAGTAGTCATGATCCATTAGTGTGTGAAGCTTGTCAAACAGGGAAACATGTTCGCCTCCCTTTTACTTCATCTTCTTCTCATAGTACTTTTCCTTTTGAATTACTACACTGTGATTTGTGGACGTCTCCCCATACTAGTATCTCCGGTTTCAAATACTATCTTGTCATATTAGATGATTATACTCACTACATTTGGACTTTTCCCTTGCGTAATAAATCTGATGTACACACAATTTTCTTAAATTTTCAACGATATGTTGTTGTTCACTTCTTTCTCCTATACGTTTTATACAATGTGACAATGGCCGAGAATTTGACAATTTTCAAAACTGCAACTTCTTCCTTCAACACGGCATCCTTCTTCGCTTCTCTTGTCCTTACACATCCCCACAAAATGGCAAAGCCGAAAGATCTCTTCGTACTATCAATGATATTATTCGAACCCTATTAATCCACTCCTCGATGCCGCCTAAATTTTGGGCTGAAGCTTTACGCACTGCTACCTATCTTCTTAATATTCGCCCTTCTCAAGTTAACCCTAAAACAACACCCTTTTACTCTCTTTTTCTTAGTCACCCCAACTATATTGAACTTCGTGTTTTTTGGTTGTCTTTGCTTCCCTAATACGTATGCTACCTCTCCCAACAAATTGGCACCCCGATCTCTTCCTTGTGTGTTTCTTGGTTATTCCGATGAGCACAAAGGATACCGTTGTCTAGATCTAGTCTCTGGACGTGTCCATATCTCTCGTCATGTCACCTTTGTTGAGCATGTTTTTCCTTTCGCTAGCTGCACCTCCAAACCAACAACACCAATTCAACCCCATCCTCTAGCTCTTCTCACAATCATTTTCCTACCGTGGCCACTTTTTCTCCTCTTTTTCCTGCCACGGCAGCCCTGTTGATCAACCCCAGCCACCTCAACCTCCCAAAACCTACGCCACCACCCTCACCCCAAAACCCTACGCCACCATCCTCACCCCAAAACCCACCAACTCCTACCACGGTAGCTTTTCCCGATTTCTCTGCCACGGCAGATTCCACGCTTGGCACGCCCGCACCCTCTCCTATGTCCGCATCATCCGCTGTGCCGGATACCCCTACCCCTCCTCCTGCTCTCCCAGCTCGTGCCATCCCCACCATTCCGCCTACTAATGATCACACCATGCGTACTCGTTCGAAAACAGGTTTCCATCAACCCGTCGATCGTCTCAATTTTACATGTCACTCCCACTATCTCTCCTCTTCCCACCTCCTACAAATCAGCTCTGCTCGATCCAAACTGGTCCGCTGCTATGAAAGATGAGTTCACTGCTTTAATCGACAATCAAACTTGGCATCTCATCCCTCGTCCTTCCGGTGCTAATGTTGTCTCTGGCAAATGGGTGTTTCGTCAGAAATTTCACTCCAATGGCACTCTTTCGCGTTACAAAGCTAGATGGGTTTGTCGTGGTTACTCTCAGCAACATGGCATTGATTTTGATGAGACCTTCTCCCCTGTCGTTAAACCCAGCACCATTCGTACTGTCCTTAGTGTTGCTACCTCCTCCTCCTGGCCTATCCATCAACTTGATGTAAAAAATGCTTTTCTCAACGGAAATCTCCAAGAAACAGTCTACTGCCAACAACCTCAAGGCTTCATCGATTCTTCTAAACCCACTCATGTCTGTCTTCTTCGGAAGTCCCTTTATGGTTTAAAACAGGCTCCTCGTGTCTGGTTCCAACGTTTTTCCACCTTCGTCCAGACTCTTGGTTTCTCTCCATCTCTTTCTGATTCTTCTCTTTTTATCTATCACCAAAATTCTCAGGTCGCCTACTTGCTTCTTTATGTTGATGATATTGTTCTCACAGCCTCTTCGCAACCTTTTCTCACTCACATCATTTCTTTACTTCACACTGAATTCTCCATGACAGATCTCGGGTCCCTTCATCACTTTCTCGGTATTGCTGTTACTCGCGATTCTCGTGGTCTTTTTCTCTCCCAACGCCAATACATCCTTGATCTTCTGTCTCACGTAGGGATGATTGACTGTCACCCCTCCCGCACACCTGCTGACACTAATGGTAAACTTTCTTCAGCCGGTGAACCCTATTCTGATCCTACCCTATACCGTAGTCTCACAGGTGCTCTTCAATATATCACCATAACTCGGCCTGAAATCTCCTATTATGTCCAACAAGCATGTCTCTATATGCACGACCCACGTCTCCCTCATTATGATCATGTCAAACGCATTCTTCGTTATCTCAAAGGCACTCTTGACCACGGTCTTCATATCAACATATCTTCACCCACTTCCTTGACAGCTTATTGTGTGAAAGTCAACTGTATAATATTTTCCTTAGGGACATGAAAGGACATTAACGTTGGTGCAAGGAAGAGTGCTTGTGGATATCGCGGTGAGGCGCCGCTTCTGTCACCGCCATACCCACAAGGACTCTGACATGCACCAACGTTAATGTCCTTTCATGTCCCTAAGTCATATATTATTTCTTCCCGTGGATGTTCTCGGGCCAATCCGTCGGTTGTTTTCTACGAGGAATAGTGCTGGTTGTGCTGGGTGTGCTGCCTTGATTTACTCAGGGTACGCCTTATGTGGGACTCCGCCTCACATGACATACAGATAATAAAGGATATATGCCTAATCATTTAGTAATATGCTAGTTGTGAAACCAATGCTTTCTGAGAACGTTTTAGCCCCTACTACGGTTTCCAATCAAAATCACCGTTCACTTTCTCTGTTCGTTTTAATTTTAGTCTTTTAAATTCTGTTTGCTCTCATTTCGAACACCACCAACATTGTAACCACGCTCTCGCATGGTTTGGATATTTTATTTTATTTAGATATTTTTTATTTCTTAATTGGGTTGACAAGTGAGCCCCACTGTCAGAAATCGTATGAAATCGCGTTCAATTCAGTTTTAGAGTTTTTTGAGAAAGCCAGCGAATAAGGTGGTAGTTTTTTGCGATCAGAACCAAAAGTGGTACCAAAATTGAGATTTTGCTAGAAAAATGGTGGTTTTATGCTAACAAGTCTACCCAATACCCAATCCCTCGCAGTTGTGTTGTCTAGCTATCTTCAACACGACAGTATCCCCAGTGAATCAAGGTTCACGACAGCATACCAAACAAAAGTACTACTCTCTATGTTCAAAATTATAATATGTTTTACCTTTATTTAATAAATTACATGCATCTAGTGTGTCTACATTGATCTTATAGTTGTGAACGGAGTAAATAGTCAGCTATGTTGATGATACGAGTGGAAACATGTCACCATCAACCAAAAAATGCAGCAAACTGCTAAGCAATGTGGACAGCAGATGTGTTCCTAACGAGTGCATAGGCACGCTAACCATGCTGGAACATCTGGATGGAAAGAAATAACAAAATCTTCAGAAATGCAAGATCAACTCTGTTCAACTGGAAAAGAGGCTTGAAAGATGACCTGGAACTGATCATTCATAGAGCGAAGCATGATAAAGCAATCCAGCTTAAGGACTGGATTCTGACTACCTTACAGTAACAGACTTTTAGTATCTTCTAAATGTTAGAGAAAAGAGGATTCGGTTGAACTCTGTTACTTTCTTGTTTGGCTGTTGCTATAAATATTATTGATTAATGAAAATACGGTTCTGGTCTAAAAAAACATGCAGTAGCAAAATCAACAAGCATTATTCAGTCTGCCTCCAAGCATTTGCAGATGTTAGATTATACGAGTAGGACTCTTATTCGACTTGTAGTCCAAGTTAGGTTAGCCTATGTCGGTTGCTATTTGTGCTATATAAACATTGTATCCTGGTTCGATCAATCAAGCAATATACAAGTTATCGATTCTTACATGGTATCAGCTTTTCGATCCTAGGGTTATGGCGCCGCAACCTCCTGCGCCGCCGCCGCTTCCACCGCCCTCCTACATCGAAGAAACAATCTCCATCGCCACGGCCCAATCCTCTGCCGCCGCCAATTCTTCTCCCTCCTTTGCTCTAGCGCCTCCTACCTCCATGGCTGCTCCTCTCTCCTACACCGACACCATAGCCGACGTCACCCCCTTCATCCCAATTACTCTCGATCTCGCCGCCCACAATTACTATCACTGGCACCATCTTTTCGATGTTCACCTCGGCCGCTGCAACCTGCGCTCCCATGTCGCCGAGAACTCCGTTCCTCAGCCCGCCAACTCCCAATGGGTCAAGGACGATCTTGCCGTCATCCAGTGGATCTACACCAGGGTGTCCACTGAAATCTTCAACCTCGTCTTTCGCGACGCCGCCACTGCCGCTCAGCTCTGGGCGGCCCTCCGACAGCTCTTCCAGGACAACGTCGACGCTCGGGTCAACAGCCTCAACACCGAGCTTCGCAATACCATGCTGGGGACTCTCACGTCGGTGTTTACTGCCAGCGTCTCAAGGCCATCGCCGATGAGCTCCGGGAACTTGGGGATCCCGTGGACGACCGGCAGCTGATCAACGTCCTGCTCGTCGGTCTCTCTGATCGCTTCGAGAAGCAGGCCTCCTTTATCCGATGATGCGGCCCTCGCCGTCCTTCGCCGAAGTCCAGTCGCTTCTCCAGTGGGCTGATCTCACGCAGTCTCGCAAGGATGCGCAGCCCCAGGTCTTCGCTGCTACGCCACGTCCGCCCCCGCCTGCTCCGCCTGCACCTGCACCCGCGCCGCCTTCTTCATCACCGCATCCTCCTCCGGGCTGGCGTCCAAGCCCCAGCTACAAAGGCAAGAATCCTACATACCGTTCGCCCCGATCTGCACCGTCTGCCTCGTCCCCGAGTCCCGCTCGACTTTCGACCATGGCTCCCACTGCTCCTCATGCGTGGCGTCCGCCACATGACCCGTGGACCGGCATGGTCCAGGCCTGGCCCATGTCGTGGGCTGCTCCTTCACCGTTCGGCACCCCACCTGCCTACTCCGGCTCCTGGTCGCCTGGGATGCGACCTCACACCGGCACGCCTGGTCTGCTTGGATCACGCCCTCCTGCTGCGGCCTACCTCGCTGCACCGACATACTCTCCATATGGTGCACCGACTGACGGCGGAGGCTTCTCCTTTGCGTACCCCATGCATGCTCATGCACTCATGCCGCCACCAGCACCTGCTCCGCCATCTACATCGACGCCAAATTGGGACCAAGCTGCTTTTTTGCAGGCCATGAACAACTTTGCTGCTCAAGGAAACTCAGGTATGGACTGGATTTTCGATTCTGGTGCTTCTAGTCACATGTCTGCTTCACATACTATGCTGTCTTCCTACACTTCATCTCCTTTTACCACTATTACTCTTGGTGATGGTTCTTCAATTCCAATTCAATGCGTCGGTCACACCAACTTAACCACTCCAAACAAAACCCTCCTTCTTCGTGATGTTCTAGTTGCACCTGCTCTAATTAAAAATTTAATTTCTGTTCGCAAATTTACATCTGATAATCATGTCTCCATTGAGTTTGACCCTTTTGGTTTATCTGTGAAGGACTTCCTGACTAAGGCCGAACTCGCTCGTTTCAATAGCTCCGGAGATCTCTATTCCATCCATGGCGCCCCTGCAATCACTCCATCGTCCTCCATGTTGGCCACCGCTGATCTTTGGCACCATTGTCTAGGCCATCCACAAGCTTCTAGTTTATCGTCTGTTCTTAGTTACTTTTCTCTTTCTTGTAATCGAAGTAGTCATGATCCATTAGTGTGTGAAGCTTGTCAAACAGGGAAACATGTTCGCCTCCCTTTTACTTCATCTTCTTCTCATAGTACTTTTCCTTTTGAATTACTACACTGTGATTTGTGGACGTCTCCCCATACTAGTATCTCCGGTTTCAAAATACTATCTTGTCATATTAGATGATTATACTCACTACATTTGGACTTTTCCCTTGCGTAATAAATCTGATGTACACACAATTTTCTTAAATTTTCAACGATATGTTGTTGTTCACTTCTTTCTCCCTATACGTTTTATACAATGTGACAATGGCCGAGAATTTGACAATTTTCAAAACTGCAACTTCTTCCTTCAACACGGCATCCTTCTTCGCTTCTCTTGTCCTTACACATCCCCACAAAATGGCAAAGCCGAAAGATCTCTTCGTACTATCAATGATATTATTCGAACCCTATTAATCCACTCCTCGATGCCGCCTAAATTTTGGGCTGAAGCTTTACGCACTGCTACCTATCTTCTTAATATTCGCCCTTCTCAAGTTAACCCTAAAACAACACCCTTTTACTCTCTTTTTCTTAGTCACCCCAACTATATTGAACTTCGTGTTTTTTGGTTGTCTTTGCTTCCTAATACGTATGCTACCTCTCCCAACAAATTGGCACCCCGATCTCTTCCTTGTGTGTTTCTTGGTTATTCCGATGAGCACAAAGGATACCGTTGTCTAGATCTAGTCTCTGGACGTGTCCATATCTCTCGTCATGTCACCTTTGTTGAGCATGTTTTTCCTTTCGCTAGCTGCACCTCCAAACCAACAACACCAATTCAACCCCATCCTCTAGCTCTTCTCACAATCATTTTCCTACCGTGGCCACTTTTTCTCCTCTTTTTCCTGCCACGGCAGCCCCTGTTGATCAACCCCAGCCACCTCAACCTCCCCAAAACCCTACGCCACCACCCTCACCCAAAACCCTACGCCACCATCCTCACCCCAAAACCCACCAACTCCTACCACGGTAGCTTTTCCCGATTTCTCTGCCACGGCAGATTCCACGCTTGGCACGCCCGCACCCTCTCCTATGTCCGCATCATCCGCTGTGCCGGATACCCCTACCCCTCCTCCTGCTCTCCCAGCTCGTGCCATCCCCACCATTCCGCCTACTAATGATCACACCATGCGTACTCGTTCGAAAACAGGTTTCCATCAACCCGTCGATCGTCTCAATTTACATGTCACTCCCACTATCTCTCCTCTTCCCACCTCCTACAAATCAGCTCTGCTCGATCCAAACTGGTCCGCTGCTATGAAAGATGAGTTCACTGCTTTAATCGACAATCAAACTTGGCATCTCATCCCTCGTCCTTCCGGTGCTAATGTTGTCTCTGGCAAATGGGTGTTTCGTCAGAAATTTCACTCCAATGGCACTCTTTCGCGTTACAAAGCTAGATGGGTTTGTCGTGGTTACTCTCAGCAACATGGCATTGATTTTGATGAGACCTTCTCCCCTGTCGTTAAACCCAGCACCATTCGTACTGTCCTTAGTGTTGCTACCTCCTCCTCCTGGCCTATCCATCAACTTGATGTAAAAAATGCTTTTCTCAACGGAAATCTCCAAGAAACAGTCTACTGCCAACAACCTCAAGGCTTCATCGATTCTTCTAAACCCACTCATGTCTGTCTTCTTCGGAAGTCCCTTTATGGTTTAAAACAGGCTCCTCGTGCCTGGTTCCAACGTTTTTCCACCTTTGTCCAGACTCTTGGTTTCTCTCCATCTCTTTCTGATTCTTCTCTTTTTATCTATCACCAAAATTCTCAGGTCGCCTACTTGCTTCTTTATGTTGATGATATTGTTCTCACAGCCTCTTCGCAACCTTTTCTCACTCACATCATTTCTTTACTTCACACTGAATTCTCCATGACAGATCTCGGGTCCCTTCATCACTTTCTCGGTATTGCTGTTACTCGCGATTCTCGTGGTCTTTTTCTCTCCCAACGCCAATACATCCTTGATCTTCTGTCTCACGTAGGGATGATTGACTGTCACCCCTCCCGCACACCTGCTGACACTAATGGTAAACTTTCTTCAGCCGGTGAACCCTATTCTGATCCTACCCTATACCGTAGTCTCACAGGTGCTCTTCAATATATCACCATAACTCGGCCTGAAATCTCCTATTATGTCCAACAAGCATGTCTCTATATGCACGACCCACGTCTCCCTCATTATGATCATGTCAAACGCATTCTTCGTTATCTCAAAGGCACTCTTGACCACGGTCTTCATATCAACATATCTTCACCCACTTCCTTGACAGCTTATTCTGATGCAGACTGGGCTGGTTGTCCAGATACTCGTAGGTCCACGTCCGGATACTGTGTTTTTCTAGGTAGCAATTTAATTTCATGGTCTTCTAAACGGCAGGTCACTGTTTCTCGTTCGTCTGCAGAAGTTGAGTATCGTGCGGTTGCACATGCAGTTGCTGAAACTGTTTGGTTACGACAGTTGTTAGCAGAGTTACATCGTCCCATTTAGCAGGCCACCATTGTCTACTGCGACAATATTTCAGCTGTCTACATGTCGAGCAATCCAGTGCAGCACAGGAGGACTAAACATATCGAGATTGACATTCATTTTGTTCGTGAGAAGGTTTGCTTTGGGGGAAGTTCGTGTTCTTCATGTGCCTACTACAGCTCAGTTTGCTGATATCTTCACCAAGGCACTCGCTACATCTCCTTTCTCTGACATACGTTTCAGTCTCAATGTTGTCGAACCCCACGTTGAGACTGCGGGGGATGTTAGATTATACAAGTATGACTCTTATTCGACTTGTAGTCCAAGTTAGGTTAGCCTATGTCGGTTGCTATTTGTGCTATATAAACATTGTATCCTGGTTCGATCAATCAAGCAATATACAAGTTATCGATTCTTACAGCAGATACTCAACTGCTACTAGCTACAGAACATCAGTTAACGAGCGATATCCTTCATTACATAGTCCAAATCAGCTCCCAAACATATCGAGATATACAACTACTAATAGCTAGAGAACGACATAACAGCGGAAAACAGTTAAGACACCTAGAAACTAGGACAGGATTCGTCCCCACTGCAACAGACTTGCAAAACAGAATGCATGGATCTTCTTCATTTTAGTACGTGATGAGTGATTGTAGTACTCGCCTTCATGCCTTCCCTGCATCTTCCTCCCCCTGCTTCTTGGCTGTGAGAAACTCAACGAGCCCCAGGAGCGCGACGTCGACGTCCTCGTTCCGCAGCAGCATCTCGGACACCTCGGCCGGAGTTACCTCCACCTCGGCAAGCAGTGCTTGTATCTCCTGGAACAACGGGTGGTCGTCGACGATGAAGTAGTTCCGGGCCAGCGTCTTGAATGCCTCCCAGCCGCAGTAGCCCATGTGGACGTGCATGTCCATGCGCCCCGGCCGCAGCAGCGCCGGGTCGAGCCGGTCCTTGTAGTTGGTGGTGAAGATGATGATGCGCTCCTCGCCGCTCGTTGACCACAGCCCGTCGATGAAGTTCAGCATCCCCGACAGTGTTATACTAGTACTCTGGCCACTGATCTGCTTCTGCAGAGCTCCCATGTTGGCCTTCAGAGACAGAAGGGTCAGAAACAAGATGTATATATGCTGTGTCAGTTCATCAAGATCGACGCTTCTCTGTTCGTTCGCAACGTACCGTGTTTGTGCAGTCGTCAGAGTCATCGTCGGCATCGCCATCCTGGGCCTGGTTACGTGCCGGCTTCTTGCGCTCCTTGCCATCTTCCCTGGACGCGGCGCTGAAGCAGCAGTCGATGTCCTCGATGACGAGGATGGACTTGTTGGGCATGCCGATGAGCAGGTTCTGCAGCGCCGTGTTGAAGGGCACCTGGCCGAGGTCGAGGTCGTAGAGGTTGAAGCGGAGGTGGTTGGCCACGGCAGCGACCAGGCTGGACTTGCCGGTGCCGGGTGGGCCGTAGAGAAGGTAGCCGCGCTTCCACGCCTTGCCGATCCGCCCGTAGTACTCCTTCCGCTTCAGGAACCTTTCGAGGTCGGCGATGACGGCCTGCTTGGTGGTCGAGTCCATGGCGAGGGTGTCGAATGTGGCCGGGTGCTGGTGGTTGATCCCGCGCCACGACATTCCCTCGTTCATGAAGATCCTGAGCGGGCAGTCCTGGAGCCGCGCCTGCTTCATCTCGGCGGTGATCGAGGGCACGTACCTGCCCAGCGCCATCTCCGTGTGCTCCGCATCGAAGCTGAGCTCCAGACAGTCTGCCGTGCGGCGGCCTTCCCCTGCAACCGACGTCCACTTGAACCGGACGCCCTCGAAGACGTCTGTCATGGAGTCGCCGACGTCCATGGACATGACCTTCTTCGAGTCGCTGCCGCTGAGGCAGATCCGGCGCATGGACTGCGGGTCGATCCTGGTGGCGAGGTACTCGTTCACGTCGTCGTAGAAGGTGTTGTACTTGGCGCAGTTCATGCCGCCGCCGCCGTCGAGGCGCCTGATGATGACGGTGCGGCGCTCGGCGGGCGCGGGCTGAAGCCGCGCGCGGATGAGCGAGGCGCCCCAGCTGACCACGGCGCACAGGTCGTGCGGCAGGAGCTCCCGCGCCATGCCGCCCGCCAGCACGGCGTACGCGGTCACCGAGGCCGCCGTGGCCGCCGCCTTCTTGTACGTGTCCACCAGCTTGGCGTAGGACGGCGGGGCAGCGGCGGACGGGCGATCCATTGCCTCTGAGCAGCCAAGCGAAGACAGGGCAGTGTAGAGTGTAGAGTGGCTGGTGCGCGCTTGTAGCTTCTTCTGTACTGCCGAGAGGCTATTTGTCTTCCACGCTCACCACTGTTGAGTTCACGGACGCCCACCGTTTTGGCGTCCCATTGGCCGCGAAATTACTGCTTGAATTTACTATTTTACTGTGCTATCGCAGTGGTAGCAGTAAAACAAAAGAGTCGACCAGGCGACTACTAGAATGGGAAGCGATTCCGATGATGGCGAAGCTGCTTGCAGGATTCCGGGGTTCCAGTTTGGTGATCGGCCTCGTCGGCGAGCGCGGGGTGCCGTACCAGCGCCAGTTTTCGCCTGCAACGCGGAGGTGAAAAGCGTAGAGTTCTTGGAATGTTGTAGCAGCTCTAGCCTGCCTGCTGCAGTCTACTAGCCGTGCAGGCAGTAGAGCCAGCATGCCGTGCAAGCAGCAGCAGCATCTCTGGTAGTAGCAGTTTGAAACTGCAAACTGCCAAAGGAGTGGTAGCTTTTCTTTTTCTTCATGGTGATGTGCACGCCACCTCTCTGTCTGTGTCTCTGCCCGTCACCCTCCTTGCTAGCACAATTTTGATTTTTAACCCGTGCTACCAACAAAAATACAGAACGAATCTCAGAAAATCCACTATATCCCTGCAAATTGTAAAATCAAATTGATTTAGTCTTTTCTTTTGGAGCGAATAAAAAAATTAGAGCGAAAAATTGGATTAGTAGTTGTCTCACTACTTGCGATATCTTCGGATCATGCACATAATTATCATTCGCCAAAACTTTAATTTGCACTCCATACAAGTTGGTACGTGACGTTCATCATCTATAATGGCACCTCCAATGGCAAACGGACGGACCGCGTCCGCATTTGTCTGAACGGACAAAGGGTGTGCTCCAACGGCCCACCGCATAGGGCGGACACGTCCGTTTTCCCTAAAACCTTACCCAACTTTGGTCCACGTTTGGGGCGAAACGGACAGCCTCTTGGTCCGCCCTTTATCCTCCCTTGTCCGCCTCAGGCCCAGTCGCTAGCCATACAAGCCCCGTCCTCTCCAACCCTTGCTTTCCCAAACCCTCCCGCGACCACCGCCGCCCTTGCCGCCGCCACCGATGGAGGACCATGCCCTGCCCGACTCGACTGTCGCCGCCTCCCTGTTGAAGCCGAAGAAGGAGCGGCTCCCGGAATCGGACAAGAGGGCAGCCCGGAGTGCGAAGATGCGGTGGCGCACGGCCGAAGCGAAGGTCGCCAAGGAAGCATCCGAGGAGATGGAGAGGCTCGCCACCATTCAGGCCCGCGCCAACGCGGACCTCATCGCCACCCAGGCCGCCGCCCGAGTTGTGCTTCTCCTCAAGGGCGAGGTTCTTGACGGTGCATTTGTGGCCTCCGGCCTCACCCCCACGATGGTGGCCTCGGCGGCGAGCTCGGTCTCATCCGCTAAAGGGAAGCCGCCAATGTTGTCCTCGCCTGCCCTCTCTACGGCATCGTCGGCCATCATAGCCCGCGGTCGCCCCGTCGTGCCTTGGGTCCCGAGAGGCGTCACCAGAGATTTCGTCGGTCCCTGTGGTGCCACCCATCGACCTCAACGTGACACCGAGTGCTGGCGACGGGCAGGTGCGTGGCAAGGCGAAAGCGAAAATATCGGCCTCAGGGAGCATGCCCGAACCCCGTGCACTCAATTTCGACGAGTTGCTGCCCACGACGCCGGCCAACCCGGCCTACTTCGAAACCGACACCATCATGTCATGGAGGACATGATATTCGAGGGAGGCATGTACAACAATGAAGATGCCGAGACGCAAGACCCGACCACGGGCATGGCTAAGACTCAAGGGGAGTCACAAGTTCCAATCCGCCTATGATCATGTCAAGGCCCGGCTCGTGAGTGGCATTGGTGTTGAGGACATGCTTCTTCAAGCATTGGAATTCCACGAGACAATGTACAATTCCAAGTTCACCCTGCCCCACTGTAGGGAAATGATCAAGGGATGCCCAGAATGGGTCGAGCTCTACAACTCCTTGAAAAAAGGGCCGGTGATGGATCGAAGAAACGGTCCAACGAAGATGAAGATGATGATGTGGAGCTCGGCCAAAGATCCGGGGGGCGGGCGGTGCGGCCGAGGGGACACGAGTCCACCAAGCAAGATGCCAAGCGCGAGGCGGCGGCGACACAAATGGAGGAGACGTTGAAGTCTTTGATCGCCGGCAAGGAGGAGTCAACCGCCGCAAGGTATGTGGAGAAACACAAGGACAAGGAGGAAGCAATGGCATGCTATTTGGAGATGCAGAAGAAAAGTGAGGACAAGGATTGAGCAGGACCAGATCAAGGCCGAGGGGAACCGGGTCAAACTCACCATGATGGCCGACTTGAGCATCATGGACCCGGAGCAAAGAGTTTGGATACTCAAGAAGCAGAAGGTGATCCGTGACCGCGATGATGTGTGATCTCCTCCTCTTTTATTTATCATGTCATTTGAACTAATTTGTATTTTGAACTATGTGTCATTTTGAAACTTTGTATGTCTTGTTTGGGTGGACCAATATTTGTATTGTTTTCTATGCTTATTTTTTATTTTATTTACAATTTGGCAAATAGGTAAACATGGGCAGCCCCATCAATTTTTTTAAAGAATGGTCCATTTTTGCGGTGGGTCGTTGGGGGCACCCCACCCCAAACGGATAAAGGTCATAACCGTGTCCGCGGTCCGTCCCAAACGGAACAAATCGGACACATTTGGGTGTCCGTTTGGGGTGGGCCGTTGTAGGTGCCCTAACCCCACAATTTAAACTTCACCGTGGGACATAAGGAGACCCTAGGTCTATGCGATTGTTTGTCTATGGCACAATTCTCCGTCTACTCCATTTTCTGGTCGTTGGTTTCTCAAATCTAGTGCTCTTCTTTTTTTCTTGTTGATCGACATATACTGATCTTTCTGCTTCTGTTTTGAAGAACCAAAAGTCGAGCCCACTCCATGTAGGAAGAAAGACGTGTTGCGATAGCACCAATTCGCCCATTGGTAACGGCTCATATAGAAGATCACAACCTGGTTTGATCAAAAAAATTGCCACTATTTCACAGTTGTGAGCAATTTTTATGCACGTGAGTTATATTAAGTAGTTGTATAATAAAATTGGTGTTAGGGTTTAGGGCTTGCGGATGAACAACTTTGTTGTCCAGAAGAAACAAGTAGGGAAACTTCTAGTTGATTACATGTGACTTGGTGGACACAAAAGTAACTGTACTTTGGGCATAGATATCGCAAATGGGTATGAGTTAGAGTCACTCGAGTAGTCTACCAATCCCACTGCCGATATCAAAATATATGCAAGACAACCACACCCTACACCAGGGACGGAGCCAGGAAATTTATTCAAGGGGGGCGAAGTGATGATAACACAATTTCAGAAAATATATATGTCATAAAAACCATCAGTTTCCACATTAAAATATGCCAAAATAGCATGATATTGCTCCGAAGTATACTGCTTACATTAGAAGACAAAATACATACGAGGATCAGATCATCAGAATAGCTAAAATGAGTGGAGTTTAGTTGAAGTCTACTCGACGTTTTTTCCTTGCATCAAAATCATCTATAAGCTTGTCGGTCGTGAACTCCAAAGCAATCTCCCTCTCAATGTAGATTATCAGACAATCTCTTAGAAACTCATCCTCCATTTTATTTCTAAGTCTAGTCTTCACAACTTTCATGGCAGAAAAAGCTCGCTCTGATGTTGCAGTTGAGACCGGCAATGTTAGAACAAGTCGAATTAACCTGTCAATCAAGTGATAGTCTGTCAACTTCTCAGTCTGAAAAAGTTTTTGGCAAAGTTCAGCAATAGTGGACAAGTTCTGAAAATCCGGATTCCTTAGCACATCAAGCTCATAATGTCGCAGCTGACACCTCAAGTTTTCCCTTTCCTGTTCTGAAAAATCAGAAGGGTAAAATTTTGTAGCTAGAAGACACAAGACAGATATTTTCAATGTTGAATGATCTAAATGAGTTCCTTGGATCTAGAGAGGTACACAAAACAAGGAGCTCTGTTGCCTGTTCGCTGAACCTACTATTTAACTCCTGTAATTGCTGATCAACTGCAACGGTGAAGACATCATATTTATAATGATGTTTAGCTGAAGTCTCATCCGCTTTACGAGACCGAATAAAATCAACATAGAAACCATCCAGTGTCACATGGTCGTTGCAAAGCTCCAATTTGGTTGGCTCCACTTCCTGTTTCAAGCTCATTAAGCTCAATCAAATTCTGAATTTCGGCAACTTGACAAGCTCGCAGTTCATCATTTCTCTTACAAGAAGAAGCAACCGTGTTGACAACAACAGCAAGATGTTCAAAAAAGTTATGAACTTCTGTCACTTCCTTAGATGCAGCAACAAGAGCTAATTGTAACTGATGTGCAAAACAATGAACATAGTATGCATAGGGACATTCTTGTTTAATTTTCTGCTGCAGTCCATTCCATTCCCCACGCATATTATCCGAACTGCAGGAGGGGATTCGGATCTTGAAAGACTTGTAATTTCTCAGTCCATTTCCAACTTCATGATCCGAATCTTGGGCTCTTCGTTGAGATGAGAGAGGGGAAAAGAAAAAAAGTGAGAAGAAGCAAGAAGGAGCAGCTCGTATGCCTTTTGGCATTTGGGGATGGAGAGTGAAGAGATGGTACGATGAGAGCACATGGTCATGGACACCAAAGTCAAAAAGTTCTGCTCCATGCCTCATTGGGAATACAACTGATCTTCTGTGCTCATATTTGTCTAGCTTGGTATGCTTAGTATACATCTAAAACTATAGAGGGGGCCACACGCATGGATTCTTAGCTTTACTCCACATAATATCTAGGGGGGTCTCGTAAATTATTTCCGCATGAGGGGAGCCATGGCCCCAGCTCGCCCCCTGCTGGCTCCGTCCCTGCCCTACACTAAATTAGGGTTTCCTATCGCCGCCGCCCCTTGTCCCCCTCCCCGTTCTGCAATCTTGGTTGTGACAAGAGGGGTAAAAACCGGTTCTTTCGTGTTCTAGTTATTACATGTCCTTATTTTAGTTAGGTTCTTTGATGTATTTTAGTTTTTGTAATAATCGAGTAGTATGTATTTTGTACTTGGATTTGGTTTTGCTTGATAAATATCACTCATAAGATGACTTTAGTTGTCTTTTCTCAACAAAACAAATACATGCAAAATTTGTACTCTGGTAAACTACCAAATTCACACCCATTATCTTTTCTTTTGTAGCCACCATAAGATGCCTTTTTTACACCCAGATAGTGTGTCAAAACACACACGCCCAATTGTGAGCCAAACAAAATCGTCCACTATGGATCTTCCCGTTTTCCAAAAAAAGGTAACTGAATCTTCTGACCCCAATTAGAAATACAAGATCTGATTCAAGATTTAGGTGAATTGCTTCTTCGAATATCAAGAGTCATATCATGCATTAAACTAAGCATCGAGGAGACGAGGACAAGCAATAGTTTGAACACTACGATCTGAGAACGATCCAAAGAGCATATGCAAGACTGCAACTATGATGCTACGCATGATTGAAGACTAGTAATCTTTCCCGGCCAAAAAAAAGGAATACTAGTAATCTTGCAGCAGCGGGACAATGTGCAAGACATTTGCAAAATAAACTCGATCATGTTACTCGAGTATTATTAATTCTTGATTGTGAGCTCTGGCTGAATTACTTCCTTTCATGCCTTCCCTGGATCTTCATCCCCCTGCTTTACTCTTCATGCCTCCCCTGCATCTCACTCTGTCTCTTCTTCTTCTCTTTGAGGAATTCTGTGAGACCTCGGAGCGCGATGTCTGGGTCACTGGTCCTCAGCAGCATCTCGGACACCTCTGCGGGCGTCACCTGCACCGCCGCAAGCAGTTCTTGTATCTCCGGGAACAGGGGGTGATCGTCGACGACGAAGTAGTTCCGGGCGAGCGTCTTGAATGCTTCCCAGCAGCAGAAGCCCATATAGATGTGCATGTCCATGCGCCCTGGCCGCAGCAGCGCCGGGTCGAGGCGCTCCTTGTAGTTGGTGGTGAAGATGATGATCCGCTCCTCGCAGCTCGTCGACCACAGCCCGTCGATGAAGTTGAGCAGCGCAGACAGGGTAACCTGAGGTTGCCATTTTGCCAAGGGTTGGACAAGCACATATCGATAAATATTAGACTGGAAACGTTCGCCGTTACTACCTCAGTATTGCGCTTGGGCAACGGGGGAAGACCCAAGGTTTGTGATGAATCAATGATGTTGTCTTCGCCATTCCCCGCCGGTGTCTTGCTCTCCTTGCTGTCGACTGCCCTGGACATGGCATCGCAGCAGCAGTCGATGTCCTCGATGACGAGAATGGACCGGTCGTACATGTTGGGGATCAGCCACCGCAGCAATTTGTTCTCGACGTTGGTGAGGTCGAGGTCGTAGATGTTGTACCGGAGGTGGTTAGCCATGGCGGCCACCAGGCTGGACTTGCCGGTGCCGGGCGGACCGTAGAGCAGGTAGCCGCGCTTCCACGCCTTGCCGATCCGCCGGTAGTGGTCCCTCCTGTTGGTGAACAGGTCGAGGTCGGCGACGATGGACTGCTTCAGCGCTGGGTCCATGGCGAGGGTGTCGAACGTGGCGGGGTGGTGGTGGCTCAGGGCGTACCACGTACGCCCTTCGTTCATGCAGATCTTGAGGGATCGCTCCCGCAGCCTCGTCTCCTCGGCCGCCGCCATGACGAAGGGCACGTACCTCTCCATGGCTAAGTCCGTGTGCTCCGCGTCGAAGCTGAGCATCAGCACGAACTCGCGGTCACCGCCGGTGCCGGTCTCCCCGTCATTCTTGTCTCCTTTGCTGCCGTTGCTCTTCTCGACGGACGTCCACGTGAACTGGGCGCCGTCGAAGACGTCGATGGTGGACACGTCGGGCTCGATGAACAGCAGGGACGGAGCCAGGGGGTGCGAGCTGGGGCCATGGCCCCCCTGTGCTGCAAATTTTTGCTGTAAAACCCCTATATAATATGCAGATTCATCCCTAACTTTGACAGAATTTTACTATATGGCCCCCTCCAAACAATTAAGTGTGTAGTTGGCCCCCTCCTCTTATAGTTCCTGGCTCCGTCCCTGATGAACAGGCGCTTCCTCCAGCTTCTCCGGCTGGTGTCGTCCCTGGACTTGCAGAGCGTGAGCCCGAGACGGCGCATGTCGCGCGGGTCGAGCCTGGATGATAGGTAGGTCCGCGCAGCGTCGAAGAAGAGGTTCTCCTCGCTGCCGCTGCCGTCGCCGGTCTGGCTCCGTACGACGAGCGTGCGTCGCTCCTTGGCGCCCCACCCGAGCCGCGCGCGGAACACGGAGGCGCCCCAGCGCGCCCCTGCGCGCAGCTCGTCGGGGAGGAGCTCACGTGCCATGCTCCGTGCCAGGACCGCGTACGCGGCCGCCGAGGCTGCTGTGCTCAGGGCCTTCCGGTACGCGTCCGCCGCCTTACCTCCATAAGCCACCGTGCTCCCTGACGAAGGATCCATCGGCGCCATTCCCGCCAGTGCGAGCGGTTTGTTCGAACTTGGGTCGTGCGAGTTGCGAGTGGGGATCTCCGTGCGGGACGGTGCGACTGAAGTTTGTTGGAGTACTTTGTTTGCTTTTGCATCGTAGTACAAGTCCTTCCACAATGTAGTTAAGTGAGCTTGACTGGTCAAACTATACAGGACAGCGCAAACGCCTTTCTCCTGCCCCTCTTTCCTTCTTCTCGTCGCAAAAATAAAACCAAAAGAACTATGTATGCGTTTGGTTCCATGGCACAGTCTTTTTTCTCCCATTTGTTTGTTCGGATTTGCTAACGCTCGGGCAACCGAGAATTAAGTTAACGCTCGGTCGATGAGGAGGAAAGTGAGAGTTGGAAGCGGAGCTCCTCGTCGGCGATGGCGACGACGAGGACTGGAGAGAGCCGGAGCAACCGCCGACGCGGCTGGCCGCGGCGGAGGTGGTGTAGACGAGTACATAACTTAACTTGGGGGGTGGAGGTGCCGGCGCCGGAGAAGACTCGGCCGGCGGTGGGGGATTTAGAGGGATGCCGGGGTGGCGGTGGACCGGCGGAGGGGGAGCTTGGGGCAGGGTGGGGCGGCGAGGCGGCGCGGCAGCGCGCCGGCCGCGGGTGGGGAAGACGGCGGTCCGGCTGGCGGTGGCGGCGGGGGGTCGGCGGAGGGGAGGAAGAAGCTCGACCGAGCGTTAGCTTAAAGCTCGGTCACCCGAGCGCTAGACACTCCCTTGTTTGTTTGGTCTAGTATTATGTTAGCTACATAGAGTATTTCTTAAAAGTTTCTTATATAAGGAAAAAAATCACTCCGCTCAACGCTTAAGTCAAATCGCCGAGTCAAGTGGAAGCACCGAATTGGCCATTGTTTCCCAGCGTAAATGTCATGGATGTCGCTCAAACTGCCTGGCACTGTAAAATTCCCTCTCACCCGTGGGGGGATCATCTCTGCCCTCCCCACATCTTCCTCACCCTTTTCTTCTCCATATCTCGTCAGAGGCAATGGTCACCAACCCCGAGGCCGGCGGCACCACCGCATCTCTAGAGCCATTGTTGTGGCCTTCCACTGGCCTATTGCCGTGGAGTTCACGAAGTACAATCTATTGGTGCCCCCTGATTATCGATTACCTGGCACATGGCACATGAGCGAGGGGGCTCACCGTGCCGCCGGTCCCCGAGGACCCCGACGAGACAGCGGAGCTCATCCACCATAGGCGATTGACGCTCCCGGACGAGCTAAACGTCGACCCGGCGTATGTGCTGGACAAACCCAACTGATCGCGCATCCTCGCGGCGGAGCGGGAGGACACGGTCCACGATACCAGCAGCGCAGTCCGTCCGGCCCAGAAGAACCGCGAGGGAAGGTGGGACATTTGACGGGACGCACCGTCGAGACCGTCCTCACCCTCTGCCGGGCAGGGCTTGATTCGCGCTCGCAGGCGCGTGTGCGGGCTCCACTATCACCAGCACGGCGGCGCGGGGCGCCTTCTTTGTCGTACAGAGCAGGCGCCCTCCGCATCGGCGCCCATATACCGACGAGCGGCGCCCGTACTCACTGCCACCGATGCGCGGCTCCCGTGCTCCACTGCCACCGCCCGTGAAGGAGGAGGAGGCAGAGGAGTCCAACTTCGAGGATGACCCCGACGTCGAGGGGGCCTTGCCAGCCTCCCTCGAGACCGCCACGTTGTTCGAGCTAGTGCACTGGCCAGGTCTCCCCCGGCTGCTCCTCGACAATTGGCAGCCGAAACCGGAGCCGGCGCCCTACTTCCCAACGGAGCTTGTTGGGCAGAGGTGGGTGTGGACCAGCACGTTCTTGGCGACGTCGAGCCGGAATAGGAGGTAGCGGAGGTGCTGGAACAGGCCGGGCCGCCGCCACCACCGGTCGCAGCCTACGTTCTCGACCTCACCGGCGAGAACGACGACTAGTAGGCCCCGACGGCGGACGCCGGCGCCCTTTTTTATTTTCATTTTTTTTTTGATAAGTGTAAGCGCCTTTTGGCGTGAAATATGTACATTATCGCTGATTTGAATGAAATTTTAAGTTAAAAATTCGAGTTTATAAATTATGATTTTTGATTAAATATAGTGATAGCGTCGGATTTAATTTGAATTGTCAAATTGTTCTCGTGGAGTGTGTTTCGAATGCCGACACGGCTAACTCGTACCAGTGGCGTGGAGAAGGAACACGACTGGTGCAACACTTAGCAGTGGCGTGTGCTGCAAGCCATCAGTAACAGTTAGCAGTGGCTGATGCGGCCTAACAAAGCCTGTTGGGAACCCCAAGAGGAAGGTATGAAGCAGGACAACAACAATTTTTGCTTGAGAACAAAACCAATGTTATCGAACCAGTAGGGGTAGAAGAGATTCAACACGGTGCCAAAGCTACTATGTCGCTTATAGCTTCGGCGTGGACCTGCACACAACACAATCAAATTAGTTTGCCCCAATGAAATAGGAAGATTGTCAATCTCCCCGGCTTGCTGAATACAACGGATTAAACGTATGGTGTGTAAAATAAATATAATTGCAAAAATGGACAGTGAGCTAATGATGATGGAAAGTGGTGGAAATGGTGTTTTATCAGTGTAAAAGAATGGACCGGGGTCCACAGTTCACTAGTGAAGTCTCTCCAATAAACAGATAAGTAAACATGTTGGGTAAACAAATTACAACTGGGCAATTGACAAATTGCAAGGGCATGACAATGCTATTATGACAAGATAAAGTTCATTGTAATATTTAATTGGGTTTTACAGCAAAATATATAGACCACGTGCTAGCTGCAGTTATGACTAATAATCTATCCCCGAGATAACATCCGTGCCTCCCGCGAGTATTAAGTTGCAAGCAACAGATAATTATAATAAGCAAAGTGTGTAATGTAAACAATGCAAATGACATGTAGACAAAGTATCATTGTTTTCTCCCACGTGGCAACATCGCATTCAGAGCCTTAGTCGTTTCTGTCATCTCGAGCCCAGACAACCGGAGACATGAACCCACTATCTAGCATAAATACCCCATCTTGGAGACACTAGCAACTACTTGCCCAAAGCAACTACTAACATCGGAGAGTATGCAAGATCATAAATAAAACATATAGATATATAAACACCACGGATTACTTTTTTGCTTCCTTTTTACTTGTCTTTGCCTCCACGGATTGGAGATGGTCTGATTGGGCCCCAAGGTTCAGAGTTTCAGTTTGTTGATTGGCACCTTGTGCGACGCGCCCGTGGCAGTGCCAGTCCTGGTTTTCGCCTGCAAAGCAGGATATGGAAAGCATCTGGGTTTTGGCATCTCGTACTATCCTGTAGTGGCACCAGGCCGTGCAGCAGCAGCATCGGTGGTGGCCTGGCCTTGCGCAGGGGCCATGCTAATCTTCTCTGTATCGTTCCAATTTTATCGGATGTCCCCAAAGGGACGCCTGGCCTTGTGGCAAATCGGAACTGTAACAGTAGAAGCTGCTTTGTTTCGTATCTTGTCACGTTGCGAGGTACGGTGCCATCTCCCCGATGGACGGCACAACGGGGCGTGACTTCAATTCTTTACAGACTCAAATCTCGATTGAATTGCATGCGGTAAGAATTTTCTTTACAGACTATTTTTTCCATGATAAGTATGGCAAGTACATAACCCTTCAAAAAGAAATGCTACTACTGTACATGTTTTCAAGGCGACCAAACAAGGTATATTGCACATTCATGTGTTTAAATTTCTTACTCAACATTGCATGCCAGTTTTTCCTGCAAAAAATAATTTGCAAGGTATTTTTTTCGCGCGACATTACATGAGATTTAAGTGCCAACTTTATTTACTCTTAAAAAAAAACTTGTGAATCGAACATGCACTAAAGCTATGTATGTGCAGTGGACTATTCATTGTGTCACTAGGTCTTGAGGGAATTTGTGTCACTAGTGGAACTTGGCGGCTAGCACTATGTGCTTATTGATTTTATAAGTGGCACCATGTATAACTCATTCTTTTCCTTCTAATAAGCTTTCCTTGACCTTAGGTTAAATCTTTTTGCGCCACGTAAACAGGGATGGTGGGATTAAAAAAATTGATAAAGGGAATATATAAATATCAATAAGATACCAATTACACCCCGCCTCTGCAACAACATAACGTCAAAAACTAGTCGAGACATCAAGGATGCACACAGCCGAAAAGAAAAAAAGAAAAAAGAAAAACAAAGCACCTGCCACACGATCAACTTCTCACAGCAGCGGAAATCAAACCCCACCATTGGCAACACCAAACTACGAAAGATGCTCTCCAATAGCAATGATGGGATTAATATATATCTCTTCTTGGTCTCTCCTTTTTCATACCCCTAAACTTCACCATGGAAGCTAACGGCTATATAACAATGGAGGCAACCTCGATCAGTTCTGTCATTTTTAGACACGGTAGCCAAGATTTGAACGTCGCATACGATGAGTATCTTTTACATTCACCGTCTCTGAAGCTCAATATTCATACTCTCGATATTTCTACTCACTCGATGTAAAAATATAGTACATATTAGTTCTTTTAAAAATTCAAACGATTTAAAGCTTGACCAACTATGTACGAAAAAATATATCAACATTTACAATGTCAGATACATATAATAAGGAAATTCCAATAATATTGATTTGATATTATTGTTGTTATTAACCATAATCTCTTGTTTTGTTACTTGTTGTTATGTTTTCACAAATTTTACTATGACGTCCGAGAACAAAGAGAAGTCGATACACTCCTCGCCCGCTTTGTAAGGGCGCCTCATCGACAATTATGCTCACAGCCTGATAAGGATCTGGAAGCACCGCAATGCAATTGTCTTCGACGTCATGATTCTTATCACGACTAGCATAATCGGGATTCAATCTAGGGCTCATTGTTGGCCAAACGCCGGAGCAATCAGCAGACTTAATCTCTTGTGGGCGCCTGGTCCTAGCGGGTTGTGTTGTATATGCGATGTTTGCTCATTCTTGAGCTTCTAAATAACTATTCTTATCTATCAATGCATCGAAACGCAAAGTTTTTGTATGTTCATGAGAAAAAAAGAGTAGTCACATATTTCTAAATTGTGTGTATCTTTTGGTAAAAACATCACGCAACGGTGGCTCCAAACATTTTGTTTATTGCAATTTTACGCTTGATGATGTGATCCTGGTTGAATTTCAGATAGCACATCCGTACTAACTTGAGCCCATCCTCACACTTCTCACTCCAACTTGCATTCCAAATCCTATCCCAAAGTAGAAGCCCCCCAATTAGAAAGAAAATCACATTTAAGACATAGATGAATTGCTTCTTCGCATATGATTGATGCTTTCCGGCAAGAATCAAATAAAATAACAAGGTGACCATCAGGAGAAGCAATAATGAACTACGAAATCCCCAAATTGCCTGCATGACACTACAATCAGAAAACGATCAAAAGAGCACTGTGACTAACAAGTCTTACAACACATTTGCAATAGAAAGGTAGTAGTCGGATCATCTCGTTCCGAGACTAGATAGTTCTTGATGTGTGCTGTAATTGAGTTACTTGACTTCAAGCTTTCCCTGGATATTACTCCCTGCATCTTACTCTGTTCCAGATTCTTCTCCTTGAGGAACTCCGCGAGACCTCGGAGCGCGACATCGGGGTCATTGGTCCTCAGCAGCATCTCGGACACCTCGGCCGGCGTCACCTGCACCGCCGCCAACAGTTCCTGTATCTCAGGGAACAAGGGGTGGTCGTCGACGACGAAGTAGTTCAGGGCAAGCGTCTTGAATGCCTCCCAGCAGCAGAAGCCCATGTAGATGTGCATGTCCATGCGCCCCGGCCGCAGCAGCGCCGGGTCCAGGCGTTCCTTGTAGTTGGTGGTGAGGACGATGATGCGCTCCTCGCCGCTCGTCGACCACAGCCCGTCGATGAAGTTGAGCAGCCCGGACAGGGTAATCTGAGGTTTCCGAGCGCAGACATGAACACATCGATCGGCATGAATATGTGTACTTGATACTGACAGCAATATATACAGTGAAAACGTTCGCAATTACTTACCTCAGTATTGCGCTTGCGCGGCGCCGGGATGTCCAAGAACTCTGATGAGACACCGCCGTCTTTCTTGCTCTCCTTGCCGTCGGCTTCCCTCGACATGGCATCGCAGCAGCAGTCGATGTCCTCGATGACGAGGATGGACTTGTCGGACATGGTGACGAGCAGCCACTGTAGCATTGTGTGTTGTGCACGTGGTTGAGGTCGAGGTCGTATATGTCGTACCGGAGGTGGTTGGCCATGGCGGCGACCAGGCTGGACTTGCCGGTGCCGGGCGGACCGTAGAGAAGGTAGCCGCGCTTCCAGGCCTTGCCCATCCGCCGGTAGTGGTCCCTCCGGTTGGCGAACAGGTCGAGGTCGGCGACGATGGACTGCTTGAGCGTCGGGTCCATGGCTAGCGTGTCGAAGGTGGCCGGGTGGTGGTGGTTGAGCCTGGACCACGAACGCCCCTCGTTCAGGCAGATTTCGAGCGATCGCTCCCGCAGCCTCATCTCCTCGGCCGCCGCCATGACGTAGGGCACGTACGTCTCCATGGCCATGTTCGCGTGCTCCGCGTCGAAGCTGAGCCTCAGCAGGAACTTGTGGTCTCCGCCGCTGCCGTCCTCTCCCATCTGCGACTTGTTCTTCCCCCCTCCGCCGCCGTTGGCGATCTCGACGGACGTCCACGTGAACTCGACGCCGTCGAAGACGTCGATGGTGGAGTCCCCGGGCTCGATGAACAGGCGCTTCGTCCAGCTTCTCAGGCCGCCTTCGTCCCTGGTCGTGGACAGCGTGAGCCCGAGACGGTGCATCGTGCGCAGATCGAGCCTGGAGGATAAGTACGTCCGCGCAGCATCGAAGAGGAGATTCTCCTCGTTACCGCCGCGGCCGGTCTGGCTCCGCACGACGAGCGTGCGCCGCTCCTTGGCGCCCCAGCCGAGCTGTGCGCGGAGAACGGACGCGCCCCAGCGCACCGCGGCGCGCAGCTCGTCGGGGAGGAGCTCCCTTGCCATGCTCCGCGCCAGCATGGCGTACGCGGCCGCCGAGGCCGCGGAGCTCAGCGCCTTGCGGTACGCCTCCGCCGCCTTGCCGCCATAGGCACCCGTGCTGGCTGGTGAGAGGTCCATCTGCGCCGTGCCGTGGTCGCCGGTGCGAAGGGGCTTCTTGGTTCCTACTACTGCTTTCTTCTTCCTTGGCTTGGTTTGGTACTTTGGTTTAAAATTGAGCTGTGCGAGACTGAAGTTGCTGGAGCTCCGAAGTTGCTTTGCTTTTACGGTTGCATTGTGGCAGGCGTCATTCCACAGTGCAGCTACGTGTGGGAAGCTTGACTCGTCAAACTCATGTTTAAAATGGATGCTTACTTTAAAAAATGCATGTTAACTGTGTGAGATTATCCCCACAAAATATTTCCTCAGAATCCAACACATTTCCCGCATTTCACATATTTTCAAACTTTTGAATGAATAAAGTCGTCACACTTTAAAGAAAATCCTTACTAAGTTCATGTTACAGTTTGGTTGTTCGTTTGAATCAGTAATACCACATCATATCTAAATTTGTACTATATCAATTTGTCAGATTCTTGATAAAGTACGACATGCATTAATTGAAGTAAATGCCGATTATAATTAGCACGTGAAGAGAGGATTTTGTCTTCAATTAGTACTCCCTCCGTCACACAATAAAAAGCTAATTTTTTTAAAATAATACATGAAATTTATTTAATTCTGGAAATATTACGCGTTTTTATTATTTTTCAAAAATAGGATCCAATCGTCCTAGGCAAAGACGACAAGGCCTTGTCGTCTTCGGCGATGTCGATTAGCTTCCTGTCGGTGTTGGCAAAGACGACAGGCCTATCGTCGTCAGAGCCATGCACTAGTCGGCGTTGTCTATGACGACAGGCAATAGTCGTCATCGCCGAAGACGATAGGTGCCCGGATTTTTTTTCCGTCGATTTAATTTGTTTCCGGTCAATTGTTCCCGCCTTCCGTCTCCCGCCATTTTTCTTCCGCCGTTCGTTTACCGCCCTCCTTCTCCCGCCATTTTCCTCCCGCCCTTTTCCTCCCGGCCTTCTTCTCCCGCCCTATTTCTCCCGCCATTTTCCTCCCGCCCTTCTTCTCCCGCCATTTTTCTCCCGCCCTTTTCCTCCCGGCCTTCTTCTCCCGCCCTATTTCTCCCGCCATTTTCCTCCCGCCCTTCTTCTCCCGCCATTTTTCTCCCGCTCTTTTTCTCCCGGGTGAGCCTATATATACCCCAGCAGATTTTTGTGATGGAGGCTTGTGGTGCGCGTTATTTCCTTAGTCACATAGGAACGATGTGTGGTAGTTCGGGTCCTGGTTTCGACCCATATAGGTCGTGGTGTATTCTGTATGAAGCTGCAAGATGGACTGAAGGTAGTATTAGGGAGGGTAGGGCCAAGAGCTGTTATAGCGAGCTAGTTAGTGAGTGAGGCAACATTCGTGAGTTGGAGAAACTCTATCAAAAAAATACAAAATCCCGCAGATGACCCCTGAAGAAATTTTAGATGAAATTGATGGTGGCGGTGGAAGTGGCATAGAGTGCATGAGCTAAAAGGTATCGAGGCGGGTCTTCAGGACATGCCTATGACAACTAAGTCAAAGATAATCCATTTTTCGCCGAAAATCTTTGCATTTCACGTTGAGGTAACTGAGTACCGAAGTTATATTACGTTAGAATCTAGTGTTATCGTACTAACTTATTTTCGTCTGATATTGTTAATTTCCAGCACTTGCCCGCCGACGCACAGTTTCTCAACAAAGAGATCCCTCATTTTGGTTGGATGGAAATTCTTTTTGGCGCTTGTCCTGATGGGCGTCCACAGAATACTCCTCACGCTGATGAAGTGAAGAGGGCTATATCAAAGGCGAAGAGTGGTGGATCATCCAAGAAAGCCGTTCAAGATGATAGTGATGATGATTTCATGCCTCCTAAACGAGGCAACTGTAGACGTAAGTTGAAGAGTGTTGGTGCATCGAAGGATGTCGCCGAGGAAAATAGTGATGATGATTTCATGCCTCCATCACGAACACGTGGCAGAGGGTAGTGAAGTCGTTGATTAGAATTAGTTATCGTTGAGTTCCACGTATTATTTACCAGTAGTTGTTCTATGCAGTGTTTAGAACTAGTGAAGTTGTAACGTGGACCTGTAGTGTTGAATGTTAAATTAATTTATCGATGCAATGTGGAATGTTTCGTACATAGATAATAATATGTCTCGTACAGAGATAATAATATGTCTCATACGAACATAAATATGAATATGTCTCACATACAAATAGAAATACGGATATGTCTCATACATCCTAAGTACGAATATGTCCCGAAGATATCACTGACCCCTGCGTCACCGAGAATCACGAGGAGGGGCTGGTCGGGCGTCGTCCACTGGTACCTGTGAGGTGCCCGGGTTTGACGAGGCACTGTCAAGTCCCCGTCATCATGTGTATCCTGTGTGGGGTATGGTGGAGGAGTCTGGTGAATGGGACCCTGTCGCGGCTGCGTGGGGAAATCTGGAGTGTCGAAAATGCCCAACCAGTTGGACATTTCGTCCCCCGCGTGGGCCCGAGCCTCCTGGTCACTCCCCCACCCTGATCCAGATCCTGACGCCTGGTGTCCGGACATAGCCGTGTGATAGCCATAGGCTCCTACAGATCATAGTTTAAAAAACCGGACCGGCGATCGAACCGGTGAGAGCCTCGGTTCACGGTTCACCCGGTTGGACCGCCGTTCGTTCGGTTCAATTGTCGTTTTATTAAAAATAAAACAGGAAAGAAACATTAATAATATGTTAAAAAATTCAATGTATTTAATCAATTTGTGAACTAGTATCACACAAGCAGCGCACGTACTGGATGGCCAGCGCAGTCCGCAAGCATGCACTAGGCGCCTGAGGTCGCTAGTTCGAATCCTAGCCCCGCACAGCTTATTTTTCTCGCGCGAACTGATGCCACCGGTCTGACCGGCGGCTGGTACTTCCGGTTTTCTCCTAAAACCGCCGGTTCGACCGCGGTCTGGACGGTTTTTTCCGGTTCACGCGCGCGAATGGTCCAGTGCGCTTAACGAACCGGCGGAGGCTCTGGTTCCGGTTTTTTCCGGTTCAATCGCCGGTCCGGTCCGGTTTTTAAAACTATGCTACAGATGGAATCATTAGTACATAAGAAATACGCAGTCCCAATTGAAATATGAAAACAATATACGTACTGTAATCCGGGAATTCCGGGGCGGGGCCTCGGTACTGAGGAGGAGACTGTGGCCGATACCCGTAACTCGAAGTGGGACCCTGCCACGTCGAACCTCCTGCCTGTCAGGAGGAGGTGGCCTGGGCTGTGGTACTAGACGTGGACGCGGCTCATGTCGGTGATGCGGCTGCTCCTCGTGCTGCGGGTGCAGGAGATGCTGGTCATCGTGCTGCCGCTCCTCCTCGTGATGATGCTGCTCCTGATGCATCTGTTGCTGCTGCCGCTGTTGCTGTTGGCGTCGTGTCGGGGGGTGCAGGGGTTGTTGTCCCACCGGGTGGCGAACAACGTCCTCTGTGCGGGTGCACGTGAGTGTCGCGTAGATGTCCCGTAGCTTCCCCTCCAGCCTCCTGAGCCAGGATATCGGCTGCTCCCGTGGTACCAAAAAAGGGCCAGCGGAAAGAGAACGTCCGTACTCAACAAAATCATTCTGAATCTCCTATGTCAAATTAGCCTGACAATAGAAATAAAAAAGTATGAAATATATATATGTGAAAGCATGTACCAGTTAGATGAATTAGTGAAAGGAAATAAAATATTACCGCGTGCTGTCTGGATGCAGAAGTGTCATATATCGGGTGTGTATCCCACGTAGTAGGGGCAGGTATAACCTCCGGGTGAGAGTGCCGAACGATAATTAGCCGTGTTCTGGACATGTACCTCTGCAAGTAGGCATTGTATAGAGTGATATCAAACCCGACAGTCTCGACCCAGATCCGTGTCGTCGCAGTGTCCCAGTCTGAAACGTAAGGTTGTAGCCTCTGCAGCCACCCTGCCGCGGTCCGACTAATCCCCTTCCTTGTGTTCCTAAAATTTGGGTGAGTGTTCTATCAGTAAATATTGATTGAGTACGAATAATTTAGAAAAAAACTACTTTAGACATACCTGTGGTACACATCTGGCAGGGATGCTCTACTGGCGGAGGATCTACCAACTGTCGAAGATCAAATTGCCTCATAACCCTCTGTTGAGACATCTCCTCCACGAAGACATCGAAGATGATCTTCGATTTTGTCATCCAATACTCTCGGTCACGTGTGCAGAGATCAGAAATACCTCCGGGGTATCTTCGCTGAATGAGCTCGTCCGTGTACGGCTCCCAGATCACCGAAGTGTACACATCAAATTGCTCGTTAAAAGCAATGTAGCACTGCTTTGTCTGCTCAGTAGCAAAGTGTCTCTGCGTACAAAACAAGTTATTTTCATACACGGTCGCAATAGTAAGTTTGTTGATGTATTAAATTATAACAAGATACGTACCTTGTTGCGTGTATAGACGGTCGCAATAGTAGGCTTGTCAATGTTGTCATCGTCAAATATCTCCCACAATGGGAAAGGCTCGTCAGATATGACTGGTCGTCCAATAGAGAACCTCTCCCACGACCTGAGCTGCAGAAATAGAGGGCATCCGAGAATGGCTGACTTAGCTGAATGCAGCATGGAAGTGTTGCACATAGCTCGGTACGTAGCCACTAAGACAGCCGAACCCCAACTCCTCTGTCTGATGTGCGCCGGCTCAGTAGCATCAGCGATCTCCCGTGCGAAAGGGAGGTAGCGCGCGGTAATAGTGTCAACATGGTTCTCGGTGAACATCACCTTACCAAGAAGCCACATGATGTATGCCTCCAAGCTGCGATTGAGTTGTATCGGTTCCAAATGATCTGGATACTCTGGAAACTTGTGGACCTATATTCATGGTAAAAATAGAATTAGTATAACGACAAATGAGAAATAACAGATTATGAGACACATGAACTAACCTGAAAGCCAACCAACCAATCAAGCTTGGGTCCGTGAGAATCCGCCTGTAAAGGTGGAGCACCATCGAAAATACCCTCGAAACGGTGTATCAAATCGTCCTTCCAATTCACCGGTGCCTCCAAAGGTCCAACAGCCTCACCCGCCAAAGGTAAACCTAGCAAGAATGATACATCCTGTAGAGTAGGAGCCATCTCTCCCTAGTGAAAGTGGAACGTGTGGGTCTCCGGCCTCCATCGGTCCACCAAGCAGCTGAGTAAAGATCCGTCCATCATCATATACGTAGAGGTATCAGTGGCCTCTACTAGACGCGCGAAAGGTAAGAGCCCGACCCATTTCAACCTGCGTATCCAAAAGAACATAAAAATATAGTTTAGCACACTAATATAAATAGAAAACATGCGTCTGTAAAATAAATACGACCAATACCTCTGTACCCACGCAGGGTGAATCCTCCAGTTTTCCTTTGGCGTGCGAGTGATTAGGGGCTTAAGTTTCCTTGGATTCGCCACTAATACCTTAGCACGGTGCCCACTATCAATTGTAGCATCAAGCAACCACATTCCCTCCATCACTGCACTTATTAGAATATAGTTGCATACATAATTTAAATTAGTAGAAATACAAACATAGTTCCATATTGAATACAGATTCAAACATAGTGTCACACTTAATACAAATGTAAACATAGTTCCATACTTAATAGAAATTCAAACATAGTGCCACACTTATTACAAATTTAAACATAGTGCCACACTTAATACAAATTTAAACATAGTTCCATACTTAATAGAAATTCAAACATAGTGCCACCTAGTTTCTTCCTCTCTCTCTTTGTCCTCGCCCACGCCGGTTACCCCGTCCACGCACGGGAGGTCTCTCTCCAGGAAAAATGGGACAATCAGGGTCCCTATGGCCAAATCTGTTGCATTGAAGGCATTGCATTGTGGGGCCTCCGGCTTCAGATTCATCCATATCATTCCTGATGCGACGACACTGTCGTCTGCCTACGCCTGTACGCAATAGCTCAGGAGCTGGAATGTACCGCCCCTGACCAGGGGGTACAGTGTTGAAGTTACCCATTGATCGAAATCCCATCATCTCACCTGTCCAAGTATTGATAACTGCCTCTTTCATAAAATATGGAGACACGAAGGAGATTGCGTTCAACTGTAACTGCTTGCAGGCAGCGAGGACATGGGAGCAGGGAAGGTGAAGCAATTTTGGTTTGTTGCAGGTGCACTCGCAAGTTGGCCAAACCTCATTACCAATCTTCACCTCATGCGTCCTCACCTCGTTTGCACATCCGAACTTGTTGTGGGCTAACCGGACCTCAAACCTCCTTTCTTTATTCCCAACGGCAGTTACAGTGTGGGAGTAACATTTTGTCAGCTTCTCATTCATGTACTTCGTAACTTTCTCACAATATGGCGAGGTCGGGTTGTCCATCATATGCTTCTCAGCTCTTTCACGTCTTTCTCTGAAATATTTCACTGTGCCATAGAAAATTCCCTCCACGATGGCTGTTAGTGGCAACGCACGGTTTCCTCTGAGGACAAAGTTGTATGTTTCAGCCAGGTTCATTGTCATGACACCGTATCTTGCTCCATGTGTCTCGTGCAACAAAGACCACCTCTCCAAAGGTTCATGCTCTATCCACTGCTGAAAAGTTTTAATTGTCCTCCCACCTCTTCTCCTAGTTCCAGGCGGTCAAATCCAGGTAGGTCGCAAAGACCAACAGGCTCGTCCTCCTCGGCAGGTGGTCCTGTAGCTAACTGTGCAGCAACAGCTTCTGCATGTGCAGCAACAGCTACTGCTCGTGCCCTCTTCCTGTCCCGAACATGTCTCTGCGTGCACAAATCAAGTCTTTCACGTATCTTCGTGTACTTCCATTCTTGGTTCTGCTTGCAGAGTTTCTTGAATAGGTTCATCAGGTCCTTATTTCTACACTGCTGAAAGTGCATCTTCCCTAGATGATGTTTTGGTGTTAGTGATAACACAATTATGTATCTAACGATGTTTTTGAGCTTCCAGGGTTTTCTGATATAAGCGTCATCGAATAGAGCTTGCAAAATGGTCTTAACTGTTTTCTGCTCCAGGCAGCGGTAGTACCGCCAGGAGGGCCGGTAGTACTGCTGCGCAGAGTTTCCTCGCAAGCTCAGCCAGGTACCGCTGGCGGTACCGCTGGAGGTACCGCCGTTTTTCAGCTTCTGTTTCCATCAGCGGTAGCTCCAGCGGTACTGGAGCGGTAGTACCGCTGGGCAGCGGCAGTACCGCCCGAGGTGCCGCTGTTTTCCACCCTCTGTTGCGTTGGGCGGTAGCCGCAGCGGTACCGCAGCGGCAGTACCGCTGGGCAGCGGTGGTACCGCTGCCTCCAGCGGTAGTACCGCTTTGAAGACGGCGCGGGCTCCAGCAAATCGGCCGTTTGAATTGAAGACGAAGGAAGCAGCGGTAGTACCGCTGCCCCCAGCGGTAGTACTACCGCCGCGGGAATCTGGCTGCGCAACGGCCACTTTTGGAGGGCTATTTAAATGGGTCTTCTTCCCCACTTGAAGACCAAGTTTTCCTATGCTCTCTCTCCTCCATTGATGAAAGCTTCAACCTACTAAGATCTCCCACTCCAACCACCCAAACCTCTTGATACTTTGTGGAGTGAAGGAGGAGGTCTAGATCTACGTCTCCACCGAAGGAATTTCAAATCCCCCCACACGGATAGTGTGGAACTTGCATCTTGGGTTGCTTGTAACTCGAGGTGCCTTTGTGAGTCTCGGAGGAAGTCCGAGGCATTGTTGGGAGGCTTCAACTCATTGTGGAGTTCCCCGACCTTTGTGTACCGGCTTGGTCAACGCCATCAAGGTGACCTCATAGTGAATGAGCCGAACCCCCACGGGTAAAGCTCACGGAGAATAGAGTGAGCACATCCGTGCTATTGGAGCGCCTAGGTGGCTCCACACTCCTCCAACGTAGACGTACTTCCCTTGGGAAGGAACTACGGGAAACATCTCCGTGTCTCCACTTTGCGGTTACTTCTATCCTTTACTTGTTGCTTCCGCTACGTTGCTTACCTTGCTTGTATCACATAGGTTGCTCACTTAGTGCACATCTAGTCAACCTTGTTATACTTTGCTCAAGCCTTAATTAATCGAAAAAGAATTAAAATTTGGTAGTCGCCTAATCACCCCCCCCCTCTAGTCGACATATCGATCTTTCAATTGGTATCAGAGCCTCGTCTCTTATCTAAGGCTTCACCGCCTAAGAGAATATGTCGGACGTCGTGGACCCTCTCGCATCGGTTACTAATGAACGCTTTGGTGAGGTTGTTAGTGAACTCAAGAGTGAGATATCGAATCTCAATACCGAGATCACTACCAACCTCAACATAAGCATGAAGGAATCGATGCGAGAAATGTTCAAGGAGTTCCTAGGGAAACCGGATCCTCCTAAGGTTGATTTACCCTCCTTGGAAAATGTCCCGGGAAGTTAGATACTCTTCCTTCTACGGGTATTGTCAATGCGGACGGAAAGGCGCAAGCCAATCCCGAAACAAAGAACTCCGAGGATGGTAACTCAACCCCAAGGAAGCCGCCGGGGGTGTATGCTAATGTTCCACCGGAACAAGTGTATAACACAATCCACCAACACGTCTCTCCGCCACACATCGCCAATATGGGCGCACCTCCTAAGCTTGATCCAAAAGACTTTCCTAATTGGCAATTCTCTATGCGTTCACACATGTCTAGTTGTTGTGTTTTCTTGATTGACATTTTAGAGCAAGGCTTCCATCCTCAAGACCCACACAACATGACTCCAACGGAGAAGGCCAATCATCAACTCAACGCCACCGCCATGCACATGATACAAACGGCCGCAAGCCCAACTTATCGCACGCATATCCGTATGTGCACGACGGCAAAGCAATGTTGGGAGAATCTTCATAACTTGTTCTTGGGGAACAAAAGCATTCAACTTTCCAAGTATGAAGCGGTTCAAGATGAAGCCGATGAGTTTGTGATGAATGAAGATGAGACCCCCGAAGATCTCTATCGAAGACTCTCCGCTCTTGCCATCACCTTGAATGATTTCGGTTTTGAGAAGATTAGTGATAATTGGATCAAGCGCAAATTTCTCAAGGCCATCACTCCCTCAAATCAAGGCTTAGCTCAAACCATTCGATCAAGACCGGACTTCTCAACACTTGACTCCAACACCGTGCTCAACGAGTTTGTATCCATTGGGATGGTTGTCAAGAGCTCTATTCATGCTCAAGCTCGGCAAAGGGGACTTGCGGGACAATCTCCAAATGTCGCTTTGAAGTCCACCACCATCACTAGTGAAGAAGAGTTTGAACATGGAGGTGAAGAGGAGGATACGGAGGACACAAGAAGACTATTGAGCACATGGCCTTGCTTCAAGAGCCTTTGGGGCAACCGTTCCAAGAGATCTTCAAGACCTTTTGCTAAGAAGAACTTCGTTGCAAGACCAAGAGGAGACCGTCCAAAGACTTGCTATAATTGTAGTAATCTCAATCACTACATTGCCGATTGTCCTTGGGAGAATCGAGAGGACCACAATGGCAAGCTTGTGAGAAAAGACAAGTCCAAGGGCAACGGCAACAAGAACTACGTGAAGAAGAGGGTTCCAATGCCTTGTGTGTTCAAGATAGAAAAGTTTTGGAAGAATACATGTCCGGTGATGAAGATGAAGATGAAGTTGTAGCTACCGCTCGCATTGCCATAGCTACACCTTCCTCTACACCGTCATCCCTATTTGAATCCCCCAATGAAAATGAGTCCATTCCCTACACATGTCTCATGGCAAAAGCCACCTCGGTAACTCCTTCTCCTAAACCTATTGCCTCTACACCTCCTTCCTTATTGGATTGTGTAGAGAATGTTGTGAAGGAGCCCCAAAGTCCAAATGAGGTGGACTGTGGCTAGCAATCTTAAGGAGAAGACAAAGTGAATGTTGATGCTCTTTTGGAGCAACTTGAGGAAACTAACTCTCTTGTAGATCAAAAGGAGGAGATCATTTCGGGCATGGCAAACCGTGAGGTTGACTATGCTAATGAGATAGCGGATTTCTCTATCGCTCTTGAAAAGGAGCAAACTCGTAGAAGGTCCTTGAGGAGGCCCTATCTAATTCCGAGGAATCCTATGCTATTGACATGTCTAGAGTTAAAAAGGATCATGAACATGCTCTTGCTACTTCTAAAGTCTATAAGAATGAGAAGCTTGAGCTAGGCATTGAACATGCTAGACTTGAGAAGGAAAACAAGAGACTTGATGAGGAACTCAAAACCCTCAAAGAGTCTTTTGCCAAACTTGAGAAGTCTCATGATCAATTCCTAGGTCAACAAGTGAAAGAAGTTATTGCTCCACATCAAATGAAATTATTGCTAAATCTATTATTTGTTGTGAGCATGCTAACCTTGTTGAAGAGAATGCTAAGTTGAAATCTCAACTTGAGAAGGGCATTATGGCTTGTGCCCAAGGAGAAAAGAACCTCAATGACCTTTTGAGCAATCAAAAGGATCAAATTGGAAAAGAAGGACTTGGTTTCTCTACCAAGTCAAAGAAGAAGAACAACAAGAAGAAGAAGCCTTCTCCCTCTTCAAAAGCTATTATCTTTGTGAAGGAGGGGGAGTTGGCTAAAGAGAAGGAGACCAACACCATTGTGGGTGGTGAGGTCACAAGGGACCTTCCTACCCATAATGACTTTGCCGGCAAATATAACCCATCTTATGTTCTTATGAAATCTAGAGATGGTCATGTTTATGCTAAATATGTTGGCACTTCTTATGGTGATGATTATCATTGGGCTATTTGGGTTCCAAGACCCTTGTGACTAACAAGAAAGGACCCATCGAAAAATGGGTACCTAAATCAAAGACTTGATTCCTTGTAGGGTGTGGCGTCCGGTGCGGGTCGATGGACGGTGGATAGTGGCGCATCCCAACACATGACCGGACGCATTGACTTGGTGGATGATATTGAACCTCCTCTACCTCAATATTCACGAGTCAAAATTGGTGACAACCGCGAGCTTAAGGTATTGGGACGAGGCAAGGTCGTTGTTGCTAGAGAAGTCTCTATCAAGAATGTACTTGTCGTTGAGTCCCTTGGTTACAACTTACTCTCCGTCTATCAACTTACTAAAAGTGGTTATGGGTGTTATTTTGATGACGAGAGTGTGATCATCACCGTGAAGGGATCTCTTAAAGTAGTCTTTGTTGGACATGTCGAGTACGGCATGTATGTGCTTGATTTCTCGAAAGAGAGCATGTCGGCCGCGACTTGTCTAATGGCTAAAGTTGATGTGGGTTGGCTTTGGCACCGCCGACTAGCCCACACCAATATGAGAACACTCCATGATCTTCAAAGTGGTATCACATTCTTGGACTAACCGATATTAAGTTTTCCAAAGATCGTGTGTGTAGATCATGCGTTCTAGGAAAGCAACATGGAGAAGCCCATCCACCAAAGACGAAGATTACCACCAACAAGATTCTTGAGCTCATTCATTTGGACCTTTTTGGTCCATTATCTTATGATAGTCTTGGTGGGAAGAAGTATTGCTTGGTGATTGTTGATGACTATTCAAGATACACATGGGTCTATTTCTTCAAGAAAAGAGTGAGACTCAACAAAGAGTCATTGACTTCATCAACATGTCTCAACGCCAATATCAAGAGAAGATCATGACAATTCGAAGTGACAATGGGTCCGAATTCAAGAACTATACCGTGGAGGGGTTTCTTAGTGAAGAGGGATTGCTCATCAATATTCCACTCCATACACCCCTCAACAAAATGGTGTTGCGGAGAGGAAGAACCGGACTCTTATGGATGCGGCTAGGACCATGATTGCGGAGTATGCTTCTCCGTTAACTTTTGGGCCGAAGCCATCTCCACCGCTTGTCATGCAACAAATCGGTTATATCTCCGCAAGCTATTGAACAAGACCCCATATGAGATTCTTCTTGGGAAGAAACCTTATTTTCGTGTCTTTGGATGCAAGTGCTTCATTCGCAAGAAAGGTAACCGGTTATCTAAGTTTGAAACTAGATCTATAGAGGGTATCTTTGTTGGTTACTCCACAAACTCTCACGGCTATAGAGTCTACAACAAGACCACCGGTCAAGTTGAAGAATCTAGTGACGTGAAGTTTGATGAGGATAATGGCTCCCAAGTGGGGCAAGTTGATCCTAATGTTGTAGGTGATGTACCTATGGAGCTCGCTCTAAGAAGGATGGCAATTGGGGACATTCGTCCCATTGAAGAGGATCCTCCTCAAGTTCAAGATCCTCCTCGAGCTCCTCCTCAAGTCATACCATCACCAACTCAAGATCCTCCCCGTAACCAAGAACAAACTCCGAGCCCTCAAACAAGTGAGCAAGGTCAAGAACAAGATCAACCTAGTGGTTCCTCTCCACAACTTGATGTTCAAGACCAAGCTCTAGATGGTGCACACGACAATGATCAAGAACAAGATCAAGGTGGTCCTCATCAAGATCAAGCTCAAGATCAAAACAATGCACATGACTCCGATGATGAAGGAAATGATCAAGTCATCTCTCAAGAAACTTCGGAGGAGACCAAGAAGAGAAGAGAATTGCGAAGAGAGCAAAAATTAACTCGCTTAGAGCATACATTGGACAAAGTTCTTGGAGGTGTCCAAAGCAAGGTCGTCACAAGAAAACAATTGGCAAGCTTTAGCACCAACCATGCTTTTGTGTCCTTCATCGAGCCCAAGAAGGTGTATGAAGCTCTTGAAGATCATGATTGGATTGATGCCATGCATGAAGAACTCAATAACTTCAAGCGCAACAAGGTGTGGAAGTTGGTGCCAAGGCCAAATGGGTGCAAGAACGTCATCGGCACCAAATGGGTCTTCAAGAACAAGCAAGATTCGAACGGCATTGTCATTCGAAACAAGGCAAGATTGGTGGCACAAGGCTACTCTCAAGTCGAAGGTGTTGACTTCGGTGAAACCTATGCCCCCGTTGCTCGTCTTGAATCTATTCGCATCTTGCTTGCATATGCATCTCATCATAACTTTAAATTGCAACAAATGGATGTTAAAAGTGCTTTCCTTAATGGTCCTATTAATGAGTTGGTATATGTTAAGCAACCTCCCGGGTTTGAGGATCCCAACCATCCGGACCATGTTTACAAGCTCGACAAGGCACTCTATGGCCTTAAACAAGCCCCACGTGCGTGGTATGAGCACCTTCGAGAGTTTCTTGTAGACCGTGGATTCCAAGTTGGTGTTATTGACCCCACCCTCTTTACCAAGAAGGTGGGTGGCAATCTTTTCATATGCCAACTCTATGTAGATGACATCATTTTTGGTTCTACTAACAATGCTTTCAATGATGAGTTTGCAAAGCTAATGACAAGCAAATTTGAGATGTCCATGATGGGGGAGTTGAAGTACTTCCTAGGATTTGAAGTGAAGCAATATAGGGAAGGTACCTTCATCAATCAAGCCAAATATACCCAAGACATGCTCAAGAGGTTCACGATGACGGAGCTCAAACCTTACAAGACACCCATGTCCACCTCCGTCGACCTCCACACCGACACCGAGGGTAACGATGTCGATCAAAAACTCTATCGCTCTATGATTGGTTCTTTGCTTTATCTTTGTGCATCTAGACCGGATATTATGTTTAGTGTGGGTAAGTGTGCAAGGTATCAAGCGGCTCCCAAAGAGAGCCACTTAGTGGCGGTTAAGCGCATCTTTCGATATTTGCTTCATACCCCAAACTTTGGTCTTTGGTATCCCAAGGGTTCAAGCTTTCATCTTATGGGTATTCGGATGCGGATTATGCCGGAGAGAAGAAGGATAGGAAGTCTACATCCGGGAGTTGTCAATTTCTTGGCCGCTCCTTGGTGTGTTGGTCTTCCAAGAAGCAAAATTGTGTTGCTCTCTCCACCACCGAAGCCGAGTACATCTCCGCCGCAAGTTGTTGTGCTCAACTCTTATGGATGGTTCAAACTATGAAGGATTATGGTATTAACTTCACCAAGGTGCCTCTCCTTTGCGACAATGAGAGTGCTATCAAGATCGCCCACAACCCCGTGCAACATGCCAAGACGAAGCATATTGAAGTTCGTCATCATTTCATCCGGGAGCACGTGGAAAGGGGCAACATTGACCTTTCTTTTGTAGGAACCAAGGATCAACTTGCGGATATATTCACCAAGGCCCTTGATGAACCAAGATTTCGAGAGTTGAGGAATGAACTAAATGTCATTGATGCGAGCAACTTTGCTTGACCGCCTTGCACAAGTACCCATAGTAGACATCGTAACTAGTTTAGATGCATGCATGGACATAGGGGGAGTGTAGCTCAACTCATGAGTCAACACTACTTCTATTATGCGCACATAGACAATTCGTGCTTTATTTGGTCACTCCGGTGACAAATTGTGCTTAAACGATGAGTATTGGCCTTAAACCCAAGATATATCTTCGCGGTTTTGGGTTGATAATTGCTCATACATGGTGGCCTAGGCCACCGCCCTCCTCCTTTTGAGGAGTTGGTTTTATTTGGATCTTATTTGGTCTTTTAGACTTCTTTTTGGGGAGAGAACTCAAGCTTGGGTCTTCAAGTTTGGTTTTTGCAAACTTGAGTTTCTTCTCCTTTCTCAGCTACTTGTCTATCCCAAGCCAACACTCTTTATTAAAACAGCCCTATCTCTCTCTAAAAATGCCTTTTTCATGCTCTTGGTTGTTTGGATGGTCGGAAACGGCGGTCAAATCGGCTTCGGGGCTCATTTTGAGCCCCAACTGATTTTTTCCCAGGCACCGGTACTACCGATACCCCTGGCGGTACTACCATGGACCGATGATGCTGATGAGGTCCAAGATGAGATTGATGGGGTTCCCGTGACTCGCCGGAGGTTTCCACCTCCGGAGAAGACCCTGCCCAAGAGGACCAAGACTGCTAGTCAGATGTCGGACAAGGATTTTGCTATCAAGCGGGATGTCAATTGCTATGTGATTGAGAGGATGGATCAAATTCCCTCCATTCGGGGCAACAATCCTCTCTTCATAACAAATTTCAAGAACAATTCTACAATGAGATCCTGCTGAAGAAGCCCGTGGAGAACTATGTGGAGCAGCACCACATTAATATGGATCATATGAGGGAAAAGAGTGACTACTTCGGAGAAGCTCTTGCCATTTGTGAGGAGTTTGGGCTTCTCCCCATTATGGAGTTAGAACAAGATTTTGATGAAAAGCTTGTGGCTCAGTTCCTAGCCACGGTTCACTTTGGAAATGAGACGGAGCGCACCATCACATGGATGACCAAGGATAAGAAGTTTGACGAGAAGTGGTCTGAAATTGCTCAGATGCTTGAGTATGAGGAGTTTGGTTCCGTCCTCTATGACGACTTTGATGATACTCACTTCCGTGTCCATCATACGGGGGTGCAGGCTGTAGAAGTGGAGAAGCTCTTGCCATTATATGACCCGGAGAGCGCTGAGAAGTGGAAGGTTGGCAAGTCCAAGGGACTTTTTCCCACTTGGGACATCATGCACCGGATTTATCGCGAAACAATCAACCCAAAGGTGGGCAACATTGATGAAATCCATGGCTTTCTCAAGAACCTCATGCTCCTCACAAGGGAGATGCAAGGCAAGGGGAAGAAGTTGGATGTCATGGATTTCATTTGGAATGAACTTTGGGAAGTCATTATCAAGAAGAAGAACATCGCCTTTGCTCCTCTCATTATGCGCATCATCATTTGGAAGTGGATTGAGAAGTTTGCTGTTGAGGAGCTTGGGGATGCGGAGACTTGGGTTCCCCACAAGAGTAAGCGGCTCCTTATCAAGTCCCATCCAAAGAAGAAAAGTAAAGAAGTTGTTGATGAAGCCGGTCCCTCTCATACTACCAAGGACGGGGCCTTTCAATGGATGGCCTCCTCCATGAAGAAGCTCTTCAAGTTGACCAAGAAGGTTGAGAGGAACCAATATGATGTCTATGAAGAAAAGCAGAAGGCTCGCCAAGCTGATATTGCTCACCGCCGTGCTCTAGGAGAGAAAGTGCAGTCCAGTTCGGAGAAGAACATCACTTCATGGGAGAAGTGGCAAGCTCAGGACAGTGCAGGGCAGATCATCACTTGGGCAGATTATGAAGAAGTCACCTCTCAGCCTCCTCCGTTCGGTTTCGAGTGACCCTTGGGGCGTTAGCATCGGTCTTTCCCTTTTTGGTGTCTCGATGCCAAAGGGGGAGAGATATCTAGTAGGCTCGTATGGGGTTTCGCAAGGGTTGTGTGTCACAAGCTAGTTCTTTATTCGTGTTGTTTCTCGTATGCTTGTGAACACCTTTTATTTTTTCAGTTGTGGATCTCTCCATGTGCTGTAAGACATGTGAACCTTAATTGCTTAGCTTATTATCTTTGTTCATGTCTTATTCTTTGTTGCAAGCTCTTTATCTTATATTATTTGCAAAGTTTGCAAAAGCTAGGGGGAGCATTGATCCTAGGTTGTGTGCGTTTGTGCATTCAAAAGCATTTCATGAATAATGCACATGTCTAGGGGGAGCTCCGTCTATCTTTACAAATCTTTTGCCTTGCGATAATTGTGTTGTCATCTAACGCCAAAAAGGGGGAGATTGAAAGTGCATCTTCCCTAGATGATGTTTTGGTGTTAGTGATAACACAATTATGTATCTAACGATGTTTTTGAGCTTCCAGGGTTTTCTGATATAAGCGTCATCGAATAGAGCTTGCAAAATGGTCTTAACTGTTTTCTGCTCCAGGCAGCGGTAGTACCGCCAGGAGGGCCGGTAGTACCGCTGCGCAGAGTTTCCTCGCAAGCTCAGCCAGCTACCGCTGGCGGTACCGCTGGAGGTACCGCCGTTTTCAGCTTCTGTTTCCATCAGCGGTAGCTCCAGCGGTACTGGAGCGGTAGTACCGCTGGGCAGCGGCAGTACCGCCAGCCCCAGCGGTGGTACCGCTGGGCAGCGGCAGTACCGCCGAGGTGCCACTGTTTTCCACCCTCTGTTGCGTTGGGCGGTAGCCGCAGCGGTACCGCAGCGGCAGTACCGCTGGGCAGCGGTGGTACCGCTGCCTCCAGCGGTAGTACCGCGTTGAAGACGGGCGCGGGCTCCAGCAAATCGAGCCGTTTGAATTGAAGACGAAGGAAGCAGCGGTAGTACCGCTGCCCCAGCGGTCAGCGGTACTACCGCCGCGGGAATCTGGGCTGCGCAACGGCCACTTTTGGGGGGGGGGGCTATTTAAATGGGTCTTCTTCCCCACTTGAAGACCAGTTTTCCTATGCTCTCTCTCCTCCATTGATGAAAGCTTCAACCTACTAAGATCTCTCACTCCAACCACCCAAACCTCTTGATACTTTGTGGAGTGAAGGAGGAGGTCTAGATCTACGTCTCCACCGAAGGAATTTCAAATCCCCCCACACGGATAGTGTGGAACTTGCATCTTGGGTTGCTTGTAACTCGAGGTGCCTTTGTGAGTCTCGGAGGAAGTCCGAGGCATTGTTGGGAGGCTTCAACTCTTTGTGGAGTTCCCTGACCTTTGTGTACCGGCTTGGTCAACGCCATCAAGGTGACCTCATAGTGAATGAGCCAAACCCCCACGGGTAAAGCTCACGGAGAATAGAGTGAGCACATCCATGCTTTTGGAGCGCCTAGGTGGCTCCACACTCCTCCAACGTAGACGTACTTCCCTTGGGAAGGAACTACGGGAAACATCTCCGTGTCTCCACTTTGCGGTTACTTCTATCCTTTACTTGTTGCTTCCGCTACGTTGCTTACCTTGCTTGTATCACATAGGTTGCTCACTTAGTGCACATCTAGTCAACCTTGTTATACTTTGTTCAAGCCTTAATTTATCGAAAAAGAATTAAAATTTGGTAGTCGCCTAATCACCCCCCCCTCTAGTCGACATATCGATCTTTCAACTGCGAGTAGAAGTTGGCACCTAGATGGCGCATGCACCAACGGCTCTACATGTCCTGCCATGGAGTCTGTTCCTCAGGCGCAGGATTGGTGAGTGTCTTTATCGCGTTGAGTATACATGCATGCCTGTCATGAAGGATGCACACGTTCGGCTTATCCTTCACAACTGCTATTTTCAGTTGTCTGAAGAACCAAGTCCAACTGTCAATGTTCTCGCTCTCCACAAAAGCAAATGCGAGGGGCACAACCATATTGTTACCGTCTTGACCAATGGCGGTCAGGATCTGTCCCCTATACTTGCCTGTGAGAAAGGTGCCATCTACACATATCACCGGACGACAATGTCTGAAAGCCTCGATGCATACGGCGAATGAGAAAAACACTCGATGCAACACCCTCACAGTTGGGAACTCTGGCCTGAAAAAATCTTGGATATCTATATAGGTGCCTGGATTCCGGTACTGCAGAGTGTGCAGCTGTCGGATAACAGAGTCATATGCGTCGAAATATGAACCAAATCTGTTCTCAAGCGTCGTATGCTTAGCCCTCCAAGCCTTGCCATAAGATATTTCGTACTTCAATCTGACAGCCACTTTTGTCTGGATGGCACTCACTTCCAACGCTGCGCAGGCCACTCTCTCGTTGTATAGCAACCGAGCTTTAAGCGTGGAAGAAAGATTACGATGATCTTTAGGGATATTTTCAATTCGACATGAGTGAGGTACAAAGTCACTTATCTTCCAACAATAGCCATTTTGTGGGAGATGTCCATGCACCCGGCCGGGACAATTTATATTCTCGCATTCCATTATCAAATATTTTGACTTGACACCACGGTGTTCATAACCCTATGGGCGGACAATGCCCATTTAATGACTGCATCCCTCAAAGCTTGCTTGTCAGTATACATAGCACCCTTCGCAATGTTGTTCTCATCATATTGCCATGCCGAATCATGAGCATCGTTTACGATCATCGCCGAAGAGTGGTCCTGATTCCATGCTGCAGGATTAGGTACCTCATCTACGTTCTCTTCCCCGTCTGACTCATCGGAATCATCGCCTTGAGCATTATAGCCATATGTATCTTCATCTTCCATCTCGTTCTGCATGTGCCCGTCTACCTCGTCGCCATCCGCCTCCGCACTGTCATATACCTCAGTGTCCCCTCCTTGTACTTGACTACTCTGCCCCGACTCGTAACCACCACCACAAAATCAGACCCATAATTTGACATAGATATGTTCATCTCTTCACTTCCCTGGCCAGGATCATAAGCACCCTCACCTTCATGGGCACTAAACTCGTCCTCAGGGGCAGTGACTTCGTTCAAGGCGGGAAGAACTAGGGCACAAGGGGAGCAATTCCTTTTTGCGCAACCTTTTAACCATCGCACCCAATCAGAATCACACTCTAATGGTCTCATAACGAAGTAAATATTTGTCCTTGAATGACTCCACCAAGCATGAACACTGACGGTCTGTGTCTGATTATCAAGCCCTAAACTTCCCGTCAACCAATCTTTAACCTGACTGAGAGACCATGTTTCAGGAGCTGGCAGGTCGACAACTATAGAATCAAACTCACTCAGATCAGCTCCCGTATCACACATTTGGACTCTACCAGGATCATAGAAAACCTGATCTTCACTAAATCAAACATCTCCGCTGACATAAATAAATATTGACCATCGTTAATATTATTCCGCATACAACATCAACACCTATATATTAGAATTAATCTATACATATAGCTAAATATACCTTAGTAGCGACTTCAAATATATAGCTACCTACACCATATTTTTAAAAATTATTACTACATATATTATAATTAATCTACATAGATAGCTACAATATTTACTACCGCCATAACCAATTTAGCAACATATACGTGACAAGTCCTAAAAAATATAGCTACACTTTTTTGAATTAACCTACAAATATAGCTACAATATTTACTACCGTCACAAACTATTTTTTAACAACACATGTTCATACATGTAACAAATATAGCACTACAATTTTGATAAAGCATATGGCCGTCGAATCATACCCTAGAAGCGTGAGAGGGGACGGCGTCTGGCGGTCTTGAATCAACGGCGCACCAACACAAGCAGCACCACCACGATGCAGCCCTCCTGCACCACTACCACCATCAGCCCTCCACCACCACCACCACCACCACCACCATCACCTCCACCCGCCAACCATCACCACCACCACCACGAGCTATCCCATCAGGATATCGGACTTCCCCTGGCCTCTCAACCTTCTAGCACCGATTTATGGTGGCAAACGTGAAGATTATTGGTCTAAATTGCTGGTTAATTTCGGTTTGTGTGGGGAGTGGAGAGAGAAAGCCAAGAACACGCGAGAGGAAGGAGAAGGAAGGAAAGAGAGAAACGGGCGCCCGTCGGCCGACTGCATGCAGATGCTTCTCGTCCTTGGCGAAGCCGACTGGGCCCGGCTAGTCAGCGTCGGCGAAGACGACCGGATCGGTGGCGACGTGGCCCAGCCACTTATCGTCTTCCACGTAGACGAGTGGGCCCTGTCGTCTTCGCCATAGACGACAAGCTGCTACTCGGCTTCAGCAAGGACGACAAGGTCCTCTCGTCTTTGCCTAGGACGATTGGATCCTATTTTGAAAAAAAATAAAAACGCCTAATATTTTCAGAATTAAATAAATTTCGTGTATTATTTAAAAAAATTAGCCAATAAAAAAATGTTGAACAACTACTCACTTTGTTTTCATTTACCTTGTGTTTAGTTTGACCAATTATATACTATTAGGAAGAATAGCAACATGTACAATATCAAATGCTTATAATATGAAAATATATTTTATGATAATTCTATTAATATTAAATTTATACTGTACGTGTTGATATATTTCTCTATATATTTGTTCAAATTTTACTAAGCTTGAATTTGACTATACCTAGAAGACAGAGCAATTGTTAATGGAGAGAGTATCTTAAGGAGATTGATGATCACTACTAAATGACAGGGATGAATTCTAGAAATGCATGGGTATGCCGGATGCACACGATGCTAAAACACAATCACCAATCTGACTTGATACTTGTCATGTCACTTTGTCAAATTATTATCCTGGTTGACATCCTCCACCTTGGCACCTACCCATTGACTGCAACGTCTCCCTTGGCCTCTCCTCTGTCGAGGGGGCCTAGGCCAGCACCAGGCGGCCCAACACAACCCAGGCTTGTTCTGATGCAAACTAGAACCGATTTTTTTAGAAATAGTTTAACTTGAGAGTTTCTAGTTTGATTTCAAACATGAATTAAACCATGTCGATGGTAAAATAATTTCACACAATGACCGAGAATTTGTTCAAACTTTGTCACCGATGATTGAGCTGTGGAAGAGAAAACCTGCCGTGGTTTCGATGGGTGCAGCCGTGCAGCCGGGAAAAGCAGATTCGATTCCTCACCACGGCCGTCCAGCACCACGGCCGTCATCGCGGTCATCACTGATACTGAGGCTGCTGCCATGGCGCGGGTGGTGGCGTACGGCCTGGCCGGTCACAAAGGAGGTCCTGTGTCAGTCCGTCTGCTCGGCCTCCGGCAGCTAGCGCGGCCTTGACCATGGTCAAGCGGTGGCGTGCAGGATCGCTCTTCGGCTTGATCTGAAGTGACGTTGCATTGCAGGGGCACAGTTTCAGTTTGGGGTTGCAATTTGCGTTTACCACTTCCGTGGCATCTGAATATTTTGCTGGCAAGCGAGAGGATCCGATGCCATGTCACATGTGGGCGAACTTGTGATTTGATCTGGACGTCCGCCCTTGGAGTACCAGCGTAATCACAATTCACACGATGGAAAATATCTCGTTTCAAATTATCTTAATTTTAACACACAAAGCAGCTAGTTTCACCAACTACTCAAGGAAAATCATCTACTCCCTCCGTTCGGAAAAGGATGTCACAAAAATGGTCTATCCATAGTTTATTTTGTGACATCCTTTTCCGAACGGAGTGAGTAAAAAAACTAAGCAAGGAAAATTGGCGTTCCGTTTGGGTTACTTTGATTCATAGGATATGAAAATGTAGTTCCATATGAAGAGGGATTCTCTTGATCATAGAGAAGGAATTTTTCATGAGCTTTTTTCTTACGGTACAAGATCATATGAGATTATTTCCTACGGGATATAATCATATGAATCAACAACCAACTTCTATAGGATATAATCTCCAAAAATCTTATGATATTCTTTTGAATCAAAGAGCAAAACTTTTTTAGACCAAACGAGTTGCTTCAGCTGGTTATTGTTCTGAGTTCCCACTATGGTGAATACATGTATCAGTATTGAATACCGATGTGTAAAGCAGATCCATTCAATGGCACTAAGAAAAGAAAGGGGATGGTCTACAGAAATTCAATGAGCATACAACCGTTTTCTAAGTAGTGAACACTTCAAATCCTCGGCCAGTGGCGACATGAATACAAAAAATCGTATCTTAACTCTAATTTTAGTACATTCAACTCAAATACCCGAACCTTTTCTCCGACGGTCAAGAAGAAATTAAGGAAATACACTTGGAGTAAGTCTTGATTCTATTCCTATATATAGGGGGGGAGGTACATAGGTTCCCAGATTACGAGAAAATTAGGACCATAACGTGATGACCCATTGTTGATTAGAGGACAACCAGTGCAAAATATCTTAACCACTACTCCCTCCGTATCAAAATATAAGTCACACTTGCTCATTACCAACTATAAGTATCTAGACGTGAATCTTGCACTAAACATGTCTAGATACATATGATTGGTAATGAGCAAGTGTGACTTATATTTTGATACGGAGGGAGTAGTAAATTAGCCGTGAATCATCAAGAGCCTCAGTGCGGCGGTGCTCACGGTGCCTGTAACGCAAATGGGCGCTAGACCTCCGGTCTTAACATCAAGATTCTATCCTAATCCGGCTGAATTTACTTCCCCGAGAATTGCCGAGAGCGGTACGGCTCGAGAATTAACAGGCGCGACACTAATTGTATCACTCACAATATGTCAAATTATGTAGCATCGTCCTGATGTTGGTGAGACCACCTTTGTTTCTTGCTTGATTTGCCATGGTTTTGCTTTTAGCATGTGAAGCTTCGTCTTCAGTTTGAAAAACTTGCTCGAAGAGGACCATCTAGCTTTGTCGTTCTTCAACTATCAACAAAGTTTGACCCTGTTCACAAACATTGCCACTATTTGTTCCGTGGAAACAATGATAGAGTATGGGTATGTCTTCTCGGGGGGCTGTGACACAGTATGAGTAGTGGTGTGTAATGGCGACCTCATAGTGAATGTCATTATACAGTTATACACTAACAATATTTGACACATCAATGTTTTTAAAACAGGTGTAGTCATCTTTGCGGGAACACAACTTAATCCTACATTAGAAACGCGTCGAGGGCTTTGGCTGAAAGGCTCGAGTCATGCTCAACTCCTGAATACCAACACCAAACTAGTCTGGCTCAACCTCCCATAGACTCACAAAGTAGTCTCATTGCTCTAGTGTCCTCCCCTTGATTCCAAACAAGTGAGAGTGAAAGAATTGCATGCCCGATGGGTTTATGAAACACCTTGTGCCAGTCGGGCACAATCCAAGGCAATTGGTCTGGCGACCTGGCAGTCATTTGGGTGAGCGTACTAGTGCGAGCATGTGCCCTTCGTGGACGATTCTAGAGCTAGCTATATGGGTCGGTGCCTCGCAGGCCACTTATTCAGCTCAGCATGGTCACGACGCAGGAATAAAGGGTTGGGCCAGCCATCGGCCGTCCAAAGGATAAGGCCGATCTCCGAAGCATGGTTTAGTTCTTGTTTAATGTCTTCATTGTTTTAAATGGCCTAGAAGGCCAAAAATTAACTCTACCTATGTTTTCTAACATAGCTGGTTCCAAGCCCGGATAAAAAGAAGGGTTGTGATAGGCTTGGCAAGCCAACGTAAAAACTTAGCCACTCTTATAAAGATGAAAAGAAGTGTGTTGGCCAATAATTCGGTTCGATTTTTACCGGCTATGTGATGAGTTTTGGGCCAAGACTGTGAACCTTCAGAGTATCAATGATGCCTACATCACGTTAATTCCCAAAGTACAGTCTCCTCTTGGCCCTAATGATTTCCGACCCATTTCCCTATTGAACACTGCTCTCAAGTTGCTCACTAAATTGCTAGCAAATCGTTTGCAAAAGAAAATCCTGGATCTTGTTCATATCAACCAATATGGGTTCCTTAAAACCCGCACAATTCAGGAATGTGTGGGTTGGGCCTATGAATATATACATCAGTGCAAGCAAGCTCGAAAGGAGGCGGTCATTCTGAAACTTGATTTCGCCAAGGCGTTTGATATGATTGAGCATGAGGCGATTATTAAAATTCTTCGGTGTTGGGTTTTGATGACAGATGGATTCATTGGGTACGTTGCATCTTCTCCTCAGGTACCTCTTCGGTCCTGCTTAATGGTGTGCCGGGCAAGAAATTTGCATGCAAACGAGGTGTTCGTCAAGGAGATCCGTTCTCACCGGTGCTCTTGTTGCTGGGGCTGATCTTCTTCAGTCTATGGTCAACCTTTTAGTGTCGGATGGCATGATCCCTCCTCTTCCGATCCCCGGTATGGATTTTCCCATTGCCCAATACGCCAATGACACGCTGCTTATTATGGAGGCATGCCCAATCCAGCTTCTAGCTCTTAAGGAGCTGCTCCATTCTTTCTCTTTAGCTACGGGCCTGCATGTGAATTACTCCAAGTCTTGCCTAATGCCCATCAATATTGACACTGATCGTCTCAATGCTCTGGCCACTACCTTTGGCTGTGTCACTGGTACACTTCCTTTTACTTACCTGGGCTTACCTCTTGGTGCATCTAGGCCTTCGGTACAAGATTTGTCGCCTATAGTGGATCATGTTGAGAGAAGGCTAAATGCAAGCGTGAGGTTTTTGGACTATGGTAGCAGGCTGACATTTGTTAACTCTGTTCTATCTGCTCTACCGATTCATTTTCTCTGCGCTCTGAAGTTGCCCAAGGCGATCATCAAGATGTTTGATCGGATTCGCCATCATGGCCTCTGGGGGAAAGATGAAGATTCAAATTCTGTGCAGTCACTTGCCTCATGGTCTCTTGTCTGCCGGCCCAAGAATCACGGTGGCCTCGGTGTTATGAACATGGAAATTCAGAACTCGCTCTCCTGCTCAAACAGCTTCACAAATTTTTCTGTAAGCAAGATATTCCGTGGGTGAAGTTAGTTTGGGCATTATATGATCCTGCTTCTCCGCCGCATGCTCAGTCCGCGCGGGTTCGTTCTGGTGGAAGGCCATTTTTAAGCTGATTCCTATCTACAGGAGCATTACCAAGTCCTCAGTGATGAGTGGTCAGACCACTCTTTTTTGGAAGGACTATTGGCATGATCAGCAGCTACTCTATGATCAGTTTTCCTAGGCTCTTCTCTTTTGCCCTAAATGAAGATTCATCCGTGATAGATATGAGCCAACTTGATGACCCGTCGTCCCGCTTTGCACTACCTCTTTCGCCTGAAGCTTTCCAAGAACTCGAACAAGTTGTTCACATTATGGCCAGCCAAGTTTTAGTCCCGAATGAACCAGATGTCATGATCTTTCCCTAGGGTGCTGCTACGTATACTTCGGCCAAGTTCTACAACTTCTTATTCTCCAGTCTAGAATGTGATCCTTCGCTACAGGCAATCTGGAAATCCCGACTCATCCCCAAGCTCCGGGTGTTTGTTTGGCTTCTCCAGAAGGACAGATTAAACACCAAAGATCTAATGTCTCGCAAGCATTGGCATATTGATGGAGGGCAGGCGTGTGTTCTTTGTCATTCAAGAGGTGTGGAGACAAGGGATCATCTCTTTTTTAATTGCTCTTTGCAACCTCTTGCTGGAACTTCATTGGGATTCAGTGGGACTGCTCTCGACCCATCTCCAGTCGTATTGCTGCTGCTAAAGCCTTGTACCAGGGCCCTTGCTTCATGAGGTGGTGGTCTGTGCTCTCTGGAACATTGGAGGATGCGCAATGATTTGATCTTCAAGGACATCCAGCCATCCTTTGCACGATGGAAAGTTGTGTTTCAACATGATCTGTTGCTCCATCAGTATAGGGTTAAGCCTGCTCTAGTGCAGCCCCTCTTTCAGTGGGTTTTAGATACTTTTACTTAGTTAAGACCTATGAGTTCTTTTTGTCTTTCCTTTTTGATTTTCAGCCCCCCTGATTTTTGGCAGAGATTTGTACTGAAACTTGGACTAGAAAACCTCTGTTTTTCGGTCATTATTAATTTAAAACCTACACCATAGGGATTTTTCCCTACGGTACCTCTGTCAAAAAAGAAGAAGATGAAACCCAAAATAACCTCGTTGGGGCGTAACGCTCTTAGCGACGCCCCATATAGATCGGAACTCGGGGTGTGGTGTCAAATGGGCAAGGGCCGGACCGTCACCCCCTTGGTGGCCCGTCGTATCTTGAAGATGTCAATGTGTCAAAATCATGACTTAGCTTTCGAGATATTATGGGTTTCAATTCTACCCGACCCATCTTGTTTGGGACTGAAACTTTGTTGTTGTTGCCTACAAGGCCAAAAATTACCCGGGCGGACCCACAGCCGCTACAGGCCATGCTGGGCTGGCCTTTTTATCCATGGGCCGGACCATGATGGGCCGGCCGGATGGCCAGCTAGACCGGGGCAAGCAAGATTGAGCAGTGTTTTCTCAAAAAAAAAAATAGCAAGATTGAGCAGTGTTTTCCCAGTGGAGCGTTCATTTTGAAATGTGCCCGTTCGGCGTCCACCAACAAACTTGCCGCTCAAATCGCCCAAACCCCAACTCCTACCACAATCCCCGGCTCCCCGCTCCTCTCCGAGCCATCCCCAAATCCATGGAAGCCCTCGCCACCCGCTCCAGAACCTTCTAGAATCCCACCCCTCCAGTCGCCATGAACCGCCGCGAGCTCACCGACTCCCCCTTCCGCGACGTCTCCAACCTCCGCACCCCAAAACCTAACCCCAAATCTCCCACCCCGCTCTTCTTCACCGCCTCCAAGGCCCCACTCCCCGCCCCAACCCCGACGCCCCTCGGCCGCAGGAGACCCCTCGCCGGCGCCGCGACCCCGACGCCCCTCGGCCGCAGGAAGCCCCTCGCCACCCCCATGTCCCTCGGCCGCCGCCTCCGCGCGCTCGAGCTCGACCAGTCGCGTTCCGCCCGCCGCGCCGAGACCGGCCGCGAGCGCGCCCTCCGCGCCTTCGCCGCCTCCGCCTCGTCATGGCTCTCGCTCCTACTCCGCGACCCCTCCGCCTGCGGGTGCTACCCTGCCGCGTCCGCCACATCCACCACACACGCCTCGGTTGCGGGCAAGCGCGACGCTCGACGGCGAGCGGGCGCGGGGGAGCAGCCCGAAGCGGCACCGCGGCAGGGATCGCTGTGGGGAGAGGAGGAAGGCCATGACGCCTGCTATGGTGGCTGTGTTAAGGGACTCCCTCAGGGAGGTGTGCAGCTTGGAGGATCTCAAGGAGAGAATGGGCAAGTTCATGAGCACCGAGGCATGCCAGGAGGTGCTCCTCATGATGTGCCAAATTTGCAAGGTGCGCATTTATTTCTAGGATTTGGAAACAATTAGATTAGCAGGTCCTCCCACCCTGATTCCAACATTCGTTCAAACCATCAGCGTTTTAGGCGCATTGCTAGATCATTCAGGACAGATGAAATTAGTTGATTACCTGTCATAGTGGCATGTCCTTACAGTTTAGCTTTCATATGGCAATGTGTTAGATACTCCTTAGACCATACATGCTAGTCTGGAATGTTGAGGCTGACCTTAATTTAGTGGATGTTAGCACATAGATGATAGTGAACAGTGTAATCTTATTTAAAAACAACAAATGTGCAACTGAAAGATTTGGGTGATTGTACATGTCATGCTGTTTTTGGGTGCTGCACATCTATATTGTGGGACAGCAATTGCTGTTTGTTTGTGAATGAAAAGGATTTAGCAAGTCATTCTCTAGTCATCCGTACTGTAACTTACACTGTGATTTTAATTTACTCGACTTAGAGTATCTTATACTTTTCAGCTGACCTTCAGTCAGAACCATCATTGATAATCTAAGAAGTATTTTGTTTGCAGAACATTGACGAGAGAAGACTGAACATGAAAGCCCATTGCCCTATCGTTACTGATCTTAGGCTGAAAGTGAATGCGACTAGAGTTTTCATGTGTTACAATCCAGAGTGGCTCAGGATAGGCTTGCATATTATCCTTGGGGGTGATGGCTTGCTACAGAGTGGGTCGTGGAAACGGGAAAAAGACCTAAAACTTCTTCTGGAGAAGCAACTGTTTTGTCAAAACGTGTCTCCAAAAACTTTGCTCGCAACAAGGTTGTAGAAGGGCTCCACAGAACAGGTTATACCGAAGCATCGGCCAACATCGTACTGAAAAGAATGTTTCTGCTTGTCGCTGTCCTAGACATGGCGAAAATGGAAAGTGCCCTACCTCTCAAATCTGGAATCGATAGCCTTGATGGTGGATCCCCTCCATTGTTTTGTCAACAAGCCCACATAAAATCTAGCTTGCAAATTATCCAGGGTAAGATAGCCGAAAAATCCATCTAATTCTGGTTAATTCTATTTGTGAACTGACCTGCATGTATTTTATTCAACCAGTCATGTCTTCTTTTACTTGTTCCTGAATTGTAGAGTCTTTGGCTGAGGCCATGCATGGAGAAGGTGATCTCCTGATGCATCTATCAACCATGGGCTACAAACTGAATTACAAACAGGTATCATAATAACCAGCGTTATGCTCTAAAAATTGTCCAATAAGATCTTAGAAGAACAATAACTCTGACCATAGTGCTGAACTTTGGCATTTTGTGTTTTGATTATAAGTTTCGCCTGAATATTTGGTGATTTTTAATTTTGTTTTCTTACCAGCTTGCTCTGTCAGAGTATGATTTCACTATTGGAAATTTATTTGAAGATCTCCAGGATGGCATAATTCTTTGTAGAGTTGTTCAGCTCCTGCTTTCTGATGCATCGATTATTTTGGTATGCATTTTTTTGCCCCATGTGAGCTAGATTCTTATTTCAATTAGATTTACAGTGACATCATGCTTTATTTCAGAAAGTGATTGCTCCATCAGATACACATAAAAAGAAATTGCACAATTGCACCATGGCTATCCAGTATATCAAGCAAGCTGGGGTTCCGTTATCTGATGCAGACGGAGTCCTAATTTCAGCAGAAGACATTGCTAATGGCGACAAGGAACTAATTCTTTCATTGCTATGGAATATCTTCACTCATATGCAGGTTAATCTAAACATGCCGTTTAGTATCGTGTTATTCCTGTTGAAGATTTATACTGTTATATTACACGTTTCATTTGTATTGAAGATCTAAAATAATGAATTCTTCCATGTTCAGATTTGTTTTTTCGGTCATTCATAGGCAGCATTACAATAGGGATATGTTGTACTCTCAACACTATGTTCTTCCCTCAGTCTAAATATTATACCTGATAACTGTTACTTACCTAACACTATGGCACAAACAGTGTAAATTTTCCCCTATGGTGTCCTGCACCGTGTAGACTAATTTGTTGTAGTTACTCGTAGGAAAAAGTATGTTGCAAATAGTGCATAAATTATCTCTAGCTTGTTATTCTTCAAATATATAACCTTGTGCTCTTGTGCAGTTACCCTTGTTGGTAAACAAAACTTCGCTAGCTCGTGAACTATCCAGGTTAAAAGCACCGGCAGTGGTGAGTTCCTTGTACTCGGATTGCAAGGTGTATTCCTTTAGACTTCAGTAAATCGTTCCTTATCGAACAATGTGTTAAAACTGGTTCTTGTTCCATCAGACTAGAACTGAATCATATGGCTACTTAATTTTGTAATTATACTAAAAGTGGTCTATGTTTCTCACTAAAATATTGCAGCAATACTGCCTGCAGTAAAAAAAAACTATATTAACCTGTTCCACTGCACTTCGCATTGAAGTTTCATCACTAAACAGTGATAACTCTCTGTATTGCACTGGCAGAAATGTATAAGACATATGTGCTTTGCAGTAACAATGTACTATTGCTCTAGTAACAGACCAGAATTCCATGACAGTCAACATATAAGTCTGTTTCTCTATTTGTGATTTTGATTGGGATAATATTAGTTCATTGTTTCACGAGGCGCTCTATTTCTTCCATTTCAGGAACAATCAATCTCTGAGACCAAGTCGCACATGGGCTTGCTTTACGATTGGATTCAGGTAGGTGTTATTTTTCTCTTCTTTATGTAGCCCATTTGCTCAAATGTATGAGTCTGTACCCGAAAGGCCCTAAACCACCATGATTAAATTGTTGGCTCCTTAACTACCTGTGCTATGCCCTTGAAAAGTCTATTTTCTGCATGATCCCAGTATGGTTGAATATTCATAAATACGTTTTTTCATAGTGTCCTTGCATTTGTAGGATGCTTCCATTTCTCATTTCCGTTGAAAGTAGTTTCATATTTTGTGTTTTCATTTGCGCATGATATAGGTAGTTTGCATGCTGATGGCATTCTCTATCTCATATGTTTTGACTTGTTAGCTCATATATCACTGCTATTTCATTTCACCGTTTCGTACCTCCATTACCACCAAATACTGGAACCTTTTAAGCGTACTACTCTTCAAATTATATGGTTTTAACCTTACAATCTCTCTGGCCATCTCACATGTGTTTGTGTGATTTCTACACATTTTTTCCTCTGTTTGTTTCAGGTGGTATGTGCAAAATATGGCATAAGTGTGGAAAGTCCCTCTCAGATTGACAGGAGAGCTCTGAACTACTTAATAAAACACTATTTGAACATTAGCATTAATGGGTGTCCCCTGAAGGTTGTCCTTCACTTCCGTCAAAGCTCTCTGCTTCATTGTCAATTCATTCCATCATCTTTTCATTTTTGTATCTTAGGTGCTAATTTTTCTTTATGTTGCTTGTTAGGAAACATTTTCTGATTGTCGAAAGGAATTGTTCAGTTGCCATGAACAAGATACTTCCACTGATATCATCAGCTGTCCACCTAGCAAAATCGGAGAAGTTCTTGGAGACTTTCTTCAGGTAGTATCTTATTTATTTGGAAAATTACCAGGTGTCTGTTCTCATGTTTTCTGCAATATGCAGGGTTTTCCAGCTAGTGACATCTTAGCCAATGATGTATTATTTGATGAAAAAGGCGCAGTAGTTCTCATTGCATTCCTATGCTCACATCTGACTAATGATAAAAGATTGGTAATATTTCTTTCACATTTTTCCTTTTATTTTCGTTCACCATGGTCCATGAATTGAACACCCTACATTGACCTGTATAGGAGCAACTACGGAATTTTGTCAATACTAGATTGGACTACCAAAGCCTGCAGAATAAAGCTTATGCGACCGTTATATCTCCGGGAAAGAATGATGTGAAGTATCAATCCCCTCATACAAATAACACAGATGATTCATGCAGTAATCAGGGTTTGTCCTCTATCTCTCATTTGCTTTCCATAGTTTGAAGGTTTCTAGCTTCGTAGGCAACATAAGATTCTCTGCAAACAAGTGAAATTCATGTTACTATTTCTACAGAGTGGGCATCGGCCATTGTGATTCAGCAGGCAGTAAGGATTTGGATTAGGGGAAGGAAAGGTCTGAGAACATTGAGCTTTTTGAAAGCCATGGGTTCTTGGAAACTACAGCTTCGTCGAAAACCGATTGCATAGAAATGTGCCATGGCGAGAATGAAACCGCAGCTTGCGAGGATGTGGGTACCTCGATAGCTTCTGCAGCCCCTCAATGCCTTGATAATACTGACAGTATAGACTCAGTCACTATTCTGCAGCTTGGCGACCAACACAGCAACAACTTAACTTCTGCCATTCAGCTCTGCAACCGCGGCCATGACTCTGCAGCATCTCCTACTCCTCATCAGGCTATGGTTAAGAGCGGCTCCATAAATTCCAGAACTAAGCACTTATTTGAGGTTGAAACTGCCAACCTAGCATCAGCCACTAAACTTGTGTACGAGGATGACATGGACTGTGGAAGCAATATTTCTTGTGGAGCTTCATTCCAGCATGAACAGCCTCTATCTTGCCAGCGCGATTTCTTATTTTGCAAAGACGTAATGGCTGCTCGAAAGATACAATTTGCATATAGAAGATTTCTGCAGGTTAGATCCTCAAGAATGTCTGCTGCAACCAAAATTCAGAGCCACTGGCGTGGTCTCACCATGAGGATGTGTTTCACAAAGCAAGTTGAAGCTATCATTGCCATCCAATCTGTGACAAGACAGAACTTGTGCAGCTGGGCTTTTCAGCGGCATCATGATGCTGCAATAGAAATTCAGCGTATCGCCAGAGGACATTTCTCTAGAAAGCGGCTATTAGGTTAGTATGTAATTCTTGCTCTTGATGCATTCTTCTTCTTTTTTTTTTGTGAATGTTGATGCATTCTTGTTGACTACCGACTGGTATTACTCATGCAGGTTCTTTACCTCAAATCTACGCTAGCCTTTTTGCACTTGACCGAAGTCAACAGAAAAGATCTCACCAAAGTATTGAACTGAAACTTGTTGTTTGCTCGGCCTTAAGGCTACAAAGATGGTGGAGGAAGGTCCTATTGCACCGGTCTATCAGAATATCAGCAATCACAATTCAATCCTCAGTTCGTGGTTGGTTGGCTCGTAAACAAGTCAAACAAATTACCTGCTCGATCTATGTCATTCAAGTATGTGTGATATTCTTTTGCTACCTTCTAGATGGATAGTAACATTTAATGTGGGGGAAGGTATATATGACCAGTCTATTTGCAGAGATGGTGGAGAAAGGTTCTGTTTCTTGAATCAAGGAAACGAGCTGCGATTGCTATCCAGTCCCATATTCGTGGTTGGATAGCTCGGAAACAAGTCAAACAAATTACCTGCTCTATCTATTTCATTCAAGTATGTGTGATATTTTTGCTACCTTCTAGATTGGATAGTACTCCCTCCATTCCATATTACTTGACTTTAAAATGGATATATCGAGCAGTAAAATAAGTCTAGATACATCCATTTTAGTGTCAAGTAATATGAACGGAGGGAGTAACATTTAATGGGGGAAGGTATATATGACCAGTCTATTTGCAGAGATGGTGGAGAAAGGTTCTGTTTCTTGAATCAAGAAAACGAGCTGCGACTGCTGTCCAGTCCCATGTTCGTGGTTGGATAGCACGACAGGCTGCTATTAGAAAAAAGAAGTGTATAACAACTATTCAGGTTTCCTTTTCATATGATATTCCAGTTTTTTATAGCAATTTTCTTGTACTGTACTTCTGATGGTGCATTTCTTTCATTTGACATTCAACCAACTGAACTTTGCAGTCCTTTGTCAAAGCCTACCATGTGAGGAAAGCTTCAAAGCAAGAAGTTGCTGATGTAAGGTCTAGAATACAGAAGGCTTCCGCACAAGTTGACGATGACATGCGCCTGATCAATAGACTAATTGCGGCACTATCGCATATCACTGGCTGTAGGAGCATCAGCAGCATTCGACAAACTTGCACGACATTAAGTAAATACATGTTCTTTAAGTTTACCTTTTCAAGTTTTACTCTAGCCTGGTTTCATGTAACTGATGTTGTGTTCTTTGTTTCATACTGTCTTCCTCGACATTCTTAGACTGTACGGTTTGCTGATCCTCTGTTGGCACCTTGTGGTTTACTTTATCTGTATGTTTTCTCCTCCAGGTACTGCTACAGAGCTTTCCGAGAAGTGCTGTGAGACACTTGTCGGTGCCGGTGCTGTAGACATTCTGCTGAAGCAAATCCCTCGACTGAACCGCGGATCCCTGACCAGGAAGTCTTGAAGCAAGTACTCTATACACTGCAGAACATCGCAAGATTCCCAAATCTTCGACCAGTGTTAGCTAACACTCCACAATTGGTTACCACTATATTCCAGGAGCTGCTGAGGTAATTTCTCGTATTCAGTTCAGTTTTCAACTATCAGTAAGTATTTTTCTGGTATTCTGTTTTCTAGGTGAAACAGTGGGAGAGTTTCCCACTGCAGTTTCTGGTCTTGTGTTAGTTAGGGCATGTTTGGTTGGTGCCTACGCATCTAGTGCCAAATGTGTTGCAAGTTCTGCGGTGAGCAAATATTAGGTCACACTTGTGGCAAGAAATCCTATGTATGACATGTGGTAGGGTGCTAGGAAAGTGTAGCGCAGCATAAGTGAGGCAAAGAACCAAACACTAGACCAGAAGAGCGGCATGCCTAACATGTGGTGTGGCGAGTTGTGGCTTCAATCCAACGCCCCCCCCCCCCCCCCCCCCCCCCCCCCCCCCCCTCCTAATTGCTAGCACACTCACCTGGCATGATTACACCATAAGGGCTGCCAGATTGATACTATTTTGAAACTTGAGCTTTAGTTGTCCATGTGTTATGCTTTCAGAGTATTGAAAAATATGGCTGCCTTATAACCTATATTTCCTGACATGATGTTTCTCTGTCAATTCCCTCAGGAACAAGAGTGAAGTGTTTTTCATCGCATGCGGTATTCTGAAGAAGCTGTGCGAGTCCAAAGAAGGGCGTGAATACGCTGGGGCCCTGCGCCACCACATCAGAAGGCTGGGCAGTATGATGCAAGACCTCGAGAAGAAGGTGGAGCTCGACAAGAGGTAAAGAAAGAACAGTGATATCCTTGGAAACATACCAGTGAAACGGAATATAACTGGACCAAACTGTTTTGTGTTTCACTGACTTAGCTGACGGCTTCTCTTGTCTCTGCAAGGCATGGTCGCACCGGAGCCCATAAGGAGGATAATTTGCAGCGGCTCGGGGAGGCTGCCGCCCTCTTCCATCTTCTCACCAACGACCTGTGATCCTGTTAATGGCAAAGCTAAATCTAGTCCACGTAGGCCTTAGTTATTGGAAGTGACTTTAGTCTGAACTGGATCTTACTGTGTGGTTGTTTTTCGTGAGTTGTGGTAGTCTGTGAGCATCAGCTTGATGTGTGTGACGTAGTGTCTTGTGATTGGAAGGACAAACAATGGTATGTAGGTTCTGACTCGTTTCTTGGCATGACTCGTTTTGCTTACGTTTTACTGCGAGCTACTGTGGTGCGTCATGTTGCTTACACGTTCATTCACGTTCATTGTGCTACGACTATTGACGAGACACCGAAATTGACTTTGACCAAATCTGGTAAAGCACGATCTTGTAAAGAATTTTCACATATTTGTGCTTATTCAATCTTGATAAAAAAAAAAGTACTAGCACTTATTCTATCTCGTCAACAAAAGAGAGCAGATGAAACCTGAATGCTCCATCTCTCCTTCAACTATCATGTCTCCTGACTTGTAGTTGTTCAATGATGGCAATAAGTGGACTAAAAATGTCATGTCATTGTATAGTCACGAGAGTAAGTTATTCCGATTGTTGTAAATTACATTAACATAAAAGGCACCACTACGTAGTCTCTTAAGTATATGCCATCAAAAAATTGTTAGCATTATAAGCCACAAGGCGTTCCGAAATGATAACAATTTCACAAAGGATGCAAGGGTAGTGCCGCAATTAATTATATTCAGTACACCACCCGTTGGAAAGATCTAAAAAAGTAACAGTATAGCGTTGAGGGGTTCTACATCTGAATATCTGATTTTGTCCTCCATGCAAGCATTGGTTTGTTGTGATCTGCCATTCATCCTATGGATATACAACAGAAAAGAGGCAATGCATAGCAAGTAGAGCTAAAATTTCCTAGGTTCACCGGGCCAAAGCACGCAGCGGGAGAGGTTAATACTGCACCGGGATGTGCATAGTCTGTAGCCATGTTCATTTCTGCCAAAGCACGCAGTGGGAGAGGTTAATACTGCACTCAGAGAAATGAACATGCCTACACACACGCTGAACGCCCCGGTGAAAAGGCTATTGATGTACGGACACCTCCTCCTTCTCTGTCGCTGAAACCTGACAGCGACGCCAGGAGCGCGAGCAAGCCGAGGAAGAGTGGCGAGGAGAACATGCGGTGGAAGTCGGGGGTGAGGAACTGAGGATCCACCTCTACGTGATGATGGCAAACACAGGGTTGTCCTCAGGGGACTGCTCGAAGTAGTGCTCGGCGCCTCTCCTTGGTCAATCTCAATCACCGTGCCTGCGATTGCAATTGGAGATTTGCAATACCATCGCGATTCAGAAAGAACCCACCCAGGGCCATGAGGACGGGAATGGCGACCATGTCGGTGATGGCCGGCGGGAGGAGCGACATCGTCTGCGTGGCCGTACGCCTTAGCACCTGCGGCGGCTCGCCGTCCTTCTTCGCCACTACCTTCCCCTCCTCATCCTCCTCCTCGCTCTGTGTAACGGTCTTACTTCGATCCCATCCACAATACAGATACAATCTCGGATGAATTCAGTAGAGGAAGGGGATTCGGGAGGGAATTGAGAGGTTCGGGAGAGAGACAGAAGCACGGAGGTTCAGGAAGAGAGGAATTCCGATCACAGTACAATAAACTCGATACCCCTTGCTCACGCACACCACGCCTAACTTAACCCCTCCGGGTACGCCGCCTCGCTGTCACCACGCTGGACAGCTCCACCGTCGTGACGCCACGCTGTCCAATGGGAAGTCGCCACGTGCTAGTCAGGTTCTCTGACACTCTGCTACAGGGAGACCACCCGCACGCCACGGCGACAGTCCACTCAGCGCGCTGGCGGGCAGCGGCAGTTCACTCGTGCGACTACCTCATTTGGCGCCAGCTATTGTCACCTTAGGGCATCTCCACTCGTTGCCCCTCGGGGCCGGAAAACGGCGCTATTTTGGCCGGCCTGGGGGAACGGCGCTATTTTGGGCCCTGGGGGCGCCGATTCCCAGCCGTGAACCCAGGCTGCCCCCTAGCCGGTGATTTTGGGCATATTTCGCATAAACAAGGCCGACACATTTTGGGTGCTTCATGCGTTGCTGAGCGCGCAACAATTGCTGACGGATCAGATCAATCATGGTGGCACGCTCCTTGAGCAAACATCCAATTCCGCAGAAGCACATTCATTGGTCGAGAATCGAGATGCCAAGCGTGCGAGGAGGATACCCATACAATACCTCAAACGGAGTTCTCCCCAAGGCAGAATGAAAAGAGGTATTATACCAGTATTCGGCTAACGGCAACCAGGCCGCCCACTTCTTTGGACAAGAGTGAACCATACAACGCAGGAATCCCTCCAAGCACTGGTTGATGCGCTCGGTTTGCCCGTCTGTTTGTGGATGATATGATGAACTCATGTGCAAGGTTGTATCGGCTAAACGGAACAGCTCTTTCCACAGGCGACTAGTAAAAATGCGATCTCTGTCAGAAATAATCATACCCGGCATGCCGTGCAGACGGTAAATGTTGTTCATGAATTCTGTTGCCACTTTGAAGGTCGTGAACGGATGTTTCAGAGGTATGAAGTGATTGTACTTTGAGAACTTGTCGATGACAACCAAGATGACATCATATCCATTAGACACAGGCAATCCTTCAATAAAATCCATGCAAATTACATGCCAAGCTTCAGTGGGAACTGGCAATGGCTGAAGCAGCCCTGGTTGTTTCACGTGTTCTGTTTTAGCTTGTTGGCAGACAGCACAACTTGACACAAATTGTTGGACCGTTTCTTTCATTTTCGCCCAAGCAAAGTACCGTTTGATCCTGTGATAAGTAGCTGCGACACCTGAGTGGCCACCCATGCCACTGCTATGCAAGGCTTGAAGAATATGTTGTTGAGCCAACAGATTGTTGCCCACCCAGATATGATTCTTCCATCTGATAATGCCATCTTGCAGCTTATACCCTTTATCGTTTTGCTGAGATATACTGAGTTCTTGCAATAGAGCTCTGGCGACTGGGTCATCTTCATAGCCTCACTGCAAACTGTCAAGCCAAGTTGGAGTTGCAGTAGACACATTCACTGCATGCAAATCATGTGTTTGACGAGATAAACCATCGGCCACTGAGTTGTTGACCCCTTTCTTATATACCAATTTGAACTGCAACCCTATCAACTTAACAAAAGCTTTGTGCTGCAATGGTGTGTGCAATCTCTGCTCTGTTAGATGTAGCAAACTCTTGTGGTCTGTGTGAATTTCAAATTCACGATGCTGGAGATAAGGGCGCCATTTCTCGACCGGAAATAAAATTGCCAGGTATTCCTTTTCGAACGCTGAGAGTGTCTGATTACGAGTACTCAGTGCCTTGCTGAGGAAAGCCACTGGATGTCCTGCCTGCAACAAGACGGCGCCAATTCCCGTGTTCGACGCATCAGTTTCCACAGCAAATGGTTTCCGAAAATCAGGCAATGCCAATACTAGCGCTGTGCTCATTGCATGTTTTAGTTGTTCAAAGGCAGTTTGTTGCGCTGGACTCCATTGAAACAATACTCCTTTCTTCAGCAATTGGGTCAAAGGTTGAGCTATAATGCCATAATGTGCAATGTACTTTCTGTAATACCCAGTTGTGCCTAGCACACCTCTCAGACTTTTCAGGTTAGTGGGCACCGACCACTGAAGAATTGTCTGGATCTTGGACTTATCTGTAGCCACTCCTTGTGCACTAATCACATGTCCCAGATACTCGAGCTCAGTTAAAGCAAATGAGCATTTGCTTCGTTTAATGTACAACTTATTTTGCTGAAGCAAGGCAAACACTTCCTTCAAATGTTTGACGTGGGCCTCTAAAGAAGGACTGTATATGAGAATATCATCTATAAACACAAGCACACTTTTCCTCGGATACGGTGCTAAGATTTGATTCATCGTTCCCTGGAACGTTGCAGGTGCAGAAGTCAGCCCAAAAGGTATTACCAGAAATTCATACAGTCCTTGATGTGTCTGAAACGCCGTCTTATGTTCTTCACCTGTTGCCATACGGATTTGATGGTAACCTGAACGCAAATCCAACTTAGTGAAAACAGTTGCGCCAGCCAGTTCATCCAACAGCTCATCTGTGACTGGAAGAGGATGCTTGTTTTTTACAGTGAGCTCATTCAACAGACGGTAATCAACATAGAAGCGCCACTGCCCATCCTTTTTGCGCACCAAGAGTACTGGTGACGCAAAAGAACTGCAACTCTTTTGAATGACACCACTACTGAGCATGTCATAAACCTGATGCTCTATCTCATCTTTTTGATTCGGTGTATAGCGATATGGCCTTGTTTTCACTGGTTTAGCTCCTGGTATCAGTGGAATACGATGGTCTTGTTCTCGTCGCGGTGGCAAGTCTTTTGGTTCTGAGAACAACTGCTTGTATTCCTCCAGGAGTTGAGCAATTAGCTCTGGAATTGGCTCCTCCCCTTTTTCTGAGTTCTGGTCGCCAGCTGGATCCAAGGCAAAAATACATTCGCACTTCTTGTTGGTGATTTGCACCAAGTGTGTCAGAGCACCTCTCTTTAGCATTCCTTAAATTTTAGCTGCCACCACCTGCTTGCACTTCAGTGGCCTTGCCTGAACACCTTTTAGAGTAATGTGTTTGCCCTCATGAGTAAAATGCAGGATTTGTTTCTTCCAGTGCACCCACATTGGACTATGCAGATCCAACCAATCTTTCCCAAGAATCATATCATAGCATCCAATTGGCAGGATATTGACAGTATGTGTGAATGAATGTCCTTGCACTGCCCACTGAAAATCTGGTACACAAGCATGACAGTTCATTGGCTCACCATTTGCAACTGTGAATTGTACGCCTGGTATATCTGAAGTTGCACACTGCAGTGTCTCCACCAGCTGCTAGGTCAGGAAAGAAGAGGCACTCCCTGAATCGACCAAGATTAACAAGTGATGCTTGCCCACTGTTCCAGGTAATCGAATTGTACATTTTGCTCGACTACCTGTTGATTGCTGATCAGCTTCTGGAGCAACCGCTGCTAACATACAAATGTCACTGCCTTCAGATTCTGTATCAGAACTGGCCTGTTCAAATGCCTTACTGCCGGGCAAAACATCCATTAGTTCCTCAATGATATGCAATGGAATTTGCTCTGGACACTTGTGTGTGCGACTGTATTTTTCGCCACAAGTAAAACAGAGGCCCTTGGCTCTGCGGTAGGCCTTCAGAGTGTCCAACTTGTCTTCCCAACGGCCAATGTCTTGTTTTTTCTTGTCATCAGTCTTGGTATCAGATTTGTCCTTGTGAAAACGATCAGTACGGTGAGATGATCTATAATGCTTCTCTTGAGATTGTTGTGACTCCATCTCTTCCTCCTGCAACAATGCCAAAAGACTAGCGGTATCGAGGTCTTCCGGTAAATGCAGCTTAACAGATGTGCGTAAGACAGGTTTCAGCCCATCTATAAACTCATCTACAAAGAAACTCTCATCTAGTGCAGGGTTATACAGCAACAACTGATTCCTAAGCTTCTCAAAGGCTTCTATGTAAATGGCTACTGAATCTACTTGTTTGAGCAATCTTAGCTGACGACGATAATGAGCATACTTATTTTTGCCAAATTTATCATGTACTAGGTTACACATTTCCTCCCATGACTCTACTCTTCCCTTAGCCTGGATATTAGCGAAGCCACAGTGCAGCTGTGCCCTTGAAATTCAGCGACGCATATCTTGTACGCAAGCCCGGCATGACTTGATACAACTCAAAGTAAGTTTCGCACTCCTGTTGCCACAGTTTCGGATTCTCCCCATCAAATTTAGGGAAATCCATTTTTGGAGTAGCATGAGAACGACCTCTACTGTAATTATCATGCATAGAGTATGGATCGCCTGGATCATCTGGCATGTGCATCATAGTACGATTAGTACGATTGGTACCGGCTCCCGGGGCATGCACTGGGGTCCCATAGATCCCAGGAGCATCACCCCTGCGAAGAAGATCGTCGCGGTGGTCAATGGACCCGAAGCCTGAGCTCGACGCAGATGGGCGCGACGGCAGGACTTCATGTTGCGCCGCCGCAGGAGGTGGTTGCAGCGCGCGGTCGGAATTTGCAGCCATCGACCCCTGTTTCTCCACTTTCGGATCCGCCGGTGCCTTCCCGTTGGCTTGATGCGGAGGAATCACGTGCTCCATCCGCGCCTCCAGTCGATCCGCGTGATCCACTTGTGTAGCGATCTGGCCTTGTAAGCCATCCACCTTGGAATCGAGATCGGTCACGCAATCTAATACTTGCTTGATCAGCGACTTCAATCCCGCGTTCTGCGCTGTGATTTCCCCCATCTGGTTCTTCAAATCCCTGAGCTCGACGCGGCGCCAGCGCGCTAGATCGACGACGTAGAGGAAATCGACCAACCGTAGGTGTCCCGAAGGAGCTTTGCGCGATTCAACGAGTGAATCGCACCTGGCGATTAGGAGAAAAAAATTCTCGTGAATTTCCTACTGATCTCGAATCTGCGAGCATAACCTTGGCTCTGAATACCAAATGTAACGGTCTTACTTTGATCCCATCCACAATACAGATACAATCTCGGATGAATTCAGTAGATGAAGGGGATTCAGGAGGGAATTGAGAGGTTCGGGAGAGAGACAGAAGCACGGAGGTTCAGGAAGAGAGGAATTCCGATCACAGTACAATAAACTCGATACCCCTTGCTCACGCACACCACGCCTAACTTAACCCCTCCGGGTACGCCGCCTCGCTGTCGCCACGCTGGACAGCTCCACCGTCGTGACGCCACGCTGTCCAATGGGAAGTCGCCACGTGCTAGTCAGGTTCTCTGACACTCTGCTACAGGGAGACCACCCGCACGCCACGGCGACAGTCCACTCAGCGCGCTGGCGGGCGGCGGCAGTTCACTCGTGCGACTACCTCATTTGGCGCCAGCTATTGTCACCTTAGGGCATCTCCACTCGTTGCCCCTCGGGGCCGAAAAACGGCGCTATTTTGGCCGGCCTGGGGGAACGGCGCTATTTTGGGCCCTGGGGGCGCCGATTCCCAGCCGTGAACCCAGGCTGCCTCCTAGCTAGTGATTTTGGGCATATTTCGCATAAACAAGGCCGACACATTTAAAATAGTTCGACATACAAATTCACACATAACAATAGTTTAACATACAAATCCAGACAAAAATTGTTCAACAATGCAAGTAAATAGAACAAATCAAACTAGGCATTGGCATTGGCAGCATTGGCAGTGCCATTGCCCTTGCGCTCACACAAGTGCTGCACCAGATCATTCTGCAGTTGTAGATGTGCTGCAGGGTCTCGAATCTCCTGGCGCATAGCGAGGAAGGTTGTCCATGTTGCCAGCACCTGGTGATCCACATCTGTAAGAGGACCCTGTCGGTAGTATGGTGCCATTGCCTCACTCTCAGCCACCGGATGATCCCGCTCACTCTCAATGATCATGTTGTGCAAGATCACACAACAGTTCATCACCTCCCACATATTGGCCTTCGACCAAGTCATAGCTGGGTACCGTATCGAGAGTGTGGACTCGGACATGCGCAGATAATCATCCTACGAATAAGTGGGAGCACCGTATGCAAGCAACCTCATGGCCATCGTGCACTTCTGAATTGAGGTAAAGCCTACCACACCAGTGCAGTCCTTCTTCAATTTGAAGTAGGTGTCGAACTCCCGGATGGCATGCATGATGTTGAGGAAGAGCTTGCGGTTCATCCTGAAACGGCGCCGAAACACAACCTCGTCCTGCAGGGGAACATCGGCGAAGTAGTCGGAGTAGAGGATGCAGTACCCCTCGTAGCGCTGCCTCGGCTTGCTCTTGCGGCGAACGAGCGCCGAGCCACCACGCCGCGGCCGCGCGTCGTTGGCGAGCAGGCCGGCGAGGCAGCTGAGGATCGCCAAGTGTTCTTCATCGTCGACGGCGGCCTCGGCTTCCTCATCAAACAGCTCGGCGAGCATCTCCTCGGCGTCGGAGTCCATGGCTGGGTTGGACAAAACGCCGAACACCTAGCGGGCGGGGTGGACGCGTTTCGCCCCGAGAATCATCCTGACGGCTAGATCACGGTGGAGGGAAGTGGGCGGCGCCGGCGGCGTGGAGGGGCTAGACGACGGCGGTCTTCCTAGCTGCTTGTGTGTGGCGGAGGCAGGAGGGGTGGTGCCGGCGGCGACATGGCGACGACGAGGTGGACAGAGAAAATGGCGAGTCGGGGTGTGGAAAATGCGCTGTCTCGCCGACAGCGCTGCCCCACGCGTGTTTTTCCTTCCGCCAGCCCCCCAGGCCGAACCCGATGGGCTGGGTTTCGCCTGGGTGCGCCGGCGCTAGTTTCCGCCGAAACGGCGCTATTTGAGCTTCTGAGGGGCCGACTGGGAGAAAATCGACGTTATTTACGTCAAACGGCGTTATTTCGCCTCCTAGGGCGCTAGGGGCAAGTGGAGATGCCCTTAGCGATCCGGAGAAAGTATAGATGGTACACTGACGTCTTCACCGATGACTGCAGTGTCTTCTTCGCCTTTGATCGTTGGCACGCACCTCGAACAGAACACTAGTCTAGCCATATTGCAAACAAAAAGTCACCAATACCTGCGACCAATCGAAACACGTCTCCTACTAATTTTGGTTTTCTTTGAAAGTTAGATAGAGGATCTCTAATTACTGTAGCTGTCGAGCAAAAAGGTCTCTGTCTTATGAACAGTCGGACTCCGACGTGTTCATGCATCTATAGTTTATTTGGTACCCGAAGGATTAGAGCAGCGGGGCGATTTTGCTTGGCTTTGCTTTGCCGATACATGTGTGTTTCGTACGACCTCACTACTTCCGTTGTCGATCATATGTGATATGAAGTACGGAGAGATTAGAGGACAAGTCAGACGTACAAAATCTATGTATACTTCAGTTAATCTCTTTTAACAGATTAGAAAAAATGCCCGTGCGTTTGCCATGGGAAAAATCAACTATTGGCGAAAAATGTCGCCGCAACCTAAATTTTGACCCAAAATCGACAAACACACGAGGAAGGAAAAACCAATTTATTTTAAAAAAATGTCGGCAACTAAATTTATACTTCTTATAAAGCAAAACCTCACCAAGTGTATTAATTATTTTTCTATCTCAACATGCAAGTTATCCACCTCATGCATATTTTTAGCCAATCAATTGTCCATGTCACCCCCATTAATATTTATTAATTGTAGTATATTATACATGGATTTTATCCACGTCATCTTTTTTTTAGCCATACGTCCAAGTCACCATTATTTGTAGTCAAATAAAAGATGATTTGAACATCACCAACACCTCTCCATGGACTATAATGAGTGACAAACAAAAGGTATAACTTGCTTTCTATTCTGCATTTTCAGTTAACTGACAGCCAACAACACTATTTTACTTGAGTGACAAACCATGAATTTTGTTTGTTCTTGTAGGGACTTATCAATGTTGTCCAAAAGGTCTGGCCAGATGCAGAGCATAGGTTTTGCGTTAGGCATATGCTTCAAAACTTCCAGAAGGCAGGGCACAAAGGAGAGACCCTGAAGAATAACTTGTGGGCAGTTGCTAGATCAACTTTTATGCCCAAGTGGCGGAGAAACTTGGACAAGATGAAGGTCGACAGTGCGGCAGCCTTTGATTGGATTGAGCAGCTAAACCCTAGCACGTGGATAAAGGCTTTCTTCTCTGAATTCCCAAAATGTGACATGCTCCTTAATAACCACTCGGAAGTTTTCAACAGGTACAGTTCCGGTTATGAGCTTCTACAACTCATATGGCGCACAACCCCTATCTCTAGCCATCCGTTTTCGCGATTGAACGGCCGAGATTTGTCGATCAAGTTCAACGCATTCAACGACAAATCTCGACCATTCAATCGCGAGAACCGACGGTCGTGATACGGGTTGTGCGCCATATGGTTCCTATTCTTACAAACCTTGCAATTCTAATTATAGCTGACAGAAACTGATGCAATTAATTAATTAATCTATACTTAATAATAAAATCATTAACGTTTCTTGTGGTACGTCATTTTTTTTTCCGATTTTGCCCTCCCACCAATCGCACAAATTACCCACCACTGCCACAGGTAAATGGAAAAAACGTTTCGGTTAGTCTAAGCCTAAAAACGTGAAATCTGAGAGGGCATCATCAGCGCCGGTGCGCACGGAGGTCGAGCAGGTCCAGGCCAAGCCGGCCGGCCTGCGCGACGACGAGGTACTCCGGCTGCCTTCTCCTCCCCTTGATCCGCTCCTCCACGCGGCAGTCCCGCGGCGGGTGACCACAGGAGGGTCGCGGGGCCGGGCTGGGGATCGAGCGGCTGAGCAGGCCGGAGCAGTTGACGAGGTCCAGCCACCGGAGATCTTGTTCCAGGCGAGGGTCCAGCCACCGGACCGAGCCCACGCCTGCTGCTGCCATCCAGCGCAGGTCGACATCTCCGTTTATCTTGTTGTTGGACAGGTCGGGAGCGTGCAAGCAGCCGCAGACCGCAGAGAGGTTGAGCGCTCGCAGGCGGGCGGCGCCGGTCGTTCGCTCGGAGCTGGACGAGGACGACGAGCGGAGGCCACCGGCAGCGTCGCTTCCTATGAGCAGGCGGCTCTGAGATTGGGGCGACTCGGGAGGGAGCAGCTGGCTTTCCGCTCCACCGGTGAGGGCCTTCCCTGTCAACCGGAGGCGCCCCTGCCATGGGAGTCCACCGCGCCGCCCCGGGGAGTGTACCTCATGTCCGCTGCATCCAGCACGTTCCCAGCAAGAACACACTGTGCCGAGGAGTCCACCTCGCGCCTCTCCTCCTCTGCACAAGCCCGCCCTCGCATCTGAAAGTGCAGCACATAACTGCCCCTCTCCCTCCTCTTCACTTCTTCAGCGACGGCTCACGAACTGCTCCCAGTAGTTTAAGAAATTGACAGAGGCGGAGGAGAAAGTGTAGTGCGGATGCCAAGTTCAGTTTTATATTGTGGGTGTGCGATCTATTTTTGTGAAAGACTGTTTTCGTGAGCTTATTTTCTTAGCTGATGTAGACTGCTAACAGCGGCTCTGCCATGTGTAGGGGTGTAAACGGATCGGATCGGATTTTGCCTCTACCATATCCTTTACCATATTTTTTACTCGGATTCGGATCGGATCGGATAATGAACGGTTGTGGATTCGGGGGCGGATAGATATAATCACGGATTCGGAACGGAAATGGAGCGGATTCGGGGCGGAAAGAAAATTATTCGGATCGGTATGTGTAATGTACATCATCAACCCACATAACCAAAAACAATATCTCAACAACATAATAATCTAACAAAGTTATACTCTATTAGTTTAGACAAATAGAACTAACTACAAATTGTGCTCCACAAATGAACTTCACAACTCACTAACTACAAACTGTGCTCTATTAGTTTAGACATTTCGGTAGAAAATCAGATTATTCGGATTATAACCATCGGATAATCCTAATTAATATTCGGATAATCCATATTCGGATGCTATTTTACACACCATATCCTATACCGTATCCGGGTGTTCAGTTCGGAATCGGATATCCTTATCCGACAGATTGTTCGGAACCGGATATGGATTCTTTAAAACGGATTCGGCGACGGATTCGGTACGGAAATTATCCTATCCGTTTACACCCCTAGCCATGTGCCCTATTAAAACTGTTTCAATTTTCTAGCTTTGCTTATTAAGAAAAATAGCTTGTACGCAACATCGGCAGTAAACTTCCGTGAAAATTACCTTTCTATGTTCTTTGTTCGAAACTTAACCTTTCCCCAACAAAAGTTCACTTTATATTTTTACCGAAAAACATTTCACAAACAAATTCATTCCAAGAAATAAACGAACTTCAGAAGTAAACTGTGTTCTTGAAGTCCACCCTTGAAAACCGTAAGTGCTCTAATGCTAAAGCTCTTTAAATTATCTTTACCCCATAATAATATTAAGGAAGGAGTGTTTCTCACAGATATTCCTACGTACTCCGAATATGCCACCAGACTTGAACTTCATTTGCCTCATAAAATTGGTTTTTGTTCCAAAAATCTCTTACGGACTGTTTATTTGTATCAGTACATAAATACACTTTTTCTTTTGGAAATGTATGATTCCGCGAAGAACTAATTTTTTTTAAATGACATTATTGTTGCTAATGGGCAGCTATCATGCAATTAAGCGGCGACATATAATCTCTACAAATCAATGTCTCTTCATATATATGATGCACCGTTTTTCGTTCACGGATCACTTTCGACTAGATTGATAGTAAGTGATGTAGAGGAATGTTACTTAGTGGAACAAGTGTATCAATACTGGATTCAAATCCGACATATTTTTCAATTGCATACCGTCAAGATAAAGATTTTGTATATGACAAACTATTTTATTTTTTAACTGCAGGCATGTATCAAATTTCTTTATCCGTTGCAACGCACGGGCATATGTGCTAGTAATAATTAATAATTAATATAATAATAATATAATAATAATATAATATATAAAAGTTGGAAGGATTCACCCCCAATCCGGCGGGCCACGTCACCCTATTGTCTGCACCGTCCGTTCGGCCCGACCGGCGGCCAGGATGCGCCCGCGTCGTCTCCCTGCGCGGATTACTGTTCATCGCCCTATTTTCTACCAATCGCAAGCCGTCACGTCGCCCGGTCACCACCCGGTCGCCCCTCGCCTCCACCCGGTCACCCATCACTCCCACCCGGTAATCACCGGTCGACCCGCTCCCCAGTCGCGCACCTCCCCTCCTTCCTCGCTGATCCAGCGCGGCCGGCGCTGGCCTCCACCCCGCCGCCGGCGCGTGCCTCCGTCTCTCGCCGCCTACGGTCGTCCCGGGCGGATCTAGGACCACCGCGGGCGCCTTCCTATCCGGGCTCACAACCGCGAGCTCCACGCTGATCTCCAGGTCCCCGAGGAAAGGTCACGCAGGAGCTGCATGAGGCCAGCAGAGCCCTCGCCGCGCGTCGCGGGCCGCGCTACCGTCGGGGATGCGCTCCGCCGTTCCGACAGGTACGGACAGGGATCTCTACAGGGCTATGTCGCCTTCCACCTCTCCCTCCACCTCAGTAGCTCTCTTGGTCTAATTCAACTTCCGTCTTGCTCACTCCAGCCAGCGACAAGGCAGTCAATCTCCTCGCATTCTCCCCATCTCACCGGTAAAGAATCTTCGGCCAGAGGAGGTAGGAGAGGAAGACCAGATGGTGTATGTGGAAATAGGTAAGGAAATTCCTCTCGCCTTGATTTTTGAGGTACGCTCTGTTTCCTTTTCTTCCTCGTGTTTGGGCCAAATCCGTATTCCTTTTCTTTTTGCTGGAACAACCGGATCCGTTTTCTCTTGGTGGTATGCGCAGTTCATCAAAAATAGAGCAGATTGGTTTTTCTGCGTGGTTTGATTTTGGATTTTCTGCATTTCCGTACGTGTGGGAGGTGTTTTGATTTTCTGCAATAAATAAGGGTTGTCGCACGTATGTGTGGGAGGTGTTTTTCGCTCTACATCCCAGAGTGGTTGGAAGTACCTGATACATGATTGCCACGATTTTCCTTATTTTCTAATATACTTCACCAAAGAGCAGATAATTTTAATAACTCTGTTTTTCCTTCTCTTTAGCTTACCTTTAATTTATTGTATTCACAACCATGATTAAAAAAAAACATGTGCCATGTTCAGTATATAATTTTGCTGGAACTGAAAATCAAATTATATGCATGCTGCAAACCTTTGTCAAAGCTTCTTCTTCATGTTGTCTCTTTTCAAAGCAATGGGAAATTTGATCTTCCATCGTAATTGAAAACTAGCTTTGCTGACAATTTATTTTGCTTGCCGGCAGTTTTACTATTTGGTGCCTAATTTGTTTGTATGGGCTGGAGTAATAGGAGAGGTGTTTCCCAAACAAGAAATTATTATAATGTGTTCACCCCCATGTCTAGCTTCTTTACTTTTTCTTTATTTTCTTTGTTGTCCAGTTAGCTGGAAGCAATGCTGGGTCATATGGCCATATTGTTTCTAATTTTCACACTCAGTGTAGAGTTACATATGAGGATTGATACAAGCAGTAGAGGTTTGAAGGTTGGAATCCTATTGTATATTCTTGAGTAAGTAACTATGACACTTCCCTTACTTGTTTGATGTGCTACTGTTATAAATTCATAATTGCTTGAGCTTTTTGTGAACTTTGAGTATTCTCATCTTGACCATGTTATCCAAGTGTACTGTAATCTTCTTGTGAAAGCAATCCTTCAGTTTATCCAAGTGTACTGAAGTAATTGTTTCCTAATGATGGTGTACTGGCTGGAGTAGCAGTACTTGGAGTATGTCATTCTGCAATATAGTGTGTGGCAATAAACTGTGACAACAAGGAACACATACACAACAAGTGCGCACAGAATATACACAACATATACAACAAGCTGAAGTATATAGCAATATATAGCACCATATATAGCGTATCTGCGTATGCCAATAAGTTGTGGCAACAAGATACACATACACAACAAGTGCACACAGAATACACACAACACACACAGAACACTTAGTTTACAATGCCTCTTTATCCCTGTTTCTGATTTTCTTTGCAGCCCGAGTCGCTCTCAGAAATGGCCAACCCCAATCTTTCTTAAGAATGTCATGTTACCATCTGCATCATACCGTGGTCTTGCCACTGCAGTGACAAACATACCATTGCCAATATAATTTTTATTTGGATAGGATATCATCATAGGGTTTCCTCCCATGGTTTTCCTTATTTATGTTCAAAACATCCACCTCCTGATGAAGGGCTTTATGTTTCACTGTTGTCTTACATATTATCTGGATAGTTCGAATATTTGTTCCAAATAATGCAGCTACGTTCTTCATATCATTTCTCTTGAATTTGCCTCCTCGGTTTGCAAAGAAATGTAGGCGGCATATCTCTGCTCATCTGTTAGCCGATTCCTTTGTCTCGGCAATTGCTGAACACCTACAATACAATAGCAATAACTTTACATTTGTTTTTCAGGAGAAGTACTAGAAGGTGGTTGAACTATGGGAAGGAAATATGCAGCTTCAGTTCAATAAAGTAGACTATATGCATGAGTAAGAAAGTTCAATTTTACTCTCTGTCTTATATAGACATGGGTGGCAAGATATGGCATTTTCTTGCATTAGCAAGTGGATAGTAAATCACTCTGCCTCGACCCTAGCTAGGGTCTCATGTGCTTATGGAATCCAAGTCCTTCTGTACAACAAACCAGTTTTTATGTTTCCATGGTATACTCCAAATTTTGTTCATCGGTTTAGGGATTATCAAAAAATCGCCATTGTCGCATGGTAGTCCAAAAATATTTCCTGCGTAGTTGGGTGTCTAACCTATCTAGGCTGCTCCTAGCTCACTTAAAGTTGTACTCCATCTTAGCTGCATAAATGTCCAGGTCACCCGTGTCTCCATCAGGAATATATGCATTGAGTACTTGGAGTAGCAGTTCAGGAACCAATATTTTCAATAAATGTTGTCTTTGTACTAATAGGCACATGATCATTATTTATCAGGCAGCATCCTACTTAATGTCCGGTAAAACAATGGTTGCATGTTCTGCATACTCTGCTTACAAGTGAGGAGTACAACATATAAAAATTAAAACTGGCATGAAGCACTTACGAAGTAGATACCATTTGCACTGTTTCTCTTCAAGTTTCTACCAAACGTGCTAGCTGTGCCGAATCTGCTAGAGTACACAAGTTTAAACCTGCATTTTGACCAACAATGTTGCCTCCTTCAGATACTTCATTGCCTTCTACGGTACATTAACAACGAACTTCAGCAGATCAGTTAACCCGAAGGGTGCGGCGTGTCGCCGCGCCAAATTGCCTAGTTCTTATTATGTTCAGTTACATCTTGGATGCTAGGGAGCTTCCTTTCTTGTCAATGCTTGAAACAATTTTTTACAAGCTTATGAAAAGGATTGCCAGAGGAACAGGGGATTGCCAGAGGACCTGTACTGAACGGTACAATACTTGCGGGGTGTTTCTGCTAAATTGCCTTCCGAGGCGTGTGTCCATTGACAGCGTGGCGTCACACGTGTCCGCACCAGGCACCGTCAACCTAAACGAATCTGCTAAGCGAGTTCTGGGACGGCGGGATCACGTTCTAATACTTATGGGACGAATTTGCACGTCGGGGGATAGTTGTGGTACCGCGCATGTATATAACTCATTGAGATAGTAGTTCAAATTAAAAAAAAAATTATAAAGGGGGTTTTATTACTTAACTAGAAACTGTATGAATCTGTACAAGAAACTGGAAAGTAAGCTGCAGCACTGATGAGCTTGTGTTTTCTCTCTTTTTCGCAGACTGATCTTGAGAACCTGAAGAAGAAGAAATAGGATAAGAAGGCTCTCAGGGAGATCAAGGCCAAGGCTGCTCAGAAGTCAGAAGCGCACGCTCGGAGGTTCCGGCCTCAGGAAGAGCGCATAAAATGATCTTCTGCAAAAACAACTTATCTCTCCACTTAGTTAGAAGCTTCTGAAGAAAATGGCCGGAGGAAACTTCTTTAGGATAGTTGTGCCTTCTTTTCTGTGACGAATGAGTTTCTGACAGAAACTACAGATTTATATGTTGATCTTCTATTGACATTTTTTTTTTCATACATATGATCTTCTTTCCTCATCTAGACACTGACAATTACAGCAGGCTGCGACATGGAAAGTAATGAGTGTAGATGGTAACTTGTGTTTGGGCTGGGGATTGATAACTTGTGGGTCTGAATGTTCAAAAAGTGGTTGATTTTCGGGGTCCTTGTTTTTAGTTAAAAGCATAGGATACATTTTCCAAACCTTGCAATAAAATTGGGTAACATAGGATACATGTATGAATTCATCATTTTCTTATTTCTTTGCTCGTAGAATTCATGTATAGCCCATTCATCATGTAAAATAGCAGCAAACCACAACAAGCGGTGGGCAAACCGAAAATTAAAAAGATTTAGTTACCTGTCAGACAACCTGGTCGGCAGAACTGAACAGGAACGATCCACTACAGCACAACAACCGGTGTGATCAGAGCCGTTAATCACGCTCTGGCCCAGGTCAGACTTCAGCAACCATGTTAAGTGCTTGCTCCCTTATTAGTGAAGGATGCAACGGTACGATCCTGTTCAAGTAAGGTCGTGCTATGCACCACTGAATCCCGCTATTTAAGCCCGTGTTTCTCTCCCTCAGCTTCCGAGGTGGTACTATCTTTAGCTAGGTGCTGGTCAGCAGTCCGCACTGGCCCTGCGTTGCCTGATTTTGCTCGGCGCACTTCGTATTGGGCCGGCCCCTTCATCCTGAACAGAAAGCCCAAGCTTTTCTTTTTATGGCAGCAATCTGTGTTCAGACACTTCAACCATTTGTTTGGGTTTTTTGTGCTCTTGTGTTGGGATTGCTTTTGATCTGTAAAATAAAATGCACTAGGCTCCTCAAAAAAAAAACGAAGCTGGCGTACGGTTTGCCTACTGTATGTTTTGGGCTATATGAAAAGCAGGGCAGTCTGCTGCATTTCTTAATTGAACATCAATATCTCTAGGACGACAATGGTTGACAAAATACTGCAAGTGACTTGGCAAGAATACTGTATTGAGGTGCGAACACAAAACTAATCTAAGTGGCACAAAGGTATCATCAAATGAAGAGACATGAATATAATCAAAATCCTCCAACAACCCTGAAAGAAAGTCGTGAGGAGGTTATATCTAGCTTAGGTCACACAAAAATATCACTTGAAATGCCAACTATGCGATTATAAGATTGCTGCACATTAACCAAAGGAAATAAAACTGAAATTAAGCAGCCCTGTATTGGTGAACGTTACAAAAGTTAAAGGGGGAGGAAACAGTTCGAGCCAGAAGATAATCAGCAAGTGAATGATTATTAAAGTATGTTTTTGCCAAAATAGGGGGGGGGGGGGGGGGGGGGCAATTCTGGCCCAAAAATGTTGCTAGTTAACATTACATTTGGGGCAATAATATACATACATGACATGATAAATGATCTAATGTACATATGCACCATCTAGCTAGGCCAAGTTATAACTTTAGTAGTTCACCCTCCTTATCAACCTCTGCCATCAGCTAGACGCTGAACGTCCCTTGGAGAAAAAAATATAGCTAGACACTCAACAACACAGGAGAAAAATCATACTACTAGTGCCCTCAAGGGTCAGTCTGCCATACGTTTGCATCAGCTGGATTCCAGATCGAATGGCTGCACCAGTTGAGCAGACCTTCGCCTCCTCTTTCCTTCAGGAGTCAATCTGACTGCCGCCTTAACTGATACCCCATTTTTGCCATTTTTATGTGGTTGCTTCTTAGAGGACTTTGGTTGCGCCTGAGAGGTCTCACCGTCTTCAGCACAACTTCGTTGAGGAGACTTGACCCTCTTACGTGAGAAACGTGCCTCCATTTCTGGTCTTCGGCTTGAACCAATGAGCTTTACATGGAATGGATTGGTGGCTGTGTAACAGACTAACTCATTCGTAGCTTGTCCTTTGTCCAGATCAACACTTCTTCCGTTCACCTGAAATAAGATTGAAGCTCAGAAAATGTCCGGTGTCGCTCCAATATGCAGCTAGGGAGATAAATGATTGGGGGTTACCAGCTGGAGAAGGGCAGAGAACGTTCTTGCAGCCTCGTACTTTGGTTTGCCACTAACAATCTCACTAAATGATGCAGTCCCTGTATCAGCTCTTGATGAGAGTTTGTCAAGGATTTGGTCGCCATATAATCCAATATCAAAAGGTGGATTTCTATCCTGAAAAGGCATGAATTGTACAAGCAGTGAGTGTGACGTAAGTTCATATATGCAGACCAGCTAGCAGCTCAATCCTGCAACCAAACCTGCTCTTCCAAGGCATGCTCTATTCGTTCTTTCCATGTTGATACTCGTGCATCCAGCTCGGTTTGTTGTTCAGCCTGAGCTATGCTAGCAAGGAGAGAGTCCTGTGAGAGGTATCCATGTTAGCTTTGGAAGTTGAAGAGCTAAGAGAAAAGTATTCAAAGACACAATTCAAAATTTGCCAGTTATCATTTGAAATCATGTTCGTCGAAAACAAAAACTGACAAACTCTGTGCTTTGAGGACTCTGTCAAAGGAAAGTCATGTAAATTTATCCATTACCAGAAACCACAAAACCCTCAAGATACTAAGTCCCGTTTAGGAGGGGTCAATCCATCAATGGCTTGACGTTCGCTCAGGCGCAACATGCAGTTCTTCAAGTCGCATCAGAGTGATGCAATACTGATGCGACAAGAACAAATCAGACATCAAATTCATTCAAGCTGTGAAGAACCAACCAGTGTTGGCTTTGAACATATCACTCATCTATTTGGGGACCACTACCATAAGTCTAAAGTCACATGCCTTAACCACCGAATATGTGAAAAGTGTGAAATAAATCAGCAATATAGCATTTTATTGAACAAGTTTAGCACCATATTTATGAACAGCAATTTATGAATCATATTTTTCTTTCAGACACATCATTACGGAATAGTTACAAAGAAACAAACAAAATGGTTTGATGATATGTCAGCTAACCCCAAACAAGCTATTCCAAAAAGCTTTAAACTAGCACACTTGGCCACCTAATATATTGTGGTAACTTGCATGGCACCAAGTTGCTTCCAAACACAGAAAAAATGGCAGAAGATTTACCAGATGCGACTGACACAAACCCTCAAGGCTTGCAGGTTCCGGGCTTTCCTGTGTGGCCGGCTCATCAATTAGCGGGTCCCCATTCTAGACAGGGTAAGATAACTATGTCATGTTACCAGATAGTTTACTGAATGAGAACAGTGGCCAGCTAACAGCAAACTAAAGAAGATAAACCTCTCCCAAGGACGTTGGACTCATGCCATAATGCATCAATTCTGGCTCGTCATCACTGAAATCTGCATCAATATGTGGCTGATTATCATCCTTCGAATCTCCGAAAGGATGACAACTTTCTTGTCCAGTTTCAAATGACATCCTAAGCTGCAATTTTGATGGGTTGCAGCAAGTTAAACAAAATGAAAGTATCTGACATGCCTAATGGGAATAGCACATTTTGCCAACGATGAAGAGCACCTTTTCGTAAAGAGGTACTGATTGAGAAGCATGGGGTTTTTCCTGCTGAGACATGTGTATTTCAAAAGACTTTGTTAGTTCAGGACTAACAACACCATCCATCTTTGCCACAGGAAATATAGATGCAAGTGGTCTCTTCTTTCGAGTGCCAACAACTTGCCTTGCAAAACCTTTTACTGTTTGAAATAAATCAGAAAAGGAGATTCAGTATATAAGTACTGAAGATAATATATAAGGAAATAAATCAGCCTTGTCTGGAAAACAACAGCTTCGAATACCTCTCTTATAAGGTTTGATCTTTAGGTTGCTAGGTTCATGCGGATCCAATGACTTATATGGATCCTCGTCATCAGAATCATCGCTGAAATCTGGGCACCCAGGATCTACATCATCTGGCTGGGACATGTTTGCACCAGCAGTGTCAGCGGGTGCTCAAACCCACTGCCGTAATTTACATTGGAGCCAAAGATATTGGGTGGACTATGATCTGGATTTTCCTGAGATTCCTCCAGCTCTATCTCCTGAGTTGGACCCAGATCTTCTTGCACTTTCCCAGGGGTTCGTCTACGAGCAGTACCCCCCGATCTTACACTTGGGGAAGCAAAGACATTGCTTCGGATTTTAGATGGTGCTGAGCCACCTCTATAAGCCAGAATATCTTCTTTGCTTGATTTTTTTCCTTGCAAGAAGTCGAAAACAGCTGGTGCATCACATGGATCCAGCAGGAGGAAATCACCATAGAAACCACATGTTGCTAACTGCAATAAAGAAACAGCTAAGACTAGTTCAGTATAGCACCACATGTTTTCGGTCCCAATTGCATGTAAAGGAATATAAGATTACCAAATAAGAATCCAGCTCGCTCGCTTCACTATCAACACAGTCTCCTTCAAACACCAGTAGATTTGCTGGTGGCCTCACAATTTTTTTGCGCAAATCATCCAGGTCAAGATTGTTGTCCAAAGTGGTCCTTGATTCCACTGGTAGTTTAGAAGGGATAATATAGGCTTAGCTCAAGTAAGCATCTGACTGGTAGAAGCATAGAAGGTCCACTTACCTGGGACATCATCTAACCCCATAAACATATCATCTTCTTTGTTGGCAGTAGTGCTAGGATCATTTTCATTAGCTTCAGCAGAACCCTTTTCTTGTTCATCTTGCCTGGACAGCCTGGTACAGTTCAAATGGTTTAGACTAGTTGCAGCTGAACTGAACAAAATGCACTAGCGTGACCAAATGGATTTGGCAACCACCCAAACAAAGACCAATATTTTGGTCATGACCACGAAATTGGCATGGTACATATACACAAAAAACATACCACAGATAGTCTGAAACTAACGAACTCTAGTAGGGTTTATATCTAGCAGACACCATAGTTGTTTATGCACTCTTAACTTCAACACAATTGACTAGTTAAGAGATTTGATAGTTCCCTAAATCAGCACCAAATTTGTTAATCAGACATGGCATGCTCCGAAATAAGATGCGCAAGAAAAGTACAGTTGCCAGCACATATGCATCACGGTGGCAGTTTGAGGCCCATTTCAAGTAAGATATGTAATCTCCAGGTTTCAGCAAGGAAGCATACGACAGATAAGGCAAATATCTATCCTTACTTATTTTGCGAGAGAAATTCCAGCGCATGTAGCACCAATGAGTACAAGTACTCCACCTTGCGGCTGTAAACTTGAACTGATCCTTGGAGCAATAGCGCCGCTGCACACGAAGTGACCATAAATAAACAGCACAGGGGAACGGTTTACAGAAAGAAAACAGCTCTTTTTTGGTGCAAAAACGCTAATCAAATTAGTCTTGGTCTCAAGAAACCTTGGGAAAGAAAAGGAAAAAACGAAGGGGAAATCGCCCAGGATGAAATTCGAGGTTTTTCTAAGCGCCTGCGGGAAAACCACAAGCCCGTCTAAAAAAGAAGCTGCTTTCATTGAAGATTGTTGAAGCAAGATATTAAAACCACCAGAAATCACACAGTTCCACAGATTTGAACCTCCATCATCCACAAGCAAACAGACCCAAAAAAAATGGACTTTCCGCCCTTCCAATTTCCGACTTTTCGCAAATCCTGGCACACTGCACGCACAACCCGTGAGAGACGAACCCACGCATTCGCCGCAAGAAACACGCACCTTCGGCGAAGTTGAAGTTGTATGCCCCGTCTTCGCCGGAGATCTCGCCTGAGCAGATCTTGAGGAGGTACTCCTCGAGGCTCTTGGCGACGTCCACCTCCCAGTTGGACTCGGGGTCCCGGTTCGCCTGCAGTATCGGGAACCTCCCCGCGCAGCTGCTCCCCTCTCCGCCGCCGTTGCCGTCCTCCATGACTCACCCCTCGGACAACGAAGCTAGCTACTGGGCGCGAAGAGGCATTCTTGCGGGGGCGGTGGCTGAATCCTAGAGGCGTGGACCGCGGGAGGTGAGGGGGCTTGGAAGCGTGGAGCGGAAGAGGAAGGAGAAGCAGAGGGGGTTAGGGTTGGGAGAGGATTGGGGAATTTTTCGATTTTCGGGGTTCTCCGCCTCTCCCGCTCGGTGGATTTGGAAGACTGATGAGATGTCGTGCCTTACTGTGGACAAGTCACGGCTTGCCCCATAGCATCCACCCTCTAAATGAATCCAACGGTCAGCAGCAGTTCAACACCAAACGACTCAACGCACCGAACCACATGCCTTTCTCGACATTTTGGCTAAGATCAAGTTTACTTGTTTGCAGTCAGTTTAGAGTCCGTGCTCGTTTTCTGCCGCTGCACGTCTAAACCCTAGAGGCGACTTGGCGACCCAGTTTAGTCACCTTCCTCTGTCGCTGCCAAGTGATACGTTTCAAACGTATTTATAATTTTTTATGTTTCATACTTGGTGACGCAGTCAGTTTATACCAATGCTACATATTTTATTTACACTTTATAGCAATTTTATGTATTTTCTGAGACTAACCTATTAACAAGATGACACAGTGTCAGTTCATGTTTTCTGTTGTCCTTTTGTTTCAGAAAAGGTAGTAAAGAAATATTCTCGAAATTTGACGAAATTTGACAGAGACCAGTTTTACGAAGATACGACGACGGCGTCCAAAGGTGAAGCGATACGACCCGGTAAGGTTGTATCCCATGTATTGTGTTAGTCCCTGGATCGACTCGCTAGTACACATAGTTCCAAATGAATAACAAAGAAATTCAGTGCATCATTATTACAACGTATATGATCCAGCATTTTATCATTTATTACAAATTGCATAGCTCGTGGCTAGCTCAAAATAGAATAACAAGTATCAAATAACAGCGAAAGTAAATAAATGAAAGGCTCCATCTAAATGTGCCACAGGCGAAACATGTCGAGTGGAGTCTCGTGACCTACTGCGTCGTCACTCGGAATCGGAAATACCTGCAACGGTGACTTACAGCCAGAAACAATACTGGTCAATACAATTGGGCAAGATATGCGAAAAAGAAATGTTGTTTTTAATACCTAGCATCTACATGCATATTTGGCTAGGTGGAGTTCAGGCTATTTTGCGAAAAGCAATATTTTTATCCTATCATTTGATAAAAATTAGTTTTCAATAAATATTCAAAGGACACGCTGTATGACAACAGGTGCTCCTACCCTTTTTTTTCAACCACAAGTTTTAATAAATTACAAATTTAAATGAATGAGAAATCGACATGATCACAAATCTGGTTGTTCAAATCGTCCTTAACCAGGGACATGTCTAAGATCTTAGTTTTTAGACTCTCGAGAGTTTTGTACACTTTACCCGTAAGACCCAGTCAGCCCCATTTACCAAAATACACAGTTTGTATAAAGGTTGGGAGAAGACCAAGTGTAACATCCCAAATTTTGGAACCAAGAAAAACTTAGTTTTACCAGACCCCAAAATTCAGAACCAACAAAAACTTTTTGAAATGTTTTGCTGAGGATTGTGTTTTCCTTCCCATTGCTATGGTTGAACTAGTGTGACTTGTTGTTTGAGTTGTTTGACTAGTAAATCCAAGACCCAACCAATATAACCATATATTAAACTTGGTGATCATGTCATGACAAGAACAAAATATTCCATATATCTCCTCCACTCTTATTTGGACCAACTTATTCTCAAATGATGCTTTGTTTAGCAAAAACCAAAATACCCACTCCTTGAGAGAATAAAAGTATTTTCCAAAATTATATGTTTCCAAAAATATGGAGGTCTATATCTTGATAATTCCCTTGTATTGGTAGCCCTTATTTTAAACTCGTACTTTCATTTCTTTGAAAACAATAAAGGTGGGAAGTATATTGCCCATATATTTTAGCAACCCTTTTGGAAAAATATCAAATTATGAAGTTGAGCTTTTCCACCTTATTCTTGTCAGGACGATACTAGATCACACCCCACCACTTATCTGAGTGATTAAAACTTGGTTGAAAACTTATACATGGTTGTCTAGTGTTGGTTGTTAATTCCTGCCCAATTGATTGCTTGTGTTGTTTGTCTGCTAAACAAGGACCTGAAGAAAGAAAAGAAAATCAAAATAAAAAGATTAACACATAAAATCATGAGTAACATCAACACATAAAACCATGTGTGACAAATGTCACAAAATTCTCCAAATGAGAAATTGATTTTATCTTTCCAACCAAATTCAGTGGGGTGACATAAGGATCACTCCCACTTTGCTCTTACATTCTTTTCCCTCTCCAAAAATATTTCTAAAAATCTTGAATTTAAATTTCATTTCTTTCTTTAGTAAATTCAAAATGTGCTATGTTGCACATATCAAATAAATTTCACCACCATACCATAAATCTTGGACAATATACAGGAAACCAATTATAAAATAAAATTGTAGAAAACTGAATTTAAAATTCGTTGAAGCATTTCAACGAACACATGGTGGACACTGCCGAGATCTTCCCCAATTCTTCGAAACCGAAATCAAATCGAGGAATTTAGTGCTTAATTCATCGAATTGTTTCACCCAATCTCCCTCACTCACATCACTCAGTCACCAGAGCAAGGAGGAGGCGTGCCACTTGGTCACTAGGCCCGTGGCCGTCGAAGGAAGCACGCCACCGCACTGCACCGTGCCGGCGATGGATGCGTGTCGAGGAGAGCAGCCGAGCTGGCCCTTCTCTGCGTCTTCCATCACCTCACCTCTCACCACACTCATCAGGCAGGAGGAGACCGAACCATGCGCTCTGTGGCGCCGTACCCCTGCAGCCGTGCGCCGCTCACCGTGCTCTGGCCGCGCGTGGACGCCGACGCCAAACTTCACCACCACGGCACCCCAGCTCGTGTGACTCATCACCGACGCGCTCCTGTCACCCCTCAACTTCGCGGACACGCCCACACCACCTCTGGAGCCCTGCAGCGACGCCATCGATCCATCGCACTCCGCTGACCCGCCATGGATGCCGTGCGTCCCGAGCTCACTCCCGAGCCACACGCGACCACTCTCTCCTTCTGAGCCCCAGCAGAGCAACCCCACTCCGTAACCGCACAGTACCACCGCAAATGACGTGCTCTCCCACCCCCTAGCTCCTCTCGTGCACCCTGTCCACGGCACGCCGACGTTCGGCAATAAAAAGCCACCCCCGCACCCGTGCCTCCACACCCCGCCATTTCCCTCTCCCGCACTCCCCACACACCCCGTGCACCTCCAGGAGGGAGGAGCCCCTCCCTCGAAGCCCCATTTGCCTCTGAGTTTCCTCGAGCTTCGCCGGAGCCGAAGGTGGAGGTCGATCACGGCCCGGCCGCGATACTCCCTCTTTCTTTCCTCTCTGGCCTGCATCCTCACCACCATTATCACCACCCTCACCCCCGCAGTTTCCTCTTGTTTCGTGCACAGACGAGTCGAGGAGGACCCGCCGGAGTTGACGCACGGCCGCGGAGGAGGAGAACTTCACCGACGCCGTTGCAGCCTTCCCCAGCACGCACAAGTTCGCCCCCGAGCCTTCCCGTACCCTCCGCCGTCGAACGCCATCCTCTGCCTCGTCCCTAGGACACCCAGGTACACCCCCTGGCCACCCTCGCCGTCGCCGGAGCTCCGGCGCCGCCGCGGGTAACGTGTTGATCATCGCGGGCTCTGTGAGCCGTTGGATCTAGATCCAACGGCCACATACCGTTTCATTTCCTGTTAGGCTGACAGGGTTGGCCCCACCTGTCATAAGTTTAAACATTATCCACACGCGGGAATTATCCACTGAGTCACTGACTAGTAGGCCCCACATGTCAGGATTTTCAACATTATCCAGAGGAGAGGAATTTCCTAATTCTTTTTCTCTGGAATTTCAGTACTGGACCTAGTTTATAAATTCAATATCTCGATATTTAGGAATCCAAATAAATCAAACTCAAATGTTCTGGAAAGCTTATGAAAATCTTTAACTCACCAAAGTGGTCTCATCTCATTTAAATAAATAATAAAAATGTATTATTAAAAATGCTCCAGAAGGTTTGAAACACCAAACCATTTGATTCTGGAGTTATATTAGTCCAAATGACTTGAAACCAGTTTTGGTAGCTTTGTATTAGGATCCTTTAGCTCCCCAAATTTTGGTAGAATTGTTGGAACAGTTTAGAATCTTTAGCATTTGGTTGAACTTTAGTAAACCCTTCTGCACTAAATCAATTAGTGTGAATTAATGGTAGATCCATTTGAGCTGAAACAAATTTTATTAGGTCACATTCAACCAAGGTTAGCTACCCCTAAAAGGGTTTAATTTTTTAAACATCATAAATTAATTAGTGGCTAAAACTTGATTAGTGAGTTTCTGGTTTAGAACAAATGTGTAGGGAGTTTGATAACTCCAAATGACCTCAATCCAATTGGGTTGTCTCCTACACATCAGTAGCTATCCATAGAGGCTTAGTTTGGATTTTTGTGACCAACCTAGAATAAATGGTGAATTAAACAATGTACAACCAGTTCTGCCAAATTTAGGAAGTAACTAAAGACTGGTGAATTCAATTAAATTGAAACCAAATGGTGTTGCTTGATTTATGCAGTGGCTTTGTATAGCATCTAAAGATTGTAATGTTGTGATGTTGATTGAGTTAGTGTAGTGATTGTTTGTATTGCTTGTTTAACGTTTAGACGAGAACGTTGCCGGAGTTATCAAGGAAGAGAGTTTATTGAACCAGAAGATCAGGACCAGTACCACTTTGTGGAGCAAGGCAAGCTACTTCACTGAGCTTGCATCTATATACATCTATTTTGATTCACATGTTTGAGCATAAGTGATTTATGTGGTGTTTGCCACTAAAGCTATGATTTTGAAAACCCTTTTACAAAATACAAGTACATTATTGAGACACCCGATATAGAGGTGTTAGTAATGTGCAATTTCTAAATGTATTGTTTTTACTCAAAAGCCTTTTTAAAAATCTTTTGGTGAGATACGATCCACCCAAGTTTTGGTCAAAAGTATTTTGCTATGGAAATGGGAAATGATTGTGAAAACCTTTTTAAAAGTTTATGAAAAACTATTTTGCCACTCTATGTAAAAATATCAGTTTGTTTATATAAAACTATAGGATGGGAAAAACATTGTTTATTCAAAACTCCTTTGAAAATCCTTGGATGAATTATGGTATGCCGAGATGTCGGTGATGAAATGGAGAAGTGGAGTATGGTGATGTTTTTGAAAAATGCACATTGTGTCCTAGTACTATGACGACCAACCAATACCCTGTGCGACCACATTTACCCCCATATGGGGCGGGGCGTAGTCATATAATTTGCTCGTGTTAGTACTGGATGCCTCAATAACGAGGATAACCTCGTTCCATGAGGGGATGGTCTGAGGACCTACCCCCTGACCTGGGTCCTCTTAAGTGCAGTCTACCGGAGGCCGGTATGAGTGTAGGGGAGAAAGAGGATTGAAGGGCTCCCTTGGGTCCGCCGGGCAGAACTACGAGTCCTCACACTTAGTTTCTGAGGATTTAAGTGTCGATGGAAAGTGTCGTAGAGGCAGGGTCCTATACTAGCAGGAGCAAAGGACAGGCTATGGCCGGGAACTCAACTTCGCATACCCCTGGTATGGCGGGACGTGGCTGACACGATGAGTGACCGGATGGGTGTGGGAAAAGCGTGCTACCTCTGCAGAGTGTAAAACTATTCGAATAGCCGAGTCCTCGGATATGGACAGTTGGGAGGCTGTCCTAAGGCCATGTGCAAGTTTTACAAAGTTAAAGATTTGAAAAGAAAATGGAGATGCTTTATGCAACTATACCGAGGGGTGGTATGAGGTTGCTGGAAAATAAGTGACCAGGATGGGGCTATGGACAAGATGGTGATTTTCGAGGAAAAAGTTTTAAAAGAGATTTCTTGCCTTTTCAAACAAAGGTTTATTTTTTTTAGAAAAAGGTTTAAAAAGACTTCTTACCTTCTTCAACAAAGATAGCGAGAAAACTACTTTCCAAAATGTTTTGACTTCAACAAGACTAAAGATCTACTCTTCCCTTTTTCAATAAAGGTATAGAGACGTTTTTCTAAAAATAAAGGTTTTATGAAAGATCATCAAAAGTAGTGCATGCTCAAGTTGGGGTAGTTTGCGAGTACAATCAAATGTACTCATATTGGTTTCGTCCCTGGCTATTGTCTTAGCCAGATTTTAGAAGAAGAGCAGTCCAAGAAGAAGGGTTCACTGGCGTCTTTGCGAACTAGGGCGCTTCCCAGTCAGCTGCCTGTAGGGTTAAGGCGAATGACTTGGGCTCCACGTTGTTTGGTGATTTCCGCTGCAAGTACCTGTTGAAGCTTATGACTTCAATCACGTAAGTATATTTATTCGGTATTTATGGATGACCTGTGATGCCAATTCAAGTTATGTGCAACAACAGACTGATCATGGGATTGTTGCAGGAAACATAACGAGTATCTCGGATAGCTAATCCGGGGTCCTCACAGACTTGGTATCAGAGCCATCCTGACTGTAACAGACCTTAGTTAGCATGGACGTTAGTTAGGAAAGAAAATATTTTGTTAAAATATATTAATACCAAAAATATATCTTTATCTAGGGAGTCCAAAAATGACTTCCACTCTTCTCATCTTCTCAAATATTTCCGAGTCTTACCCCTCTATTTTAAGATTTTCCAAGAATTTTTCTACTCTCTTGTACCTGTTCAAAATACTTGACGATGAACCCAATAGGAGACCTAATTAGCTAGCACCTACAAGAAGAAACATCCATCTTGAATATTCAACATTCAACATCAGGGTGATCGATCTGCAAATACCAGGATCGTCGATATCAACAAAGCAAGAGACCTCCGAAGACCTCAACTCAACGTCAACAATTCCACTCAGTTACTACCTCGACAATCTCAATTTTTCCTGCTGAAGCCTAAGGCGACAAAGTGAAGACTTCACCAACCCTGTTTACCCACGACCCCTAGGAAAAACATATGATAGGAACTTTAGTTATACTACCCGACTACCACGAGTATTAGGCGTCCATTGGTACAAAATGTACCTTGTGTGTTTATTGTTTGTTTGTGATTTTCCCCTACAGTGAGCCCGATGGATTGACCCATCCCCGCCTAACCGGCATGGGCTGGTGTCGGTCCACAGTAAGGTGCAGTAGAACTTGTCTCACTGCAGGAGAGACGCTCGCTGGGTTCTTCCACAGAAAAGAGCCGACACAACCTAGCTTATATAAGACCCCGTTCCATCTGCCATCTATCCCCACCCTCACTCACCGTCCGTAGCAACCCAACTCTCTTGAGGCAGGAATCCCGCGTTCTTATCCTTTACCCAGAGCCAAAATAACCCAATGGCAAACCCCAGGTCATTCTGGAAACCACTGCCGAGAGCATGGCGGATTTCCACTGATGCTTTGGAAGGCCGTCTGCCATATTCTTGGTCGGCCTGCCCGCCCTCGATATGTGGTGTTCGAGAACTCCCTCTCGCTTGCCGGGAGTGAATTTCAAGTCGACGTGCAAATCGGCTCGTGTCAGTTTGGCACAAGTCAGGCCTACTTGATCCATGGTAGGAGCATGCCTACCCTAGATCAAGCCTCCAGGTAGCAGCCTGGGAAGGCCTTGTCCGTCTCCGGTACTCAGAACCGGCAATGGCGCAGAGTCGAGCTTTCCACCTTCTTCCAGTCACTCCCCCGCATGGAGAGCAGCCTGCTCAAATTCCCATCGGAAGGGAAGTCGACCCTGCCGTAATCACCCTGGTCACCTATGGAGCCGCAATGACAAGATTCCTCCATTCCCTGATGGCGGAACTCATGAAAACAAGGCGCCACCTTGGTCGTGCCCACCTGGAACTGAGTCAAGCAAGGAACCCACCCACTTTCAATCGTGGGCAAGCTCAGGAGACAGGACAACCGTTCCCAGATGAATTGCTGGACCGCAGCCTTGATGCATCTGTAGCGCAAGTTCTAGCCCGAGTTCAGCAGCAACCCCAAGAGCAAGGTGTAATCCTCGAAGGCGTGCCTGTAGTTCCCCACCCCGTGGAAGATGGAGATGTGGACACCACTCTTTGTCTCGGCCACGCTCCACCGACAACCAGAGGCCGTCAAGCGGAGTAGAACCCCTGTTTAGTTAGCCTGAGTGACGTTTGTATGTTGGTAGGTGAGAAGCAGGAGGATGTTTGTTTGTTGTTTGTTTTTCTCGTGTTTCTTGTAATGCAAGGTTGTTGTCTGTTCCCCGGCTGATGTCAAATCAGCCCGAAATAAAAACTTGGTGTTCTTATCATCTTGTTAACCACTTGGTTGACACCTGATGGAATGTCATGCTCTTTCTTCAGTTAAAGGTTTTAAAAAGAAACAACAGATCACTTAAACCAGGAACCGTATATGTGACCCCAGACGCATATACCCCCCCTGTGAATTAATGCAAACTTTGAATGGGATTATTTTGTAGTATGCAAATTATTTTGTGTGTGGTCTCCTACATGCCTCCGTCACAAGGTTCCTCACCCAATATGAACCTGTGCACTCTGCATGTTAAAGAAAGGGCCCGAGCCCTCCACGAGATGTAACCCTCACAAGCCTTAAAATGCTTGCTGAGTGTCAATGCTCGCTGAAACACAGAAGGATTTCTTGTAGGGTGTTTTTAGTTGTTGTGTTCAACCTATATGGTTGAAATGTTATGCTACCACTGCAAATGGTTGAGACCATATAATGCAGTGTTATTTCCCTAAAAAAAATCTATTTTCTCACTAAAGCAAGATTATTCTAGTACCTCTGCATCCTATCTGTGCTGCAAGATCAGATCTATTATGACTGAGGAAAATTCAGAGATACGAGTCTCATTTAAAATTTCATCCAAGGAGGCAAAGTGGATACCTCAACTAAGTTCAGTACAGAAGCGAGAAATTTCAGAAAAAAACAGAGGATACAAATTCTACTCCTACGAAGAACACTGCCAGTACTCAGCACGGATGCAACGGCACCCCAGAGATTCCTACTCCCTCTCGAGCTCCAGAACGCCCCCGGAGGAGGAGCCTGGCTCACCCGAAGCCGAGTCGCGAGTCGCGCGACGGCGATAAACGACTCGAGCAGCCTGCTCACCTCCAGCGGGAAGATCTGCCACCTCATCCACCGGCACTGCAACTGGTTCCTCCACCACAGCCTGCTCCACCGCCGCCGCGTGCTCCTCCGGTGCAGCTGGCACCACTGTCGCAGCATCACCACCCGCGTCAGACCACCAACTGTAGAAGCCAAGGATCAAGACGACCACCGCCGCAAGCAGCAGTGCGGTCACCACCGACGACGAGATCCCAAAGAGCACGACAATGATGACATGCTCGATGAAGCCCGCTCTCTCCAACATCTCGTAGTAGGCTTTGAAAAAGGCGTGAATAAAACTCATGGTGGAGATGAGGAGGAGAAAAGCCTCGGAAATTTCCGATTTATAGCCGGAGCTCGGATGCCGCTCCTCGACACCGCTTTGCGAGGGAAAGAAGAGGAATCCCGAGCAGTACTCGCCTTAATGGCGCGAAAACCATCTAGGCGTCGAGTCCTAAAGTCGTGTCTGCCGCTGCATCGACGGACCGCACGCGCAGCAGTGTCGCAGGGGAGTGCTTCGCGCACTAAGAGCTAGGCGAGTGCGAAGCCAGGGTGAGCGAGGAGGAAGAAAAGAAGAAAGGGAGGAGAGACTGCCAGGTGGACCTCGGACCCACACGTCAGTGAGTAAGCGGTTGAACCCCGTGTTCTTCTATCCTTTAATTCTAAATCGTATCCCTCGTTTTCCCAGTATCCTTTGCAAAAGAAATCCCTCTGGATAATCCAATCCCCACTGTGTCCTCGAGCCAATTATTGGTGGCACGGTTATTTTGGTATAAAAGAACCCCTGCATCTCCCCAAAACCGTGCCCTCGTACTCCCCAGTACCCCCGGGCAAATCTCGAGGACGAGATTTATTTTTAAGGGGGGAAGGATCTGTAACATCCCAAATTTTGGAACCAAGAAAAACTTAGTTTTACCAGACCCCAAAATTCAGAACCAACAAAAACTTTTTGAAATGTTTTGCTGATGATTGTGTTTTCCTTCCCATTGCTATGATTGAACTAGTGTGACTTGTTGTTTGAGTTGTTTGACTAGTAAATCCAAGACCCAACCAATATAACATATATTAAACTTGGTGATCATGTCATGACAAGAACAAAATATTCCATATATCTCCTCCACTCTTATTTGGACCAACTTATTCTCAAATGATGCTTTGTTTAGCAACAACCAAAATACCCACTCCTTGAGAGAATAAAAGTATTTTCCAAAATTATATGTTTCCAAAAATATGGAGGTCTATATCTTGATATTCCCTTGTATTGGTAGCCCTTATTTTAAACTCGTACTTTCATTTCTTTGAAAACAATAAAGGTGGGAAGTATATTGCCCATATATTTTAGCAACCCTTTTGGAAAAATATCAAATTATGAAGTTGAGCTTTTCCACCTTATTCTTGTCAGGACGATACTAGATCACACCCCACCACTTATCTGAGTGATTAAAACTTGGTTGAAAACTTATACATGGTTGTCTAGTGTTGGTTGTTAATTCCTGCCCAATTGATTGCTTGTGTTGTTTGTCTGCTAAACAAGGACCTGAAGAAAGAAAAGAAAATCAAAATAAAAAGATTAACACATAAAATCATGAGTAACATCAACACATAAAACCATGTGTGACAAATGTCACAAAATTCTCCAAATGAGAAATTGATTTTATCTTTCCAACCAAATTCAGTGGGGTGACATAAGGATCACTCCCACTTTGCTCTTACATTCTTTTCCCTCTCCAAAAATATTTCTAAAAATCTTGAATTTAAATTTCATTTCTTTCTTTAGTAAATTCAAAATGTGCTATGTTGCACATATCAAATAAATTTCACCACCATACCATAAATCTTGGACAATATACAGGAAACCAATTATAAAATAAAATTGTAGAAAACTGAATTTAAAATTCGTTGAAGCATTTCAACGAACACATGGTGGACACTGCCGAGATCTTCCCCAATTCTTCGAAACCGAAATCAAATCGAGGAATTTAGTGCTTAATTCATCGAATTGTTTCACCCAATCTCCCTCACTCACATCACTCAGTCACCAGAGCAAGGAGGAGGCGTGCCACTTGGTCACTAGGCCCGTGGCCGTCGAAGGAAGCACGCCACCGCACTGCACCGTGCCGGCGATGGATGCGTGTCGAGGAGAGCAGCCGAGCTGGCCCTTCTCTGCGTCTTCCATCACCTCACCTCTCACCACACTCATCAGGCAGGAGGAGACCGAACCATGCGCTCTGTGGCGCCGTACCCCTGCAGCCGTGCGCCGCTCACCGTGCTCTGGCCGCGCGTGGACGCCGACGCCAAACTTCACCACCACGGCACCCCAGCTCGTGTGACTCATCACCGACGCGCTCCTGTCACCCCTCAACTTCGCGGACACGCCCACACCACCTCTGGAGCCCTGCAGCGACGCCATCGATCCATCGCACTCCGCTGACCCGCCATGGATGCCGTGCGTCCCGAGCTCACTCCCGAGCCACACGCGACCACTCTCTCCTTCTGAGCCCCAGCAGAGCAACCCCACTCCGTAACCGCACAGTACCACCGCAAATGACGTGCTCTCCCACCCCCTAGCTCCTCTCGTGCACCCTGTCCACGGCACGCCGACGTTCGGCAATAAAAAGCCACCCCCGCACCCGTGCCTCCACACCCCGCCATTTCCCTCTCCCGCACTCCCCACACACCCCGTGCACCTCCAGGAGGGAGGAGCCCCTCCCTCGAAGCCCCATTTGCCTCTGAGTTTCCTCGAGCTTCGCCGGAGCCGAAGGTGGAGGTCGATCACGGCCCGGCCGTGATACTCCCTCTTTCTTTCCTCTCTGGCCTGCATCCTCACCACCATTATCACCACCCTCACCCGCCGCAGTTTCCTCTTGTTTCGTGCACAGACGAGTCGAGGAGGACCCGCCGGAGTTGACGCACGGCCGCGGAGGAGGAGAACTTCACCGACGCCGTTGCAGCCTTCCCCAGCACGCACAAGTTCGCCCCCGAGCCTTCCCGTACCCTCCGCCATCGAACGCCATCCTCTGCCTCGTCCCTAGGACACCCAGGTACACCCCCTGGCCACCCTCGCCGTCGCCGGAGCTCCGGCGCCGCCGCGGGTAACGTGTTGATCATCGCGGGCTCTGTGAGCCGTTGGATCTAGATCCAACGGCCACATACCGTTTCATTTCCTGTTAGGCTGACAGGGTTGGCCCCACCTGTCATAAGTTTAAACATTATCCACACGCGGGAATTATCCACTGAGTCACTGACTAGTAGGCCCCACATGTCAGGATTTTCAACATTATCCAGAGGAGAGAATTTCCTAATTCTTTTTCTCTGGAATTTCAGTACTGGACCTAGTTTATAAATTCAATATCTCGATATTTAGGAATCCAAATAAATCAAACTCAAATGTTCTGGAAAGCTTATGAAAATCTTTAACTCACCAAAGTGGTCTCATCTCATTTAAATAAATAATAAAAATGTATTATTAAAAATGCTCCAGAAGGTTTGAAACACCAAACCATTTGATTCTGGAGTTATATTAGTCCAAATGACTTGAAACCAGTTTTGGTAGCTTTGTATTAGGATCCTTTAGCTCCCCAAATTTTGGTAGAATTGTTGGAACAGTTTAGAATCTTTAGCATTTGGTTGAACTTTAGTAAACCCTTCTGCACTAAATCAATTAGTGTGAATTAATGGTAGATCCATTTGAGCTGAAACAAATTTTATTAGGTCACATTCAACCAAGGTTAGCTACCCCTAAAAGGGTTTAATTTTTTAAACATCATAAATTAATTAGTGGCTAAAACTTGATTAGTGAGTTTCTGGTTTAGAACAAATGTGTAGGGAGTTTGATAACTCCAAATGACCTCAATCCAATTGGGTTGTCTCCTACACATCAGTAGCTATCCATAGAGGCTTAGTTTGGATTTTTGTGACCAACCTAGAATAAATGGTGAATTAAACAATGTACAACCAGTTCTGCCAAATTTAGGAAGTAACTAAAGACTGGTGAATTCAATTAAATTGAAACCAAATGGTGTTGCTTGATTTATGCAGTGGCTTTGTATAGCATCTAAAGATTGTAATGCTGTGATGTTGATTGAGTTAGTGTAGTGATTGTTTGTATTGCTTGTTTAACGTTTAGACGAGAACGTTGCCGGAGTTATCAAGGAAGGAGAGTTTATTGAACCAGAAGATCAGGACCAGTACCACTTTGTGGAGCAAGGCAAGCTACTTCACTGAGCTTGCATCTATATACATCTATTTTGATTCACATGTTGTGAGCATAAGTGATTTATGTGGTGTTTGCCACTAAAGCTATGATTTTGAAAACCCTTTTACAAAATACAAGTACATTATTGAGACACCCGATATAGAGGTGTTAGTAATGTGCAATTTCTAAATGTAATTGTTTTTACTCAAAAGCCTTTTATTAAAAATCTTTTGGTGAGATACGATCCACCCAAGTTTTGGTCAAAAGTATTTTGCTATGGAAATGGGAAATGATTGTGAAAACCTTTTTAAAAGTTTATGAAAAACTATTTTGCCACTCTATGTAAAATATCAGTTTGTTTATATAAAACTATAGGATGGGAAAAACATTGTTTATTCAAAACTCCTTTGAAAATCCTTGGATGAATTATGGTATGCCGAGATGTCGGTGATGAAATGGAGAAGTGGAGTATGGTGATGTTTTTGAAAAATGCACATTGTGTCCTAGTACTATGACGACCAACCAATACCCTGTGCGACCACATTTACCCCCATATGGGGCGGGGCGTAGTCATATAATTTGCTCGTGTTAGTACTGGATGCCTCAATAACGAGGATAACCTCGTTCCATGAGGGGATGGTCTGAGGACCTACCCCCTGACCTGGGTCCTCTTAAGTGCAGTCTACCGGAGGCCGGTATGAGTGTAGGGGAGAAAGAGGATTGAAGGGCTCCCTTGGGTCCGCCGGGCAGAACTACGAGTCCTCACACTTAGTTTCTGAGGATTTAAGTGTCGATGGAAAGTGTCGTAGAGGCAGGGTCCTATACTAGCAGGAGCAAAGGACAGGCTATGGCCGGGAACTCAACTTCGCATACCCCTGGTATGGCGGGACGTGGCTGACACGATGAGTGACCGGATGGGTGTGGGAAAGGCGTGCTACCTCTGCAGAGTGTAAAACTATTCGAATAGCCGAGTCCTCGGATATGGACAGTTGGGAGGCTGTCCTAAGGCCATGTGCAAGTTTTACAAAGTTAAAGATTTGAAAAGAAAATGGAGATGCTTTATGCAACTATACCGAGGGGTGGTATGAGGTTGCTGGAAAATAAGTGACCAGGATGGGGCTATGGACAAGATGGTGATTTTCGAGGAAAAAGTTTTAAAAGAGATTTCTTGCCTTTTCAAACAAAGGTTTATTTTTTTTAGAAAAAGGTTTAAAAAGACTTCTTACCTTCTTCAACAAAGATAGCGAGAAAACTACTTTCCAAAATGTTTTGACTTCAACAAGACTAAAGATCTACTCTTCCCTTTTTCAATAAAGGTATAGAGACGTTTTTCTAAAAATAAAGGTTTTATGAAAGATCATCAAAAGTAGTGCATGCTCAAGTTGGGGTAGTTTGCGAGTACAATCAAATGTACTCATATTGGTTTCGTCCCTGGCTATTGTCTTAGCCAGAGTTTAGAAGAAGAGCAGTCCAAGAAGAAGGGTTCACTGGCGTCTTTGCGAACTAGGACGCTTCCCAGTCAGCTGCCTGTAGGGTTAAGGCGAATGACTTGGGCTCCACGTTGTTTGGTGATTTCCGCTGCAAGTACCTGTTGAAGCTTATGACTTCAATCACGTAAGTATATTTATTCGGTATTTATGGATGACCTGTGATGCCAATTCAAGTTATGTGCAACAACAGACTGATCATGAGATTGTTGCAGGAAACATAACGAGTATCTCGGATAGCTAATCCGGGGTCCTCACACCAAGACAGAACTTTTGGGAAATAAAACCTCAAACCACCTGCGGACCCATACAACCTACTATACACTACATCTGCTAGTCACGACGGGCTCGAGGCTCTATAACTTACTAGGTTCTGTCAACTGCCCATACATAATGTTGACATACGGCTGTACACGTAAACTACCAAACAAGCAACCTAATATATTCTCTGTAACCTGGGTGGCGGTCCCCACCATGCAGCACACTCCGATGACCATACTAGCAATCCGCCCAGATGATTGATTAACTTAAGTTGTTTTTCTTTTAATAACAAAATAGCATCAACTTAAAATCATTTTCATAATATGAAACCATAGCCCCGAATAACTATGCATTGCTAAGCACATCTAACTTACGATGGCGATAAAAGGACAAACAATTGTCATGGTTGGAATTCATATGGCTATCCTACTTGGGTTTCATAGCATAGCATAGAGTATATAATCCTACACATGCAATTCTACAGAAAATACACTATCAATGCATAGCAAAATATTGGGACGTTTATGGTAAAAGCACACTTGCCTTGATCGTAGTCGTTCACACACTCGTCACAATTGCAACCGTTGCACTCCGCACAATCTACACGATTTCGATACACCACAATAAGAACCAAACAATACAATACAATACAAGTATGCACACATGCATGCATGTCAAGTTAATATTACACAAATTAGTTTTATTTAGTTCTCTGGTCATACCACTAGAATGATGTGTATGCAACTAAATAGGATACAACATGAGATTTAAATAATTAACCATGTCTTATAGAGGGCAATTTAAGTTTCTGTTTGTTTCTGTAGAAATATTTATTCAACAAAGTTTATATTTTGTATCCTCTGGATTGAAATTTTAAATACCTTGCAGAAACAAAAAGATTCGGTTTATTCCGATCTGTATAATTAAAGTTATGCCAAAAAATACTATTTATGGAGTTTGATATCCGTAGCTTGTTAGGATCTGTAAACATGCTATATTTTTACAGAAACATATTCTACACAATTTTCTGAATCCAACGGTATAAAGAATGTAATTTTCTGAAGTGTAGATTATTTGATATGGATTTTACAAGTTCAACATATTCTCTGGTTTTCTTATTCGAAATTGCAGAAAACGCGACACACGGCCAGCTCTGATTGGCTGATACCCCTTCAGTCTAGTGAACCATCGAATCCAGATCGGACGGTACTGGTGTTTCTTCCCTGGGAAGACCGAAGCTTACCGAGCTGCAGCAAACCGATGGTGATGGTCTGGTCGTTCCTGTCAACACCGTGCGCTGCGAAGGTGTACCCGGCTTCTCCTCATCACAGCAGGGTCGCACGTCTCCTCGGCTTCCGCTCGGGCGGCTCCAAACAGCGACGGTAGTTACACCCGAAGCTTCGTTTCAGAAATCCTTGGACGACGATCTCCGCTTCTTTCTGTGTTCCAGGGTGCGGGGAAAAAAATTTAGACAGAAGGATAAACGAGAGGAAAGGATTGGAGAAGGTAAATACAAGGTGCTGGCGATGGAAAACCTTCACGAACGGCGGCGGCGACGATCGAAAGATCGATCTGTGGCGGCCAGGGTTTAGTGGTTTGCGGAAAAACGGAACGACGTTGTCGAGGAGATATTTATATGAGGGTTTGGGTGGCGAGAGGATAGAGGTATCGAACTGGTTTTGGAGATCTTTTAGGAAACAGGTTCGGTACAGGATACGTACGCTTCCTGGAGTTTTGTTTCCAAGTTCAGTTCAGAAAAAGCACACGATGGTCTGATGTATATGGTGCTGTACGTTCAGAGAAGGAAAAGGAAATTCAGAGAAGAAATAAAGGAATTGGAAACGTGAGGGAGAGAAAGAAAAACTGGCTCGTGGTCTCCTTTGGCCAAAAGCCTACGGCTGCTCCTTCTCTGCCTAGGCTGTACATGTACCATGTACATGTACTGTCTCTTCAGAGTATAACTCGAACCATGTACGTTGCCCTTTGTGGCCTATTCCTTTTAATTCTTTTCTTTTGATTTTCTCTTTGTCTTCTCATGTAGTATTTTATAGAAAAATAGCTTTGTGCTTATATGCACATATACATTTATAAAATATTGAATTGATCTATTTATTTGTGGATTGAGGTTGTGTTTGTTTAACATATGTAATGAGATGCAAATGCAATACTATATGATGCCAATGCACATGAATGATATGAGACATCTGAATTCTAAAAATTGGGATGTTACAAAAGGGCAGCGGAGGTGGCGACCCAGGGGGCCCAGACGCCACCACGGCGCGGCAGAAGGTGGGGCCGCGTCGGGGGGTCGTCTGGATCCCTCGGGTGCCCCTCATGCCGCCTCTTCGCTTATATATTTACTCCGTCCCGAAACCCTAAACACCCGAACACAATTCTACGAAAAGATCTGTCGTCGACGTCGTCGTCAACCCTAATTCGGGAGGGTTCTGCACTCTTCCTGGCACTCTGGCGGAGGAGGAGATCATCACCGGAGGGCTCTACACCGCCTTGCCTACCTCCGGACTGATACGTGAGTAGTTCTCCATTGGACTACGGGTACATAACAATAGCTAGATGGTTGTCTCTCCTCCTTGTGCTATCATGTTTAGATCTTGTGAGCTGCCTAACATGATCAAGATCATCTTTATGTAATGCTACATGTTGTGTTTGCTGAGATCCGATGAATTATGAAGTTATGATCAAGTTGTTCATCTATCTATATGTTTTATTTATGATCTTGCATGCTCTCTGATGCTACTGATTGCTTTGGCCAAGTAGTTGCTAGTGTCTCCAAGAGGGGGTATTTATGTTAGATAGTGGGTTCATGTCTCCGGTTGCCTGGGCTCGAGATGACAGAAACAACTAAGTCTCCAGATGTGCTGTTGTCACAAGGGAGAAAAAACTATGCTTTATCTATATGTCATTTGCATTGTTTACATTACACACCATGCTTATTGCAATAATCTGTTGCTTACAACTTAATATTTGCGGGTGACACGGAAGTTATCTCGTAGGTGGATTATTAGACATAGATGCAGCTAGCAAACGGTATATGTATTTTGTTGTAATGCCCAATTATATACTACTGTGAACTTTATTCTTGTCATAAAAGTATTGTCATGCCCTTACAATTTGTCAATTGACCAGCTGTAATTTGTTTACCCAACATGTTTGTTTATCTGTTTATGGGAGAGACACCTCTAGTGAACTGTGGACCCTGGTCCATTCTTTTACACTGATAAAAACATCGTTTCCACCACTTTCCATCATCATTTGCTCGTTGTCCATTTTTGCATTTACAATTATTTTTTACACCATACGTTTAATCCTTTATATTCAGCAAGTCAAGGAGATTGATAGCATTCCTGTTTCGTGGGGGCAAAGTAGTTTGATTGTGTTGTGTGCAGGTCCACGTCAACAGCATTTCAACGGCGTTATTGTTGACACAGTGTTGAAGTTCTTCCACCTCCTACTGGTTTGACAACCTTGCTTTTGTTCTCAAGGGAAAATTGATTTTGTGCTGCTTCATACCTTCTTCTTGGGGTTTCCCAACAGGGCTGTGTATTAGGCCGCACTAGCAAGCATGTTGGTCCTGCCTCCTCCGTCTGCCGTACCGGCGATGGCTGGGGGCGGGGACCTCAGCGCTTCAACTTTGGCGAGTTAAGGTTGGGCTACGTTTTCCCAGAGGTGACGCATCAGTGGCGGGGACGACGCCGCATCGGAATAAGATGCCCTGTTTATCCCCCATTTCGGCGGTGCTCTACTCGACGGCGGCGTGAAGCAGGTGGCTTGGTCATCTTACCGGTCTTCAGATCTGGCGAGATTAGTTTCTCGTTGTGTCGCCTACATTTGCCGGTATTCGCGTCAAAACTGACGGCTAGGGCGAGACGGATGCTCTAGAGCGAGGATGTTGGTCCTGAGGTGGTGGATTTGGCGTTCTTCCTCGACTCGTCGATAGGATACGGCAGATCTTGGTGCAAGATAGCACGGGGATGTCCCCGGTCGACGTGCCACAACGACATGCGCCTCGCTGCTTGCAGCAGGCCTATTAAGCGACTCGTAAAGTCTCGTTGGCGATGGTGTTTCTTTGGATCTCGCAATGTTGGAGGCTCGACATCTCTTCCGGCGTGCGTCTCGACGGCGCTGAGATCGGCCAGCAGCCGCTGGCTTCGGCGAGTGGAGGAAACCATAGGGATAGTTCTGTATTTTTCTATCTTTTAGGGGTCTATCTGCAAAGTTTTCAGGACAGTCATGTTTTGCTGATTAGTCTGTTAGTTTCCACGTATGCTTGGTGATGCATGTAAAATGCATACATGAACTTTGCATGTTATTACTAGATATTCCTACATATTTGCAACTTATATGATGTTATATTCATGATTTATAATGATTTCGTGGATTTTCTAAATAATCCCCCCTCTTTTGGTTCTAACTCTGTTTTCCCAGAAAACGTCTTTTTTAGTGTTTCAGACTTTCCGGGAGCTTTGGGACTCCAAAAAGGACAAGGCCAAAGAGCACGGTTCAAAATTTCGAGACGAACGCAATGGGCTCAAATTGAAGACCAGAGGCCCAACCAGCTGGAAATTAGAGGGTCCCACACGGCCCCTGTACCTGGCCGCGTGGGCCCACCTCTTTTCCCCCTCGTGGCTCCGATGCCGTCCGTTTTCGTCTCCGTGGTTTCGTCTTGACCTAAAACCGACTATAAAAATAGTCCCCCGAGGAGTTTCGCGAGGAGGCAGCGGAGAAACACAAAACCACAAAACAGAAGACAGAAGGCTGCCGCCGGAGAAGATCGGAGGGGGGAAACGCCGCCGGGATCACCTCCGGAAGGCTCCTCCATTCCCCTCCAGAGTCTCCATCAAGTGTGCTCACCATGACCATGTGTGAGTAGTTTTTACCGAGGTTGAGGGCTCGTGCCGGTAGCTATGTGGTTCATCTCTCTCTCCCATGGTGTGATCTTTATGTGATCATGAGCTTTGTAATCTAGTTGAATCCATAGATGTTACTCTTCATTATCTTATGAATTATGCTACTCAAGTGGTTTTATTAATGTAATCTCCGGAGTCACCTTTGTCCTATGGTGCGAAGTTGACAGTGTGCGCACCGTGTGTGACTCTTAGGCTAAACATTATAGGAATACTTATCATGAGTTGTTCTTTTGTTGGTTGTCACTATAAAATTGTGGTGTTTGTTTAGTACTATTTTGGGGCGCTCATAGTGACATTGGGGTTCCCTAGATGTGGAAGACAGACTTTAAGGTGTGCTTTTGCAGCCCTACACGATGGTCTTGGTGTTCTATGATATTGTGGTGTTTGTTCACTCAGACTTTAAGGTGTGCTCTTGTACCCCTACGCAGTAGATTGGTATTTCTATCCAACGGGGGAATAGTTCAGAGTAGCATAGTGAAGAGGAAATATTTATGTATTCAATTATATTATTATTGTTGGGAGTGTCCAGTAGTGAAAGTATGATCCCTAGGCCTTATTTCCAAGCATTGAAACACCGTTTGCTCTCATTTTGGCTCAAGTTTGCTTGCTGACATTTTTATTTCAGATTGCAATTACCACTTATAATCATCCATATTACTTGTATTTCACTCTCTTCACCGAACTAGTGCACCTATACATCTGACAAGTGTATTAGGTGTGTTGGGGACACAAGAGACTTCTTGTATCTTAATTGCAGGGTTGCTTGAGAGGGATATCTTTGACCTATACCTCACTGAGTTCGATAAACCTTGGGTTATTCACTTAAGGGAAACTTGCTGCTGTTCTACAAACCTCTGCACTTGGAGGCCCAACACTGTCTACAAGAATAGAAGCGTGCGTAGACATCAAGCTATTTTCTGGCGCCGTTGCCGGGGAGGTAAGGTAAAAGTTACTCACATCTTCTGGCTACTAAGCTATCTAGCACTGTTGCCGGCGTGTGTGTGCTCGAAGGTATCTTCTTTAGATTCTGCAATTATATCTTTTTGTTTCTTATTTTTATTTCACTAGTTAGGCTTAATGGAAAACAACAACAAAATTAGAGAGCTATATGAAATTTATCTTGAGTTAGGACATGATGTGTTTGAAGAGAAAATTAAAAAGCATATGGAAAATTATTTGCATGATGGTAGCAATGTTATCACTATAAATTCTTTGAACACCATTATTGTTAATGCTCTGGAAAAGTTTAAGCTTGGGGAAGCCGTTGTTGATGAATGTGATATTTTTAGTCCCCCAAGTTTTGAGGAGAAAATTTTCTTTGATAATACTTTGTCTCCAATATATGATGATTATAATGATTGTGATATTTTCACTCCACCTACTATTGAGGATATAGTTTATGTTGATTATGATATGCCTCCTATATATGATGTTTACAATGATGAATATGATACTTTCAGTCCATCTATTATTGAGGATAAAATCATTTCGATTATTCTATGTCTCCCATTTATGATGATTACATTGATGGATGTGATATTTTTACTTCCACTATCACTAATGAAACTGTTTATGCTTATGTGGAGAGTAATGATACTTTTATGCATAAGGATCATGATAAGAATGTTTCATGTGATAGCTATATTGTTGAGTTTATCAATGATGCTACTGAAAGTTTTTATGAGAGAGGGAGACATGATTTTATATACCACAATAATATTAAGTCTCCTCTTTTTTGTTGAAATTTTTGAAGTTGCACTTGTTTTGCCTCCTATGCTAGTCACTTTGTGCTTTATTGATTTATTTTCTTACAAGATCCCAATGCATAGGAAGTGGGTTAGACTTAAAAGTGTTTCATATTTTTCTCTTGATGCTCTCTTTTGCATTTCAATTCTTGTTCCTATGTGAGCATCATTAAAACTATCATGGCTGTCCAGAAAACAGATTCCTAAGCTTCACTGCGAAAAATGTTAAAAATCACAGAAAAGGAATTTTGACCTGAAATTTTACGACAGCAATCTTCAGTTATTAATACACATTTCATTAGTTCAAAATTTTCTGATTTGAGCAACGTAAGTGCCTCTAAAATTCACTCTTTACGGGCTGTCCAGTTTTTGACAGATTCTGTCTTTATTTTGCATTACTCTCATTACTTGTGTTTTGTGTAGTTCTATTGATCAAAGGGCAATGCACAACCATAGTAACAGTATAATGTTTAGAATCAACTCATGATATGTCTTTGCTGTACCTATGAGGATTTAATTTATGGAGACACTAACCCCTCTAATCAAGTTTTATGTTGAGTTTTGTGTAAAGAGAATTTTTCAAGTGGAAGAGTTGAGGGTGATGAACAAAGATCAAGAGGGACAACCACTCAAGCTTGGGGATGTTACCCCTAGACTCACCCAACATATATCAAATAAGTACAAGAATTCAAGCTTGGGGATGCCAAGCCACCTCACTCCAACCATCTTGATAACAAGTAAGTAAGCCTAACTACATGGCTATAAAGAAAGCGCTTTACGGGAGGCAACCCGTTGTTTTTATTTGTGTCCTCTTGCTGTAACAAGAGACTTAGTTTTTAGTTTAGTTTCTGGAATTTTTAATAAAGTGCCAAGTTTTACCTATTTTGGTTTGAAAAAGTTGCTTATAGCGTTCGGAGATTTTATTCCTGCACGAATCTGTGCACGGTATGATTTTTAATTCTTATTTGTAACTCCGAATGATCTCATATTTGAACTGTAGTTGCAACTTTTCATCCTCTGTATGCATGAATTTTTTCGGAATTTTTCAAAAATTAAGTAGGGTAGAAAAATACGTTTTGCTGCTGCTGTTTTCTGGACAGATTCTGTCCCATTTTGTTTGATGCATGCTTAGAAATTTTAACTTGAACATTTTTGATCCAATTGAGTTTATGAGTAGGCATACAACATTATACACTTTCTGGACATTCATATGAATTTTTGTCTAAGGATTATATGCAGCAAGAAATCTATTTGTTTATCACTACTAATGCACCCCACAGAAAAGAAATGGGAGAAACGGTGTTTTGAAGTTTTTTCACAGGGATTAGAGGAGATGCACCAAGAGCTATCCAAGGATGGTGAAGACCATAAGCTTGGGGATGTGAAGACAACCCCACTGGACCTACACACTCTCGGTTTGCACACGTCTAACTTCTGTTTTTCGATCGAAACACTTTATCGCATAAACTTGGAGCGTCTTTTGTTTGTTTGGTTTGATTTTTATTTTGTGAGACCACCACACTATCATTTATATATGAGAGAGCTACTGGAAATTTGGGTTGAATTGAGTTGGATGCTATTATAAGATTGGGAAAAGGGATGTTTGAGTTGATTTAAAAAGATACATATAGTTGCATGATTCATGAGCTTGTTAATGAGTAATAATTTGCAAATGCTTTATCAAGAGCTATCTTTATTCATGTTTCGATGCTGAATGTTATTTTAATTTGTTTAACATGAATTAGTTAGTTCTATGGACACTCATGCATGCATTTAGATGGTCAACTTTCTCCCTCTTGCTAGCCCAAAAATTCCAACAAGTAAAAACTTGTTTCCAACACCTTCAACCAAAGTTATTCCAGTGAGTCCACCATATCTACCTATTAGCTTTATGCTATTCCGAGTATGTTTATCATGATATTTATGTTATCTATATCACTGAATGAAAATGCTTGTGTTATTGATTATTATGGGAAAAGTTGGTTATATCGCTCTCAGGAACTTGATGCACACTTTAATTTTATTGCATTAAATAAAACATGACCCATTGTGATTAAGATTATGATGTTGTGGGCTTGACAAATGTCCTGGGTTGGGAGTTAGCTCATATGTGATGTCACATGGCAAGCTTTCAATATGCTCTTCACTTCATTTAGTTGATATCATATACTTTTGTTTATGGATGCTTACCATGGGTGAAATAAATGTGGAGATAAAGCAAGTTTAAATGAGTTTGTATAAATGGTTAGAGAGACGCCTGGGCCGCTAATCTAAGTCATGCATTATTCATGGTGGAAATTTACTTACATACTATTGTGAACCATCAGTGATACACCTTACAATAAAAAGCTATTCCAATGGTAAATAAAAAGGGTGTTGTGGTTGTTCATTTTGTTTGTTTGTCTTGTCATTTTGATATGGGCTTGATCCATATCCTGGGACAAGAGGTACCCCAGTTGACGCTCTTAATGATACTATTGTTACTTACAATGATATTTAACTTGAACTTGCTTTGTTTCCTAAGTTGAGTAACACATGGAGTGGGTACTTGTATTCAAGGGGCATGAGACATTCAACCTATACTTTGTCAAGCACACTACTCATATTTGCTTTCACTTTAAATTTTAATCATTCAAGATGCTATGATAGGGGTAATGAGAGCTTGACACCAAGAATTACCACATTGCAATCATTAACTTAAGTAGAAGAGTTTGGAAGTTAGATGAAACTTATGCATGATTTACCTCTACTCACATATATATCTTTTCCAAAGTGTCCACCTTTTATATTCAGATTTTCATCAATACTTTATGACCATTATAGGATGTTTTTACTTTTCATTATGCATACATGTGATCCATAGTACTTTCTTCTATGTTACACTTTGTGAATTATCATTGAATATCCTTGCATTGAATACTTGATATCACTTCATAATCTATCTTGCATATTGCTACTCCTTTGAAGAATGAATCATTTGACTCTATGTAGCAATAGTAATCATCTTTGATATCCATTGTTAGTATTAAATTGCAAAGTCCATGTTAGTTTTATCACCTTCATACTCGAGGACGAGCATGGGTTAAGCTTGGGATGTTGATGCATGTAAAATGCATACATGAACTTTGCATGTTATTACTAGATATTCCTACATATTTGCAACTTATATGATGTTATATTCATGATTTATAATGATTTCGGGGATTTTCTAAATAATCCCCCCTCTTTTGGTTTCTAACTCTGTTTTTCCAGAAAACGTCTTTTTTAGTGTTTCAGACTTTTTGGGAGCTTCGGGACTCCAAAAAGGGCAAGGCCAAAGAGTACGGTTCAGAATTTTCGAGACGAACGCAATGGACTCAAAATGAAGACCAGATGCCCAACCAGCTGGAAATTAGAGGGTCCCACGCGGCCCCTGTACCTGGCCGCGTGGGCCCACCTCTTTTCCCCCTCGTGACTCCGATGCCGTCCGTTTTTGTCTCCGTGGATTCGTCTTGACCTAAAACCGACTATAAAAATAGTTCCCCGAGGAGTTTCATGAGGAGGCGGCGGAGAAACACAAAACCACGAAACAGAAGACAGAAGGCTGCTGCCGGAGAAGATCGGAGGGGGGGAAACACCGCCAGGATCACCTCCGGAAGGCTCCTCCATTCCCTCTCCGGAGTCTCCATCAAGTGTGCTCACCATGACCATGTGTGAGGAGTTTTTACCGAGGCTGAGGGCTCGTGCCGGTAGCTATGTGGTTCATCTCTCTCTCCCATGGTGTGATCTTTATGTGATCATGAGCTTTGTAATCTAGTTGAATCCATAGATGTTACTCTTCATTATCTTATGAATTATGCTACTCAAGTGGTTTTATTAATGTAATCTCCGGAGTCACCTTTGTCCCATGGTGCGAAGTTGACAGTGTGCGCACCGTGTGTGACTCTTAGGCTAAACATTATAGGAATACTTATCATGAGTTGTTCTTTTGTTGGTTGTCACTATAAAATTGTGGTGTTTGTTTAGTACTATTTTGGGGCGCTCATAGTGACATTGGGGTTCCCTAGATATGAAAGACAGACTTTAAGGTGTGCTTTTGCAGCCCTACACGATGGTCTTGGTGTTCTATGATAGTGTGGTGTTTGTTCACTCAGATTTTAAGGTGTGCTCTTGTAGCCCTACGCAGTAGATTGATATTTCTATCCAACGGGGGAATAGTTCAGAGTAGCATAGTGAAGAGGAAATATTTATGTATTCAATTATATTATTATTGTTGGTGTGTCCAGTAGTGAAAGTATGATCCCTGGGCCTTATTTCCAAGCATTGAAACACCGTTTGCTCTCATTTTGGCTCAAATTTGCTTACTGCCATTTTTATTTCAGATTGCAATTACCACTTATAATCATCCATATTACTTGTATTTCACTATCTCTTCGCCGAACTAGTGCACATATATATCTGACAAGTGTATTAGGTGTGTTGGGGACACAAGAGACTTCTTGTATCTTAATTGCAGGGTTGCTTGAGAGATATATCTTTGACCTATACCTCCCTGAGTTCGATAAACCTTGGGTTATTCACTTAAGGGAAACTTGCTGCTGTTCTACAAACCTCTGCACTTGGATGCCCAACACTGTTTACAAGAATAGAAGCGCGCGTAGACATCACTTGGTCATGTAACTTGATTTTTTATTAATAATATATATGTGGTTGCCTAAAAAAAACCACCAAAACACAAGAACTAGAAACTCACTGTGGTAGGATGGCTAGCAGGGTTACCCAGCATAACATAGTTCAAACCCTAAATTGGATACTGCTGTTTTTATTTAGGCGGAATATTTTTCAGTGGGAGGCGGCTCGGAGGTGACGTTCTCATCGACAGCGAGCCGCATGTTGTGCTTTCGTGAATCTCAAGACCCGACCGTCGGCTCAGTATTTCAGAGGTGTTTATAAAGGTAGGGTGTACGTACGTGCATTTATAGGGCTGAGTGTGTGCACTTGTATGTGAGCTGCTGTGTTTGTACTGTGTGTCGTGAAAGAAAACTAGAACGGTTGAGAAAAGTTTCATGGGTGGAGCTATCCTGCTCGAGCCGCCGCTACCTCTACAGAAAGGTAAGGGAGCAGCTGGCTGCACCTCCAGCGAGAGCTCCTCCGTCCAGCTCCGGTGGCGCCAAAGAAAAGTTTCCTCGACGGCCCCCTCTCCCACCTCCGGATGCTCCCTCCGGTGGCTCCCTCTAGCTGTTCCCACTCACTCCTCTGCCCACTCCGACGCCCTCCACTACCCCACTCTGACGGCCTCGTCCGACCAACACGGCGTCCTGGACCTGGTAGCCACGAGGCACGAGCCCAGCGGCGATTCATTGTGTTGTTTCTTCAGGCCGACAACTGTAGACAAGCGCAAATTTCAATTCACAGTATTCAGCTTAGCAAAACAGCAGTAAAAAAGGTGAACAGTATACATACTGCTAGTACAATAAAATGAATTGGTAAATGAAAACCTGCCATACATATACAAGCAAAATATGCAAACATGTGTTAGAAGAACATATTATACAAGCAAAATAAAGATTAAAAAATGTACAAGCAAAGGATGGATTTAAAACCTGAGCCATACAATGCCAATAGAGGGAAACACCATCATCATACATATCTTCTGTTTTGGCATGAAATATTTGTAAATACTCCCTCTCGTCCGTAAAAACTGTCTTGACCAAGAGTAGTAGTTTGTACTAGAATAGTTCAATCTCTACGACACATAAATTGGACCGGAGAGAGAAGTGTTTTTTAGTGCAACGGTAAAATAATGTTCCTTTTGTTTTCTGGTTGCAACTACATATACCATAACCAATAAACTTCATGTGAAGCATTCTCCGTATGTATCTGGGATTTTGCATCCACTCAAGGTGAATGAACTTTATTTCTGATTTTATGTTTTCCACTTCCTACATTTTAGCATCAAAGGTCAACTAATGTTTGCAAGGACAAATTATACAAGTGAAAACTGGACAGTTCTATAGGTCTGAACAATCATTTAAGGAAAAAACAGAATTTTTCATTTCACTTTTACACTTAGCACTTAAATCCATAAGCACTACCATTGAAATTTTGTAGCATTGGCCGAGAACAGCCCGCTCCCCTCCCTTTCCCATGGTGGTGGCAGCGGCAAAGCTCTGCCCGAGAACAGACCGTGCGGCGTTTTTCCCATTCCGGCTCGATGTCTGGTGCGTGCGTGAGGATGAAGCGTTGTCGTTTGGTGCTGAACTACCGCTGGAAGTTGGATTCATTTAGACGGTGGATGCTATGGGGTAAGGCAAGCCATGAATTGTCCATAGCAAGGTATTGGATCTCAATCCTTGCCTGCACAGGCATAAACATACCTCCTATTGGTGTTATCAAACAAAAACAAAAAATCTAGTGTACAAGACAAATCACAAAATCTACACATGAAACATATTTACCACATGGGTACACGTTGTCTACTCACATAATTTATACTATGAATAATTGAGGACGTCCTTGCGACGATCTTGACCCGCCAAAAAAAAAAGTTTTCGCTACGATATAGAGGCATATCTGTAGTATCATCGCGCCTCCACCACAACCATAAACCGATCAATATATATTTGTGTAGTAAGAAGTCAGAAAACCAATGATTTTGCCTCAAGGCCTGACATTCGGAAATGATTAACACACCCTTTGGTTAAAAAGAAAAATTACAGTCATACACCAAGACGAGCTGATAAATAGTACTATGACAAGATACTGTCGGTCGGCCGCAGACTCTGACAGGTTAGACCTTATCCATTCCTTCCGAGCTCACATGCGAACTCAAATTAAATAACAAGGAGTAGTATAAATTCTTCTGCTCGTCTCCCATTCCCCATTTTCTAATATTCTTATTTTTACAGCATGATAATTCAGTTCAGGCTGCCCGAGCCACGGGGTCGCAGGCCGGACCAGGCCCAAGGAGACTGACCACGGGCCGGGCCCGGGTGTGCATCCTGGGCACTGTCACGGTCAGCACGCCGTGGGCGTACTCGGCCGAGATGCCGTCGGCGTCCACCATCCCGGCAGCCGGAACTTCCTGGCGAAACTGCTCCGGCGGCCGTCGACAGCCGCGTCGCCGACGTCCATTTCGGTGCGGATGACGAGGTACCTTCCGTCCTCGACCTCCAGCCTGATCTCCTCCTTCCTCACGCCTGATATTCAACACCACCACCATGTGTCCATGTCAGAACAAAAATTAAGAAGCAGTACGAGAATAGCAGGAGCTCGTCGAGCTAGTTACCTGGGAGGTCGGCGGAGTAGAGATGCGCGGCGGCGGTCTCGTCCCAGCTGACGTGGTTGGGCGGCCGCGTCGCCGGAACCGGAGGTGAGGAGGAAGAGGCTAGGAGGGAGAGCTGCCACTGCCACCACTGCCATGGATGCACCGCTCGGAACCTTGGATGCTGCTGCACCTCCTCCATCGGGTAATCCATGGGAATCTTTTCTGGTGTTTTTGGGTTAGCTAGCACTGGTAGCTTGCCGCACTTGCTCACTTCAGTCGCTCTAAATAACAGAGCTCCGGCTGCAACTTGCGTCTCAACATTGAAAGGCGCGGGCTCCCATGTGCGGAAAAGGATCAATCCGCTATCGTCTGCGAATAATATCTTGGGAGTTGTTGGCACTTGTGGTTAGTGGACACGGCCTACGGTGTCATCCATGGTCCACTAGAATTTTAAGGTGAAAGTACAGTTAAACTTTTTCTTTTACGGTTTTGATAGAGCTCGGTCGACTTGATTTTAAGTCTCCGTAGATTACAAAAGTATAAAATTTTAGTTTAATGAAAGATGCAACTTGCACACTTTTCAAAGATGCAAATTGCAATATTCACTAAGCTGCATATATATTGAAAACTTGCGGAAATCGCAATCGACCGAGGCATGGACATATCCTTCTTTTGAAATGTTTCGAGTAAAGTTTTTGTAATCGAATAAATGGCTAGGAGCCACTCTCTCCAAATGAGAAGGTGTGACACGGCCTACGGTGTCATCCATGGTCCACTAGAATAATATCTTGGGAGTTGGAGCCTTTGACACTTGTGGTTGGTGGACACGGCCTACAGTGTCATCCATGGTCCACTAGAATTTTAAGGTGAAAGTGCAGTCAAAGCTTTTCTTTTGCGGTTTTGATAGAGCTCGGCTGACGAGTACGGTGTTTTGTAGTCAGGGATACATGTAGCCCTTTTTTTTGAACATTTAAATTATAAATTTTAAAGTGTTAAAAGAATCTAAAAAATATTTGTGCCTGTAGCCACGAATATATCCTACAAGAATGCAGAATCTTAATCCGAAATACGCTGTATTCTATAGTACACAAAAAAGATAAAATTATATGTCTAGTGTGTGAACAGTACAGCCCCAAATCCTGTCAGAATTTGTCTTTTTATATAGCCCAAAATATAATGAATTTCGATCCTGATTTATTTTCAATTTTTTTTGAAAATTCAAAACAATGTTTTAATTTTTTTAAATACCAAGCTACATGTAGCTCGGGCTACAAATGGCTTTTTCGTCGGCCGACTTGATTTTACAAGTCTTCGTAGATTAGAAAAGTAAAGTTTTAGTTTAATGAAAGATGCAACACTCACACTTTTCAAAGGTGCAAATTGCAATATTTACTAAGCTGCGGGTGTATTGAAGACTTGCGGAAACCGCAATCGATTGAGGCATGGACAATTGGACATATCCTTCTTTTGAAATGTTTCAAGTAAAGTTTTCCAAATCGAACAAATGGCTAGGAGCCCTCTCTCCAAATGAGAAGGTGCGAAATCAAATTGTTTGGCCTTTTAACCATAATAACATCTGAGATTTGTGGGTAATTTTCATCTTGAAAAAATAATAATTATATGTCTCCTCTGGTTCCCATAGTTTTAGTTCACATATTCACTAGTATAGAATTTAGGCGCGAAAAAAGAAACTTGGCAACATTCAAAAACATGCTTTGTCTTCTCCTTGTTCGCCAAGCCTCGGTAGCAAAAGGAGCCATTGATGATGTACTTTCTCCCTCCAATCCAAATTGTTCAGCGGTGAATGAATATTGCACATGAACAGAGTCTCTTGTTAGTTTATTCATCATATGGACCGAACATGAAAAAGCAATACGAACGTGCATGAATCAGTTTTCTATTTTGCTCATAGATCTAGATGTGAAGTGTACATAATTTGTATTGCCGTTGGGAACGTGAGAAGCTCGAAACAAGAGGCAACCTTTTAAAGAAGCGTTAAAGTATGTAGAAAATTTACCTTCTCTTTTTCTCTCTCTTGTTAGTCTATGTTAACCCATGTATGAATTGCGATCCATCACGGGCTGCCGGTGGAGAGAATGTCTGGCGATCTGGGCGATCTGGGCGGAGCGGCCGCGGCGCCCCTCGCCGGCCGCTTCTGGGCCGATCCCGTGCCTCCTTCTCCAGTGATCTCGATTGGGGGCCGTCGGCGGAAGACTCTCGCGCCGCCGGCATGGGAGGCGGGGTACTCGGGCTCCCGGTTTTCGTGCCTCGACGATTTGACGGCCGCTCCCTCCGGCTTCAACGACGATCACGTCGCCGTTCAAGTGGCCATGGCGTCTCTAGAGGAGGTCGCGGCACCTCGCGCTGATCAGCCGGATCCTTCTGCCCCCCCCCCCGTTCCGAGGCGGAGCTTGTGCAGGAGTTCTGGGAGGTCGCCGGATTCCCGACGCCGGCGAGTCACACATGGGAGTCTGGAGCGCCGGCAACTCAAGGTGAGCACTCTAACTTAGTGTCTGTGTGCAGGGGATTGAGGATGGTGGAGCCGTTTGCGTCGCGCCGCCTTTGTCCGCCGTCTCTCAAGGCCAGGTGCGGCTTCCGCGGCTGCCGCCGAGGATGGGCGCATGGCGAGGGCCGCTTCCTCCGAGGCGCGTTTCACCGCCGCCGGTGATCGGAGTCCTCATCGACAGGGCTCTGCAGGCGAGGTCGCCGTCAAGCCCGCCGCAGGTGGCGGCGCCGGCGGTCGAGGCGGCGGAACCCAAGCCGGGCGATCCGATATCTCCGCCCCAGAGCGCGGCCACGATTTTTCAAAATCGCATGCAGAGCGGGCCCACCGGCGCAGACAATCTCGGCGGTCCAGATCCCTGGGCTCATCTCCGCCGTCGGTTCGCTTGCATCTGGGTACGAGATCGTCCGCTGCCTCCAACACTGCCTTCGTGTTCTGCCGCGCCGTCGCATTTCTCTACCGCCGCGCCTACGACCTCCCGCCCGTCTGCGTCGCCTCCGAGCCAGGTCGGGCCGCTCCCCGGAGTTCGCACCGCTTCAACATCCGCGTCCCGGGGAAGCCGCTCATTCGCCGCTGTCGTGTCCTCCGCCGCATCGCCGGCGATGTCTGGAGCTCCACCGATGCGGCCTCAACAGGGGCAGGGCAACAGGGCGGGTGCGCCACGCCCGCAGCAGCCGGCGACCACGCAGCCTCGACCTCAGCAGATGGCTGCCGCTCAGCCCCGTCCTTAGCCCCCCATGGCCGTGGCCAATGTCAGCGCCGGCATGGGGCAGCCGCTCCCCGCCAGCTTCTTCCTCGGGGGGATCGCGGCTGGGCCGGGTGTGGCGCCTCCGCCGTTCATGCCACTGCAGCGGCCGTCGATGCAGTACGGGCCGGGTGCAGCAACAAGTGCAATTCCAACCCCCGGTGTTGGCGCCTCCGTTCGTCAACCAGGGGTACCCGGCGTATCAGCAGCAGGTCCAGCAGCCCCCAGCGGCAGCGGGGCAGGGTGCTCCGCGTCCTAAGCGTAAGAAGAACAAGGCCGGTCAGTCTCAGCAGCAGGTGCCGGGGGCGCAGCCGTTGATGAGGCCGCCGATGATGTCGCAGGGTCCATTCCAGCAGCCTTTGTTGTAGCATCAGTTTGCCCAGTCGTCGGCTGCTCCTCAGCTGGGTGGGGGCGTGCAGGGTCAGTCTTTGGTGGCGCCTCCTCCCATCCCGGGTGCGAGTGCGAACACCGTCGTTGTGGACTCTGGTTTGGTAGCAGCGACTGATAATCCGGAGCAGACCGAGGCTTCGACAGGGGGTAAGGGTAAGGCAAAGAAAGGCAGTAAGTGTTTCAAGTGTTCGGCGGACTCCCATTCCTCCAAAGCATGCCCGATAAAACACTACTGTTTAGTTTGTGATAATGCAGCTCATCCCACTATCAGGTGTCCGACTTTGCGGCTACCCAAACCCACTTGTTTTACCACGGGCTCTGGCACTCCGGAGACGATGTTCGTGCAGTTTACTGACAGTGTCTACAAGCCTCATCTGATTCCTTCGAGCTCGCCCACTGCACGGATCTCGATTGTGGGTGACCCGGTGCCCGCAGCTGCTATTGAGAGTCTGATATCCAGGATGTGCTACTCGGCACAGTGGACGTGGGAGGCATTGCCCCATGGCGATGATGCTTTTCTCATCGGTTTCCGTCGACCGAGGTTCTCCACAGGGTTGACGGGATTCAGTTGAATATTCCGTCCTTTAATTCTCAGGCCACTATTTCTGTGTGGAAGTCCAATGATGATGCAGTCCCCATTAGAGTGCTTGAGAAGGTCTGGGTTCATGTTCAGGGCGTACCTTACGCACTGAGGCACTTTCTTGGCTTTTGGGCGGTGGGTACTCTCATTGGGACGACTCTTGACGTGGATCTTGTCACCTACTGGAGCCGTGGTATTGTTCGCATTCTAGTAGGCATGTTGGACTCGAAGGTGCTGGAAAAGCGCACTGCTGATGATGGCCAGTATGTTGGGGCTTCGTGTGTGGTGAGGCTCAAGGAGTATGGGTTTTATTTCAGTCGTGAGCCTGCGGATTTCGTCTCGGATCCCAACTTTGTGCCCTTCTTTTGGCGTCGTAAGAGTGATGACACCGATGATGAGGAGGGTAATGAGCATGGCATGGAGGGTCCTTTGGGTCAGTTCAACACCGATGGGTCTCTCGCCAACAACATGGACGTTGATGGTAGTACACCGTCCGAGTCATCGAGTGCTAACAAATTCGCTACACCCGGTGCTAATGTTGGTTCCGTGATGGCTATCACCCCGCACAATGCATGTCCAAGCACTCCGAGAGGCCGGGAGATTGTGGAGAGGATTCGTCGCACCTCGCCGAGTCTGCTGCGTACCACGCCGGAGTCAGCGCCGACGTTCATCGCTGCTGGGGATGGTGCCGTTGGCTCCAATGGGCTGCACCCCCTGGCGGCTTCGCTGGGCCGGGAGCCGCAGCGGCTGATGCTGGGCCTTGGCCGACGGACTGCAGCCCTGCTCGAGCTGCAGCTGGGGATTGGCTGGGCCATGGCGCTGTGATCGGAGGATGGACCGGTTCTCCGGCAGTCGCCGAGCTGGGCCGGGAGGGGGCTGCGACTTCGACCTCGCCTTCTCCGGTCGATGGGCTTGGGTCGCTTGCTTCGGGAGAGCTCACGGCAATGGACAGTGGTCCAGTTGCTAGGGGCGTCGCGCAAGGCCTTGCGCACCTGGTTGGCAGCGAGGGGTTGGTCTCCAGGGGGCTTCTATTTCGCCACAGCCTCCCGTGGATGGACTGACCCCTATCACTGCCTCGACGTGTGCGGCCTCGACTCCGACACAGGCCCACTCGCCTCGCGAGGCTCTGCTCGGTACTGTGGTGATGGCTGGGGTGGATGCTTCTTCGCCCATGCCGCCCATGTCATTACTACGCCGAGGGCTACGCGTGGGGAGGGACGTATCATCACGCCATCCACTCCTCCGGCCCATCGCAGCGATAGGTTCGGGGTGGATGGGGATGGAGCTTCCGTCATCGACGAGGATTCCATGACGAAGGCTATGCGTAAGGCGGCGCGTAACTTGGACTATTCTGGTATGGATGCGAATTCGAAATCTTTTCTTTCTTTTTCGCCGCATTCAATTCATTCGAAACTGAGTAGCGTAGGTCTTACGCTTGGTAATAGTCAATCTCAAGTTCATGTTTCAACTAATGTCTTGAGACATATGGAATTTGACCGTCTCACGGTTATTCCTAAAGTCTCGACTGGGTTGTCTTCCACCTATGATGATGAGGATGAAGCGATTGCCACATCAGATGGTCAGCTTATTTCTCATCTAATTGGTGAAGTGTTGGATGGTGGTTTGGATGACGACGGCTTGAGTTCATTATATGAGCTAAAGCATCCGGTCGGAAATCTAAATCTACAGCCAACAAGTCCCAGAAACGGACCAAGTTATCCAAATCCCCCACGGTTTCCCGATGAATGGCATGTTTGCAAATAGCAGAGGTTTTGGTGACCTGGCTAAACACTTGCATTTCGCTGATTGTATTCGGGACCATAATTTGGATTTCTTAGCAATTTCTGAGACTGGTAGACGTGAGTTCTCACAATCTCTCTTGAACCGTGTTTCGGGCGGTTTAGAGTTTGAGTGGTACTCGCGGCCCCCTCATGGCCGTTCCGGAGGCATTTTACTAGGCGTCAGGACTGATACCATGGAAGTATTGGAGGTTACGGATGGCAATTTTCATATCAAAATGCACATCCGTAATAAATCCGATAACTTCACTTGGAGTCTTGTCGCCGTGTATGGGCCAGCTCAGGAAGTGGCTAAGACCTCTTTTCTCTGTGATATGGTAAACTTGGCAAAAGATAACCCGTACCCTTTGCTCATTGGTGGGGATTTCAATATGCTACGGTTTCCATTCGAGAAAAGTAAGGGTCGGTTCGACAACCGTTGGCCTCTTTTGTTCAACGCAGTCATTGACAGCTTGAACTTAAGAGAGATAACGATGGTGGGGAGACAGTTCACTTGGGCTAATTCCCTACCTGAACCCACATACGAGAAACTAGACCGTGTACTGATGGATTCTGAATGGGAAGATAGGTTCCCATTGGTGTCGGTACGGGCTCTAGAACGTATTGAGGGTTTGTCGGACCATGCTCCCATTCTATTGACCACTGGAGTGCCTAGATTGCAGTGTAAACCACGGTTCAAGTTTGAGCTTGGTTGGTTACACCGCGAGGGATTCCATGAGATGGTTAAAAGAATCTGGGAATTACCGGTAGCGGGTGATACGCCTATCCAGCGGTGGAATAACAAGATACGTGCTTTACGTACTCACCTCGTTGGTTGGGCTCGTCATACTACCGGTTTACTTAAAAAAAATATGACTTTCCTCGATAATCGATGCTCTAGAAGCATTAGCAGAAGTTCGGTTACTGTCCGCGCAAGAAATTGAGCTAAAGAGCCAATCTAATGCACAGATAGCGAAACTACTGCGCGAGGAGGAGTTAAAATGGTATCAACGTTCCAAGGCCCAATTCATTCTAGAAGGAGACTCGAATACTCGCTATTTCCATAGTATTGCCAATGGCAGACACAGGAAAAAGCGTATTCATTCTCTGTCCAGGATGAAGGAACGATTGAGGGCCATGAACAGCTAAAGTCGTACATTACAAATTACTATAAAGGCCTGTTCGGTGCTCCAGAGGAAGGAAATTTCTCCTTGGATGAGTCCCGAACAGCGGACATACCCCAGGTTTCAGAAGAGGAAAATAGCCTTCTTACTAAACCCTATTCAGAGGAGGAAGTGAGAAAGCGGTTTTCCAAATGAAACATAATACAGCTCCTGGTCCTGATGGATTCTCGGCCGAGTTTTATCAGAACTTTTGGGATGTTATCAAGGCCGATTTGCTCCAATTGTTCGCATGTCTTCACAAAGGACAATTAGAGTTGTTTCGTCTCAATTTTGGTGAAATAATTTTGTTACCTAAGGTTAACGAGGCAGAAAGGATCCAACAGTTTAGACCTATATGCCTCCTTAACGTTAGTTTTAAAATATTCACCAAAGCGGCGACGATTCGACTGAACACTGTGGCAGATCATGTGGTTCGTCCGTCTCAGACGGCTTTTATGAAAGGTCGCAACATCCTTGATGGAGTCGCGGTCCTACATGAAACGGTCCATGAACTGCATAGGAAAAAGTTGAACGGGGTAATTCTTAAAATTGATTTTGAGAAAGCTTATGATAAAATTAAGTGGTCTTTCATCCAGCAGACCCTCAGGATGAAAGGTTTCTCTTCAGAGTGGCCGCGTTAATTAATTCCTTTGTTTCCGGAGGAAGTGTAGCCATTAAGGTCAATGATGACACTGGCAAATACTTCCAAACGAAAAAAAGGCCTCAGACAGGGTGACCCGCTTTCGCCAATACTATTTAATATAGTGGCGGATATGTTGGCTATCTTGATTGAACGCGCTAAAACTGAGGGTCACATTGAAGGAGTGATTCCCCATCTTGTCGATGGTGGATTATCGATTCTTCAATATGCCGACGATACAATTTTTTTATGGAGCATGACATCGAAAAAGCTCGTAACCTCAAGTTGATTTTGTCAGCTTTCGAGCAACTTTCGGGTCTTAAATTAACTTCCATAAAAGTGAATTGTTTTGCTTTGGTGAGGCCTGTGAAAACGCCGCCTTGTATGCTGAGCTTTTTGGCTGTGAGCAAGGACAATTTCCTATCAACTATTTGGGTATTCCGATTCATTATCGGAGACTTACAAATGCTGAATGGAAAAGGTGGAGGAAAGGCTTCAATTACGTTTAAATAGCTGGAAAGGAAAACTCCTATCTCTGGGTGGAAGATTGGTTCTCATAAACTCGGTACTAACGAACATGGTACTGTATATGATCTCATTCTTCCAACTGCCTAAAGGTGTCTTAAAACGATTGGATTATTTCCGATCTAGATTCTTTTGGCAAGGAGATTGTGAGAAGAAAAAATATCGACTGACTAAATGGAGTGTGGTTTGCTGCCCTAAAGACCAAGGAGGGCTAGGTGTTCATGACCTTGAGGTCAAGAACAGAGCCTTGCTAGGTAAATGGCTATTTAAACTTCTTTCTGAAGATGGAGTTTGGCAAACCCTCCTTAGGAGAAAATATGTTGGAGATCAAGCTGTCTCTCAGGTTCTTTGGAAACCTGGCGATTCACACTTCTGGGCAAGCCTTATGGCTAAAAGAAGTTCTTTTTTCCACATGGATCTTTCTCAATTAGGGATGGATCGGAAATTCGTTTCTGGGAGGATATTTGGCTAGGCCAATCATCACTCAAAGAACAATACCCGGCTCTATATTCTATTGTACGAAACAAAAGCGACACAATCGCGAAGGTGTTAGGTACTTACCCACCAGATGTTTGTTCAGAAGAAGTTTACTTGGAACTAGACAAGCATCTTGGGATGCTTTGCTTGTGCGCTTGGATTCAATCTAACTGACGGAAGGTCCAGATAAATTTCAATGGAATCTTACGAAGAATGGTAAATTCTCGGTTGATTCTATGTTAGTGCACTAATCCTACCTGAAGTTCCAGTCGATAGCAAGAACAATAACAAACTTTGGAAGATGAAGATACCACTAAAAACAAAGGTGTTTGTGTGGTATCTACGTCGAGGAGTAATCCTTACCAAAGATAACCTTGCCAAACGCAATTGGCATGGAAGTAAAAAGTGTGTCTTCTGTCAACACGACGAGACCATTACACGCTTATTCTTTCAGTGCGAGTTCGCCAGGTCTATATGGTCAGCCATCCAGATAGATTCTACCTTACATCCACCAAGTACTGTTGCTAACATTTTTGGCAATTGGTTAAACGGAGTGGATCCTAGGTTTAAACTTTTCAGTTGGGTGGGCGCGATTGCTATTATTTGGTCGCTATGGCTATGTAGAAATGACAAGGTTTTTAATGCTAAAAATGTTTCTCTTATGCAGATTATTTACCGGTGCACAGCGACGCTTCGAGCATGGTCGAACCTGCAGCGTGTGGAGCACCGAGACTTATTTTTGGAGGTGGCGTCGAGACTGGAGGCTGTGGTCAGGGAGTTATTCTCCCGGCATGGGTGGCAACATAGACTCCGGATAGACCTACCAGCATCTTAGGCGGATCTACAATTTCTTATTTTGATATGTAATTCGCCTTTTGTTTTTTAGTTTCTGGATACCGCTTTGAGTACTGGTGAACTGTTGGCTGTGTGCATCTTAACTATGCAGAGGCCGGGTGTAATGATTAAAACTTTTAAGTAATAAAAACCCTTTATTTAAAAAAATGTATGAATTGATGTTCATCGCTATGGATTGAAAGGAACATTAGGGTCTCTCGTGTTCAATAGGGTATCTCGGCCTTGCGCGGTTTTGCTTGATGACATCATGGCAGAGGCAGAGAAGTGGAAGGGTTTTTGTGAGATTTTTCTTTTAGTTTTCTCGGGTCTTCGGACCGGTTTGTTTGTTGTGGCTTTTGTAACTTTGTTTTTTCTAAGGAGGATTTTGCAACTTTTGTTCTCATTCTATATAAAAAAGGCGTGCTCTTTCATGCGTTCCTAAAAAAAATTACTCTTCTGTTCATATGTTATAAAAAATCAAGCTTATTGTTCATGACCAGATATAGGATGCTAAGCGGGTTTCGGTTAATGAAAAATTCCTAACCAAACCATGTGAGACGTGCTAGTCTAATAGTCCTGTAGTGGAGGGGGTTTTCTGAATTACTTACTCCGTTCCATAATATAAGATGTTTAATCTTTTTCACATTCTTGAATATACATGTACCTAGACACATTTTATTATATATGTCCATTCCTTTTAATCTGAATCTAGACAACAAACGTCTTATATTGTGGAACAGAGAGAACATGCTTTAAGTAATTGTGGGTGAGTGACCCGCAAAAAAAAAGTAATTGTGGGTGAGTGACAATCCATGATTTAAGGGCCACCAACAGATAATTTCCAGATTTAAGATATCATTGCAAAAAGGAAACTGGAAAAGGATGAGTAAGCTAGTATTCTCGAAATACGCCTTTCCAACGGGTTTACGGGAATGCTGTCTTATTTATCCCAAGTCGTGGTCCTGTTGAAACGAAAGCCGCCACGCCTTCTAGAACCTTCCACATCCCCTTCCGCAAAAACCCTAAACCCTAGCACCACCCAGCCGGAGCCATGCGCCGGCCGCAGAGCCGCGTCGTAGGCAAGCAGGCCCTCGGTAAGGACGTCGACGAGATCAGCCTCCTCGAGGCCTGGATCGAAGCCGGCAAGCCCCCGCGGGGAACCAAGCCCCCTCCCCCCTCGGAGTCCTCCTCCGCCGCCGACGCACGGAAAAACGCACGAGCTGTAGTGGCAAAGGCGGCGGCTGGGGAGTACTCGGAGTATGGCGCGTGCACGCGGTTCGACGAGTTGCCGCTGTCGAAGAAGACCAAGGACGCCCTGCGGCAGGCGGGGTACAAGGAGATGAGCGAGATCCAGCGCGCCGCCCTGCCCCACGCGCTCTGCGGCCGTGATGTCCTCGGCGCGGCCAAGACCGGGTCCGGCAAGACCCTTGCCTTCGTTATTCCAGTAAGCTCACGCTTCTAATTTAGCGTCTAAATTCCCCTTATAGGGAATGCAAAGTAAGAACAGTGGTACCACTGTGAATTGTTCTCACACTTTTCTTTAGCTCTGTAAATTGTGCTCTGGAAGATGGTATTCGTTGCATCTTAACTGTTTAGCTGATCATGGCATGCGCTACTGCAAAGCAACGTGGTCGGTAGAAACAATGATTACAGTTCCCTGGGTAGCTTATCTTACCACAATCCTTTTTCGCAGGTTATAGAGAAGCTGTATAGGGTGCAATGGAGTAAGGAGTTTGGTATTGGTTGCATTATCATCTCTCCCACCAACGATTTAGCTGGTCAAATTTGGAATGTGGTCCGGAAGGTGGGGAAGCACCATAACTTTAGTGGTGGTGCTATTGTTAAGCGCAATGGTATCGACGACGAAAAAGAAATCATAAACCATTTGAACATCATAGTGTGCACTCCTGGGCGGTTAGTCCAGCACTTTGACGAGACTCCAAACTTTGATTGCTCACAGCTCCAGGTTACCAGACAGAACTTGATTTATTGTTAATTGCAAATTCCAAATTATGAGATGCTGATAATCTAAAATCATGTCTTCTTGGTATGGAACAGATATTGGTGATTGATGAGGCGGATCAAATGCTTCATCGTGATTTCCAATCCCAAGTCGACGTTATCCTTTCTCAGATTCCCAAAGTACAAACTTTACTTTTTTCTGCTACACAGACAAAGTCAATTAAGGACCTCGCAAGGGTTAAGCTGAAGAATCCTGAATATATAAGTGTGCATGAGCAGGCTAGCACAGCCACCCCAGATAACCTTGAGCAGTGTGCCATGATCGTGCCTCTTGAACAGAAGCTTAATATGCTCTGGAGCTTCATCAAAAGGCATTTAAAGTCAAAAATACTAGTATTCTTATCAAGTGTTAAGCAGGTAATGCTTTGTCTGTTGGTAACATGTGCCATGCAATCCTCCTTTATGTTATTCCTGCATCCTGTAGTATGTAGTGTTGTTCAAAATTCCAGAATCAAATTTATACTGCGTTATGAAACAATATAGATACATAGTCTGTGAAAACTGGCATAGGTGTTTTATCCTCTCTTTTCGTTTTGATTTATCACTTATCGTTACACTTAGAATGAATGTGAGCTTGAAAAATCGTACGTAGCTATTTTTTATATTAAGTTGAAAAATATATACTTCCGGAATTTTCAAATAAATCCTACCTATATCGATGAGGGCACATTTAGAAACATATTGTTTTAAGAGTTGGTTTTTGTTACTCCTTCTCCTTCTTATCTAATATTGGACTTCTGCAGGTCAAATTTGTTTATGAAATTTTCAAGAAACTTCGTCCTGGTATTCCTTTAAAATCTATGCATGGACGGATGAAATACGAAGTACAGCAGGCCATAGTGGCAGAATTCAACGAAAGTACTTCAGTTCTGTTCTCTACTGATATATTTGCTAGAGGATTGGATATAGGGGATGTGGATTGGGTGGTACAGGTATATCTTTGTCTCAAGAACTAATATTTGCTTGAAACTCCTGTGCTACAACTTATTTGTTGTTTTTGTAGGTTGATTGTCCAGAAAACGTTGCATTGTACATCCACAGAGTTGGTCGAACAGCTCGCTACAACAAGAAAGGAAAATCTCTTATATTCTTGTGTCCGGAGGAAGAAAGAATGCTGGAAAAGTTGAAGGCAACCGAAAGTAAAATACCTATTAATGTTAAAAAGGTCAGCAGCAAGCTTATCAGATAATCTAACGCATAGTTGGTTGCTTGACCCGTACTTTATAATGTTGATCAGTGTTCGTTCAGTGTCTGAGGTGAGCTCTTAGAATGGGTAGGGTACGGTAGGGTAGGTCTTGGTTACAGATTATTCTGAGGCCGTTCTACCCTAGCCGGCTCAGCTAGGGCTTGTTATTTTCTAGTGTATTTCTAATTTTATTTAATACTTATTGTGCAATTTTTTTTTGTTCTAGCCAAAAGTGGAACAACTGGAACAGATATCTCAGAATATAGCAGCAGTGCTGGTTAAATTTCCCAATCTACAGCAACTGGGTAAAAGGGCTTTTGTTACCTATCTCAAGTCAGTGTACCTCCAGAAAGACAAAGAGGTGTTTGATCTGAGCAGGTTTTCGGCGGAGAATTTTGCTGCATATGCTTCTTCGCTTGGTCTTCCTGTTACCCCTAAAATCCGCTTTGTAAGCCACATGAAGAATGTTTCTAGGAAGGATATGGACGACATTGATGTGAAACAGAAAGCTAAAGTTATCGAAATAAATCCAGTCAATCGTGATATGCCTGCCGTTGATGGACTTGACGATGATATCCTTTATCCAAAGAAGTCTACGACAGATGCAAATATGCATGATGGACTTGACGATATCCTTTCTCCCAAAGCCCCTGGCATGGATACAAATATGGAACCAGAAAACGTCAAAGAGTATGCCCCTTCTAACTTAAATTTTAATTTTCACAATAGGGCATCCCAACTTTCATAATTTAGTCTTAGCTCTTGCATTGGGCTGTTGTTTGCTCTCGGTTATGCTAATTTGTTGTCCTTGCCAGGTTGACAGCTAGGCCTTTGAAAAAGAAGAAGTTGAAGATAAACGTGCACAGGCCTGTGGGAACAAGGGTCAAGTACGACGATGAGGGCAACGTGATTGATCCACTTGCGTCTTTAGCAGAAGAAGTGGGCTCAGAAGGCGTTATTCACAAGGATAAAAGTTTGTTCAGCTTCTTTTTTGGTTCATAGTTACAGTTTTGCATGTACAATGTGAGGTGAATCTCATGTTGCTTTTGGCTTTATTGCTGCAGTTTCCCAGAGGTATGCAGAGATGCTGAGAGAAATGCAGGAGGACGACAAGGAGGACAAGGCCCAGCATAAGAAGAGTTTGCACGAGAAGAAGTTGCAGAAGAAGATGAAGTTGAAGCGCAAGAGACAGGACGAAACAGATGCGGTGTCCGAGGACAGCGGCTCAGAGTCGGACAGAGACCAGAACATGTCCTACAAGGGCAAAAAGAAGTACTTAAACAACAGCGATGACAATGAAGGCGGTGATGAAGGCAGGGACCTTCTCGCGCGGCAGGAGGCACTGGCCCTGAAGCTTCTGGGTCAAATGCACGACTAAATTCCGGTGTGGCGTTGTGTGTTTCTGCTGAACAGCATTGCACTGCAGGGTTTGATTGGTGGTTGTAGGTTAGTGAGCTCTCTACACCAGAGACAAGAAATTTTGATGTGCTACTGTGCGGTTTTCTATGAGTTAATATATATCATTGGACGCTATTCCACTTTTACGTGGCGCGTGATATCATCAAGACTTCTTTGCAATTTCAATTTTTTCAAAATGTTTTAACTGCAAACCGTGTGGATTATATGGGAACTTGTCACGTGAGGTGAAGCCAACGTTGAAAAGAGAATGTCAATACGAGAAAACAACCTAAGACAATCGTGCAGATAGACAGTATAATTTTCCAAGCATGAGAAGCCTCACGTGCCGCTCTTCAGCAGAAGTGAAAACCGCCGGACCACCGCTGCATGCTCGAAGATCATCAGTGGGTGCCTGAGATTGAAGGGTTGCTCATTGCCGTACGAAACTACAAAGAAAAACGATGGTACGATTGCTTCAAACTGCCTGCATAACAATATACTGTACGTACCTGCTAAGGTCATCGTACACTGTCACATAGCCATGGGCGTGTAATGGTGTTTCGCCTGTCTTTTGACAATTCTATTCAACTTTCGCCACAGTTCCAATACGCAAATCGATTTGGCCTTAATATGAGCACCTCTCGGAGCTTCAAACTTATGCACAGAATAGTTTGTTTTCACGATTGCAGGGAACTCAAATTGCTTTTCTCAGACAAGCTCTCTCCAGCTCACATAAATTTGAGTCAATCATTCAACACTAAGCAATCGATAGTGGCAGAGCGAAACATCCACTCAACTTCCAAATTTCCAATGCAAAAACCAGACCGATTATCCAAAGATAACATTACCATCAACAACTCGGTCATGAAAGAGTTCGACAATTTAGAAGAGCAATAAGCACTGAATAAAACTAGGGCTATAGTCAATGTACTAGATACGACCCATCTTACAAACAAGGACCCCTATACCATAACTCATGACGCAGTGCCACTCAGTTCATGCAACTCTGACTGCGCTCCATCGCCGCAATGGTCACTGCAAGATGTAAACAGTCAATTAAATAAATCACTGTAGATTAAGTCACCAACATATGAAGATAGAGTGGGTTGTCGATTTCTTGCCTGCTGTGGGGGGCTGATGCTACTGTGGAGGCTGCTGCTGCTGTGGTTGAGATGGCTGCTGTTGCTGCTCATAGCTGCCATAACCAGCAGCGTACCCATAGTTTTGCATGCTAGGATCTTGCGCATTGGGTGCACCATAGTAAGCATCATGACCCTGTTGATATCCATAGTAGCTGTTGCCATTACCCTGGTTTGCATCCTGCTGGGGGGCTGACAGAACGATTTTTGGGTTAGAATAGTACACACACAGGGAGATTTAAAAGCTGACAGACTGCCATTGTATACAGTACCTGCTTGGTACTACGGCCCCATGAAAGACGAACATTCGAACTGCCAATCTGAGTCCCATTCAGTGCATTGAGGGCCCCCTCAGCACATGACCTGAAAGTAAAGCAATGACGAGAGCAACAATTAGGTCAAGAACATAGACTTGGATGACTAGTAAAAAGACTGAAGATATTCTTAACCTGCTGGTAAATTGGACAAATCCACAACGCTTGCCTACAGGAATCTTCACATAACCAACTTCGCCATATGGAGTAAAAACTTGCCTTAGATAGTTCTCATCTATATTGGAATCTAACCCGCCCACAAAGATCTATCGCACAAGTATGAAATATAAGGAAACATCAACTCTCAGAAACTAGAAATTAACAAGGTGACTCACTGTAGTATTGTTGGGATCATTCGCCGCCTCATTTCCTTGGGAGCTCTGGTACCCTGCTGCCATAACAACATAAGTGCATCATCAGATAGAGTCACCATAAAATCAACATGCAAAACTAAAGCTGGCAAACCCCACCGGGTGCTCACACTATAAATACCACAGTACATAGAGAACATCAGTTAACAGTAAACCGATAGATAAATCCTTAATAACCTAGTCATAAAGTACATGATAATGCTGCTATGTGCAACAAACCAACCATCACAGCAACAAGCTACTGTCAATGTAGGTAGCAGTCCCTGATTCATTACTATTTTAATAGACCATTGCATGCTTCAGCTTGGCTGTAAAACAAAATGAAGCCTAGGAGCATGGCAGTCAGTACGGTAGGTACTGATCCAAATTTGTGCCAATGCCATACTGCTGCTGAACTGGAATTAGCCTTGTTCGCTGCAACTTGCAACACACACAAAACAGCATATTTCCTATATTTTTATATAAGCTTGTTGAAAAGAGTGTTTTAATATAAATACATGGTCCATTAGCATCAGGATCCATCACAGCAAAAAAAAAAAACGCTATCACTTGTGTCTGCAAGTACATTATATTATAAAAGACTAAAGGAAGATATAAACAAATGTTATGTACACTACTGAAGATTAAGTGCACATACAAGGAATGAGAGGTTGAGAGGGGAAACGAATATTTAAGACATGATGCTAACTGTATTGGGGGCCGCCTAGATAGAAAAGATCATTTAAGCTGGAACTGATCATAGTACTGGAAAGTGACAGATGAAAGCTTCAAGAATGTAGCTATCTCAATGTGAGAACAGACAGACAGCACAATTGCCCCCCAAAGCATTTGGGAACCAAATATTCTCGCGAAATTAAAACACTGACCTAACTGAGGCCACAGATTATAGGAGACATTTATCTCAGCTGAAGACATTTCCAGGCCCTAAATGAAGATGGCATGGCATCCTGCTTTGAGAAACATGAATTGTGTTTAGTTTATTAATTATCTTAGTTGTGTTTATTATCCCAATCTTAGAAACGTAGAGTAGGATGGAAATGTCTGTTTACAGCAACAGAAGCAATGCCGTCTCCCCTGAAGTAAGGTGAGCAGAAAGAAAAGATTTGCTAACAAAACACTCTCATCAAGCAAGCAAACAGGGAAAATTCAGTGTGTAAATAGGTTGAGCTGGCCTACAAAATGATGTGTCCACTAGAGAGAATCCAAATATTATCATACTACTACAAGATTCTATATAACCAGGTGATGAAAAAGCAGGAAAAAGTTTCAGTGGTCGCATACCATTAGCCGAGTATGTCTGCTGAGTACCCATATTTTTCTTGTTAGCCGCAGGCCCTATCCTCATATGTCTCGAAGACAACTGCACTCCATTCATTTCAGTCATAGCACGTGCCTGCTCATTTACATCTCCAAAACGTACAAAACCATAACCTTTGGAGCGACCAGTGGCCCTGTCAGTAACAACATTAGCACCTTTGACTGAAGGATAGGTGGCTTTGAATATCTCTTCTAACATGGCATCAGTAACATCAGCAGCTAAATCACCAACAAATATGGTCTGATCAGAACCATCATCACCACGCTTGTCACCAGAGCTACAAGAAGCCCAGTTTAGCTTAAAAACTTGTTCAACAGCAGGCATCATCTGCCCATTGAAGTTCAGAGCATATTCTGCAGCAGCTCGAGAGAGAAATTCAATAAATCCATAACCCTCAGGCTGCCCAGTTTGTTTGTTGCGGATAATTTTCACTGAGGTGACCTGCAATTTATATAGAGCATTAATAGCCATACAGAAAATACATATAGAAAAAGGCAGGTTGTACAATTAAAATGTTTCCGAAAAATACAGGCATAAAACATCAACTAAAATAATTAAAACAATACATAATTTATACCAGAGATCACACTACCAGGGTTGCAAAAGACAATTGTTAGGAATGCAGAAGGCCAAACATATATAAATGAACATGCTATCGTATATTTCATGTGTCACCTTAAATTTGTCTTGATAAAGCACATTTATCCGGTAATACATCTTACATTGAGCATGTGTGAAGATCAAAAAGTAATACTTAAACAAGAAAACTGCATCGACCTAGCCTCAGTAAGGCCAGGTTGTAATTATAACATGTTTCTAGCTGTACCATACAATACATATGCTAGTCCCTCAAAGCAAACACCGAGTCACTTCCTAGTTCCTATAGTATAACATAAGCACTGAGGCACATGTGAAAATATGATAGAAACCGTTTTATATGAATGTCCCAATTCGTAAAGCTACACGGATCAAAACCAATATAACACAATCCATCATTTAAGCATATATACAACAGGAGGGTAAATTTACAATTGAAACAATTCGCAGTAGATAGAGGCATCACCTGCTGCGGCCCCACCGGCGCAAAGGCGTTGTAGAGGTAGGTCTCGTCCATCCAGTGCTGGAGATCTCCGATCCACAGGGTCCTGATATCCTCGCCTCCGGGCGCAGGCCCGCCCGCCATCTGGGCTCCGTACTGCGGCGGTGGCGGCGCGTACTGCTGGGGTGGCGGCGCATACTGGTGAGGGGGCGGAGGCCCGTACTGCTGCGGTGGGGGCGCGTACTGCGGAGGCATGTGCTGCTGCGGATGGCCCCACATCGCCGGCGGGGGTCCCTGCTGGTAGTACGGCGGCGGCGCCTGGTAGTACTGCTGCGGCGGTGGGGCCTGCTGCGGTGGAGGAGGCGGAGCCCCGGAGGACTGCGGCTGCGGCGCGTGCTGCCCGTTCATTGGCGGCTGGTACGGCGTCTGCATCGCGACGTGTCCCCGGTTCCGGCGGCGGAGGATGGGGATGCGAAACCCTAAAAACCTCGAAGAGAGAGAAAGAGAGAAAACAAGAGAGGAGGGTTTGGGGTTTACATGCGTGGAGACAGGAGGCGACGGAAAGCGTGGGACAGGTCGGGGTTTTATGGGCCGGGTTGGGCCCAGGCTTGATGTGTTGTTCTCGGCCACGTTTGGAAGTATTTGGATTCTCTTCTGCTTTTGTCGGGCCGATCTGGGTGGGTATCCAAGGTCGAACAGTTCGCTCGCAGACTTCGTTTAAAAAAGTTTACTCGAATTAAAAAAAAGTTTGCTATCGGACAATAATCGGAGTCTGAGGATTTTTCTTAAAACGGGATATAAGATCCTTATATTACTTCTGCGGTGAGTACAAATTTACAGGACCCCAAAGATAAGAAAAATTACACGTTGGTCCCTACATTTTACAAACATGACCTAGAAAAAGATTCCAGAAACGCGATTGAGGACACTTTCTTCATCGCAGTCCGCCGACAACCTCGGAGCGCACGCGCCAGGAACCCTACCGGGGACAAAACTATTTGGAGGGAAGCCGTCGAAGAACCCCACACTGAGATTCAAGATTCTCTAATGATGGAGGAACAAAAGGCCCGTGCTGCACAAACTATCGATTTTGATGGAACCAAATATTTTCGCGAAATTAAACCATGGATAGCTTCAGGATGCGCCTACGCTGATGAACTACGCCATCGAAGTGAGCTTCAGGAGCACATGAGAGAGGTTGCGCTCCAACTTCCCACCGAGCCAAAAGATCAGGCAACATCGAAGACAAGTCCACCCCTTTCTTCCTGCCACAATGACGTCAGAGAACGGGAGGCACCACCTCCAGATCTGCTCGAATTCCCAGCTCCATCCACCGGAGCACAACGGAGACGAGAGCAAGCAGCAGGAATGAGGCGCGGCTCGGAAGCGCCCGCCACTTGAATCCCCAAGGCATGAAGCCAAACTTCACAAAAGGGAAAACCTAGACTACACATACACATATATACAAGGCGGCCTCAACCCCCCCCCCCCCCCCCCATCTCCACCAGCCGGAGAGACCACTGGGGAGGGGAGGGAGAGGATCCGGCAAGATCTGGACGACTCTCAAGAGAGGGAGCAGAGAAGGAGGAGAGAGAAAAAGAGAACAAAAATGAGAGCCCCCGTCGAGTCAGAGAATCTCCTCCCCGCGTTCGCAATATGAGGTCTCCTCATCATCCCGGTATGGGCATCAAAATTGATTCCAGGTGCACCATATTTGGTCTGGACGGTCCAAAAATTATCCGGCAACCCCTCAACTGCTCCCAGTTTTCGGGGCCAGCTTGAGGGTGTCAGACGGAGGGTGTCAGGCGAAGACCGAACACGCCTGTCACCTAGGTGTGCACCCCACGCCAACAGGGCAGTGAGATATACACTGTTAGCCGCCAAATTCTCCCATCCCCTTCCTCATTGGCACCCGCCAAGATCCTACCAAATTCTCCTCCCCGTGATGACACTGCCGCAAATCGTAACTCTCTTTCGTCGCCGCCTATGCCCATCTTCCCGGGCGTCCACGCGTCTCGTCCTACGCCATTGCGGCCGGAGTTGGCATGTCTCCCTCCTGGAAAGCTCCACGCCTCTAAGGACAGAACAATCACCGCATATCTCACGCATATGACAATCGACACACGGAAGCAACAATTTTCATCAAATGAGAGTAGAAAGAGTAAACAACAAACATCATTTGATAGCAAAAGAATAAACTCCAGGTAGGGGACAAACACGAAACACGTAAAAAACCAAAGGGTACACTCCTATTAGACACAGAGGAATTAAACACGTAAAACAAAACATACATAAACGAAAGATGCACATATGCTAATATAAATTGTAGAAAGGCAACTACGTATCAACAAAATAGTCCCAACAATGCCTTACAGTAGGACACAATCTAAAAAAACAAAAATGTAGCTTACTCTTTATCCCAAAACACATGTACCGCTATACTAAGAAAAGCCGAACATGAATAAAATAAAATAAAATCTCGAACAAAACAGTCAATTAACAACACCAAAGAAACAATAATGTTCAGCTGTATCACCTAAAGCAATTCGATCATGAAAAAAAAGCACACCCTAAAAACATCTCGGGATTGCTTGCTTACATAACAAGAACCTAGCAATCATTAAAAGTTTAGGATGACACTGCCAACTATGGATCAAAACAATAAGAAACAGGTTTAGGAAAATCTGAACCATAAACATGCCAATACAAATTAATAAACTATTTACGTCCATGACATAGAAATGGATAAGAACAAAACACATGCATCCTTTGGCAGCACACAACCTAGTGAACTATTCTACATACGCAATAAGGTACCAACTATTTTATGGTCAGATGGTAACAATGGCAACCACCGAACAACAAAACTCACCATGACTCTGAACACATGAAAGTAGCCGGAGATCAAGAAAAGAAAGAACAGAACAAAACATGTCAAAAGAAACACAGAAGAAACTATAGAGTAAGAATCTAACACATAAAGAAGTCAAAAGTGACAACCCCGAACGGTAAAACTCACCACAAACATACGTGTCCTCTAAACTTAGAAAAGCAGCCGTGGCCACCCGAGTCGGAGATGATCTCCAGCAAGCCGATGACCTGCAAAGAAAGAAAAGGAAGACCATAATAAAACATGTAAGAAGAAAACCCTAAAGTAAGAACCTAAGCCGGATAAAAGAACTTGATCCGTTCAAAATCGAGGTAAGAAATAACTGAAAAATTTGTGAAAGCAAGTGACCAAAGAAAAAGACATATCTGCCACCCCGATGCCAGGATGGAACAAAGCACCAAAAGTAAAAAATAAGAAGGAGAAGACGATGAATCGAAATCCCAAGAGCCAGACATACCAGACCTTAACCGAGATTGACGGCCATGGAAAACAGCAGCCGGCACCGACGGAACAGAGAGCAACGAGGAGGCGAGGAAGCGAACACGAGGGACAAGAAATGAAAAAAAAGGTACGATCGTGGCCAGACGGCCGATGGAGGACATGAACACGCCTTCCCCACATAGCACGACGTACCGTCGACTAAGGGGGTGTTTGTTTCAGCTTATAGCTGCTTTCCACGGATATAAGCGGATCAAACGAACCAAACACCTTGGCTTCGCTGCGTGCTTTGACAAAGCCGAGCTCGCGATTGCACTGCGGAGAGAAAGCACCTCCGGAGGTGCTTCCGCGGCTTCCCGCAAAGACAAGCAAAACGTTTTTCTATTTGGACATGTTGTTCGAGAAAATTACGAGGATTTTGCTACTGCGAGCCACTGGCCAAATGAAGCCAGCCCGAACCGTTCTTTCCCCGTCTCTCCCCATTTCCCCAACCGGCCAGCGAGCTAGGGTTCGTGCCTCCACCGTCGCCGCCCAGCTCGGGCCCATCGCCGAGGACACCGCCTGCGAGCTCGCCGACGGGTCCGCCACCGCGGGCAGCTCCTTCTCCTTCGCCTCCGCGGCCACCTCGCAGTTCATCATGGAGCGGATCCTCGTGCAGTCGGTCAGCCCTCCTCCCGTCCCTAGCTCCTCCGCGCTCTTCTCTCCTTGCCTGGCCGGAACCCAAAGCAATCCGTTCTGTTCAGAGTCGCTGCTCGCCGGAGTGACAGCCACTCATCCAAATCTAGTCGGCGGTTGCTCGATGTCTCGTCGACCGGCCGGCCGGAACCGCGAAGGAACGAAGCGCGCTGCCGCTAGCGACTGGGCGGAGATTTCTCTCCTTGGCAAGCTAGAGGATTTTGGGATCGATTGGGTAGCTGTATTTTTCAGAGGATCGATTGGTTCTGTACTGTTTATTGTTTTACCAGCATTGATTCGTACTGTTGTTTGTGCGCGTGTGTTGGATTAAGGTGACGACATGGCCGAAACAATGATGTGGTCAAATATATTCTTTGATGGATATGTAATTTGACAAATATACATTCATGATACTATAAAGTGCTTATTTAATAGTGACCAGACAAATCTATATCCTATTAATTATTTATTTTGTTTAATGTTATGTATTACTGGTATTTTATAGGGACATATACGATTACACACTTCAATCAGTAAATACATATGTACTCAGAACTCTGAGGGTATTTCAGACAAATCCTCAACCCACAGCTAGACAGCCAGCCAAGTCGCCAAACAATGACATTCAGAAAAGCAGCTTTCCCTGCACAGCCACAGCCACAGCCAGCCAGCCACAGTACAAACAAACACACCCTAATATAGAGATGCCAGAGGGAGCAACGCACCGGAGCCCAAAACTAGATACACGAAAAGCCTACCGCGTCCCCCTCCAAGGAGATATTCCTCGTGGCTTCAAAACAACGATGGAGACCGACCTCCATCCCACCCGGCCTGCTGAAAGATGAACCAAAACGCAGCCAAGCACGGAACGAACGACGCAAAAGACCGAGGGGGTGCAACTCGACTGGTCCATGCCACAACGGGCAAACGAAATAAACATAGCCCGATAAATGATAAATCCCTGCGCCATGCTAATGGGCTACCTCCCACTCGCGTCGCAGCCAACATCCACCCCGAGTCCCCGATTAAGCGTCTAGACAGACGCATCGGCGTAGAACGAGAGCAGCCGGACCCATCGGCGGCAAGTAGAGATGAGCAAAAGAGCGTACACGCATCAATGGCGGAAATATCTGTTCTTGGCGGTTAAAAAAGGCCGACACGAACGAACGATGCAGACGCGGCCTGGGGAGCCGGTCGAATGGCCAAAAAATAAAACTACCACTTGCTGGGATTACCTAGCAAGCCAGCATGCTCGTCGGTCCTCCTCAAGTTTTAAGCCCTGCTGTGCAATCATGCAGCATGAAAAATAGTGTGTGTGGATTACCTTGTTGAATGTCACCGGTTTATTTCTGGTTTTTAGGTTTTTGTTTATTTCTGGAGGCCTCCGATGTCACGACTCGATCCGGCCGGGTCTGCCGCAAGAGAGAGTGTTTCTCTGAAGATTAAAGGTAGAGTAACAAGCCGGTGAATAAACTTGGACAACCCAGGTGCCATTTGACCATTTGTCAACAGTATTCAGCACCATGTGTTGTTCCTTCAGTTCGGCGTACGTTCACGGCAGCTTTCAAATCACTACATAACTTTTCGTCTTCTCTGATGATACATACTAAACATACGGCCGTTCTTTTCCAAAATGGGACACATCTTAATCATCCCTAATCATGATGGTTTGCTGAACACGTACGTCGACTCTCTGTTTTCAACCTGTACCCGATTCCGTGGCCGGGTGGCTGACTTATGGTTCCGATTACCGGATGGTGTGGCTATTCCGCATGAGTTAGGTCTCAAACCTACTATAGTGTCTTGAAACATACAAGGTTCAGACTTATTGCAACATGAAATTGAGTCTCATAGACTCGATCCTACCCCGTATCAACATAGATGAGGAAATCCATGATGCGTGCGTATGATGAAATATTCACAAGTTGCTAAGAGGATCTTAGTTCTTGACATGACTTCCAGAGGTACCGGTGCAGGATTCAAAAAAGAAGACAAGATTTAAGCCGAGCACCGCATCGGCTTCACCATTCTGTTTAACGATAATATGTTAATATTAAGATGATATTAGATGTATCCGGCCTTCGCAACAACATAATGGTAAGAGTTAATCGAGAGATAAAAAATTGCACAAGGGAAATATTAAAAAGAAAAACAAAAAAACGTAACACTCAAGTGTCATGCTGAAGGAAGTGATTGACATCTGCTGCACGGCTGCACCTAAGCACATACAGAGTACATTATCTCTGCCCCCGCAACAATCATGCAGTCCGAGTTAGGATTGTCTATGGAAACCTTGCCGCTTTCTCCCTAAAAAGTACTAGCAATAATGAATGAATGAAAGAAAGTTCTTTGCTTTGACAAGCAGTTTCAAATCTTTCTTTTTTCTGCAAGAATTTCTAATGTTTTTATTGACAATAATGTTGACATTCGGTGGCAGATTGTGAGTAGATGATCATTTTTGTTTAATGCTGGAAGACGCCTCTGGTGTCACCTGACATTTGATAAATTCAGCGTGAGGATGACAAGCCTGTGAACAATATTGACACCTTGATGCCATATGTCAACATTGTACTGAACTCGGCTTTATGATGGTTTGTGGTATCGTGTCTATTATTAATCCATTTTCCTTCTGCAGTTGATGAGGTCAGGGTACCGTCTCTGAAACATTTTATTTCTTGAAGTCAAGCTTTTAAATCCATTCAGCCTTCGAGGGTTTAAACTCTTCAACGGCTTGACACACCTTCTGCGTTTCTTTCGTTCTTGATGCAACCGGTTGACATAATGCAAGTGCGCGGTACAGAAAGTCGTGTAAACCTGCAAAATTTCAATGCAAGTGCCCTGTACGGCAACGAAAAATTTGCAGTATAAATACAAACAAACAACCCTTAGTTTGTTCTGCATTCATGAATTGTTAGTATGACTTTTGAACCATTGTATCCCGACAGTTCTTTTACCAAATTTTCTTGAATGGGGACGCCTGCTCTGCTGCACAAGTAGTTCTCGACTAAGAGCAAAACGGCAACATGAATTAGACCCCAATTCCCATTCTACTTTCTCGCCAACCATTATCAATCCATAGTATTTTCTGTTGCTTTGCTTCATCACTCTCTTTTCGTGTTGCCCTGCTACCACAAAACACATGTCCGATCCAGTAGGTAGTAGGTAAGCTAATCGTGAATTCCCGTACCCGTTGGGTTAAAAGAGATCTTTCAGAGAACAAACAAAGAAGCAATATTCAGAACTTATTTCCGGAACACACGATTCAGAAGCCAGAACTCATCGGCGGAGCAACGATTTTAATATCTCGATCAACATAGATGGACCAAATTAACCATGATTGCACATACAAAACCGACGATTTCCATCAACTGTCAGTGACTAACAAGGCAGGAGCGGATTCCAGAGAAAAAAAAGGAAGGCATAAGCATAAGCCTGAAACAGGAGCAAAGCATTGCCGATCTGCTCCATTTTACATACTATACTATACATCCACAATTCAACACACACACGCAAATCTTTTACCGTAATCCAAGCGCAGATGCTGTTGTTAGTCATTGCGCAGGGTATCGAAGGCACCTTAGTTTCCTTGAGAACTCTTTAAGGAGGAAGAGATCGAAAGATTCAAGAGCGAGAAGACCCCAGCTTCCTGAGGTTCCTGAGGTGCTTGAGCACGCTCCGGCAGACGCGCAGCTTGAAGGTCCTGACAGCAATCCTGAGCCTCTTGAGCCGGACGCCGATCCTTGCCGGCTTGACCACCCTGCACCCGCCGCCCCTCGCAAATGCCGCCGCCGCTGCCGGCCGCCTCGTCGGCCCATTCTTCTCGAGGGCCTTCTGGATCAAGAACTGCGCCTTCAGGTGCCGCGCCTCGTCGGCGTCCATCTTGTCCACCACCGCGTAGCCCATTGGCGCAGCTCTCATTAGCAGCATCGTGCGAGGTTGGTTGGTGCTGCACAGCAACGACAGAGCCAACGAGGAGGAAAAGGAGAGGATTTGTGTGGTGATTCTGATACTGGTATGAGCTTTCTTCTTGCAACTGTCTGTGTTGGAAGCTGGCCTGGGACGTGTGCGCCTCTCTTCTGTTATATAGGCAGGCGATGGCCAGTGCAGGCCTCAGGCGGGCAGCTGGCCAGGCAGGCCGGTTCTACATCCGGCCTGAAATTTTCAATGCATTATTGATGAGATCACCAGAGTTTTGGTTGGACAGGCCGTGTCAATGTTAATCATTATTTATCTGCTCATTATTTCCATGCCCATGAAAGGGCCAAAGAAAATGCAGGCCTGGGAGATCGACATGACACCACAAATGTAGCAAATGTAAGTTACAACCTGCATATTTTTCCCATTTTGGAGAGTGTGAGAGCACTGAAAATTCTATTAATGGGTTGTGAACACAGAAGTCACTTGTGAGCTGACATTGCGACTTCTAGACCACGCATACACTTCCATCTGCGTAGAAAGTACGTACTAATTTGGTTGCGAGGCTGAGTCTACCTTGGTATCTTTGTATCACCATTCGTCACCACAAGCTCTGAGACAAAGCGTAGAAGGGAGTGGATGACCGATTCGAGGAAAAATTAAACAGCTAAAAGGATAAATTTCTTTGAATGCAGTCCTTAGAGCATCTCCAAGAGCATTGCTATATTGGATTTGAATATATTGGGTATAGCAAGAGGAGAGAGAAGGTATAGCAATTCAAAAAAAGTTTTGCTCCAAGAGCATTGCTATAAATTTTAGCAATCCACTCAATGACATGTGGGGACCAGAGGGGTAGGGGGGCAGCAGGAATCTTGGGGGGCAGCGTGGTCCACATGTCAATGGGCTAAAAGGATGTAGGGGACCACGTTTTACCAATTGGTATAAGTTGGCTTTGGATTTGTATATTTGCCAATTGAAAGCCAAATGCTATCCAGATTTGTAAAATTTCTGAGTAGGGGACCACTTATACAAATGCTCTTGGAGCAACTATTTTGGCCTAGATTGCTAAAATTCCAGTTTTACAAATTCTGGAGCAAATACACCAATGCTCTTGGAGATGCTCTTACTGGCTAGTTTGCTGATGTTTATGTTATATAAAAAGGTCTCATGTGAGTTAAAGGAGATTGGCAGACCATCCTTTTTGGAGATATGTCAAGAGCTAAAGTGGAAATTTGTGGATCATCCCTTTTGGAAATATCTCATGAGAGCTAAAAAGGAGAGTTTTAATAGGGGGTCATTTTTGGTAGGGTATAGAATTGATACTCACTAGGATACCCAGCTGGAAGATAAGACTTTGTTTCTGATTTATCCATCCTTATATAACATTGTGCAACAGAAACAAGCTTATGTTGCAAGCATTATGTTTGAAGTACCATTGAATATTAGTTTTAGACACACCTTAAACAATGACAAATAGACAACTCGGTTACATGTAGTTCAACGATCGATGGAGGTCAATTTATCGCAAGAACCAAATGCACTCAAATGGAAGGCGCATATTCCTGGCGTCTTTTCGGTAACATCGATGTATGCATACCAAATAAATAGTAATACTAGGTCTATTTGGAAAATTATATGGAATTAAAGTTTCATCTAAAGGTATAAATCTGTGTGTGTGGTTCCATTACAGAAGGGTGCTTTAAATTACGAAGGATAATATTGAAAATCTTAACTTGAATGGGAGCAAGAAGTGTTGTTTATGTTACAAGGAGAAACCATTTCAACATCTCTTTGCCTCATGCCATCTTGGTAAACTATTATGGTGGATAGTTCACGTGGCTTTTAACTTACCTCCGCCAACTCATATAGTGAATATGTTCAAGAACTGGTTGACCGGGTTAGTCTCAGATACGACAGATACGGGACGTGTTATGTGCTTTTATGTTTTTAAAACAAGGTGCTTTTATGTTGAGTTGTTGTAATACTGTTATTTTAACAAGGTCAAATTTTCCTTTTTTTTTGCAGGTTGTTCACTAGGCTACACACTCGATCCGTTTGTGGTATTTTCTCCATCGTGTGGGGAGTCTCTCAATCTTGGTGAACCTACTTGGACACGGTAGTTTGGGATATGTTCAGCCAACATGGATGACACTCTAGCAATAGGATTTGTGATGCATAACTACTCTGTGTAACCTCTTTTGCATTTAATTGAGCTATGTATCCGTAATTTTCATGTCACACTCGCTCTAAAAACTTCCTAATAAATATGGTTATGTGCATCAGTCGATGCAAAGGTCTGGGTTCTGTATCTGAAAAAATTTGACCAGCAAGAAAGAAATGATGACATGGCATGGATTTTCCCAACATAAGGAGATGGAAGGGCCAAACGAGAGTATTGCAAACGCATGGGTTTAGTTTGGCATGTTTGAACATAAAAAAAGGCTGGTATAACAACTATATCTGTGATTTTCGATGGAGCTAGAATTATGCAATTTCACATGACCTGCAAAGAGCTAAAACTCTGAATCACAATACGAATAGAACGATTTTTTAAGAGAAAATAACCACATGGAAACATTTATATTAAAAAATATATTCCTTTTCATTTTCTTCTTAGGCTTCGACGTGATCCCTCATTGACTTTGTCAACAACAGGCGAAAACCAATTCAAAGGGGCTACGTAGTTAGTGCAAACCGGTGTTGAGGAGCTCAAACAACGGAGGCCTATGTCAAATTGGCGACCATGATCTAATGAATTTGGGTGGTTAGTTCCTGGTGATGATGGTGAAGACCGTTGGCTATTGTGGCATTGTGGATCCTGCTTGGTATGCAATTGTTCCAGCTGACATGTGGGTGGCTGAGACACCGACCTCCTTAGTCCGACACATTGCTATATACTACCTCCGCTCCAAAAAATAAGGCTTAGGCCCTGCTTGGATTCCCGATATATGGGCCGGAAATGACTGGAAATTTTCTACGAACCTGGAGACGTCCGTAAATTAATGATACATTCCGTCCGTATTTGTCGGAGGGGAAAAGTAAACGGGAATCCAAGCGAGCCCTTAAAGATTTAGTTCACAAATTTATTGAAGAGACCATCAATATATATAACACTGAATAACACTAATAATGTAGTTTATGGTCGATCTACAAATTTGATCAAACTTAGAAACGTAGACTTTTAACTCAAAATTTAAGCAATTTATTTAAAATGGATGTAGTATGTGTAGGATGCGGTCTCAGGCGATGTGCACTTATGTCCTCATGGTGCCGTATCAATGGCTACCCACAATATTTGCAAGCCTCATTAGTTCATTGTATTCCATTGTGATATGGCATGGGGTGTCCAAATTCTTGGATGGGGGCCACGTCCTCGACACATTGGTAAGATTCTTGCCGCAAGTTTGTGTTGTGCCATTGTTTTGGAGCATTATACCTTCCACCGGGGTTTAAAACCCTTGAGGACTTGTTCGGTTTGCTAGAGATTGAAATGGATTTACATCGATTGAGGTAATCCTCTCTAAGTCAAAATACCCCCAAATCTCCTCCATCCACTCCAGTCCACTTGAAGTGTGGGTTAACCGAACAAACGATGATCACGCAACAACTTCGACTCAAGTGGATGCTGGTTTGATCTGTGGGTGCTTTTAGCCATTGCATGACAATAAAGATCTTGGCCACATTTTTCCGCATTTTTTGTATTTTGTAACATATAAGTTCTGAAATCATATTAGTGTGCATCATTAATCGGTGCAAAATCGGTAGTATAGTTTTTATCATGTTGTTGCCACGCAAAATTGCCGCGCAGCACCACGATACTGTCGTACTTTCGTGACGACGGACGATTGCTTTCCGAGCAAAGCAACAAAGATCCCCTCGCTTTCGTGGAGGAGAGATGACCGCTTTTCAGCGCAAAACGGCAAAGATCACCGAACCCTAGATGGTAGATCTCGGCAAGAGAAGAAACGATAAATAAAAAAGATACGATAAAAAGATACGTGAAAGCAGATTTGTTTTGTTGAATAGCGATTGGGTATACCAATCGGCCGTGGCCTTTACATTTATATAGAGGCACGCTGTACTTGGCGTATAGGAAAAGGAGTCTAAACCTGAACCGAATATGACATGTCCTGATTTATTCGGTTACGTATGACCCGTAACAGCTCCAAGTTCTAAACCTTTTCACGTACAAATACCCTTTGGCCCACAAGGAAAGTAATAAAATATCCGGCCACAATACTAATCATACCAGCTAATCGAGATCTCATACGCTTCGTGCATGATTTTCCTTGATGCATGTTCCCTTATGTGATAGCCCTTGCAAATCTGAAACTTCAGCTTGGTATCTGAATCTTGTCAAAACTTGTCCTTGTCGAGCAATATGCTAGCTTGAGGCGTTTCAGAATCTGGCCAGGACATGTCTCAGGTGGCGACGTCGTAGCTCTAAATATTCCTGATTCTGGCCAAGACTTGTCCTAGGTCCACGCAGGATTCCCGTTGCAAATTCTAAGCAATTTATCAATCAATCAGCTGAATCGGCTATTAAATTAATTTGGCTTATCTATACTTCTTATAAAGTAAAACCCCACTAAGTGTAGTTATTATTTTCTATCTTCACATGCAAGGTATCCACATCACTAGCTATTTTAGCCAATCAATTGTCCATGTCATGCACTAACACTAATTAATGAGTATATTTTTTTGCATGCAAAGTAATCTAACTTTTATCCATACAATTATCCACGTCACCCGTTTTTAATCATCAAATCCAAAAAAAATCAAGTCAATTAATTTTAGCCCATAGACAATTGGTTGCATATTTTTGTAAACTAATTCATATTCCATGGATTTGTATATCTCTTTATTTGTATAATAGCTTTTCTAAAGAGATCCCCGCAGCAACGCGCGGGGTATGTTTCTAGTTACACAAACAACCTAGCCAAATTACACCATCAACACATGTGAAAATATGAACACCCAAATTCGTCTTCTCAAAGGTAAGCATTATTTTAATCGGAATGTCAAATTGGGAAATGCTGCTTTAATCACTAATCAGATTGCAAGTCAACTGATTCATAAAGAGATGGTAGGTACAGTAGGGAGAAGAAGAGATAAACAAGTAGGCAATCGCATCCGGACCTAGGCAAAGCCGACACCAGGCGCATGATAGCGCATCACTTCAAGCCAGAAAAAGTTCTTTAGCATCCTCAGAGGTCAGCTAAGTTCTGACTCCTCCAACCTGTGTGGTCAGTGAAGAACCGGCGGAGGGGGCGCTTCAATATTTTTGAGTTGATTTAAGCAGGCCCAGAGTTCGTGGAATATTTATGTATGAATGGAATTAAGCATCCTTTTGATAAATTATCGCAGCTCAATCGCGCTGGCTTTCCGGAGTGGAATATACCTAATCAAGTTCATGATTCTTAATAGCAGTGTGATTTTGTCACGAATGCTGATACCAGCTTAACGTGCCAGCCTGAATCGCCGGCTTTCTAAAATCTGACGGTTAGTGCATCGGAATAGCCGGGATGCCTGAAAGGAAAAACAAGGAGCATTGGTGTGACCGTTTGATCTGGTCGGAAAAGAAATATTTGCTGCTGATAGCACTGCCTTGATGGACTAGTTACTGCTAAATTTGTCCTGGATCCTGTATTCGCACGGATCGACAGATGGGACAAGGTTATGAACTAACTTGTCTTTTCGGTAGTTGTCTTCTGAGTTCTGCCCTCCAAAGAGCTTCTATTCTAACCAGGCATGAGGCAATTTTCTAAAAGCTTGAAGCAGCAAATTCGTCGTCCATTTTTTTATGGAAATTATTATTCTGATGGTGTGGGCTATGTTAGACATGTAACAAACTATACCGTATTGGTACGGTGTAGTACACCGCCCAATACGGTACACATATCTACGCCACGGTGAGGGCTTTTCTCACCCATATATAACACGTACCCGAGCACCGAGAGGGGCATCGTTTCCGCCTACGTTGATATGGTATCAGAGCCTCCCTCTTCCCTACCCTAGCCGCCGAACGATCCTACAACCGCCGCCGCCGCCGAGCTTCCCCTTGGCCGCCGCCGCCTACACAAAAACACACACCTAGCCGCCGCCGCCGCCGCCGCACGACACTGCTGCCGCCGCCGCTCCAAAACCAAAAACAAAACCAAAACCACAAATACAATCTGCCGCCGTCGCAACCCTGCCGCCGCCGCACACCAAATCCCAAAACCTAAAAACCTACAACCAAAACCACCTGCCGCCGCCGCACCTACATCAAAAACTCCTCGCTGCCGCACCCATGGCGTCTTCCTCCTCGTCGATGCCCTTTGTTGCTGCCCAACTTGGAGCCCCTCCATCCCAGAAACTAGTGTGCGGGAACTTCCTGTTCTGGAAGACCCTTGTCTTCCCTGCTCTCCGCGGTGCCCAGGTGACCGGGCTACTCGATGGCAGTGACCGCGCACCCCTGAAAACCATTGAGATTGAAGATGCTGTGAAGAGGAAGAAAAGAATCCCCAACCCGGACTATGCTACATGGATTGCACGTGATCAAGCCGTTCTGAGCTACCTCATCAACTCGTTCTCCCCCGACATCCTTGCACATGTTGTTGGCTTGGAGACATTCGAGTCTGTCTGGACTGTCATCTCTGGTATGTTTTCCACACAGTCTTTAGCAAAGGTGAATCACCTTCGTGGACAGTTAATAGCACAAACAAGAACTCTCTCACGGCTGCACAGTATTTTGCTAAGATGAAAGGTTTTAGTTCAGAATTAGTTTCTCTTGGCAAGGAAATAGATGATGGTGAACTTGTTGGATATATCCTTAATGGACTAGATGGATCATACAACAATGTTGTTGCAGCTATGCATGGCAATCGACACACCACTCTAGATGAACTTTATGACCAGATTTATGCTCATGATATTCGTCAAAGCATGCTTCAGGACTCCGGTGATTCCTTCACCTCTTCAGTGAACCTTGCTCGCCGTGGTCGCTCTCGTGGTGATCGTGGCAGAGGTGATGATGACCGCGGCAGCCGCAGTGGAGATGATGATCGCGGCTACCGCCGTGGAGATGATGACCGCGGATACCGCCACAGGGATGATGACCGTGACCGCGGCCAGCGTGGTCGCACTGATGATCGTGACCGTGGCCGCCGCCGGGATCGCGACGGTGACCGTCGCATTGATGGTCGCCGTGATGATGGTGCACGTCGAGATGGTGGCCGACGCCGTGATGATGGACATCGCCATGACCGTGCCCCTACACCCTTTGTTGATGTCACATGTCAGATTTGTAAAATTCATGACCACCCAGCTAGTGATTGCTGGTGGCGCTATCAGGGGGATCGTGATGATTCTGATGATGATACTGATCACAAGGACAAGACTGCAAATGTTGCCTCCTATGGTGTTGACACAAATTAATACCCGGATACTGGTGCTACTGATCACATTACAGGCGAGCTAAGCAAACTGTCTATGCATGAGAAGTACCGGGGCCGTGAGCATGTTCACACCGCCAATGGTCATGGTACGGCAATTTCTCATGTTGGTCATTCTATTTTGCATACCCCAAATAGTTCCTTCCATCTTAATAATGTTCTTCATGTTCCTAGTACATCCAAAAATCTGTTATCTGTTCATAAACTCACACTTGATAATAATGTGTTCATTGAGTTCCATCCTTTCTTATTTTTGATCAAGGATCAGGTAACAAAGACGGTTCTCTTTGAGGGTCCCTGTCATGGTGGTCTATATCCTCTAGTGCCAGTCTCTAGTGGGTCTTCCAAGCAAGCCTTTATCACAATAAAACTGTCGTCTTCTATGTGTCATCGTCGTCTAGGCCATCCCTCTTTCATTCGTGGTGCAGCATATCATTAGGAAAAATGAACTCTCTCATACGCCAGAAATAAATGCTCATGTTTATGATGCTTGTCAATTAGCTAAAAGCCATCAGTTGCCATACCCCATTTCCACTAGTGTCTCCACTAAGTTCCATTGGAACAAGTGTTCTCTGATGTATGGGGTCCTACACCTGCCTCAGTTGGAAAACATTTATATTATGTCAGTTTTATTGATGATTATAGCAAATTCACATGGATTTACCTTCTTAAGAATCGTTTTGATGTTTATCAAGTTTTTCTCAATTTTCAAAAATTTGTTGAACGCAAGTTCGATAGGAAAATCAAAACCATGCAAACTGACTGGGGTGGTGAATATGAAAAACTCCACAGTTTCTTCCAAAAAGTTGGCATATCTCATCATGTTTCATGCCCTCATGCGCATCAACAAAATGGTTCCGCATAAAGAAAACACCGTCACATTGTTGAGGTTGGTTTGTCTCTTTTAGCTAATGCATCCATGCCTCTCAAGTTTTGGGATGAAGCATTCCTTATAACCACCTTTCTCATCAACTTGCTTCCCAACAAGGTTATAAACTTTGATACTCCTGTAGAGCGACTCATGCATACCAAGCACAACTATGCTTCTCTTCGTGTTTTTGGCTGTGCTTGTTGGCCTAACCTTAGACCCTACAACAAACATAAACTTGCTTTTCGTTCCACACGATGTGTGTTTGTTGGCTGTAGCCCTCTTCACAAAGGTGTCAAATGCCTTGATGTGTCTACAGGACGTGTCTATGTCTCTCGAGATGTTGTTTTTGATGAGAAAGTTTTTCCCTTTGCTTCCTTACATCATAATGCTGACAAAAGTCTTCGTGCTGAAATTCTTTTACTCCCAAAAGATCCTTCATCTCATACATCAAATATTGGGGATGCACAAACACATGATCACATGCCCTTGCCTATTATACGTGTTGTTACTAACAATGACCAGGAAAACATGGAACAAAATGATGCGGATGATACTACTTCAGATTCTGAGCACACTGAAGAAAATTTGATAGAAAACGGACCCGAAACGGAGTCAGAAGAGCAAGAAACATTCACTGCCTCCCCATCACTACATGACAACGGCACAGGATCCCATGCCGATTCGGCATCTGCCTCGGATCCTGGGAGCTCTGATCTCGGGGCAGATTCGCCCGCCGCGTCGCCTGCCGCGTCGCCTGCGGTGTCGTCTTCCGCGCCGCAGGAGGACCCCGCCTCTCCCCTTGCGTCGTCCCCATCGCCTAGCACCACGTCGGCGACAACGACATCTCCTGTCGTGTCTTCAGATGGCGCGCCCCAGTCGGAGCCGGCATCTTCTGCTGCGGACGGTCCCAGCTCACCCAGATCTTCTGTGGACACCGCTGTTGTAGCTTCGCATGCTGCTGGTGTCCGCACACGTCTTCAAAAAGGTATACAAAACCCCAATTTTTTTAAAGATGGTACAGTGTGTTATAGCACCAAAGGCGGTACTGTGCGGTATGGTCTTCTTTCTTCTACAGGTGAACCGTGTTCCCTTTTAGAAGCCCATGATCATCCGCAGTGGCGTCATGCAATGCAAGAAGAATATGATGCTCTAATGAAAAATCAAACTTAGCACCTTGTGCCTCCAAGCTCCAACAAGAATCTAATTGACTGCAAATGGGTTTACCGCATCAAGAGACTCTCAGATGGCACTATTGAAAGGTACAAAGCTCGCCTTGTTGCAAAGGGCTTCAAGCAAAGGTACGACATTGACTATGAAGATACTTTTAGCCCTAGTGTCAAGCCAGCCACTATTCAAACTGTTTTAGCAGTCTCAGTTTCCAGAGGTTGGAGTCTATGACAGCTAGATGTTAAGAACGCGTTTTTGCATGGTGTTTTGGAAGAGGAGGTTTGTATGAGACAACCACCAGGATTTGAAAACCCCAATGCCCCCATCATATTTGCAGACTTGATAAAGCTCTTTATGGTCTTAAGCAGCCTCCTCGTGCATGGTTCTCTCGTCTGAGTTCCAAGCTTCATGACCTTGGTTTGATACCCTCCTAAGCTGATACATCCTTGTTCCTTTATCACAAGTCAGATATTCTTATTTATGTTCTGATTTATGTTGATGATATCATTGTTACAAGCTCATCAGATCAGGCTATTACAATATTGCTCAAGGAACTAAACGCACATTTTGCCATCAAGGACCTTGGTGACTTACATTTCTTCTTGGGTATTGAGGTACAAAAGGTTTCAAATGGCCTTCTCCTTACTCAAACCAAGTATTCAACATATTTGTTAAAAAAGGCATGTATGCGAGATTGCAAGCCTGCGCCTACACCTCTATCATCTACAGACAATTATCCTTGACCGAAGGTGAGCCTCTTGGTCCAGAAGATAGCACACGTTACATAAGCATTGTGGGTGCTCTTCAATATCTTACATTAACACTACCGGACTTGTCATTTTCGGTTAATAAGGTTTGCCAATATCTTCATGCTCCTATGACATCTCATTGGACAACAGTAAAGAGAATTTTGAGATATGTCAGTAACACTGTAAAACTTGGCATTTCCTTTCAAAGATCTTCTACACTATTAAGTGCTTTCTCAGATGCAGACTGGGCAGGATGCCCTGATGACAGGCGTTCCACAGGGGCTTTTCCATCTTTGTTCGACCGAATTTGGTTTCTTGGAATGCTAGAAAACAAGCTACAGTTTCAAGGTCAAGTACAAAAGCTGAGTATAAAGCACTTGCAAATGCTACAACTGAGCTCATTTGGGTTGAAGCTCTTCTTTAGGAACTTGGGGTAAAACTGAAAGAAAAACCATGCTTATGGTGTGATAACTTGGGTGCTACTTACCTTTCTGCAATCCGGTGTTTCATGCCCGTACCAAATACATAGAGATTGATTTTCACTTTGTTCATGAAAGAGTTGCAAGCAAAAGTCTAGAGATTAAGTTTATATCAAGTAAAGACCAAGTTGCCGATGGATTTACTAAAGCTCTTCCTGTTACTAGTCTTCGTGAGTTTAGGCGTAATCTAAATCTACTAGCAGTTTAGATTAAGGGGGCTGTTAGACATCTAACAAACTATACCGTATTGGTACGGTGTAGTACACCACCCAATACGGTACACATATGTACGCCACAGTGAGGGCTTTTCTCACCCATATATAACACGTACCCGAGTCCCGAGAGGGGCATCGTTTCCGCCTACGTTGATAGGCTATTTGGACAACTAGGAATGGTTTTAATTTCAAGGACATTCCAGCAGGTCTTTATAGGTGCAGAAGAAAGTTTGAGGAGGAGATGAAGCTTCATGCCTTGGAGTGAATTCTTCGTGTAATTTTAGTCTTGCTTCTAGTTAGCTTTTAGATGGCCTAAGGCCCTGTACTAGTTCTCTCCTTTTAGTATATCCCTGTAATGATAGGTCACTACTGAATTACTATTTATTTAAAATAAGATCCCTGATATGGTTTTGTAATTCTCAGCCGACTTTCAGACCGTTGGATTACGTAGTGATTTCCTACTAGTCTAGGAGTTGCATTTGGATTTCAATTGAGATTTTCCTAATTGCGCACGTGTCCCGGTTCGTTGGATTGCATCGTGGTTCGTTCTGTCCTAAGAAGTTGCACATGTGTTATACTCCAGCTGAGACCGAGTGACGTCATCTGATTGAAAATAAAGTTAATTCTTAGTCCACTAAGATCTAATCACCACCTGAATACAAGGCCGCTTACCCATTTACTTGTGTATGTGCTCAACACTTTTGGGTAGATATTCACGCTTAACATTTGCACCATGAAATGACAAAACAAGATAGTAGTTCCAGATGACCAGAATTCAGAACAGGATTCAGAATAGCTTGTGAATTCTGAATTGGGTATGATCTCGCTGCCACTGACTGAACAAATTGCTGTTAGCAGTGGCAGGTGAGATAACACTGAACATTTCCTAAAAAAAAAAAGGTGACGCTAAACGTAAGTTGGTGTCTGGATCAATCTGCCTAACTCGAAGCAGCATAAACCTTAATCTTTGCCCGGCATCATCACTGCACATTAGCGAGAAGAGGCTGCTTTGCGTCGTCCCACCTGTCTAGTCTTCTCCTTGCTTCATCGACCTACGTTCGGACACAACATTAACGAAATTATACCAACTTATTACGCAAAAATAGGGGATGATAACGAAACACCTAACCTAGATGATTACAGACGCATGCACTGGGTGCAATAATTGACAAAATTAGTGAAATGTACTACGGAGTAGTTCTTTATGCAAAACTCGGAGAGATCAGACAAGCCTGTGCGCACTTGAGGTGAAATGATTGTCCTAAAATAATGAGCTGTGGCCTAATTTAGATGCTGCTTGGCATGTGAGATTCGAGAATCATTTGCCAGTGTACGTAACGGTCGTTAACGTGATAATCTGAATATCAACGGTTAGGCTTGCTCTTACCTCCTTATTCCAATCAGTTCTGAATGTGATCCACAATAGGATGATTGTTTGGATAAGCGTGCCTCCAATCATGCCTCCCCACAGTCCCTGGATGTAAATGCAAGCTCTATCATAAGTTCATCACACATGCATAAGATAATTTACTGAAAGTTACCAATAGATACGTCAACTCAACATGAACAATAATTCTGCCACCTTGGTGGACAGAAACTTCGAATTAAAACAACGTTAAATCACGCTACTAGCTTGAAAATTAACAGTACCTTAATTCCATAGTCAAATTTGAAGCCCAGGAGCACTCCAAGGGGCACACCGATGAAATAATAGCATCCAATGTTAATGTATGCCACCAATGCTTGCCACCCACAGCCAACAGCCACACCTTCATTGGCAAAGTAAAATGCTCCAATGTTAAGTACACTCTTTTGTGGACAAATTTTGAAGTTAAACGTTCACTTATTTGAGGACGGAGGGAGTAGATCACCAATTTCCGAGGGCACCGAAAATCTTTTACCTCGAAATTACGGACTAGGTGGACCTGCACCTAGGTAAGGGTGTGCGAAAACACAAACAGGTGAAACCGTGGAAACCGGGTGCTGGAACCTTAGTTCATTCCTTTCACATCTCCAATTTACAGTCTCAAATTAGGGCAGCCCAGCTTTGGCCCGGTGCTTAGGGCTAAAACTGCACTAAACACTCTTTAAAATTTTGGGGAAAAATTGTGTAAGAAGTACTCAAAGCCTACATACATGGCCAGCCCGGGTCGGCCCATTTCTGGGTCAGCCCGAACTAGATTCAAAGCGAAATCAAATATGCTAAAACATTTTAGTTCCCACCAACGTTTTAAACATGGAAACAGTATGAGAATGCGATTTTGACCGGTGTTTTTAAAACGGTTATTTATGTAAAGCAACCCAAAAGGTTCAGAATTTACTTCGATGGATGCATGCGTCCTCGTGCAGATATTGGCTCTAAGATGCACTTGTCAGTCCTAACTACGAACCGGATGAAGCAAACCAATTGCAGCACCTCACCTGACAGCACGGGCTGGATTCCGCAGAGCACAATGGTGGCAACAAGCATTGGGCAGAGATCGGTCACTGCGTGCGAGACGGCCTCGCCTCCGGTGAAGATGTAGCTCAGCTTGTGCCTGAGCAGGAAGACCACAACGGCGGATAGAGCCGCTATGAGTGCGGACATGGCGGTGACCATCCACGCGGAGAACGCCGCCGACCTGGGGTTCCCGGCGCCCAGTTCATTCCCCACCCTCACACTGCAGTCGACATTGATCAAACTTAATCCTTCAGGCGAAACAAATTCAGATAAACAGAACCGCGGCTGGCTGCTAGGCCAGTATTTTAGGACACAAAATGTGGCAAATATTTGGGTTAAGATAGAAGATTAAGATGATATAGTTGTGCTATTTGACAATCCAATCAAGTTCATCACCAGTTGCCACAATCACGATGCAATGCATGCAGACAATTTGGCCAGGAAGGACACAGGCACTTATGCATAGCTGATCACAAATTCACAATACATGTTGCATATACATCAATGTACCAACCTGGCAGCAGCATTGAAGCCCACGGAGATCATGAACACCCATGACTGGATCGAGGTGCTGCAAAACATTGAATTGAACAGGGGATCATCGAAAACAAGAACTCGTACGAGATTTTTTTTGATAAAACAATCAATCGATCGATGACTGTGTTCTTAATGAATTACCACACGGTAAGCGAGTCCAGGGCGATCTGTGGGTCCGGCAGCATGCCGGCGAGGAGGATGAGCACCTGGAAGTACCATACCTCGAGCGCCAGCATCACGGCCGACGCGGCGGACAGCTTGGCGAAACCGGCCAGGTCGGCGAACGCGGCCCACGTGAACCCGGTCCACGTCTTCCTGCACCTCGGGCTCTTCAGGATATACACGAACTGTGCCGCCACGAGGAACCACCACGTCAGGCTCAGCGTGAGCGACGCGCCGAGCAGGCCTAGGCCGAGCCTATACACCGCCACCCAGCTCATCGCCAGGTGCAGCACCGTGCTGGCCGCGAGGATGTAGGCGCTGGGCGCCACGATGCTCTGCGCCTGCAGGAACTTCTGGATGGGGAAGTTGGCCGCGTAGGCGAAGATCTGCGGGATGAGGCCGTAGGCGAACTTTGCGGCTGCGCTGGCGATCTCCGGTGACTGGCCGAGCAGCAGGAGGATGGGCTCCGAGAAGGCATACATGACGGCGAGCGGCACGCCGGTGGCCGTGAGGAGCACCGTCGAGCGCTGCAGGTACACGCCCAGCATCTCGTGCTTCTCCGCGCCGTACGCCTGCCCGCACAGCGTCTCCACCGCGCTCCCCATCCCGAGCTGCCATGGCATGGCTCATGTACGTACTTAGGCACGCGCCACGTAGTAGATAGGAGTATTACTGTACGACAGTCGACAGAGCTACTACGTACCATGAGGCCGTAGGCGAAGACCTGGATGCCGTTGTTGCCGAGCGAGGCGGCGGCGAGCTGGACGTTGCCGAGTTGGCCGCAGAAGATCTGGGTGGCCGAAGACATCACGATGATCAGCGTGTACACCACAACGGCCGGAGCGGCCAGGGGTGCAAGAAGCCGCAGCTCCAGCGCCGCCGCGGACGTCAAACGCCATGCCCCACCGCTGCCGGAGAGCAGCGCCTCCAGCCGGCCGTCCACGGCGCCGGAGTGAGCACCCGGACACATTGACCGATTCCTCGAGGAGTATCACAAGATCTTTGGCGTTTCACTGAAGCAGCTTGAGTTTCATGTGTGGTGAATGAGGACAAGTGGGTGCAGTGACCTTGTCCCGACTCCTGTCCTGAGTCGTGACACGCGGGCTGCTTGAAAAGTTGCTACTGTCTACCTGTGACTGCTCTTGTCATGGTACAATTATTATTTCCATATGATGGCTGGTGTTTTGGCAATATGCTTTTGGTGGCTAAACTAACACAATAATTCACCTCCTGGTAAGAAGAAAATGATACTCCCTCCGGTCCATTTTTTCTGTCGCTAGGAATCAACACACGAAGAACAAGTTCATAGCTTGAGTCACCGACACTTTTTTCGGACCGGAGGAAGTACTATTTTGGGGCACCTACTTTTGAGATAGGGAACGAAAAATGAGTTATAGAGCATCCAAAAAAATCCTACTCCGGCAAATGATGTAAAATAAGCCACCAAAAAAATCTGCTCCAGGCCAAGGTGGTTGGGCCGGAAGCTTTGAGGTCGAGGTGGTCACGGCCAACAACATCGAGGCCGAGGTAACGCCGGAGATGTTGACGATGAGGATGAGTTGTGTCTGCTGCATTTGGTGCTCTCAAATAGGCCGGTGCAAATACTTTAACCACTGGTGCACATTACCTTTACATGCTTTCAATTCATGTCGGCTCGACCATACAAAGGTAATCATCTTGTGTAGCTGCATCAACTTCATATGCAAAACACCGCATAGTAGCAATGCATTTCTGAATAGATGAGAACCTAATAAACCAGGTGCAATCTTCCTTTTGTTGGAAGTAGTCATAATACTTCTCCACACCATGAACAATGCGCATGAACATATCCTTGAGCACCCTAAAGCGCCACCAAAATTGAACCATACCATGTGTTGGGTAGTCAGATTTGGGGAAAGAAACTCAGTTAAGACCGAGATCCACTCGACTGTCCGTTGATCCAATTGGATACAAGAGGAAAGGTTAGACATGGTGGTATTCATCTCCACATGAGGAGAAGTCTTGGTGTCTTGACTCCACAAGGAAAGTGTAGAACCAAAGATCAACTTGTTAAATTGTCATGTGTAAGCCTACGAGGTGGCAATGGAGGTGTATCTATAACCCCAATCTGATTGCAACAGTTTTTGAGAAAAGGAGTACATGGGCCTTAGCCCGTCGTGGTGCCAACATGCACATCTGGGTAATCTCGGGTAAGGGCCATAGTGTTTCAGACTTTGTTAGGGCCTATCTATGGGTCCGCTCGGTATCTAGACCGGAGTGTATGGTTCTCCAGCTAGACCTTATTCTCATAACTCATTGGTTGCTCGGGCTGCAGTATTGGTTGGAGTCGCGCCATGTTAACATTGTCAAGTGTGCATGTCACAATCATAACTACTGTATCAAAGATGACTGGTTTGATGCACTATAGTTTGTTGCGAATATCACCATAACTATGATATCACCAGTGCAAGAGAATGTGTTGGCATTGGAGGATCACTGATATCAACTAGGAAGGGGAGTGCTAGATAGGTCAACCCCATTTCTTTTTGCCCCTTCGTTGATTTTGGGAAAGTAGGGATAGGTGAAACAAACTATCTGGTAGAGATAACTTGAGAACAAGGCACACAAGATTAGCAAGCTAGAGCCAACACTAAGCACAAATAGCAGAGAGTAAGAAATAACAAAAAAAAAAAGAACACCGAGACACAATGATTTTTCGTGAAGTTCAAATCCTTCCTGGATTCTAATCTTTGCGAGAGAGTCTTGAACACAAGGTTCAAACAACTGCAGAAAATCTATTCTTCTTCTCCTTGACATGGGCAATAACAAAGTTTAAGCTCAACCCTGAAGTGTAGATCTTTTGGTGATCTTCGACCTTCACAAACTTCTTGGGGGGGGGGGGGGGGGGATCCACAACCTAGGATCATCCCAAGTGACTCTAGTAGTCTAGGATTCCCGCAAATCTAGGAGTAATAAGCTTATAGAAGAACTTGAAGGGGGGTCACGATCGAGATGGCTCATTGGAATCTAATATTTAGGTCTCATATTTATTCATTCACTGATGCAAGATTGATGGGTTGAGAAAGGATTATTCAAGCCCTCAAAGGTCAATAATGGTGGAGAAGTGTAGATCCATAAGTTACGCCCCATTGGGGAAAGGGGTAATAAACAACCTTCCCAAAAATCCAACTGTTGTTGGCTTCCTACGACATGCTTGGAGCCTCAGGATAACTTCATGCAATATTTCTGGGTGTCATATGATGAAACCAGGTAGCCCGGGTCCTTTGGGGAACCCGGAACTCTGAGGAATTCCTAACTACTTTATGTGGTGTTCAATGGAGAAACAGGACAACCCGGACCATCCATGGAATTTCCAGGGTCCCTGAGAGCAATAATAGGAAAGTTCCGTGTTAAATTTTCTTGTGAATTTTCTCAAGAAACATTTGTGGATTAGGATTTATTTTGGCCACCAATCCCCACTCCTTAAACTTAACTTCATCCTATTAATGGTACGACTTTTCCTACGAGTCACACATAGGCAGTGGCGGACCCAGTAATTTTTTAAAGCCTGGGCAAACCCTTGATTAAAAGCTTAACACGTTAAAATCTGGTTAACTTTTCATCAAAATTTGCTTTGCCGGCTGGCCGGAAGCCCGGGCAAGCGCCCGGGCTGCCGGGATGCTGGATCCGCCACTGCACATAGGGAGAGAAGCGCATAAAATAAAATATGACATCTTCTTTTCCCTTGTGTAATGGGGGTCTCCAAACATCTTTCTGACACCTTCCACGGGTACGTAAACCTATTTATGCACTTTTGCACAACATTAATCTCACAATTACTTATCATTAATGCTTAAACCTATTCTTAGGAGAAAAAGGTCCTTTTAGAGGTGAGCTGAATAAAAACTACAACGAAAAGGTCCTTTCAGGCCTCGTTTGGCTCGTGGGGGTCGGCCGGTACTGGAGGGAATTTCCCCTAGGGGCTCAAAACCCCCTAAAATACCAGGCAGCCCGTTTGGCGGACGCGGTTTGGTTTGGGCCAGCCCGGCCAAACCACCCCTTTCCGCTTCGTTCCACGCGGTTTAGACGGGAGCTCCTACTCCACGACCTGTGCGGATGAGAGAAACCTCCGCATACCCCCCTGTGGGTTATTGGGCCGGCCCACTTGGGCTTCTAGCTTCGTTTCTTGTTTCCCTATCGCATGCCTACACTTTTTTTCAGTTTTCTTTATAAAAATACAAGTACGATCCTACTAACTTATCTTTATTGAAGTATGAACACTCTAACTACTTTAAAAAAATGTGTACACGAAAATTATGCGCGTTCACGAGTAAGTTTAATTCCTATACTCAGTTTTGAGTTTCGTCAATTGTAACTTCTCAATTTTGAATAGATGTTTGAAACCTTTTTTTGCCAAATTTTATCGAATTCGTCGCACTAGGTTAACCGTTTTAAATATCATTTGACGAGTATGTTAATATCCAAGTTTCACATAACTTTCATGTTGTAATTTTTTTGTTTCGACGGTCATATACGAGATGTTCCAAACTATATTTTGAACGATTTTAAAAGTGAAGTGAAAAGGCCGGTGAACGGAATCGATTTTGAACGATTTTAAAAAGTGAACAGGAAAAAGTTTATGAACGGAAATTATTTTTAAATGATTTTAAAAATTAATAGAAAAAGTCTATGAACGGAAATTATTTTGAACAATTTTAAAAACCGAACAGAAAAAACACTATGAACAGAAATTATTTTGAACAATTTTTAAAATCTGAACATTTTTTTGAAAAATGATTTTTTTAAAAAAACTAAAATATTGTCTAAAAAATATAACTGAAAATAAGAAAGAAAAAGAAAATAAACAAAAAATAAAAATAAAAATAAAATGGCGACGAATGAAAACTACTTTTGAACGCTTTAAAAAAACGAACAGAGAATGGCGGTGAACGGAAATTGTTTTTGAATAATTTTAAAAGTGAAGTGAAAAGGCCGGTGAATGAAATCGATTTTCGAACGATTTAAAAAGTGAACAGAAAAAAGTTTATGAACAGAAATTATTTTTGAATGATTTTAAAAATGAACAGAAAAAACTCTATGAACGGAAATTATTTTGAACGATTTTCAAAATCTGATTTTTTATTAAAAATGGATTTTAAAAAATACTATCTAAAAAGAAAACAGAAAAAAGAAAGAGCCAAAAAATGAAAACCAAAAATGGCGGTGAACGAAAACTATTTTTGAATGATTTTAAAAAATGAACAGAGAATGTCGGTGAACGAAAACTATTTTTGAACGATTTTAAAAGTGAACAGAAAGGCCGGTGAACGAAAACTATTTTCGAACGATTTATAAAATGAACAGAATATGAAGGTGAACAGAAACTATTTTGAACAATTTTAAAAGTGCACAGATTAGGTCGGTGAACGAAATTGATTTTTCAACAATTTTAGAAGTTGAACAGAAAAATTCCATGAACGAAAATTATTTTTGAATAATTTTTAAAAAGTGAACATAAAATATATGAACGAAAATTAATTTTGAACTGTTTTTAAAATATGAACAATTTTTAAATCTAAACAATTTTCAAATCCGAACAATTTTCAAATTTGAACATATTTCGAAAAATGAAAATTTATAAATAATATCTAAAAAGAAACATAAAAGAAAAAAGAAACAACCAAAAAAAGAAAAACGAAAAAGAAAATACGGTAAAGAAGCAGGAGCGCATGTACGAGAGGAAGAATTCTGGCGGGAGGACCTCGTAGTGGGCCGGCCCACTGCACGACGTAGGTGTGCATAGCGGAATACGCTCCGACCTGGTCGTCAAATAGGTTTTGCCGGTTTGGACGCCTCGAGGCAGGCCTCGCGGATCAACCGGGGCGACGCGACGAAAGGGGAGCGAGACGCCGCTGCCTCCTCTTCTCCACGACAGCCGCCTCCTCCTCCTCATCGCTGGGCGCCGCCTCCTCCTCCTCCCGTCGGCGGGCGCCACCGCTGGCTTTCTCCCCGGTACGGCTACCCTCCCTTCACTTTCCCCTCTCTCCGATTTTGCCAAATCCCAGCTCCCATCTCCGCAGCTGCCGGCCTCCTCTGTTCCGGCCGGCGACCAGCAGAGCATCAACACTCTAGTATGCTGCAGCGTACTGAATCCGCATATGTGCGCTAGCACAATGGGAGGAGATGATTTCATACTGAACGTGAGATTGTTCTCTTTTATGATGCAAACAGTGCATATGCAAGCACTTCACAAGAAAATTAAAATGCTGGCCACTAGGATCTGATCTGATCTGATCGGCCACTATTCATTGTGCTTCCGTGGTGAGATCTCTGGATTTGCCCAGTTTTTTCGACCTTTTCCGGCTCGACCAGGTTTCGCACCAAGGACCTCTGCGGCCAATGCTAAATTTCTCCATGGTAATTTTGTGCGTCAAGGATTGACTAGTGGTATTTGTGCGCGTCGTCACGCCGCGCTTGCGTGATTTTTTTTGTATATTAAATTTGAGTTGTCTAAATATGTTTGTATTTTGGCATTAATAAGTATCATTTATTTTAGTGAGCGTGTAGATATATTCTTTTGTACCTTTAATATTGTAGGATAAAAGAATATCGAATTATATCTTTATGTTCCAAATAATATTTAATGTAAGCACATTGGCAGCGTTAATGCAATTAATATTATTTTTAATTCGAGCCCACAATTCGGGGAAGTTCATTTATATTGCATCTAAATATTGACTATTTTGAATTCTCTAAATATGTTTTCTGTCTTGCTGTAGATAGTTAGTCTTCATTTTTATGAGCATTTGTTATATAGTTTGATGAATATCCCGATATATAGCAAGTTGAAGTATTTAAATATGTTTTTTTGTTGCCATGAATTTTTAATTGTAAATGAAGAAAATGTATCTGAGTTATGTAAAAATTGTGACCAATTTTGGAAATTTTAAAATGCTACGGTAATTTCGAATAGCTTTTAAATTTTAATGTTTTTTTTGCATATTGGTGTAAGCAATTAATTTAGATTCGTAGTCAGAAGATGTGCACCGTATGAGCATGTAGTAAAGTGAATATATAATTTGAAGGATTGCATATGAATTTCATATTAAGAGGAGATTAATTTAGTTTGTTGGCAATATTTTACTTAAAGTTCATAATGGGTGAAAATGCACATCTATTCAACTATATAGTTGGAGCAGGTGTATTTAGAAATTTGCTTATTTTGTTACCAAATTTAGGTGTCTAAATTTAATTTCATTTTGGCAGAATTTGTTAGCATTTTTGTTTTGTGTGATGGTTGTCATGTTTGTGGTCAAATAGAGTTTTAGAATTTGTGCAACCTAGATTGTATTCAAATTTGAATTATTCCAGTGTTTACCAAATGATTAGTTTGAAAGTCGTATGAAATATTGAGATGTTGAAATTTATATTTTGTGTTGGAGTGCTGAGATATGGTTGTTGTTTAGATTTTGAAAAGTATTCAAGTTGGGGTGTTTTCCAGACTCAAATCATTTTTTGGTTTGTGGAATGAGTAGGTTTTGAAGGTTTTTAAGTTTTCTGAATTATTCTGCAAATTTGAATTTTGTTTGTGTGGCACAAATAAGCAGGTTTCATTTTTTTGTGAGGGTACCCACGAAAATATTTTCATGTTGTAGAGAGAAATGCATTTCTATTTTTCTTCAAATGTTCACCAATTTGAAAGATTGGAACTTGGAATTGAAGATTAGTATTAATTTTGTCGGAGCAGTTCATTGTATTGTCTTATTTTTCCCCGGATAGGAATTAATTTAATAAAATTAAATGCATAAAATTAGAGAAAGTCAGCTTGGATCTTGTCTACATATTACACGTACCCGCTGTAATTCGAATCGTTGAAATCCATCTGCGCGTATTGCTAATTCATTTACCTCTGTTATTTTATGTGTTTTTTTCCAGCTCGAAGGAGATTTGTGAGATATATATTTTATCAGTTGACATATCGTTTATATATAATTTCAATTGTCTGGGCGTGCAATAATTTCGAAGAGGGGCCAAAGTATGTGGAAATATTGCTGTGTTTGTTTTAAAAAAATGAAAGTTGGCCTTAATTGATTTGTTGTTATGGTTGGAAAGTTACAAAAAAAAATTGATAATTAAAAAAAAACAGGGGGGACAAAAAATGTGCTGGGCCAGGCGTGCAGAAAGCGGCCCAGCCCAGCAGTAGGCCCTCGTCGCCCAGCCCATTATCTGTAATTCTGCATAGCTGACAGTGGGGCCCATTTTTTTTTTTTTGAAGCTCAAGTGGAAATCCGCAGTCGCTGACGTGTGGGCCGCGCTGACGTCGGTGCGACGTCAGCCGCGGCGGAGACGGCGAACCGGCGATGGATCTCCCGGGCTGGCGGCCGGCCGGCGGCGGAGGCACGCGGGGACGCGAATGCGCGGATCCCAGGGAGCTTAAGGAGGCGAGTCCGACGGAGGGCGCGCCAGGCCGTTTGGTCGCCGGAGTTGGCGGCAACGACCAATTTAGCGGCGGCGGAACCGGAGTACGGCGGCGAAGAACTCCGGCGATTCCGGCCATCCCGGGACGCGGCCGCCGCCGAGGACGTAGAGGGAATGGTGGTGGAGCTCTTCCTGCCCATGGATCTGGCCGGGGATGGCAGGGGCGGCGAGTGCGCGGTCGGCGGCGCCGGCGGCGACGCGGTCGCGGGGCCGCGCGCGGGAAGAGGAGGGGAAGTGACGGTGATTTTGCGGGGAGGTCCTCTTGTTTTTTAGAATTTGTAAAAAGGTCCTTTACTTCGGTTTTTGTGGGGACTGCGGAGCAGTTTGTCGCCCGCGAGGGGTCTTTTTAGAAAGCTGACGCGGAGGAGCTGTGCGAGCCGTTGGATGAAAAGGCGACGGCGCGGATCAGAGCAGCGGAGTACTGTAGATTTTCTACAGTAACCACTGTAGCTAATCTACAGTGGCTGGCGCGCGGAGAGGCCGCCATTTCCTCCGTCTTTCATATAGGTAGTATTCCAGTGACTACTGACCAGTGGCGGAGCTCCGTTGTGGCCGAACTGGGCCATGGCCCACCCAAGTTTTCTGCTATTTTTACTTTTACTCCTATGCATCCAATGGCCAGCCCATCAGCACGCAGCGGCCTGTCGTGTCTCGTTCGCTCGACCTCCCCAGCCACGACATGGGGGCGGGCACCTCGCCATCGCCATCGCCAAATCTAGCGATTTAGACGGAAAAACAATCGAGGATCGTGGAAATCAGTGACGTAGGAGCGACACAAGAGGCGGCGCCGCAGCTGCAGGTGCGTCCGCACCGGGAACGGCCGCCGGCAGGAGGTCCAGCAGCCAGCAAACAACGTTGCGACCTGATCAAGCCCCTACTCTTCTCTAATTTTCCTGCCCAAGTAGTCTTCTTTTTTCCCCTAAATTCTTGGTCACAATTTGCTAGCAGAGAGGACTGTTTACCAAATTTGTTCTTCAATTTTACAAATTGCAATAGCCATGGGAACAAAAAATATTGAGTAATGTCTGATATCTAGTGAAGTTGTATGGTTTAGATAAAAAAATTGTGCTTTCTTTTAGCCTGGCCCGTCCATGGACAAAATTGTGCTACTGACTACAACGTTAAGTCGTTAAGAATGATCTATACACCCTGGACCGAATCACAGAAGGTTAATATTATACCTCTAACTTAAGAATGATCTATACACCCTGCACCAAGAAAAATCCCAGGTTGCCACGAGGTGAGCCTACATGGGATTGCATATAAATCTCATTACTGTTCTGAAATGTTCAAGAAATTTTGTTTGTACTGAAATGTTCACTTCTCATGCGCACTGTACTTGGTTGCTTTCCTAAGGTGCAGAATATAAGTTATACTAGAGCTGAGCAAGCTGTCATCAAGCTGCACAAACTGTCATAGTTTTGTTGCTCTAGCTACTCAATTGCGATTAGATTTTAGGTTTTTAGCGCCTGCTAATTTTGCTTGTTGCACTTTCCAAATAATGATGTTTTGATATATCTTCTTCACAGTTGCAACTCACTACAGATTCTATGCTCTTGTGATGTAAACCAGAATCGTACGTGAACAAGATATATACCATATCTGGAGGCAGCGAGAAGAACGGTATATTTTTTGGTGTTATACATTTGGGGAATGCTTGATGCGATTTAGTACTATAAGAAAGCTTGATACTGTAGATTATGTTTGTGCCTTCAGCTTACACAACATATATGTAGGTGTCAGATTTATATGCTTTTTAGCACAAAGATATGGTAAGATGTGTGTGCTGCTGATTCTAGCTACTGCATAATCTGATTTTATTTAGTTGTTCTTTTCATTTGGTCTTGGTCTTGTTCATTTGGTTAATTAGTCCTGTGATCTGTGAAATGTGAATGATCACGTACTTATTTCAAGAACACAATATGATGTGGTCTGTGGTGGATGTAACTCATAGTTGCAGTTTCTAGACTGCCAAAAATATATATTAAATCATTGCGGTGAACTTGGTGCAGTTTTATTTCCACATTTTTTTTCGATAAAGAGATTTTATTACTTAAAAGGTTTAAGTATTACACCCGGCCTCTGCATAACTGAGATGCACACAGCCCCAAGAACACGAGTTCACGAATAACCCAAACTGGAAATAAAAAAGGCGAATTACATATCATAATGAGAAATTGTAACGCGGCCTAAGGTGCTGGTAGATCGATCCGGAGACTATGTTGCCATCCATGCCGGGAGAGTAACTCCCTGGCCGCTGCCTCCAACCGAGATGCCACCTCCAAAAACAAGTCTCGGTGCTCCACACGCTGCAGGGCCGACCAAAGACGCAGCGTTGCTGTGCACCGATATATAACCTGCATAAAAGAAGCATTTTTATCGTTAAAAACCTTGTCATTTCTACATAGCCAGAGCGACCAAATGACGGCAATCGCTCCCACCCTACTGAATAGTTTAAACCTAGGATCTACCCCGTTTAACCAGCTGCCAAAAATGTTTGCAACGCTGCTCGGGGGATGTAAGGTAGAACCTATCTGGATGGCTGACCATATAGACCTGGCGAATTCGCACTGAAAGAATAAGTGTGTAATAGTCTCGTCACGATGACAAAAGACGCACTTTTTACTTCCGTGCCAATTGCGTTTGGCAAGGTTGTCTTTAGTAAGAATTACACCTCGACGAAGATACCACGCAAACACCTTTGTTTTTAGCGGGATCTTCATCTTCCAAATTTTATTATTATCACTAATATCGACCGGAAATTCGGGTTGGATTAATGCTCTATACATAGAATCAACCGAGAATTTGCCATTCTGTGTAAGATTCCATTTGAATTTATCTGGACCTTCCGATAGATGGATGGAATCTAATCGGTTTAACAACGCATTCCAAGATGCTTGTCTTGATCCAAGTAAACTTCTCCTGAACGAAACATTTGGTGGGGCGGAGCCCATCACCTTAGCGATTGTGTCACTCTTGTTTCGTACAATAGCGTAGAGGGCCGGGTATTGTTCTTTGAGGGTGGATTGGCCTAGCCATTTATCCTCCCAAAATCGAACTTCCGATCCATCCCGAATGGAGAAAGAACCATGTGGAAAAAGAACTTCTTTGTGGACATAAGGCCTGCCCAGAAGTGCGAATCGCCAGGTTTCCAGAGAACCTGAGATACGGCTTGAGATCCCACATACTTCCTTCTAAGGAGGGTTTGCCAAACTCCATCTTCCGACAGAAGCTTGAAGAGCCATTTACCCAGCAAGGCTCTGTTCTTGACCTCAAGGTCATGAACTCCGAGCCCTCCTTGGTCTTTAGGGCAGCAAACCACACCCACTTAGTTAGTCGATATTTTTTCTTCTCACTATCCCCTTGCCAAAAGAATCTAGATCGGAAGTAATCCAATCTTTTTAAGACTCCTTTGGGTAGATGGAAGAAGGAAATCATGTACAGTACCATGTTAGTTAGTACCGAATTTATGAGTACCAGTCTTCCACCGAGGGATAGGAGCTTGCCTTTCCAGCTATTTAAACGTAACTGAAGTCTTTCCTCCACCTTTTTCCACTCAGCATTTGTAAGTCTTCGATAATGAATCGGAATACCCAAATAGCTGATAGGAAATTGACCTTGTTCACAGCCAAAAAGTTCAGCATACAAGGCGGTGTTTTCTTGAGCCTCGCCAAAGCAAAACAGTTCACTTTTATGGAAATTAATTTTAAGACCCGAAAGCTGCTCGAATGCTGACAAGATCAACTTTAAGTTACGAGCTTTTTCGATGTCATGTTCCATAAAGAGAATAGTGTCGTCGGCATACTGAAGAATCGATAAACCACCATCGACAAGATGTGGAATCACTCCTTCAATTTGGCCTTCAGTTTTAGCACGTTCGATCAAGATAGCCAACATATCAGCCACTATATTAAATAGTATCGGCGATAGCGGGTCACCTTGTCTAAGGCCTTTTTTCGTTTGGAAGAATTTGCCAGTGTCATCATTGACTTTAATGGCTACACTTCCTCCCGAAACAAAGCTATCTATAAGTGCTCTCCACTCAGTAGAAAAACCTTTCATTCTGAGTGTCTGCTGAAGGAAAGACCAATTGACTTTATCATAAGCTTTCTCAAAATCAATTTTTAGGATTACCCCATTCAGCTTTTTCCGATGTAGTTCGTGACTGTTTCATGTAAGATCGCTACCCCATCAAGGATGTTCCGACCTTGCATAAAGCAGTCTGAGACGGACGAACCACATGATCTGCCACACTGTTCAATCGAATCGTAGCAACTTTGGTAAATATTTTAAAGCTAACGTTAAGGAGGCATATAGGTCTATATTGTTGAATCCTTTCAGCCTCATTAACCTTAGGTAATAGAATTATCTCACCAAAATTGAGACGAAACAACTCTAGTTGTCTGCCATGTAGACAAGCGAACATCTGTAGTAAATCAACTTTGATGACATCCCAAAAGTTCTGGTAGAACTCGGCCGGGAAGCCATCAGGTCCGGGAGCTGTATTATGTTTCATTTGGAACACCGCCTTTCTCACCTCATCCTTGAATAGAGTTTAGTAAGTAGGCTATTTTCCTCCTCATAAACCTGGGGTATATCCTCAGTTCGGGACTCATCCAGAGTAAAGTTACCTTCCCTGGGGCCCCAAACAGGCCCTTATAGTAATTTGTAATGTACGACTTTAGTTGTTCATGGCCCTCGATCGTTCCCTCTTCCTGGACTAGAGAATGAATACACTTTTTCCTATGTCTGCCATTGGCAATACTATGGAAATAGCGGGTATTCGAATCTCCTTCTAGGATGAATTGGGCTTTGGATCTTTGATACCATTTTAATTCCTCCTCACGCAGTAGTTTTGCTATCTGTGCATTCGATTGGCTCTTTAACTCAATCTCTGCCTCAGATAACAGACGAACTTCTGCTAGTGCCTCAAGGGCATCAATTATCGAGGATACTCGTACTTTTTCTTTTTTAAGTAAACCGGTGGTGTGACGAGCCCAACCAACGAGGTGTGTGCGTAAAGCACGAATCTTGTTATTCCACCTCTGGATTGGCGTATCACCAGCCACTGGTCTTTCCCAAATTCTCTTAACCATCTCATGGAACCCCTCACGGTGCAACCACCCAAGTTCAAACTTGAAGCGTGGTTTAGACTGTGGTCTAGGTAAACCAGTGGTCAAAAGAATGGGAGCATGGTCCGACAGTCCCTCAATACGTTCTAGAGCCCGTACCGACACCATAGGGAACCTAGATTCCCAATCAGTATCCATGAGTACGCGATCTAGCTTTTCGTATGTGGGTTCAGGGAGAGAATTAGCCCAAGTGAACTGTCTCCCGACCATTGTTACCTCTCTTAAGTTTAAGCTGTCAATGACTGCATTAAACAAAAGAGGCCAACGGTTGTCGAACCGACCCCTACTTTTCTCAAAAGGAAAACGAAGCAGGTTGAAATCCCCTCCAATGATCAAAGGGTGGGGGTTATCTTTTGCCAAGTTAACCAATTCAACGAGAAAAGCCGTCTTAGCCACCTCCTGGGCCGGCCCATACACGGTAACAAGACTCCAAATGAAGTTGTCGGCTTTATTACGGATGTCCATTTTTATATGAAAATCGCCATCCGTAACATCCAACACTTCCATGGTATCCGTCCTGACACCTAGTAGAATGCCCCAGAGCGACCATGGGGAGGCCGCGAGTACCACTCGAATTCTATACCGCCCGAAAGTCGGTTCAATAGAGATTGCGAGAACTCACGTCTTCCCGTCTCAGAAATGGCCAAGAAATCCAAATTATGGTCCCGAATGCTACCAGCAAAGTGCAAATGTTTAGCCAAGTCACCAAGACCTCTGCTATTTGCGAACAAGCCATTCATTGGGAAACTATTGAGGATTTGGAAGACTTAGCCCATTTCCGGGACCCTTTGTTGGTGGTAGACTTTGATTTCCGACCGGAAGCTTTTAACTCATACAATGAGCTCAATCCGTCGTCATCCAATCCACCCTCCAACACTTCACCAATTAGATGAGAAAGAAGCTGACCATCTGATGTGGCAATCGCTTCTTCATCATCCAAATAGGTGGCACTCAACCCAGTCGAAGCTTTAGGAATAACCGTAAGACGGTCAAATTCCATATGCCTCAAGACCTTAGTTGATACATCTATTTGCTTTTTACTACTACCAAGACTAACAACTACACTAGAAAGCTTTGAATGAATTGAATTTGAATCAAAAGAAAGGAAAGACTTTGAATTTAGATCCATACCGAGGTAGTCCAAATTGCGCACGGCCTTGCGCCGCATGGCCTTCTGCAGGGAGTCTTCATCCGTCATAGATGCCCCGTCCAGAGCCACCTCAAACCTCCCACTACGACGGATCGGAGTGAGCGCAGCCGCGCAAACCGTCGTCGTGGGCGGTGGTGTGCAAGGCGTGATGGAGCATCCATCCGAGTGCGAAGCCATCGGAGAACCAGACGGCCGGGTCGGCAGAGGCGATGTAGCAGCCAACCCAACTATCCCGGCAGCCACCCTCGGTGAAGAACGAGACGGGGTGGTCGTGGTCGGAGTCGAGACCGCCCCCATCTCTGCCCCAGCAGCATCAGGACCATCCATGGGGGGTTGAGATGGAGAAGAAGCCCCCCCGATGATCAGCTCGACCGCTCCTGGCTGCGAAGTCCTAGGCAGGGAAGTCGTTGCCGAAGACCCGTCCTCCTTCCCGACCGGCTGTGCCATGAAAGCCTCCCCGCCTGGGATGCTCTCGGCCTCCACACGGCCCAGCCCACCTCGAGCAGCTGCGCTCGGAACCAAACCCTCTTTCTGACATCTTTGCATGATTACAGGCAACATACAGCCCGATTTGTGCTTCCTGAAGATCACACAAAATAAAGCAACAATGATGGAGAGAAGAGCCATCTTCGTTCACTCCAGAACTTTATCTTTTCATACGAAAAAAATGTTGTAATTGTTGTATATACTACTGTTTGGAAGTATGTGACAGAAGCTCTTTTCTTTTGAATGCTGGAATTGTTTACAACAACAACAACAAAGCCTTTTATTCCCAAACAAGTTGGGGGTAGGCTAGAGTTGAAACCCATAAGATCTCGAAACCAAGTCATGGTTCTGGCACATGGATAGCTAACTTCCACGCAACCCTATCCATGGCTAATTTTTTGGTGATATTCCAATCCTTCAGGTCTCTTTTAACCGACTTCTCCCATGTCAAGTTTGGCCTACCACGACCCCTCTTAACATTCTCATCCCGCTTTATCCGTCCGGTATGCAAAGGCGCTTCCGGAGGCCTACGTTCTATATGACCAAACCATCTTAAACGGTGTTGGACAACCTTCTCTTCAATCGGTGCTATCCCAACTCTCTCACGTATATCATCATTCCTAACCCGGTCCTTTCTTGCGTGGCCACACATCCATCTCAACATGCGCATCTCCGCTACACCTAACTGTTGGATATGTCGTCTCTTGGTCGGCCAACATTCTGCGCCATACAACATCGCAGGTCGAATCGCCGTCCTATAGAAATTTCCTTTTAGCTTCTGTGGCACTCTCCTATCACAGAGGACGCCAGAAGCTTGGTGCCACTTCATCCAACCAGCATTGATTCGATGAGTCACATCTTCATCGATATCACCATCCTTTTGGAGCATAGACCCCAAATATCGGAAGGTGTCTTTCTCAGGTACCACCTGTCCATCAAGTCTAACCTCTTCCTCCTCGTGCCTACTGGAACTGAAACTGCACCGCATGTACTCAGTTTTGGTTCTACTAAGGCTAAAACCTTTCGATTCTAGAGTCCGCCTCCACAGCTCTAACTTTCTATTAACCCCCGCCCGACTATCGTCAATTAGCACCACATCATCCGCAAAGAGCATACACCATGGGATATCTCCTTGTATATCCCCTGTGACCTCATCCATCACCAAAGTAAAGAGATAAGGGCTCAAAGCTGACCCCTGGTGCAGTCCTATTTTAATTGGAAAGTCATCGGTGTCGCCATCACTTGTTCGAACACTTGTCACAACATTATCATACATATCCTTAATGAGGGTAATGTACTTTGTTGGGACTTTGTGTTTCTCCAAGCCCCACCACATGACATTTCGTGGTATCTTATCATACGCCTTCTCCAAATCAATGAACACCATATGAAGATCCTTCTTCTTCTCCCTATATCTCTCCATAAGTTGCCGTACCAGGAAGATGGCTTCCATGGTAGACCTCCCAGGCACGAAACCAAATTGATTTTTGGTCACACTTGTCAATCTTCTTAAACGGTGCTCAATGACTCTCTCCCATAGCTTCATTGCATGGCTCATCAACTTGATTCCACGGTAATTAGTGCAACTTTGAACATCCCCCTTGTTCTTGAAGATTGGCACTAATGTACTCCGCCTCCATTCTTCGGGCATCTTGTTTGACCGAAAAATGAGGTTGAAAAGTCTAGTTAGCCATACTATCGCTATGTCTCCAAGGCCTCTCCACACCTCGATGGGGATACCATCAGGGCCCATTGCCTTGCCTCCTTTCATCCTCTTCAAAGCCTCCCTAACCTCAGCCTCCTGGATCCGCCGCACAAAGCGTCGGCTGGTATCATCGGAGGAATCGTCTAGCTCAATGGTAGAGCTCTCATTCTCTCCATTGAACAGGTTGTCGAAGTACTCGCGCCATCTACGCTTGATCTCTTCGTCCTTCACGAGGAGTTGATTCGCTCCGTCCTTTATGCATTTGGCTTGGTTGACATCCCTCGTCTTCCTTTCTCTCATCTTCGCCATCTTATAGATGTCCCTTTCACCTTCCTTCGTGTTAAGACGTTGGTAGAGATCCTCATACGCCCGACCCCTTGCCTCGCTCACCGCTCGCTTTGCGGCCTTCTTTGCCTCCTTATATATCTCCATGTTGGTTACGCTCCTGTCCAGGTATAGGCGTCTGAAACAATCCTTCTTCTCCTTAATAGCCTTCTGGACCTCAACGTTCCACCACTAGGTATCCTTAGCATCCCTTCTACTTCCCCTAGACACCCCAAACTCCTCTGAAGCAATCTTCCGAATGCAAGTCATCATCCTCATCCACATAATGTTTGCATCGCCTCCTTCCTCCAAGGGCCCTCCTTAAAAACCCTCTCCTTAAAAGCTTGAGTTGCATCTCCTTTAACTTCCACCACTTTGTTCTAGCAACTTTTGGGCGCTTATCCCGCTGGACACGAATCCGAAAACGGAAGTCAGCCACCACCAGCTTATGCTGATGGACAACACTCTCTCCAGGTATCGCCTTACAATCAAGGCAAGCGCGTCTATCTTCTCTTCGAGAGAGGACAAAATCAATCTGGCTAGAGTGTTGGCCACTACTGAAAGTCACTAGGTGGGATTCTCTCTTTCTAAAGAGGGTGTTAGCTACGACCAAGTCGTAAGCTAGGGCGAAGCTTAAGACATCCTCACCTTCTTGGTTCCTGATGCCATAGCCAAAACCCCCATGCACCCCTTCAAAACCTATGTTAGATGTACCCACATGGCCATTGAGGTCTCCTCCTATGAAGAGCTTCTCACAATGCTGGAATTGTTTGCTGGTTGATTTTCGAATGGTTCTGTTCACTGCAATAAAAATTGCATCTTTATGATCTGTGTTGATTTTCCTTGATGCCTGACAATGTTGTTCTGAATATGTGTATCAAACCCTGCCTACCAAATGTCATTTTTAAGAGAAGGGATTGTAGGGGATTAGGATGGAAGAGGTTTTGAGGGGATTGGGTGTGGGGAGTGGTTTCACCCAATCCCTATGGGGATTATCCCCACTAATCCCCTCAAAACCTCTAGTACCAAACAAGGCCTCAGGGGTTCCCTCAAGGCGACATGTTTTCGCATGAGAGTGCGTCCAATTGCTCAACTCTAAGCGCCGACAAACAAAATGTATAGCTTGTAACCGTTTATGTGCGGGATAATGCAATTCATTATAGCTCTGCTCCTTCCATATGGTAGTATGCCCATGTTGATCTTTTGTGTATTTTTGTCAGTAGTTTGTTTGATGACTGATCTTTTATCATTTACTTGAGCTCTGTCCCCTAATAGAGGTATCCTCGACTGTCCTCCTCTCACAAAGAGATAATCAGTGAGTTACCAGTACTTGTGAGAAGAAAGGTGGGGGTGGGTGGGGGGACTATCATCTAAGATAATAGTTATTGCGAGCATCCATAATACAAAGATCGGGAGTAATAAAACTTTGTAGAAAGAAAGGCAAGACAATTACTTATGTTCTAGACGGTTATAAAATGGCTACCTCTGCAAGATTCCGGACTTGGGTAAAAATAAAACCGGCTATATACTTGACAAAGCCAACCCAAATATCCTGAATAATTAGCACGTCACACTATTGTCCCTCCTCTGATCTTGTCAAAATGCTGTCTTACCATTGCGGAACACGCATATGCTTCTGTAAAAACGATGCTGATGGATGCAGTAGTAACATCACCTCGACGACTCTGTGTAATTGTAGATATGATAGCATATCCATTGCCTTGTTAATCTAGTACTATGCTACTGCCATTTGGCCGATTCTTCTTCAACTTACCGATACGTAGGCAAGATAGATAAGCCTTACCCAGAGAGGTTCTTCGCTATATTCTAGGGAAAACAATCTTTGCTTCATCTGGATTGGGTCAAGATAGCACTGTCGACACACCATCCCTTGTCAGTGCACTCTTCCATACAAATATAATTACAGCTTACATCAGAAGTAAAACGAAGCAATAAAACATAACTTCGTTATGTCAATATAAACTGAGAATTGCGTAACAACGACTTTTACGCTTAAGTTCATCGGAATCTGCAGCTGCCAAAAGATTTGGAATAACAGACGAGAAGATCAGTAGTTTTTTTTTCCAGGGGAGCAGATCATTAACAACTAGCCAGCTTGGTGGCAGCATGCAGCATCAACGTGATATAACCGCACACGCATGCGATTATGTCACGGTTGTGAATCCATCATTGCACGAACATGTCAACTTGCCCGCGTGACAATTATTTGATCACAGAACATTTGTACGAAAATGGTAAATTTAGTTGAATGATCAGTGCTGCCGAGTCCGTCAATGGCAAGGAATTTCTGCCACAAAGTATCCAAAGAATGACTTTTTTAAAGTCAACGGCACATAATGATCTGTTGAGGGCCGGATATTTACTGGCCTGAACCTGAAAGATGGTAAATTAATGCAGCCTGATAAATTAAAGCAACACCCAGGGAGTTCCCTCTGGTCTTGGATGAACTTGAAAGTACTGGGTTACAAAATGCAAGGCTTGTCTTTAGTGTTCAAATCATGCTTTAATAAAAAAATCTATCATGGTTTTGTGTTAGTACTGTTGGATTCATACTCAAACGCGTTTTCCTGTGATTGTTACTTTTGTAACTATCATGGAAATATTGTACAAACATTTATGATGGAAGTTTAAAACCAGTTATAACATGAACCCTATATCTTGCAACGAGGGAGTATCTGATCAGCAAATAATATACATAACTACTGGTATTACTTTGCTGTCAGATCATACCCATTACCTCCCCGCAGAAAGTCAGATCATAATCATTACTTGTTAATTTGAGTTCTATCAGGGTGAAAGAGTATTTTCAGGAAAATGAAGTTCTGTATTAAAGTCAACAGCGTTTGGGCCAAATTGGTATTGTTCATTGAACAGACAGAATGTGTTGGCAACCAAAATTCCACTCTGGTGTTCATCAAAGAAAGGGAAAATAGAAGCAAAAGGAAAAATAAGCCTTGTGTACGGAGAAGCAAGTGAACTCGGCGGCGAAGAACTCAACGGCAAAGAAACAAAAGGAGACCTTTTTGTGTGCGAGAAACATCATTAAAAACTTCCCTAGCTGATCAAAACAAGCAACCCTCTATTAAATAACCAAACTTGAATATGGAGAAGCAAGTGAACGTGGTGGCAAGAACTTAACAGAATTGTTTTTCAAAAGGAAGGTGAGAATACAAAAGAAGACTTTTTGTATGTGTGTGTGCGTGTGGAAAACATCATTAGAAAGCTTGATCATTAGAGCGGAGGCTAATCAATTAACGGAACGTCTCGCCATCATAACCACTCCGGCCTCCACAACCGCAACAGCATAGGATCCACGTCCCAACTTGCTCTAACAATTGCTGAATTGCCCGACACATCTGACAGTAATTGCTACTCCTACTTCATTCGAACCCAATCCAAGACGAACATAATGTCTCCAGCTAAAATAAAGGATCTGAATTAACCGGTTCTGCAAGCTAGTACTAAAAAATAGACGGTGTGGTGTAAGTACAAGTCCAGTCTCCAAAATCAAACATAGCAAGCAATGGAAGGAGTGCTCCTAGAGAGGCTTCCTGGCTACCAATCGCCCATTTCCATCCACTGTACATTATGTCTATGTCTACATCTCACCTTACTACTAAATAAAATGCACATCAGAGTTTATTTGCTTCAATTACATCGGGTAACTCAAGCTCAACTATCCTCAGGCCTACCTGGAGTACAGGATTATCCTCTGTACGAATTTCTACAGAATTTCCAAGCAAGCCCGATCAATAATATACTAGCACAATAGTAGGCGACTATAACTAGCAACACATGGCAACAGGATAGGTGTACCATGGATTTACTTCACTCCGGTATGCTCTGCAGCGCCGGCGCCCACTGCCCGGCCTGCCCCCTGTGCCGGAAATTGCAGCTGCTCGTCATGCAAAGCAGCTCGGAGACGACGGCGGCGCCACCCCCGGCACCGTCCTCCTGCTCGAGCCTCCGCAGAAGTTCCTCCAGCTGCTTCTTCGTGATCCTGATCTTCACCTCCTTCGCCGGCGCAGACGCTTTCTTGACCTCCTCCTCCTCCACCACCGGCACGGCCGCGCTCTTCTTCGCGTAATGCGCGGCGGCGCCGCGGCCACGCGGTCTGTCGAGGCAGTTGCCCATCTTCTTTATTGGCTAGACAGGCGATTGGTTGGAAGGCCAAAATTCGACCGGAAATGATCAAAACTCAGTACCGGTGTGGGAAATGGCGGATCTCTTCCGAAGGCGACCACGCCGGGGAGATTTATATAGCCGTTGCGGATGGAGAAGGAAGAAAATGTCGGGGGCGCCGGCCTGCAGCCTGCGTGACCGTTCGATTTCACGTGGATGGCTTCGATTGAGGCTAAGTCGAGCCGACCAGCTGGCAATAATGCCGGTGCGTTCTGTCCGTGCCTGGGAATGACGCTTGGGAGGTGGCGCGGTGTGAACGGCGGCGAAAGGCCGGATCGTTCGACGGGCGGGCGGGCCCCGGTGCGTGCCGTGAAACGGTAAACGTGGCGTCCTGCTGGCGAATGTTCTTGTCGATGGCTTGAAGCCTTGAACATGGGCTGTTAATTTACCTCAACCTGGACCAAGATGATTGACCATGAAACATTATTTTAAGGGAGTGTTTATTTTTTCAGTCGACACCGTGATTGCTGCAATAGAGAAGCTGGTCAAGAACATCCAGAAGGTGAAGAAGGCGCAGCTCAAGAAAATCAACACCGATGTGTCTCCCCTGGTTGCTGATGTGTAGTCGCGCGTCGCGCCCCGTTTTGTTCCTGGCCCTTTAGCCAGGGCTATGTTGCTCCGCCTGCGCGCCGTTTCGTTCTGGTTCCGTTTCAGAATAAAAGTTTGTTTCAGTTCCGTCTACGGCGGTACTTCAGCGGTTTTTCCTTGTTTCCCATATGGCGCAATCAGATGTTAGACTCCTGAACCTCAACGCTCGGGGCATGAACTCCACGGGCCATTGTGATGCCATTGTGATGCCATTGCTGACTCCGTCCGTGATGCCCACGCCACCATCATCTGTATCCAAGAAAGCAAGATGGCTGTTGTTGACGACGCAATCATCGCGCGTGCCCTGGGCCCTCAGTTCGTTGCAAACTATGCCTTCCTTCCGGTCACGGGCACCCGGGGATGCATTATCGTTGCAGTTTCGGACGCCTTCTTCACCATCTCCAACGTCTCCCTCACCACTCACACTCTGTCAGCTACGGTTATGATGATGAATGAGCGGGTGGAATGGTCCATATCGGTGGTTTATGGGCCACAGGGTGAAGCGGAGAAGGTGGAATTTATCGATGAGCTCAAGCTGCTGCGTCCGTCTATGCGCACTGAGTGGGTGTTGTTGGGGGACTTTAACCTTATCACGAAGGCTTCCGATAAGAGCAACACCAACATCAACCGCCGTTTGATTGGCAAATTCACGGCTGCTCTCAACACTCTTCAACTTAGTGAGATCAAGCTGTCTGGACGAAGGTTCACGTGGAGTAATGGTCAAGCCACCCCTACCATGTCCAAGATTGATCATGTCTTTGTTTCAATGATTGGGACTTGCTCTTCCCGGACGTGCATCTTCGGGCTCTCCCCTCCGGCTGCTCGGACCACAACCCTGATACGTCTCAAACGTATCTATAATTTCTGATGTTCTATGTTTATATTATACCAATTGCTACATGTTTTATATACACTTCATAGCATTTTTATGCATTTTCTGGGACTAACCTATTAACAAGATGCCACAGTGTCAGTTCTGTTTTCTGCTGTTTTTGTATTCCAGAAAAGCTGTTCTGGAAATATTCTCGGAATTGGACGAAACTTGGACATGACCTCTTATTTTTCCAACACGTACACGGAGTCCAAAGGAGAGACGGAGACGACCTAGGAGGCAGCCACACCATGGGGCGGCGCGGGCCCACCTCCTGCCGCGACGTGGGATGGTGTGGCCCCCTGGGTGCCTCCAGCCGCCGCCCTTTCGCCTATATAATCCCCCGACGCGAAAACCCTAAATAACCGAGCCATTATCCACGAAAAGTTCCAAAGACGTCGCCGTCGTCAACCCTAGCTCGGGAGGGTTCATAAGCTCTTCCCGGCACCCTGCCGGAGACGGGAATCATCACCGGAGGGCTCTACATCGCCATACCTGCCTCCGGAGTGATGCGTGAGTAGTTCATCGTTGGACTACGGGTCCATAGCAGTAGCTAGATGGTTGTCTCTCCTCCTTGTGCTATCATGTTTAGATCTTGTGAGCTGCCTATCATGATCAAGATCATATTATTGTAATGCTACATGTTGTGTTTGCTAGGATCCGATAAATATTGAATACTATATCAAGTTGATTATCAATCTATCTTATATGTTATTTATGATCTTGCATGCTCTCCGTTATTAGTAGATGTTTTTAACTCCAAGAGGGAGTATTTATGCTAGATAGTGGGTTCAGTCTCCAGTAATCTGGGAGAGTGATAGCAACTTCTAAGGTTGTGGATGTGCTGTTGCCACTAGGGGTAAAACAGCAATGATTTGTCTAAAGATAATTGTATTGTTTACATTACACTTTATTTAATGCAATAATCTGTTGCTTGCAACTTAATACCAACGGGGAACACGGATGTCAACCTGAAGGTGAATTATTAGTCATAGATGCTGTTGGATAACGGTCTATGTATCATGTTGTAATGTCCAATTGAATATCATAGTAGTCATCTTGTCATATATATGCATTGTTATGCGTTCAATATTTTATCAATTGCTCAGCTGTAATTTGTTCACCCAGCATGTTAGTTATCTTTTATGGCGAGACACCACTAGTGAACTGTGGACCCCGGTACATTCTTTTACACTGATAATACAACCAACTGCAATCATTGTTCCTTTTCATTCTCTGCAATTAAACACTATTTTCCACACCATACGTTTAATCCTTTATTTTCAGCAAGCCGGTGAGATTGACAACCTCACTGTTTCGTTGGGGCAAAATAGTTTGATTGTGTTGTGTGCAGGTTCCATGTCAGCGCGCCACTGACAACCTTCAGAAGTGATTTCTTACTCGTACTGGATTGATAACCTTGGTATCTTACTGAGGGAAAACTTGCTGCTGCACTGCTTCATACCTTCCTCTTGGGGTCTCCCAACGAACGTGTGCTTTCAGTCATCAAACCTCCTTCTTCTCCAGGGTGCCACGGACGAGGAAAGAAAGCCCTCCTTCAAGTTTGAGCAGTTTTGGCTGAAAATGCCAGGTTTTCATGAAACAGTGTTTGATGCCTGGTCTAAGCATGTTTCGGTGTCTGACCCCATTCGCCGTGTCCACATCAAGCTTAACCGTACTGCCAGGGCACTCAAAAAGTGGCACCGCGCATCCATCGGCAACATCCGTATGTAGGTCGGGGTCGCCAAAGAGATTATTGGGCGTCTGGATGTTGCAGAGGAAACTAGAGGTCTCTCTGATGCTGAGCGCTCCCTTAGAAGATCCCTTAAGGCCTGTTACCTTGGGCTCCTTTCCGTCCAGAAGATTCAGATACGCCAGAAGTCCAGGCTCACTTGGATCCGGGTTGGAGATGCGAATACCAAGCTTTTCCACCATCGAGTAAATGGCAGGCAGCGCAAGACCTTCATTCACTCCCTTCGTACTGCCTCCGGTTTTGCCATTTCTCGTGAAGACAAGGAAGCTGAGCTACATAAGCACTTCCATGAGCACCTTGGCACAACTTCCAATCGCAACATGCTTCTCAACTGGAAGACTCTTGGATATCTTCCCCGCGACTTGTCTGCGCTCGAGGTCCCTTTCGAAGACGACGAGATCAAACAGGCGGTCCACTCCCTTCCTTCGGTCAAGGCCCTAGGACCGGATGGGTTCATTGGTGCCTTTTTTAAGGCTTGTTGGGACACTGTTCGTGAAGATTTATCCTCCGCCATTCGGCACCTCGCCAGTCACAGTGGGGGTTACGCTAGCCTTGTGAACTCCGCCAACATCATTCTCCTCCCGAAAAAGGTGGATGTGGCGGCCGTGGGCGACTACCGCCCCATTAGCCTCATACACAGCGTCTCAAAGATTTTTTCGAAGCAGTTGGCGAACCGCCTTGCACCTATCCTCCCCACGTTGGTTTCCTCCATCCAGAGTGCTTTTGTTAAGAAGCGGTGCATCCACGATAATTTCCTCCAGGTCCAAAACGTTCTTAAAGAGCTGCACAAATCAAATTCTCTCGGCTCTTCCTCAAGCTTGACATCTCCAAGGCTTTTGATTCCGTCAACTGGGCCTACATGATTGAGGTGTTGGAGAAGCTTGGCTTCGGGCCTAGGTGGCGAAGTTGGGGTGCCACTTGTTCGCTTCTGCCTCCTCCAGGGTACTTCTCAACGGTACGCCGGGGCGGCCTTTCCGACATGCTAGAGGCCTGCGTCAGGGTGATCCGCTGTCTCCCATGCTTTTCATCCTCGCCATTGACCCCCTTCAACGCATTATCAAGTTGGCGGCTTCGCAAGGCATCCTCCAGCCGATCCCTGCCCGTGCGGCTAGGTTCAGAGTTTCCCTGTACGCCGATGACGCAGACATCTTTGCCAACCCTACTTTTGAGGAGCTTCGGGCGATCTCGGACATCCTTGGCGTTTTTGGCTGCGCTAGTGGTCTAATCACCAACAAGACCAAGTCGGAAGTTTTTCCCATCCGTTGCGACAACATCGACCTTCATTCCATCCTGGCATCCTTCCCTGCTAGGATCATGGAGTTCCCAGGTCGCTATCTGGGCCTTCCTCTCCACTACAAGCGCCTCCGTCGGGTCCACCTCCAGTATCTTATAGACAAAGCCCGTGCCCGTCTTCCATGATGGATGGGGAAAAACATGACTCGTGTTGCAAGGGTGACCTTGGCTAAGTCGGTCCTCACGTCCATCATCACCTTCCATCTCATGGTGTTGCCTTTGCCGAAATGGGCGCAACGTTCTTTCGACCGCACCCTCGTTGGTTTATCTGGCACGGGGATGATCAGGAGTCCGTCAGTGGCGGTCATTCTCTGGTTAACTGGAAGACGGTGTGCATGCCTAAATCTCTTGGCGGACTGGGGATTATGGACATGGACAGATTCAGCAGGGCACTGCACCTTCGTTGGCCCTGGCTACACTGGACTGAACCTCACCGTCCCTGGGTGGGATCCCCCCTCCCTTGTGATGCTTCCGATATGGACCTTTTCAGGGCTTCTACCAAGATCACCCTGGGAAATGGTCAAACCGCTCTCTTCTGGCATGATGCTTGGTCGCCGGGTGGCCCTCTCTCCATCAGGGCCCCCAATCTCTTCAAGATTGCTACTCGGAAGAACAGAACGGTCAGCGTTGAGCTTCACAATGATACTTGGATCCAGGCGGTCGCATGTCTTTCCAATCCCACTCAGTTTGCCGAGTTCTTGGACGTTGCCACCATTATTCAAGATACCCACCTTGTGGCGGATCAGGCTGACACCATCAGATGGTGCTGGACGGCGGATGGGTGTTACTGCGCCTCCTCGGCCTACACTGCTCAGTTCGAAGGCTCCCTCCCAAAGTTCGAGTCCTCCAAGGTTTGGAGGGCTTTTGCTGAACCTAAGGCCAAGTTCTTCGCCTGGTTGGTCCTCCACAATCGCATCCTCACGGCCGATCTCCTTGCCACCAAGGGTTGGCCTCATGACCCTACGTGTCAGTTGTGCCTCTCTCACCCTGAAACGGCCTCCCATCTATGTATGGAATGCCCTTTTACAGTGGCTGTGTGGAACACCTTCGATGCTTGGTCCGTGGACAAGCTTGGCCCTTTTTCTGGGCTTCACGACTCCATCGACAAAGCGTGGATTAAGACCATCTCGAGAATCACCTCCGTTAGAGCTCGGGAAAGAAGTGGGAGAATCATCTATGTAATATGGAATGTCTGGAAGGAGAGAAACCGGCGCATCTTCTCCGCGACGCGTCAGACTTACCTTGAGGTGGCCTATCTGGCTTTCGAGGAGTTTCGTCAGGTGTTGTGTGCGTTGCACCCTTCGGGGTCGGTGAGTGTTTTACTCCGTCGGGAGTAATCCGCATGTGGGGTTTTTTTACTTTGCGTGGGTTTGTAATGTCCTACGTTTCTCTTCTTCTATAATGAATAGGCAGAGCTCCTGCCAGGTTTAGCTATTAAAAAAAATCAGTCGACTGATTCTTTTAAGTGTCAATCAATTCAGAAAAATGCAATTCCAATGCAATTTTGTTTAGAAAAAGTACATTCTCTAAACTAAATTGCATTAGAGTTGCACTTTTAAAAAATGACCGAGATTTAGAAGAAACAGTCTACCGAGATTTAGCAAAACCCTTATTTTAGAGCTATCTCTTCATGGGACCTCAATTCGCGAACTCTCTTTGAAGACAAAAACTCAGAACAAGTTGCAAATATGAGGTAAATTTGCAGATTAGTCAGACGACGTACCAAAGTATATAGTGTTGGTATGGTGCGATCACTATCAGATGGCTTGTCAACGAATTACTTCGAGCCACTTGTAGCGACCGGGGCATAAGAAATTTTTCTTGTCGACATGTTCTTAAGCGGAGCGAGCAGCCAAGGAGGTACCCAACACAGGTGACGGCCTAATCTACATATCGTTCCAAAAATTGCTTTAGCCTGCTTTATCTTTTGTGTTGCATGTTAAAAGTCTATGTCAAAATAAAAACTTCTGTTTTGACCGTGTTATGCAAAGACTGTGTGTAATTCGGTTGGTCGTATCCGAATTATTGGATGAACAGAAACTAAAGAAACACATTAAAAATCAGTGGATTAGGAACATCCATAGTTTATCAATTGCTGGTCTGAAAATGTGTACACGACAAACAGAAACTTCAGCGGCGGTGATTAATCAGAAATTTTAATTCTCATCATGTGATCGACAGTTGAGTTTTGCGTTTAGTCGTCGATCGACCCCCTCATGCATGCGTCCTCCGTCCTTTTCGCCTCCTCCAGCTATGATTCGGGTGATCCCAATCATAGCACATCGCAACTGAACAAATGATTAGCCGCGTATATTCCCTTCACAATGGTGATGCTGACCCAGTATAGAATATAAATCACCTTAAAACAATTAACCTCTTCTAGACGTACTGACTTTTTTCCATATAGAAATGCTGTAGGTGATCTTAAACAATTGTTGTCGTAGCAACTACGGTGCGTATTTTATCAACGAATTTAAGTGCTCTGGTTTGGAGGTCGAACAAACTGCTAACACTAATACTACTTACAGTTGCACCATATGCAGCACCAACAGCAAAAATCATTGTATACTAGGTCAACAATTTCAGTTAGTTGGGAATATATGCCGAGCTGGTCCGTTTGACGTGATTGGGCTTGATCTAAAATACGGTCTCAAATCGCCTCCGATTCACCGGCCGGACGTTGGCCGTTGCACCGTCGGCGTCGCCGCCACTGCACAGCCTGGCTGCCTTCGCGCGGAGTGGAGTCAGCGGTAACCAGGCAAACCAACCGATGGAAATTCATTCAAACTGCTTCTGCGAGCACTACTTACTGCATTGCGTTGTTCGTATTATGGTGGGCTAGCTTCGTCTACTGTCCAAACTTGATAGTTCGTGCTATGGTTTAATAAAAGGTTGTGCGCGTCGATCTTATGCAGAGCCGGGGATTTACAAATTTTCGAAATGAAAAAAAGCTGAATGTGTTTTCTCACAACACAGCTCAAAGTGCACCTAGATGAGAGTAGTTTAGATTTCTGCACGAGTTGTTTATTTTGTGTTGCTGCTGTCTGTTTAATTCTGCAGAGCTGGGAAGGTGGCATTGGCATGCAACAAGGAGTATGCTCGTTTGCTTGCATTTGGATAGCCTTCTCCCTGTAGAGGATTTCGTCGCCAATTTTGTTTTTTCTGACAATAATGGGGAGAAGAGCTTTCCCCACCGCTTGTTTTATTACTCGAGGCGACTCCTCAAACGGGTCAAGTTTTCATTACAATGATGAAGCAAAGAAAAAGAGGGGGGCGGGGTGGAGATCAGATTACAAATTAGCACGCTGCAAAAGGAGGCCACGCAGGGCCTCAGTAGACAGATGTGCGAAGAAGGTAGCCTATGCAACCAGAGGGAGAGGTCGTTAGCCGTGCAACGAAGCACATCTAAGCCGGTGCAAGTCTTGTTGTTGAAGATGATACAGTTCCTGGCCTTCCAGAGCTGCCAGAGGACAGCAACAAAGCACAACTCCCATACCTCTGTCGCGACAATGATCGGTGCCGCGATGTCCCAGATTGATACACGGTCCAACACGGGACAGCCGAGCCGTCCCCAGGTCTCGGCGGGAAGGTTGCAGTCGAACAGGATGTGGCGATTGGTCTCTAGAGCAGTGCAAGTAACACCGAGAGGGGATGTGTGGCGCAGTATTTGTAGTGGAAGTTGAAGCGAGTGCTGAAGCGATCGGCGTCCGCGAGGAGGCAAAAGATTTGATCTTGGAGGGGAGGCGAGTACGCCAGCAAGTGATGGTCGTTGCGTCAAGGATGCATCATGGGGATGTGACGGCATAGGCGGCGCCGGCGCGCGAGCTAAAGGAGGAGCTCGTGCCACACGCAAGGGTACGACTGTCCTCTCCCTCATCCGGTGAGCTCACGCGCAGCGGCCGTGGAGAACCTAGTTCGAAGAGCAAGGTCGGTTGCACATGTAGCGGCGACAACGATATTAGGGTGGAGTTAGTGGGAGAAGATGGCCGGAAATTTTGATGAGAGCATCTCGTTGAGCAACCATCGATCAAGTTAAAAGGAGGTGTGTTTGTCGTCATGGACGGTGTACTGAGAAATAGAAATAGCAGGGGAGGCAAAGGTGGAGGATAGTCACAAGGAAGGATGGGTAAGGTGAAACGTCACCCATGTCATGGTTATACGAGCGCCAAACCAAAATTTTCAAGGCAACTCTTCTTGCTGATGGAGCTTATGCACGATGTTCATGAGAAATGAGGAGTACGAGGTTTTGCCATCGAAGGTCCCGCATCCCGAATCCGCTAAGCCATCAGACAACAAGCCCTAGAGCATGAATCGTTGCCGGTCCAAAACAAGGAACGACACCTCTTGCCAATCGCTTCAATCACACCACTATGATGAAGATCTGCGGGTGCTACCGGACATAGAGTAGAAGGAGCATAGACGAGAACAGATGGAGCGTGAAGCCTCGCCTCTCAGTCGTCGAGAGGCGGCGCACCAATACGAAAATTGTTAGGGGGGGGGGGGGGGGGGGGGGAAGCAAGAGGGTCAACAGGGGACACAGTAGCAAGACACGTAGCGCTCGTCTCCGTGCCAGTTCCTGGGGAAGAGATTTCCCATGTTGTATTTTTTTGTATTTATCGGTGTTCGGCCAGTTTTTCTAATAAACTGGCCAATCCGCTCTTTCCATATCAATGAGAAGTCAAGGTCACTCAGCATTCCCCATTTACAAAAGGGACCACCTTCGAAAAAAGGAGTAGGGTTAGACACATATACCGATATACACCTCAGAGCAGCATCGCATCACAATCGAGCCAGCTTCCCGCCGCCACCGGCCACATCACCACTCGCCGGTGTGCGTCGGCATCCCTACTTGAGACATCCCCCGCCGCCACTCACCTTCGCCTACGCGTCGGCGCCCCGCGTCGCCCATCCGACATCGGTTGCCCACGAGTGGCGGCAGCACACACCACCAGTGAATTTGGTATTGACCGTAAATCTGGAACTTGATCAAGGTCCAAGTCCAAAACGTGCTAGCCCAGCTATAGTCCACGCGGAAATGCTCCAGTCCACCTCCACTTCATGTATATTCCCTCCGTTCCAAATTAATTGACTTGCTTTTGTCCAAATATAGATGTACATATACTTGTTAGGTGTCTAGATACATCCATTTATAACCAAGTGTGTGTCAATTAAATCCGAACAGATGGAGTACCTTATAGTATCCAAGCCCGTCCAAGTCCAGTCTGCTGTAACGTTGGATATCCAAGCCCCAATTGGGCCACACAGGTGCGCGTATGCACGTTCCGACGCGCAAAGCGATGGCCATTTCTCCTGTGTTTTTTTTTTTTGCCGTCATTCTCCTGTGTGTTTCACTGTGCGAGTCGTTCCGTTCATAAATACAGGTTCCTTTGTCACTCGTAAATACAGGTTCGTTTCTAAAGACCAAGTTCACAACCAGAACAGACCAAGCACTTGTAAATACAGTACAAGTTTAGTAGAATCTCAATAACACATCAAACACTTCTAAATAGCAGGTTCAATACCAGAACAGATCAAGCACTTCTAACTACCAGGTTCCCTAGCAGGTTCTAAATAACCACCAGATTCATCTCAGTACCATCACGAAAAAGTAGAAAACAAAGACAACATCTCATAAATAACATCCCTCTGTGACAAAAACAAGAAAGTACATGCATGCCATCAACAAGGCACTAGGTACAACATTTCTTTCTTGATCCATCTTTGAAGAATAATAGCAGGTTCGCCACCAAGTTTAGTTTTTCCACATCTTCCTGCAATCAACCAGGTTCGAAAAGGGAATGATAGCTCCTGCAGTTTCAGTAACTAGCTATCAGTGAGTGAACTAACATGCAAATACAAAGCAAGAACAGATAGAAAGCAAGAACAGAAGAGGCACAAGCTGGAACAATATGATCATCTAACAAAGAAGTACCCAGAAAATATCTTGCGGATAGAACTAAGATTTACACATTTCTTAGAAAATAACAAACAAGATTACACACTGATGTACATGGAAACACATTTCTTAGAAAATAACGTCCAGAGTTGTCCAATGCTATTGGATCTAAAATCTTGTTGATGTCCAGGTCCGGTACAGTCCAGTTCAGCTGGTCGCAGGTCCAGTTCCAGATTTAATTTGACCGTAAACATAAGGGAATCCTGGTTTTCTAAGAAAATTACAAAAAATCACCACAATTGTTGTTAGGGTTTTAAACAACCACCGAGATAGGTTAGGGTTTCAAAAAACCACTAGTCTAGCATTAATTACTTTCAAAAGGCCACTGCTTCTTCCCTAACTGTCTGAAACGCTTAGTTAAGCATGAAACTGGCGGGTGGGTCCCGTTGTCAGACTGACGTGGCAAGCCGAGACAGTCCGCCGTTAACGGTGTGTTCGTCATCCAGCATAGGTCCCACCTGTCAATGACTGATGTGGGTCCCACATCCGGATGGCACCCGCTGGGTTCGGGGCCGGGTTTGCTCCCCCATACCCGCACCCGACCCCTCTCCCCGCCCCCGCCACCCGCCCCCGTACCCGCAGCCGGGTACAGAGCGCCACCAGACCCGCCACCCGCCGGGTACGCGGGACCCGACGGGTACCCGCCGGAGCGAAGCGGCGCAGTGAGGCGCAGGACGTCAGGAGGCCACAGCGGCGGTGGCGCAGGACGAGCGGCCGTCCTTGGCGTCGAGTGGCCGTCCTTGGCGGCGGTTGGCGTCGAGGCGGACTACAGGCGTTGAGGGCTCGAGGTGGTCGAGGACGAGGCCGGCCATGGAGGTGTGGAGGCCATGGCGGCGGAGCCGTGGAGGCGGCGGCGGCGCGGCGGGATGAGAGGCGCCGGCAGCACGAGGTGAGAGGCGGTGGCGGCTGGGGGTGAGAAGGCGGCTGTGGATGGGGAATTGAGGATTGGAGATCGAATCGATAGCTAGGTTTGGCTGGTTTCGTCTGTCGTGCACTCGTGGGCTGCAGCGCTGGTGTGTGGCCTTAGTGGAGTAGGTGGGCTAGCTAGGTGCGTTGGTGCCTTAGTGGGCTATATCTAGGTGCGTTGGTGCCTTAGTGGGCTAGCTAGGTGCGTTAGTTTCGCTCAAGAAAAAAACCTAGGTGCGTTAGTGCATTGGTAGGCAATGATACGTGGGGTCCTATCAGGTGTGCGGGTTTGCGGGTATGGGTTTGGCATCCCCATACCCGCCTCCGCTAGACCCGCCGGGTTTAGATCTTTACCGCTAAGCATACCCGTGGGTTTAAATCGTCACCAAACCCTCCCCATTTAGTGCGGGTACCCGTCGGGTTAGCGGGTATCGGGTACTCATTGCCATCCGTAGTCCCACATGTTAGCTAAATAAAAAATAAAGAAATAAAAAGACATTTCTTCTTCCTCTACGGCCCGGAGCTGAGCAAATCAGGTTCTTCTTCCCCAACTCCGGCGCCGCCGGAGCAGGCCGTCGGAGAAGCGGAGGACGGCGCCTCGTCCGCGTCGCGTTCCCGCGCTCGCTAGTCGCGCCCGCACGCCTGCTCGATACGCTCGCCGGCGCGCTCTCAGGACGTGCCTCTTACTGCGTGGAGCAAGGTCGGCAGCGGCTCCGTGCATCTCGACGAGGGCCGCCACCCCAGACAAAACCAAACATACCACGAGCTCCGCACCAGCGTCTGTCTCTACCTCACACCTCGTCGAAAGAATCGTGCTGGGATGCCCGGAGCTGAGCAAATCAGATAATTTTTCCCCAACCCCGGCGCCGCCTCCGGGCAAGATTTCGACGCCCCGACCACTACACGTTCCCGGCGAACTTCTTCTTTCCGGCGAAGGTGGTGGGCGTCGGCGCAGCTCGTGGTTAGCAGCGGCGGCGGCCCGTGGTGAGAAGCGCCGGCTTCGGTCGTGGTGAGCAGCGCTGGCTTCGACCTTGGTGAGCAGCGGCGACCGCCGCCGCGGTGAGCAGCAGTGCGGCCCTGGTGACCGGCCCTTGTGATCGGCCGTGGTGAGCAGCGGTAGGTGGGGATTTTTAACTTTTTGCTAGGATAATTTTTTTTTATTTAGCGGACATGTGGGACCCATGTCATTCATTGACAGGTGGGACCTATGCTGGATGACGAACACACCGTTAATGGCGGATTGTCTCGGCTTGCCACGTCAGCCTGACAACGGGACCCACGCGTCAGTTTCTTGCTTAACTGCGCGTCTCAGACAGTTAGCGAAGAAGTGGTGGCTATGTGAAATTAATTAACACTAGACATGTGGTTTTTTGAAACCTAAGGTATCTCGGTGGTTTTTTGAAACCATAGCCACAATTGTGGTGTTTTTTTGTGCTTAACCCTGGTTTTCTAGATTTTGGGTGTCTATTTCGGTTTCCAAGTTCCACTAACCGAATTCGTCAGAAAACCAGAATTCACAAACCAAATTTACGGTTTGAACCCAACGCCTATTCCTACACTCTGAATTGGAATCAATCCCGCAGCTTCTCCTGATCGGATTCTATTTATTTCTCCCTCCTCGTCCAAATCCAGTCGACAAAAATCATCCCAGATCCCCCTATGTCGATCTCTCTGTCGCTTGCGGGTGGGCGGCGATGCCGATGTCGAGGAGTCTCGCCCTGGCGGGGTACAAATTCAGCAAGGCGCAGGTAGACAAGATGGTGGAGGAGGGCAAGGAGCGGGAGCAGCGCATGCGCCAGCTCGCCGAGACAAAAGATGGCGTCAAGGAAAGGAGCTAAATCGACCGCCAGCGGCCACCGTGCGTCCGTGCTGGAACAAGATTAGTTTCTCGCACTTTTCTTTTACGCGTTTTCGCACTCTGTACACTATATGCTCTGTACGACTGATGGTCCCTTTTTTTTTAACAAGTCCAAAATTTCATTCAAACTCATAGACAGTGTACAGCATCTGTTACATGTATGGTACGAGTATTCGAAAAGTATTTTTTGTCTCCCAAGCTCTAGTGCTCACTTCATTAAAAAAAATCTAAAATCATATTTATAAGTTTCAAAAAAATTGAATAATTTGGAAGTAGTATGTATCCCACAAATGTTCAATTTGAAATATTTTGTATTATGAGCTATACAAAAATAACAAATCTGACAAATTTAAAGATTTGAAAATATGCATAATCAGATCACACTTGTTTTAGTTTTGTGTAGCCCAGAATACAAATTATTTAAAGTTATACTTTACACGTTTGTGCGGTATATTGTTGGATATATCCGGATTTGTTTCATAATTTTTTAAACTTACAAATATGATTTCGATTGTTTTAATTGGACGGAGCACTGTAACTCGGGAGACAAAATTCTCAACTCATGAGTATTCTCTTATATGTATGATTATTTTCTCTGCTATGTATTCAGTTTTGCAGCAGAGTAGTACTAGTAACTACTCCCTCCGTTTCAAATTAGATGACTTCCATTTGCCTATATTTAGATGTATTTAGACATGTTATAAGTATTGTTACAAGTATAAATACATCCACATTTAGACAGATGAAAGTCATCTAATTTAGAATGGAGTGAGTAGTACCTCATCGGTCGCTAAACTAGAGTAGAATGCCAAGGCAACTCTTACAACCGGCAATGTTAAGGTTCGATCTAGGCAGCTCCTCAATTGACATTTCCTTGAGGTCCCGGAGCTTATTTGGACGGCACCACACGCACACGCAGGAACTTCATGACAGCCTTTAGCACCATGATGTCGTCTCCCATCACCTGCAGCTTTCTGACGAGCCCAGAGTCTCGGAGAACGAAATCCTCGATCGCCTTAGTTGTTTCTTGAACGCTAGGTTCTCGAAGTCCTCTCGCAGGTTCTGTGCCCGTGCCTTGCGGATGCTATCGACGCCGGCGCGCATCACCTTGATTGTGTCCCACGCGTCTTTGACGTTGTCCATCACAGCAAGGACCGGCACCTTATCCGGGCACGAGAATTTGATCAGGGTTGTGATACCGCTTGTATTTGCCAATCTGCTAAACCTGAAGAACAACAGAGCTTGATGAACTCACACGAGTTAAAAACACTGGGACACAGAGGATTTTGTGTAGTGCTCAGACTGTAGTAGAGCTTTCAGTTACAATAGAAAAAGTAAAAAAAAAAAAAAAGGATCAAAGACCAAGCTTACGATGACTCCAACGGGCCGACGCAAACGGACGCGTGATTGGTCCGCGTTTTGTCCGTTTGGGTCGGCAAACGGACGCGCGTCCGGCTCATGTCCGCCCCTTTCTGGCCACTGCGCGGGCGACGCATTGAGTCCGCCCCGGCCAGGGTTTTGAGAGTTTTGGAGCATTTTGATCATTTTCACAATTTTGATCACATTTAATCATCTAGACAACCAAATTAAACATAGATTGGCACAGTAAATCAAACACATCACATAGTAACAAAAGAATATTGACATGGCGGCTTACAACATCCAAAATATAACAAAGTTCCGGCCATCTCGGCCATGTTTTTTCGGCCATCTAGGCCATTGTCCAACGCCGGCATACAACTAAAACTACCGAGATTGATCACTCTCGGTCCATGTAGTACCTTTGCTTCTTGAGATAGTAGGCCTTCTTCGTAGGGGTGAAGGCCGAGAGATCCATGTCCATCATCCTGGCCTCCTCTTGGCGGCGAGCTTAAGGTCCTTGCCCTTCGTTCGCCCTCCTTTGCTCTTGCCTCGGCCTCCTTGACCCTAGCCTCAGCCTCCTTGCCTCTTGCCTCGGCCTCCCTTGCTCGTGTCTGCGCATTTGCCTCCTCGATATCGAGTTTCTTCCACTGCAATTCGAAGTAGAGCTTGGCAGCGGCGTCTCTCTCTCTTGGCGGTCCCTCTCTTTCCTCTCCTCCTTGTCGCATGCCTTGTCCTTTTGGGATAGGAACCCGTTCAATGTCGCTTGCAACTCAAGGGTTGTTGCATCGCGTTTCGCCTCGGCCTTCGAGTTGTTCTTCCCCCTTGGCCTCTCTTCCTTCTCCGACGGATCCTCTTCCTTGGCAACTGGCTCCCCACCATTTTTGAAGGAGGCGTAGATGTCCCTCCATTTCTGCTGGTCCTTGAGCACCTTGTAGCAATGGGTCAAGGTGAAGGTCTTCCCATGTTGAGCCTTGAATAACTCTAAATCTTGCAAGACCTATGCATGCAAGGGTATGACAATCAAAATCAAGGCAAGAGGAATATGAGCACAATGCATAAGAAGAGAAGACGGTCTTTAACTCCATAGCCAAAGGGCCACAAAACTTGCTCATCTCCGCTTGGATGTGGAGCCACCTCCTCGAGATAGAGGTCTCGGTCCGCTCCGTGGCTATGTTTCTGGGCGGAAGGATTCTACTTTTATTGTAGTGCTTCATGAACCGGCCCCAATAAGCACTCCCTCTTTGCTCCGCCCCGATGATTTGGTTAGTCCCAACCTCGATCCAGGATTCGCAGATGAGCACGTCCTCCTCCGTCGTGAATGAGGCACCCCTTTGGCTAATCTTTCTCTTCATGGCCTGGGCTTGGGTATCGAGCTCATCTTGAAAAATCGGCTCATCATCGATGTCGATCGCATCGACGCCGGTGGGCGGAACTTGATAAGGGTAGGTCCCGATTTTCACGGATTTGTGTGGAGGAGACGACGAACACGAAGAACAACGGATGAACACGAAGAACACACAAAAGGGGAATCACACAAAACAAGGGTAAATAGCAAGTAGCAACCTGGCAAGACTCGATTGGTAACAAATCCCCGTGGGCAGCCCCCAATCCTCCTCTCCCAAGCACACCTTACTCTTAGAATTGTTTGTCCAATTGGTCAATCCAACCAACCCGATAGAATCACCGTAAGATGAAAGATCGGCAAGTAATCGCAACTACAAGCGGAGCCTTGGTATCCACGCAGGGATCTTCTCCTCAAGAGGAGGCCTTGGTTCATCTCCACATGTGGAGGCCTTGATTCATCTCCATAGGAGGAAGGAGACACTTTGAGAAGAAGGAGCAAGGCTCTACTTTAGTTCTCAAATCTTAGTCTAACCCTAGATCTAGTCCAAGGAGTGCTATTTATAGTGTTGACCAACAGGGGGTAGGTGGAGGAGGTGACAAAGGCCTCCAACCCGTGCTGCTTCCCGCAGCGACGGTACTACCGCTGGGTATGGCGGTAGTACCGCTGGTGCGGGTCGGGCGCCCGCTTTCCACCTCGACGGTACCGGCGGCGGTAGCACCAGCGGTACCAGTTGGTACCGCTCATCCCTTCCGAAGGCTGGTTCTGGCGGCAGCTGCAGCGGTAGCGGTGGCGGTAGCTCTCTGGCGGTAGTACCGCCTAACCCAGCGGTACTACCGCTGCCTGGGTCTTTTCCCCTCTTCCTTCTTCTCTTCCAAGCCACCGTCTTGGCATCCTCCATTCCTCTTGCACCTTGGTCATCCTCCCGTGTACAAGTGCTCGTCATGACATACCTAACAAGGCAAATGGAAGAATGGTCAAGTAGTATAACGTCCAAAGGTGACATATGGTGAATAACATAGTGGAATGAGTTCACCTTTGAGGTCCATGGTGACTTGTGAAGTGTTGAAGGTCTTGACATGGTGATGGTCGTGATCCGGGCTACATCATCTACCCCCCCCCCTTTAAAAAGAGTCGTCCTCGACTCTTGCTCATCACCATGGCAAGGAGGTAGATGTTTAGACCTTGTCGAAGAATTGGAGTTCACCATGCCTATAAACATCAAAGACTAAGCAGCCCATGTGTGTGCAAGAAAGAGGAGCATATCAATAATGACATGTCCATTCTTTGTCATAGCACCGTTAGCACAACACAATAATATGACAACGTAGTGCAAGTGCAAGGTCAAAGTGTAAACAATCCACTGGAACAACTTCAAAATGTGGGAACACAAAAACTCCATGAAAAGCACACAATGAAGAATGTCCAAAATATCATCGTGGTGGCACACAAAGCACATGAAAGAGCAAGTTTTCAACATATTTGTTGCCACACCAAATTGGGAGAACCCATTATACTCATGACAAGACATGCACCAAATGTCATTATGGTTGCCAACCAGCCATTTGAAAGAACCATTGTTCATCATATTCGTGGCAACCCATAAGTCATCCATGTGAAAGATTAAAGAAACACGCTTGTCATTGGGGAAACCAAAAGAAACAACATGATTGCAAACAAACCATAAGTAAGAGCAATTATTCAACTTGTTTGATGCAAAATATGAGAAGGATTCGAGAGTTGGATTCGAAGCACAACTCAAATGTATGCTCTCGAGAGCTCGTGTTGTCAACTCATGGTCCATGGAGGTTGACATTCTATCATGAAGCTCAATGCACACCAAACCCCAAAGAAAGAAATTGTGCGCATGGTATACGAACACATCATCCATCATGACGTGACTCTTCATTTGCTCATCACCAAACACATCAAAGTCAATTGAAACATATGACATATGTGGATGGTTACTAAGCAAAGTGAAGGAGGGAACAAGGTCCCTAAAAGAAAACCAAACATCTCCAAAATGTGAGAAAGCTATGGGTGTCATCTCATTATCAAGAATGTTATCATTGTTGCAAACAACACATGTGAAAGAGAAATTATTCAACATGTTGCATGCATCAATGGGAGAAAATTGCAAGCATTTGTTGCAAAGCATGCGGAAAGCGTGATCATTGTTGTCAACAAACATTGGAAAAGAGCAATTGTTCGTCATGTTTGAGTTGACAACAGGAAAGAATTGGAAACACTCATAACTAGGCATGTCTATGGAAAAATCATCACAAATAGGTAACTCCACATGATCAACATTGGTTTCAAACAACGTATCACATGGGAATAAGAAAGACTCATATGATGGGGCAAGTAAATCATCCATAGCATGCGAGCAATCATAGGTCATCATGTCCACTAGTGGGATCATGGTCACATCAACACCCATACCTTTGTAGTCCCGCTCATTTGAGGTAGGTGTTGAAGGAATAGTCGAGTCCATGTGACCGACGTGTTCATCATTATGTAGACATGTGGTGGCATCATCATCATGTTCCATGTACATCATCTCCATGTGAGGCACCATCAAGTCAAGAGGGGGCGTCTCGTCATCCATGGAACCTAGCACGCAATGAGAGAAGACACTAGAGGTAGAGGTTAAGTTGTTAGAAATCGAAATGGCCTCACAAGACCTATCAACTACCTCTCTCAACTCATGTGGTGTATCACTCATTCCCTCAAAGTGAAAGCACTCAAACTCACATATGGTGGGGTCACTCAACTCACTCTCGCTCTCACTCGAGTGGGCTAAGTGGCTCTCATGCTCACATGGGTTTGGTACCATTTCATCACTCAAGCACATGAGGGTAGGCTCGGTTTCCTCATCTCCATACGCCACCAAGGTTGACGGGAAACTCCCATGCCCAACCTTCTCGACCTCATCTCCTCCAAAAGTGCATGCCATAGTTTGGGCATCCTCGTTCAATGCATCCACCAAAGTGATAGCATTGCTCATGCTCGCCTCCGTGGTCGAAGGGAAAATCCCATGCTCGACAATCCTCTCGTCGTCCTTATCTCCATTTGTGCACTCCCACATCATGTGGCCATTGCCATTGCATAGTGGACACGAGAGATTGGGACATTCTCGTGGATCGTGGTCATGTCCTTGGCAATTGTCGCATAAGCGTTCTTCCTCGTGCCATATGGGTGCCAAAGAGGCTCGACGATCTCTAGGTTGAGGTGATGGTGAAGGAGTACGTTCATGGCGTCCACCATTTGAGCGATGATGCTCGTGATGTTCATGACGATTTTGGCGCTCATGACGATGAAGATGCTCGTGTTGAGGAGAAGATTGTTCGTTATCGTTCGCATGGTCATGATTTTGATGGTGTGGTCTTGGGTGATGACGGAGACGACGTCCTTGTTCTCCAAAGTCATTCGCACCCGGGACGCCATTGCCATTAGCCAATGGGTCATGATGATCGCGTCGTTGCGGTGATGGTGAAGGTAATCGTTCATGAGGTTCCCCATTTGGGCGTCGAAGCTCTTGATGCGCGTTGGCATTGTTCACGCGAGAAGATAGTGGATGTTCCACGAGAAGACGATGTCGCTCATGACCGTCGCGCCTTGGGTTATCTTGAAGATCTTGTTGTGGTTCACCTTGACGAGGACCGTGACGTGTATGCCTTGATTGTGACGACCTTGTAGTGTGCCTTGGGCGGCGCGAGCTTGAAGACGAGCGATGTTGCATAAGGTTGTTGATAGCTTCGGTCACGCGCTCCATAGACGCTTCTTGTGCATGCATACGGTCGTTGAAGTTGGCTTCTAGAGCTTGATGACGTCGTTCATAGTGGCGTAAGCCATCCCGAAGTAGGTGTCCAACACCAACGAAGTCGTCAAGTGTAACATAGTCATGATCACCGCGAACTCCACCATGGTTTTCCTCATCCGAACTTGAGCTTCCGTTTGTACTTCCCCTGAACATTTTCTCAAGAACAAGTGAGATGTGCGGTAAGGAAAAACCAAGACAAACTATATCCCAAGTATAAGGAGGCTTGAGAGGAGAGTATCTGGTTCTAACACCCAACACACACACTTATGAGGATAGGAAGGTATGAAGTGGCAAACGAAACAAGCAAACCCGCCGACAAGTATATTGTCAAAGGTAGAGAAAATCCACAATGATCAAATTACCAAAGAAACTCCAACCACAAATGATGAAGAAACACACACAAAAGCGAATAATGAGGTTGGGCGACCAAAGGGCGAGCACTCGAAGATAGACAACCTAACGAAGACTACGTGCTCAAATGTCACCCAACACAAGAAGGACGCTAGCTCAACTGCTTTGAGTGGGCAACGGATTTGCACAAGAGTTAACACTCACACTCACTTTGGCGGTTCAAGCTTTGTCGCAACCTACAAGATATGATACTTGGCACCACTTGATTCTTTTCTTTTCTCTTCTCTTTTTTTTTTATTTTTGCTTTTTGACGATGATTCCTTCAACTTGAAGACAATACTTGAAGACAAACACTCAACACGTGCAATGCCTCGCAATATCACCGAGCTAGTCCGATAGGTGAAGGTACACGAAAGGAAGAAGGGCTCACAACGGATTTTGATGGTGGGGGAATGTCGAGTCCTTGGTGGCGTCGTCGCTTGGCGTTGAAGATGCGTGGCTACGGAAGCTTGTCGATGTTGTAGACGTAGAGCACACCAAGAAAGGACTCAAACCAAAGAGGAATTGCCAAAACGAACCGAGGAAAAAGAAAAAAATTCTGCAAAAATTGGCCCTGGCGGTAGTACCGCTTAACCCGGCGGTAGTACCGCTGCAGTCGAAACTGCTCGAGTTTGACTCGATTTTGGGGAATTTGGGGTCCAAAATTTTCTCGAATCCGTGGGAAATTGGCAAAATTAAGGTTAGGGAACGCAAACAAAGGTGGAGGGGGTCATAAAGCAACAGATCCATGGACAAAAACTACCAAAACGCAACGAATCGACATATCGGCTCGAATCAAGGCAAGGCTATTTTTGGTGGAAATTTTCGAATTTCTCAAAAACGAAGAAAAATTTGGTGGATTTTGGTGGAAACACAAAACAAATCCGTGTCAACCTAGAGCTCTGATACCATATGATGAGGGTAGGTCCCGATTTCACGGATTTGTGCGGAGGACACGACGAACACGAAGAATACACAAAAGGGGAATCACACAAAACAAGGGTAAATAGCAAGTAGCAACCCGACAAGACTCGATTCGTAACAAATCCCCGTGGGCAGCCCCCAATCCTCCTCTCCCAAGCACACCTTACTCTTAGAATTGTTTGTCCAATTGGTCAATCCAACCAACCCGATAGAATCACCGTAAGATGAAAGATCGGCAAGTAATCGCAACTACAAGCGGAGCCTTGGTATCCACGCAGGGATCTTCTCCTCAAGAGGAGGCCTTGGTTCATCTCCACATGTGGAGGCCTTGATTCATCTCCATAGGAGGAAGGAGACACTTTGAGAAGAAGGAGCAAGGCTCTACTTTAGTTCTCAAATCTTAGTCTAACCCTAGATCTAGTCTAAGGAGTGCTATTTATAGTGTTGACCAACAGGGGGTAGGTGGAGGAGGTGACAAAGGCCTCCAACCCGTGCTGCTTCCCGCAGCGGCGGTACTACCGCTGGGTATGGCGGTAGTACCGCTGGTGCGGGTCGGGCGCCCGCTTTCCACCTCGACGGTACCGGCGGCGGTAGCACCAGCGTACCAGTTGGTACCGCTCATCCCTTCCGAAGACTGGTTCTGGCGGCAGCTGCAGCGGTAGCTCTCTGGCGGTAGTACCGCCTAACCCAGCGGTACTACCGCTGCCTGGGTCTTTTCTCCTCTTCCTTCTTCTCTTCCAAGCCACCGTCTTGGCATCCTCCATTCCTCTTGCACCTTGGTCATCCTCCCGTGTACAAGTGCTCTTCATGACATACCTAACAAGGCAAATGGAAGAATGGTCAAGTAGTATAACGTCCAAAGGTGACATATGGTGGATAACATAGTGGAATGAGTTCACCTTTGAGGTCCATGGTGACTTGTAAAGTGTTGAAGGTCTTGACATGGTGATGGTCGTGATCCGGGCTACATCAGAACTTCATCGTCTCCGGCGGGATAATCGTCATGGGCATAGGTATTGTTGTGTCTGATCATGTCCTGGAGGACGTCCTCCCCTTCCGCCTCGTCGTAGTACCTTGCATCCCCCGGCGAGGGCCTGGGCATTTGGTTGAACAGGTTATGGCCGTGAACAACAACAGCCGGGGCTGCTGCACGCGCGGCCGCGGTCTGCGGCGCCGACGAGTGTCCGACCAAGGGTGTCTCGAGGGTGGCGGCGGGCGCGTTGAGATCAAGGGTAGGTACCTCGAGGGTGGCGGCGGGCGCGGATTCCCCTACCTCGGGTGAAACCCGCGGCGTGTTTCCCGGCAGGTACCCGTACGCAGGCGAGGGAGCCGTCGCGGAAGTTCTCGACCTTGACCTTGGCGGTCGGGGCGCGGAGCCATTGGAGCTGGCCGCCGCGGCCGCGGCCACTCCAACGGGCGGCACCATTCCAATGAGGAGGAGGGCAGCGGTGGCGGTCCTGTTTACGAGGTCAGATTCCTCGTCCTGGCCCTTCTGCTCGGCGGCGGCCTTCTTGGCGGCGGCGATCCTGTCTTCCTTTAACCTCCTCCTCCGGTCGCCCCGCTTCTTGGTCTCTAGGGCCCTCTGCTCCGGCGTGAGCTCCTTCTTTGACTTCTTTGGAGCTTCGGGCGCGAAATCGAGTTCGCCCTCCTCCTCGGCGGCCGGCACAGCGGCGAAGTTGGCGGCGGCGGCTGGGTCAGCCATGGCTAGGGCAGGAGCTCGAGTGGGGTTTCGGGAGAGCGAAGGCCGGGACTGTGAATTTTGCCTCTGATGGGCGGGCCTAGGGCGGACTGGAGGAGGACAGAAAAGTGGTCCGCGCGCGTCCGCGGCCGACGCAAACCTTGCCCAAATTTGGGCCAAGAATGGGTCGCCGCGGACAGGAAAACGGACACGCGGTCCGTTTGCGTCGCCCCGTTGGGCTGTGTTTTTGCCTCCCGCGGACAGGACCGGACGCGCGCAAACTCGATGCGTCGGCCCGTTGGAGTCATCCTTACAGGCAGCGACATCCTACTATCACTCTTGCCCATATCGCCGAAAACCTCGCCATGGTCGCAAAGCCTCGTGACATCCCAGGAGAGATAATCGCGGCGATCTAGACTGTCTACACTATTGAATCTGAAAAACGACTGACATCCAAAGACGTGTACAGGCACGGCGATATGAAGTACAACCTGATTATGGAGTTTAACGATTAGTGTTGAGTACTACCCACGGGTATGTAATAAGCAAGAACATGTTTTAGCTGCTATGGGCTTGGGTACAATCAATTCTTTGTGGTTGTCGGAGTTCCCTAATGATCTAACCCTTCTTGTTGCCGGTGATTTAGCCATGCTTTAATGGAATGCAATGTTGATAAGAAAAGCTGGAATTGTAACTCTCCACCCGCCAACTGTATCTCTTGTCAACTGTAACTCTGCAATTTCATGTTTTCGTTTGAAACTCATTACGTTTGATTCTCAAAATTCGTCGCATGCAGTTGATCTTTCCTAAATTCTTTTGAGCGGTACCTGAAGTTTTCAGTTCTAGAATTGTAGACGAATTCTTGAGTTATTTGCAAGTTTTCCTAAATACGACCAAGATTGGCATGCTAAGAAAAGGTGGCAACCAAGCAAGTGACAAATATATCTACGAAACCGAATGCAGGCATCCAACATACTTTGTGGATTACATATGCTCGTGTTGATCCATACCAGCTTCTTCCTGCAGACGATGGATCACACGGCCAGTATCGAACTTACACAACGCCACACATACGTAAGCGCGCCCGAATACATAGGTAGAAGAACAAGGCGACGGCTTGCACCGGATGTCACAAGCGACATGGGCAACGTCTCATCGAACTGGACGAGGGATCTGTAGGCGGCATTGGGCTGCCAGTAGGCGGGAATGACCTGATCGGCGACGAGCGATCTGCCGGACTCGTCGGTGACACGCAGCGAGAAGGGCCCCTGGAGCGGGCGGAGCCTGTCGAGGCGCCAGATGGAGCCCCACGACTCCCTCATCGGAGTCCAGTACCCCGTCGGCGCCCTGTCCGGCAGCCGTGACTCCATGATGTCCACCTGCACGGCTGCACCACGTCGCCGGGGCCGTCTTCGTACTCGACCAGGATCGCCAGATAGTTCGGGTTGGAGCCGTGCTGCACCCGGAACGTCACCGTCAGCCCCGGGTACTGGCAGGGCACCCTGGAATGTATGTCATACCCAGCATCAGTGTGACGAGCAAACAAGAAATACAAAAGCAGTAAGCCTTGGATAAAAAGAATCTGCTTTTTGGTTAAACAAGTCTGCACTAGATTATTTTTATCCCGTAAAGTTAGGATGTGCAAAATGGTTCTGTTGACGATTAGCGAGACGAAAGTGCAGGCAAAGCACAGAGAATGCTTGCTTTTGTTCAGAAGCGGCCGTGGCAAGGAAAGTAGCCAATGGTGGAGAAGGCAAGCCGGATTCCTTGTATGTCAGTTGTCCGTTAAAGTTAAGCACGATTAGATTAAGTAAGATGGTGGACCTCTTGAACTGCATGTCGATGATGCCGGCGTGGCGGAGCTCGTCGTTGACTCGTTGTGGCCGTACTTGGCCATCTTGCCGAAGGCGGTGCCGCTGAGGTCGAAGTGGTAGCGGGAGACCGGGTAGTAGTTCATGTCCGTGATGATCACCGTTTCCGGGACGCCGGAGCAGGCACGATCGGCCACGCACCTGATCTGCATTGCACGCAACAATCCAAGATCCATGGAATCAAATTACGTGCATCACAGGCTGTCTTGGGAAAGAAATCCTAGTGCTAAACGACAATGTCGGCACGTTACTGTGAGCGTCAAGCAACTTCAACGCCGGCGACGCTAGCTAACCTGGTAGCATGAGCCGCATCCCTTGCCGTTCTTGAAGAGCGGCTGGTTGCCGCACGACGTCATTGACGAGAAAGGCGGCCAGTTCACGTTCTTGAACCCGCAAGCACCACCTGCACCCGTGATTTCGTATTAAAAACAAGAACCGCAATCAGCATTCAGCAAAGCAATTGCAATCCTCATGGACATGGTAGGCACAGCAGTAGTCGTACCGTTATCGTAGGGGTCGGCGCCGTTGGGAGCACCGTACCAGGTGGCCCGGGCATCAATCCAGCCGCTGCCGTCGTCGTTGGTGCCGCCGGAGCTGGAATTGGAGGTGGGGATACTGGCTGCAGGGACATTGGTCGCAGGGACGTTGGTGGCGGGGACATTGGTGGTGGGGGCAGGTGGAGGTGGGTAACAGAATAAATCAGGCAGAAAACCGCAGCCTCGACATCCATGGGCCGCGACCAGGCAGAACAGAGCAACCACTACGGCGAAGGAGAAGGCTGCTGCCATCGCTCGGCCGCTGGTGTGCTGTGGCGAATGCCGTACTCCAGTGGTTAATGGCTTAATGCCCTGTTTTTAGGCCCGCGCGGCAAAGGGATCCAACTGAAGCGCCGTCTTCTTCTAGTGGACGGAAGTGGACCAATAGCCGTGGTCCTTCGGTCCTTCCCTTCCCCTTCACAAGGCGACGCCACAGACGAGGACGAGCGGCAGCTATGACAGGGACGCCATCGAATGAGCTATGCCACTCCCATGTCTCCAGCTCCTGCCGCGTCGCCCGCGCATCAGATCCGGCCACCATCTTCGCCTACGCGGACACAGAGAGCACGAGCTTCTGAAGCCATCTCCACCCCAACCTCTGCAACAGAGCAAGAAAGACGAAAGAGGATTCCTCAACAAGAACACAGCAAGAAAGACCAAATCATCCTTGAGGCGAAGAAAAGAGGTAAATCTGCAAAAGAAACTGTAATACTCGCCTTCTTCACCAGCCTGAGCAGTGCAGCGCGGCGCAGAGAAGCAGATGTGCCTCTCCGGCGAGACCAAATTGGTGGTCAAGGAGCTGTAGGCAATGGGGATGGGGCCGACACCTGGAGACCTGAAGGGGCCGGTCACGACGCCGCAGCCGTCAACAGGGACACGAATGGGTAGTGTCCCGGCGGCGGCGGCGGCGGAAGGACGCTGGAGAAATGGCGGAGGCGAAGGCGACTGTAGGATGTGTGTGAATCGAGGACTTTGAGAGTGGGACTGGGGGAATCGGAGATGATGATGTTCGAAGCATTAGTGGGCTTTGATGCCCCAATCAAGTGGTAGTATTAGTTATCCGCCCTTTGCCTAAAAAAACGTTATTGGCCCAACACATTTATAGGCCTGATATGCTCTTCGAATTGCTCCTAGGCCATGACTTGCCGAATATCGAGCCCTAAATTTTTAGAGATAATGTCTGGGTTGTCTTGATTTAGTTGGAGTACTGCTCAAAAATAAAAAGTTGGAGTATTTGCGAACTTGGATAATAACGAAAATTCGCTTGGATCAAAGTTATGTGTTTCGCTAAGTTCACACTTTGTGCAATATCATAGATCAGTTCACAGGAGGTACATAATGGAAAGTACAGAAAAGTTCCCGCTATGAAAGTCGCATTTGAAGTCGTTATGCATGTGGTATCGCTAGCAGTTTGGGACGAGTTGGAGATCTCTCTTATTTTGCTTTGCACATGGATGTTGGTCATGAAAGAAATCTGACTAAGCTAAATCGGAATGTGTTTTCACCTGCAAAGAAATACATGTAAGAGTGGCAACAGGGACGGGATAACCGGGGATGACTCCACCGTCCCCGTCAATCCCCATACATGCGAGCCTCGTGAAGCTTCGCGCGGAAAAACGCCCCCATCCCCATCAATAACGGGTACCCGGTACCCGTCAGGTTTTCATGGGAATATCAGCAAAAACTAGGAGAGGTGAGATTGAAAAGGACATGGTTGCTGGGAGAGATGGAGAATATTAATTGTGTTGAGTATCTAGGTTTTAACCTATATACTATGTATTTGTAATACACATGGCACTGTGTATCCATGGAGTCCCCATGGGGGGATTTTATCCCCATCCCTGCTCCACGAGACTAACGAGTTCCCGTCGGACAATACTCACAGGGTGAATTCATCCACCACCCCCGCTCCATGATGGGTAAATCCCGCGGGTACCTGCCACCCACGGGGAATGTTGCCACCCTTCAATACATGCAGACTTGGCCTTAACCAATTAAGCAATGGGAATGTGCTTTCGCCTGCCAAGTCTTGCTAAGTTAATCATTCATCCTGTCAAGGAAATGATGCGGAAAAAAAGAACATGTGAAGAGGAATGATGATTCACACAAATCAAATATCAAGATCACCTTGCCATTTGGGATTGCAAAGCACCACTGAAGTTTAAATTTTGTGTGTGGAAAGTGGCGTACCTATGTTGGGCAGGGGACTGTCGTGTGAGGCATGGCCTTGCCACCGATGATCTTTGTCGTCATCATCTGCTTCTTGAAACGTAATGTCTTGTTTGAGGTTCTATCCAACCTGGGGCGGCCTGAGCTATCACCCTCGGCGTCGAAGGTGCTCCAATCCTGGTGGCTTGCGGTGGACGGGCATTGGCCAACCAAGATGCGCCAAAAATTCGTGCTCTGTTGCTTTTGGTCATGCAGTCTATTTGGGTCGAGAGGAACAATGGAGTCCTCAAGAGAGGAACTTGTACGACGTCCTCCCTATTTGATGACTTTATGGCCGAAACTATGAGGTGGAATGCCGAAGGTTTCTGTGAGAGTGTAATTCTTCATTCTTTTGGTCTTTCGACCTATTTTTGTTTGTTGTGGATCTTTATAACCTAGTTTGGTCTATCTAGTATACAAAGCGTGCATTCTCGCTCGTTCATGAAAAAAAAATATGTTAAGGCATATCACCAAATAAATGAAACTTGTTAAATAAACCAGTTTAGCTTGAAGATCTCACGTCTAAGCTGAATTAGCATTACATGTCGTGACGCTGGCAAAGGACCGTGGAATCGAAAATTCGGATATACCTTCTCCTAGCTAGGACGTCCGAAGCCAAATTCTCATCTGAGACTAGTCACAATGGGGGTATCATAGGTAGTATCATACATGCCATGTTGGCAAAAAGATGACATGGCACTGCAATTAATGAAGAGAGAGGTGATAGTGGTATCATAGGTAGATACCGTAACATAACGGATTCCAATGCAATATGAGTCTACAACCTAATAAATGTAGTATTGTATGATACCACAAATATGTTACTATCCATTGTGGAGGTAGTAACATAGACTAGTATCATGTGCATGATACTAGTATATGATACTCCCCATTGTGACTAGTCTGACGAGTCAGATTTTGTACTGGTAGTAGTATTTGTTTGGCTCCAGCTACTGCATTTAATTTAATCCGAGCTGCAACACTACAAACTTGGCGGGCAAGAAGTTCAGCGTTCCCGTTTTGGCGTTTTGCATTAGGTGCATGCTTTCGCATGAACGGCTGCCATTACGTTGTCTCGAGGAGTCGCGGGTTCATCGAACTTGGACCATTTTTTTTCCCAGCAAAACACATTCATCGGGCTTCAATGAACTTACCTGCCCGTCAACTAATGGCTTCACCAGCAGGAATTTCAAAAAACAATAAAAATGTTTCTCGGCCGAAAGGGGCACCCGTACCAGGCGGAAGCCATGACCCGTCCAGTTATCTCTAGCAGATACAACATAATCCGCTGCTGGATATGTGCTATCCGGTTGAGCCGGAAATCAGTTTCAGATACCGCGCGGTGCGGGGCAGAACAGATGCGGTATACTCCTACCGGAAACGAGTTTACCGCATCTGTTCCGCACGACGTATCGGTACCGGTACCGGAAAATCGATGTTTGCATGTTCTTCATCAAACATCAACATAAGTTCAATATAATAAATGTTTTAAACATTGTACAACACAACAATCATCCATATTACAACAAATGTTTTAATCCGAATCAATAGAATAATAAACAAATGGTCCGAATGGAAATAATGGTTCAAATTATAACAATCTCAAATGAATAAAATGGAAAACTACTTCTTCCCATGCAGCTGCCACTGATGTTCCACAAGATCTTTATGGAGCTGAATGTGTGTGGCATTGTCCTCAATGTGCCGGTATGTCTCAAGAAAAGTTTCGATCCGGTCCGGATTCTTTTGGGGCTTCACTCGGCTACCAATGTTGTCATAACATAATTTCAAGTTTAAATCTCTCTCATCTTCAACGATCATGTTGTGTAAAATCATACAAACCGTCATGATATATATCACGGAGGGTTTTCTTATCCCAAAAACAAGCCGGACCTCGAACAATTGCAAACCGAGCATGCAACACACCAAATGCTCTTTCAATATCTTTTCGGCATGCTTCTTGAGCTTTGGCAAAGATGGAATCCTTCTTATTTGCCGGTTTTGAAATGGTCTTCACAAATGTCGACCAAGAAGGATATATACCATCGACAAGATAGTACCCCATGTTGTACTCATGCCCATTGACGGTATAGTTGCAAGCCGGTGCTTCTCCACTAGCAAGCCTAGCAAAAAAATGTGATCTTTGCAAAATGTTGATATCATTGAGAGACCCCGGCAACCCAAAGTAGCAATGCCAAATCCAAAGATCCTCTGAAGCAACGGCTTCGAGTACTATGGTAGGATCACGGTGATGACCGGTGTACTGACCATGCCAAGCCGCCGGGAATTCTTCCACCTCCAATGCATGCAATCCACACTACCAAGCATGCCCGGCCATCCTCTTGTCTCATTTGCCACCATCAATTTCTTGGTGTCATCTTCATTGGGACTTCGGAGATATTCTTTGCCAAAAACCTTGATGATTGGTTTAGCAAACACTCTCACGCATTTCATCGATGTATCTTTGCCAATGCGAAGATATTCATCGGTGTAATCAGCAGGAACACCATATGCTATCACTCTCATAGCCGCCGATATCTTTTGGTATGAAGTAAACCCAAGCAAACCGGCGACATTTCTTCGTGGAACGAAGTAACGGCAATTGCTCTCGCAAGTTTCGACAATGTGGATAAACAAAGATCTACGCATTCGATATCATCTACGAAAGAGGTGAGCCGGATAGGTCGGTACCTCGGCGAAGTAGTCCTTCATTAGCAACGCACTCCCGAGCGCTCGGTTGCGGGTAATGCAAAGACGCCCGACCTTCGAGCCTCGCATCTTCCTCTTGCCTCCGGTCTCGTATTGCTCGACGAGATGCGCCATGACCATGTGCTCGATGTCATCATCGAAGAGGATGTCCTCAATCTCGGAATCATCCAAGTCGGAGGAGGAGGAGGACGACGAACTCCAATCCATCGAGCGCACGAGTTTTTCTAAGTTAAACTACAAATCTACTGACATCTAAGCCTAAAACTACCGAATCGACAACGAATCGAGAGAAAAACGAACCTTCTTCTCAACCGAATTTCGGATCCGAGACGTCGGAGCTCCTCACCCGAACGCAGCACGAAAACGACGGCTCGGACGACCGTGCGAGCAGGAGAGGGTCTCCGCTGGTCAGACCCGTCCGGAGAAGCCGCTCCCGGTCGGAACTGGCCTCCCGCGCGACCTTGGCGGCGGCGTCCGTGCGGATGGGGCATGCCTCCCCCGGTGCCGAAACTAGGCGGAATCGATTCGCCGGGGCGTGGCGACCCTTTTCCACGATGCGGCGAAGGCGGGGCCAGGAGCGGGCGGCGGGGCGCGGCGGCGAGATGCGGCGGCGGAAGGGGGCGGGGAAGGAGAAGCTGACCGCATGGTGAAAGTTCAGCGTGGAACGGTTCGCGCCAAGAGTGCGGGATGCGGGAAAAATCGACGCGGAAAATGAACTGATGGGGCACGGGGGAGGAAATTTCTTGCTCCCGGAAATAATTTTTCGATAGGGGAATTATGCGGCATCTGAGCGGCACCAGATTTCGCCTCGAATCTAAAAAAAACAGTTATTTTTCTGGCCGGCGCCTGCTAGAGATGCTCAGGTACCCGTCCAGGTACAAGAAACCGATTAGGTAGAGCACTTTCGCTTTCTCTAAAGTACCTTACCCCGTAATCTAATCACGGGCTTACGTTTACGCTCGTGCTGGGTACGAACCGGTGAAACCCGCACGTGAAAGGAGAAACGACTAGCACGAGCCAAAATAGTGACGTCATCACCTACGCACACAAGCCGCCGCCGGCGGGCCCTCAGTCTCAGCCAGTCGCACGAGCTTCCGTGTCGACCACTCGAGTCGAGCTCCACCTCCACGTGGGGGACGGCTGGACCACCTCGTCTGTGGCCGTGCCGTGCAGCGCGGGTGCACGCACGCGGCGCAGCACTACTCGCCCGAGCCCTATCCCTGCGCCGTGGACCCGGTCTTTCAAAGACAAATATGGTTATCTGCGCCGTGGACCTTATCTGAATGCGCTAATCGCTTCGTCCTTGACACGAGGTTTGCATGCATGATTGCGTATGCTTCCATGCAATAGAAAGAAGCAGGAAGGTTCGCGCTGCATGTAGTAAAAAAAACAGAGATGTACTATGCCTAGGGGGTTGAGTGTTTTTTTTTTGAAAACAGGGGGTTGAGAATTGAGATCAGACCAACTCACCAAGCTCGGATTTGAACCAACGGAGAGTTTTTTAGGACGTTCCAATCTCAGTAGCACAAAGAACAATAGAAGTAAAATACAGTACATCCATATCCGTAAACCAACTAGCAACACTGAAGCGAGCTGAAGGCGTGCCCCCACCATCCCCTTGCCATATCGAAGTTGGACAAACCTTATTATAGTAGACAATCGGTTTAAATAATAAAATCCATTTATCAAAAAAAAGGTAAACAGTCGGAAAGTATTATTACTCCGTGTGATCGATTGATCAAACTGGGTGCATGCCCACACCTGCACCAGGTATAACCTAGGAGTACCTAGGAAGGAAGTTGATCTCGGTGGCACTCACGTCCGTAGTACTACGGTACTAACAAGTCGTAACAAGGTTATCCACTCGTTTTCATACATGTATCTATTATCCACTCGTTTTCATACCGACGAGTATTACAGTCACCAATAGTGTTTAGTCCAACGACGCCACACACACACGTATACATCTCATAATCCATGTGCTGTAGAAAACAAAAAGAAACTACTCCAGCCTGGAATATTGACCGTATAAACGGAAAATTAAGAGAGAGAAAATAGGAGCCAAAAAGGAGTCGGGAATACGGGGCGGACACGATAACTGTAATGCGAGCTGGTGGTTACGGGGAGCCCGTCACGACAAAGTACAAACAACTCGGGCTCCAGCCCGCGGGTGGGCCCCACCACCGCCGCCTGTGGCCTATAAATCGTCGCCAGGTAGCCCCGAGCGCCAAACCTTCTCTTTAACCATCACCCCTCGATCAACCTCAAGTCTCTCGTGCGCCTCCTGATTTCTCCCTCGCACCCGCCGCGCTCGAAGCAGAACCAATCCACCGGGGGCGCCAGCGCCGGCCGTAGCTGCTGCTGATGGCGAAGGCGCGCAAGCCGACGGCCGCGGAGCGCTTCCTCGGCTTCCACAACCGATCGGGCTCCGCCACCGTCGCCCCGTTCCCCGACGACGACCTGGTCGAATCGGACATCTGGTACTCGCAGCAGTCGTCGGACGCGCCAGCCGCCACCGCCGATGATCGGGAGGAGGAGAGCACGGGCACGGGCAGGACGCCCAAGGGCGAGGCGCCGCGGCGGGTGGGCGGGCTGAGCCGCGCGTTCGCGGACGGCCGGCAGGTGGCGGCGTCGGCGCCCGTCGAGGTGCCCGCGTGGCCCAGCCGCTTCGCCGAGCTGGACCCGGAGCCCGCATCGCCGTGCGAAGAGGACGCCGACGGGTGGGTGCCGCCGCACGTGTACCTGGCGCGGCGCCAGGCGAGGGCGTCCGTCGTCGAGGGCGTCGGCCGCACCCTCAAGGGCCGGGACGCGTCGCGGGTGCGCGACGCCGTCTGGAGCCGAACCGGATTCCCCGGCTGAGCTGCAACCGGATCAATTAACCGGGCTGCTCTGCTCGTATTTTGTAGAAAATCCCCTTGATTTTACTCTCCCTCATCTTCTTCCCTTTTAGTCACAAAATTTTGTAATATGGCTTGTTTGATTTTTGTTTTAATGAGAAGCAAGGATTTGCGAGAAGGAGACAAAAGAAAAATGTGTGGTGTATGTTGTAGCATAGCATAGTACAGTAGTACATTGGTTGAATTGTTAGCTCCAAGCCTCCAACCGAAGTGGTTGGAGTCTCGTCTTATTCTTTGGTTACTTTGTTCTGGCCTGGAAAAAGATATCGGACACAAGCAATGCATCTTTGTATTTTACCTGAATATTCTATCAGATGATCATATATGTCTCCAAAAGCATAGATGAAATTGTTCAAGATTGTTTTCTTTTAACTTGAACTCTTAAAACTGGCATATTCAGTGGAGCTCGATCGCTGTGCACGGAAGAAAAAGAAACCCCCCAAGATCAACCAACGGACAAGCGTTTGCCTCCATTGCTGGTTAAGGGGCTTTGCACTTTCTTACAAGTAAAATACTTCGCCATTTTGCGCATGTGCTGCTCCACTGCAATTTTTTATTTGTGGCTACGGGTAAGTGTGGCCAAAAGTATATCGTCAAAAGATGCCACTGGCTAGGACGGATTGAAGGATTATTCTAGCCTAGGAGGAACATTCCTTTGGGTGCATGCATGCTTCCTCGAATGTGCTTCAAAGGTACTACTTTTGCTCTCCTTTGATTTTTTTTTGAAACTTTGCTCTGCTTGATTTAACTACTGTAGTACTATATCCGTAAGAGTACAGAGAATATTTCGGTACATGTTCATGAATATTTCAATTAGTTCTTGGAACCAGCCTTTGTCCGATTCTAAATCTAGATTCTTATTTTTTTTTTTTTTGAGGAAAAGGATCTGATTCATAAACAGGAAACTGAGTGCAAATTACAACAAGGTCCACGAAAGAAAGAAAAAACACAAAAGAACCCTGTAATTAGCACAAAGCACCCTGGACTTCCCGGAAAGATCACAATCAGATCCACCACCACTCTCCCGAGAAACCTAGACGCCGCCGACGCCGCCGTACCACCAACCGCCGGCGAAGAGGAGCCACCACAAGTCGTAGACGGCCGCAAGGGTCATCCGCCGCCGAGCGACGGAATAAGATGTCGCTGAACGGACACGGCCACAGCTTCCTCCCCCAACTCCACCCTTCTTCCAGCCGACGCGACGCCGTCCAGGCCCACCAGCCGCACCGCTCAAGCTCCGGCAGAAGCTGCTCCCCTCGCCACCGAGGCCGGCCAGAGCAAAGACGCCGAAGAAGAAGACCACTACCAGCATAACCACCAAAAACGGATCACATAACACCCCCGCCTCCTCCCCTCGCTGCCACAGCCGGCCAGAGGAGCACAAGCGGGGAGCTGCGCCCGACGGAAACCTCCACAACCTCCCCGACCACAAGGCCGGAACGGGGAAGGGAGGGGGAGGACCACGCCTAGAAACGCCGACAGCACCGCCACCGTCCTCGACGCCGCCAGCAGGGCACTCACACCTAATCTACACCTAACTAGCCGGAGACGCAGGACCGGGGTTCCCCCACTCTCCCGCCGCCGAGGCGGCCGGCGGAGAGGGAAGGAACCACCGGCCTGGCCGGCGACGCGGAGGGGAACGCGAGCTCGCCTTCTTATCGCCTGCTACAGTAGCGAGCGAGAGGATAAGAGAGCGAGAGAGGTTCTAGATTCTTATTTTTTTATTTATATAACATCATAATTTAACGTGTTATCCACCAGCCTTTAAGTTTCATCTAGCACCATCATCGTATTTGCAGCAAGCTCTAAGTTTGCATCATCATCATCTCCCAATCCGCACTTAACTCTAAGTTTTGTATATCAAGCTGAAATCTTGGATAACTTAAGAATACAACTCCCACCAATCACAATGTAGTAGCAGCATTTCTTCAAGATGGTTTTGTTTTGCCATCAACTCTTAAAATTGGCATATGCTTTGTCCTCCATTAATTCAGTGGAGCTCGATCGCTGTGCACTGAAGAAAAAGAAACCCCCCTACTAGATGAACCAACGGACACGCGTTTGCCTCCATTCCTGGTTAAGGGGCTTTGCACTTTCCTACAAGTAAAATACTTCGCCATTTGCGCATGTGCTGCTCCACAGCAATTTGTATTGTGGTTACGGGCAAGTGTGGGCCAAAAGTATATTGTGAAAAGATTCCACTGGCTGGGACGGATCGAAGGATTATTCTACAGGAGCGGCGAGCCTAGGAGGAACATTCCTTTGGGCGCATGCAAGCTTCCTCGAATGAGCTTCAAAGGGTACTCCCTCCGTTTATAATTAGTTTGCGTTCTGGGTATAAACAAAGTCAAATTTTGTGAGGTTTGATCAAATATATAGGAAAAAATATAAAAATTTATAACAAAATTTTAACATTATTAGAATCTTCATAATATATATTATCATATTATATATATTTCATATTATAGATGTTTATATATTTTCGTATATATTTGGTCAAACTTTGAAAAGTTTGACTTTGAAAAAACTCAGAAAACGAACTAAATAAAAACGGAGGGAGTACCATACTTTTCTTCTGATTTATTTAACAACTGTAGTATATCCGTAACAGTACATGTAGAATATTCCGTTACATGTCCATTAATCTTACATCTAGTTTTGAAACTACCCTTCATTCGATTCGAAATCTTACGTTGAATCTATCAATATATCAAAGCTCACTGGGTTAGCCTTCCGCTCGAAGCCTCCACGTCGCCCCCATTTCTGCGTCGTCCGATCGCTGAATGGACGGTCCAGATTGAGCCGCGTCGCCTGCCACTGTGCTAGCTACAGTTTAGCACTTCTACAGTGCGCGACGCACTCCGCGCCGTCCATCTTGGATCGGACGGTCATCAGACAGTCCGCGCGATGTTTTTACAAAAAGGATCCTACGTTCAAAGAAAATTGCGGAGCAGTCCCAACATTTGCACGCAGATGGACCTATCCGAAAATTGCAGAAACTGCAGGGGCCTACCTGCACAACGCCGCCACAACCCCCTTCTCCTTCCTCGCTCCCGCGCGCCGCCGAGCTCGCCGCCGTCGCCGATGCTCACCGCCGCCACTGCACTCCTCCCCTCCCAGATCGAGGGACACCGAGAGCTCTGCTGCCGCTTCCTCTCCCTCCTCGCCGCGGATCGGCCGCCGGGACGCCGTGCGCTCGACGGAATCGCCGCCGCCACATCCACACGATGCCGCGGCCGCTCCGGCGACCCAAAATGGGCGGCGCCGCCGCCTACGGGCACCCCGCAACCAGACGCGTCGGACGCGTCCACGCGCGCGTCCCAGAACGCGGTGGCGCGCCGCCGGCGAGCTCGACGCCACCGCGGCCGAAGCAGCCTATTCTGGCCCCTGTGACGTCATCACGACGTCACAGCGGGCCCCACATGTCGGAATTTTTCTTTTTCTCTTTTTTTTTACAAAAAACCTGTTACATGCCGGAAAATCAATAAATTTAAATACACCCAATATGAAAATACAATAAATATATCAAAGTGGCCACAAAAAACAAATGATGACTATTCATGCCGCACAATACAAATTCAAATTTAAATATTTCAAAATTTTAAGTGCCTTTCAAATTTATCCATTTCGTCCACCGGAAAAAATTTGCATAACACATCCGAACGATCGGAAGAAATAAATACTAGCTATTTATGGCAAAAAAACAAACATGTCTTCAATTTCCAATTTGGACAAAATTTCAAGAAAATCCAAATGCACTTCCTCTAAACATTGTTTGCAAAAAAAAAAACAAATTCATATCCTTTTACTATGGATTGAATTCAAAAAATATAAATAACATATGCAAACGATCAGAAAAATAAATACTAGCTACTAACGGCAAAGAACAAACATGTTTTCACAAAAAAAACATATATGCTATTTATGTCAACCAACGAGTATGTTTTAAAATTCCAATTTGGTAAAAATTTCAAGAAAAAATCCAAATGCACTTCCTCTAAACATTACTTGCAAAAAAAATCATATCCTCTAATTATGTATTGGATTTAAATTAAATTTTACAAATTCTCATATAATGTATTTCCTCTAACTATTGACCTAAATTAAACATCTAATATAAATTAAGTAATTTTCCAAATTTCCACACTTTTTAAAAAAGGACATTTTCAAATTTGAATTTTACCACACGACATTATTCGAAATCTGAACAATTTTTCGAACGTACTCCCTCTTTGCATCTCAATGATTTCCAAATTTCCATACTTTCAAAATAAGGACATTTCCAAATTTGAATTTTACATATATCAAAGTGGCCGCAAAAAAAATGCTGACTATTCATGCCACACGATACAAATTCAAATTTGAATATTTCAAAATTTTAAGTGCCTTTCAAATTTATCCATTTCGTCCACCGAAAAAAAATTGCATAACACATCCGAACGATCAAAAAAATAAATACTAGCTATTTATGGCAAAAAAACAAACATGTCTTCAATTTCCAATTTGGACAAATTTCAAGAAAATGCAAATGCACTTCCTCTAAACATTATTTGCAAAAAAAAATTCAAATCATATCCTTTTACTATGGATTGAATTCGAAAAATATAAATAACATATGCAAATGATCAGAAAAATAAATACTAGCTACTTACGGCAAAGAACAAACATGTTTTCACAAAAAATAATTTAATAACATATTATTTTTATGTCAACCAACGAGCATGTTTTAAAATTCCAATTTGGTAAAAAATTCAAGAAAAAATCCAAATGCATTTCCTCTAAACATTACTTGCAAAAAAAAATCATATCCTCTAATTATGTATTGGATTTAAATTAAAATTTACAAATTCTCATAAAATGAATTTCCTCTAACTATTGACCTAAATTAAACATCTAATATAAATTAAGTAATTTTCCAAATTTCCACACTTAAAAAAAAGGATATTTCCAAATTTAAATTTTACTACACGACATTTCTCAAAATCTGAACAATTTTTCGAACATACTCTCTCTTTGCATCTCAATAAATTTCCAAATTTCCATACTTTCAAAATAAGGACATTTCTAAATTTGAATTTTACCGCACGGGCACGGCGTGTCGCCGCGCAATTTTTCCTAGTGTGCTCCAAAGAGCACTACTTTTTGGGCACATGCAAGCTCCCTCGAATGTGCTTCAAAGGGTAGTACTACTTTTTGTTCTGCTTCATTTACTGTAGTACTATATCTGTAATAGTAGAGACAGAATATTTCGTTGCATGTTCATTAAGGTTATAAGAGCATCTCTAACAGAAACCTCAAACCGTGGAACCTTAAAACATATTTAAAGTTCGTGTTTTGAGTAGTTTACAGGCTCAAAAGTGTCCACGCAGAACAGAAACTAAAAACGAAACCGTAAAATAGAATATGGCACAGAATATTCCGTCGTCTTCTTTCTTGGTCTTTCTCTCAAATCCTCTAGTGCGTGAAGTAGCTAGCCTTCAGAATCAACAAAATGGGCAGTGACCTAGATATGCTCAGCTAGCTTAAGTGGGGCCAGTGACCTGCGTGCACGCACTTGTCGAGTTGTGTGAACAAATAATCACATTCTGGAGAAGTGCGACTTAAGTGCACATCGTCGACGAGTTGTGTAACCGCTGGTGCTATTAACTCGAAGAAGCAACAGCTACTGCCGGAGAAGGTAACAGGGACGTGCGCTTTTGGCCGCGTGCGTGCGCCTCTTTCTCGTGGCCCGCTAGCTAGCTCCGGAGTTGCGGTCCAATGGGTGCAGACGTGAACCTGTATTGTACGCTGCTTCTTCGGTTTTCCGTCGCTCGCGCCGGGGACGCGCGTCGGCGTGTGCGTGCGTGCCTTATCAGCAGCAGGATATCGATCGATCGATCTTTCATTGCTTGGCTTGGCCTGGCCGGTCCGTCCAATAGACAAGTGTGACCCGGTTCCGGTGGCGGTGCAGTGGATCATGCAGCCATGGTGTGCCATTTTCGCGCACAACATCCATCCCTGACGCATTTTATCGCCACTAGTTAACCGCGGTGTGGGGGCCATTAATTTGGTGGTCACAACGGAAAATTATGTTGCAGGACACGCAAACACCCGTGCTCCGGTGCGCCGTGGATATTGGATAGTGGATTAGAAAGGCGTTTTATAGGACAAGCTACATGTAGCCCATTTTTTAAAAAAAATCGAAAACGACACTTTTAAGTTTTAAAAAATTCTGACAATATTCATAGACGTAGATAATGACGACTTCCATCAATGTGCAAAATATCAATGCGGAATATTTTTTATTTTGTGCTGTGTAACAATGAAAAAAATTCTACATCTAACGTGGTGAACAATGCAGATTTCGAATTTTTTCAGATCTGTCAGTTGTCACTTTCGTCTAGGCCAGAATACAAAACATTTCGCGTTGAGAATTTGCAGCACCTTAGGATACGTCATTTCCCACCTATATGATTTTTCTCAGATTTTTTAAAACTTTAAAATGTGAATTCCAAAAAAATTTAAAAAATAGAGCTACATGTAGCCAGGGATATAAAGGGACTTCTCGATAATATTGGATGATGATTTCATGCTTTGATTCATACATATATAACTGGATACAGTATAACAAGCATATACATTCGGCTTATGTCGTCCCAACCCTAGACCCCTCCAGACCCCCCCCCCCACCAGCGTAGTCCCGGTCGTCGTCGTCACCATCGGTGGTGGTGGTGGCGTCGCCTTCCCGTCTAAGACGGAGGGCAGGGGAGGGCTTCATGGCAGCGCTCCTCGGGCGGCGATGGGGCGCTGGCGGCTGGGTCAGCATGTTTCGGGCGGACGGTGCAGCGGCTGCCTTCTCCTTCGCTGATTTGACCGGCGACGTGAGAGCCTGCTGGTTTTGCTGAATAAGGAGGCGGTCCTAGGATTCCTCTCGCGCCAAGAAGAAGTTCTGTTTGATGCCTGTCTTCATTTATCTGGCCGGACTGTCAAGTTCCGTAAGGCTCCGCCAGTGAACTCTACTAGGCGCCTTATGCCTGGAGATTGCTAGATTGGAGGGGATTCAGTCGTGCGCACCCATATTCTGGCCATGAGGCTGCAGGACGGAGTGACAAGAAGCTTCGTTGTCCGTTGTTAAAATGGGACATGTCGGCATTTCAATTTCTTTGGTGACGACAGTGGAGGAGAATGTCATGGCGGCTCAGGTCTAAGGTCTAGTAAGGGCGGGCCGAGTCTTCGAGGCGATGCGAAATTTTCTTGGTGATTCGTGACTTGTAGCAGCAGCAGCGGCAATGTTCTTGTTGAAGGCATTGTTTTGAGAGCGCGAACTTTCTCCAGGGTGAAAACCTAAGATCTACAATCAGGCGGCGATGACGCTTGTGCAATGTTTCCTTCTTAGAGGCGTCGTTTTTGGAAAATTTGGACTTCGGGTGTTGACTTGGTTGGTGGTTTGTGTTGCAACTTCAAGGAATTGATCACTGTAGCGGGATGTTTTGTTTTTTCTTCTTCTTCTTTCTGTTGTAGAGCTATTGAAAGTGCATGTGTTGCCCCATGTGTGGTTTTGGCAATTAATGATAATCCTTATGGATTAATGTTTGCATTTAGATACCTTTATAGATCTTGTCCATGAAGAAGATTGGAGTTCATGTGTTGGACTCTAGAAGATTACATGATGATCAATGCTCTATTCAAGGGTTTATATGAAGAATGGTCATGTGTAGAGTTGAGCATATTGCAAGTATATCTTGAAGGATTCAAGACATCATCCTCATGAAGTCGGAGCTAAGCGAGGCCCTCCCATAATGGAGTATGGGGGAGTATTTGGAGAAGTCTTCATCAAGCATGTGCTAGCAAGCGCAATCAAAAAAGGTGGTCCACTTGAAGAGATCAAGATCGTCATCATCTAGCTCAAGTGGAATGTGCAAGGCAAAGGTATGATCTTGATAGGGTTTCTATTTTACCGGTCTCATGTTGTTAGTTTGGAGATCGGGTTATAGGATAGACGGCGTACTATCAAGAGGGGCTCTCAAGTGAGTAACTTGATCGCATCTTTATGGAGAGCTCAAACCTTTGCATATTTGGCATATCATCTTTCTTGGTTCTTATTTGGCTTTTATCCATGTGAGAATTTAGAGTTTGTGTTCATCTCCATACCAAGCTCTAGTTCATCAAAAACGGATTTCATTTGGATATCTAGTGGTGTTTTTTTATGTTGGAGGTTTTACCGATTCGTCTCTTGTAGAGAGGTCAAACTCTCCTCTTGTGTTATTCTCCTCACATGATGGACTATGATGTGTATATGCATTATATTATAGTGCTTATGATTATCTTCGGAGTAAGCCCAAGATCATTGAAAACGGAGTTCGGATGGAAAACTTGTTGCGTTCTCGGTGTTGGAAATATTGCCGGTCCTCCTGGAGATAAGATCCACACCCCCATGTGTGATATCTCCTCTATATTTGTGACCCTTGTGAGATAAGCTCTTGTCGCTACCTTTCCAACCTCGTTGGTTTCATCTCGTTTGGAGCTTCCTTACAAAAGTTATTGCAGTTTTCTTTATTTGTTTCTGCGGTTTCTTCTTAGGCCGGTAGTACCGGGCGACCCCGACTTTTTGGCCGTGCGGCACTACCGCAGCCAGTACCGGGTCACTACCGCATCTCCGGGAGGCTTTCTGTATTCGAGGATTTTTTAACCGGTAGTTGCCCCGGTAGTGGCGCGGTACTACCGCGTGTCTTTGTCCGGTACTACCGCTGCGGGCGGTGAGTGAGGCCCGTTGACCATCATCGACGACGTTTGACTCTGCGTCGGTCGGTAGTATCGGCTGAGGCCCGGTACTACCGCTGCGGGCCTATTTCGCCTGCAACGGCCAGATTTTTGAGGGGACCTTTTTAAGGGCTTTCTTCCCCAACGGTTCTCTAACTTTTCCTAGCATGTTTTTCTCTCTCTTCCCCACCATTGTTGACCTTGGAAAGCTTGCCCCTCTCCCAATTCCTCCCATGATTCTTGCATATCTTTGAGGGATTTGAGAGAGGAGATCTAGATCTACAATTGCACCAATCCATCTCTCATCTAAGTGAGGGGAACCTAGTAGATCTTGATCTTGGAGTTCGTGTGTGGTTCTCCTCTTTGTTCTTCCTCTCTTCTCCCCCCATAAGCATTAGTTGCTTGTGGTGGGATTTGAGAGTGAAGGATTTGAGCACTTGTGCTCTTGCCATTGCTTCGTTGCATCAGTTTGTGCTCTCCACGAGGATTCGTGGAAGTTGAAAGGTTGAACACTTGTTACTCTTGGGTCTTTGAACCCTAGACGCCCGTGTGGTGGTTGAGACCCTTGTGTGGTCACTTGTAGCTATTCGGGTGCCCCCAATCCCGTTGTGGGTTGTGTCCCAGATCGTTGTTGAAAGGCTCCGGATTTCCGCCTCGAAGGATTCCGATAGTGGAAGGTGAACCAAACCTTTGTGGTGCGGTTCATCGGAGAAGAAGGTGAAACCTTTGTGGTTGTTGAACCATTGTGTTGGTTCACACCTCTCCAACGAGACGTACTCCCCTAAAAAGGAGGAACTCGGGAATACATCCTCGTCTCCGCGTGCCTCGGTTATTTCTACCCGAGCTCTTTACTTATGCACTTTACATTGTGATAGACTTCGTGCTTGAAGTATTCTATCTTGCTATCACCTTGTTGCTTGTCTTGCTTAGCATAAGTTGTTGGTGCACATAGGTGAGCCTAGTTTATTTAGGTTGTTTGCTTGTTAATTTAAACATCTAGTTTTATTCCGCAATTATCAAGACTAAACCGGAAAAGTTTTAATCGCCTATTCACCCCCCCTCTAGGCGACATCATTGTCCTTTCAGCTATGTGCATCGCTAATATCTTGAGAACATTTCGTTGTTGTAGAGACTGTGTGTAATTGGTATCTCCACGATATTAATATATTCCCTTTATCGAAAAAACATATAGCTTATGTTTAAATGGTTGCCACGATGTGTTTTGTATGTAGGTACGCACATCCTCCTTTTCCATCTCTTATTTAGTCATTTTCCATGTCGTTGTGGTCCGTTTTGGAGGGGCAGACTGACCTAGTGCGCTCTGAGCTCCTCGACATGGCTTCCTTTCGCGTTAAGGGGATGGTCCAGCCTCGACATGGCTTTTTTGCATGGTTGGCGGCGAAGAATCGGTGTTGGACGGCGGACAGAATCCGGAGGAGAGGACTCCCACACCCAGCGGTGTGCCCTTTCTGTGACCAGAAGCAAGAGACGCTCCAACACCTCCTGCTGGGTTGCGTGCTCGCGAGTGAGGTTTGGGCCTTTGTGTTAGGCTCCTGGGACAAACTGGAGTGGATGTCAGGACCTGACTCTCCTTTATTAAAGTGGTGGACTGGGAGGTCAGCGGACAAGTGCGACGCGAGGAACCTGTGGACGGCTACTACGCTCGTGTTCTTCATGAGCTTAATAATTTACTCACTTCGTTTCCAAATATAAGTCTCGTTGTTTTTTAATTTTTTTCTGATTCGTACGTATCTAAGCATACTTTAGTGGGTATTCGCTCATTTTTCTCTGTATTGGAATGTCTAGAACATCTTCTATTATGAAACAGAAGGAATACTATATAAATTGAGTGCAAATGGATATTGGATGATGATTTCATGATCTGATTGATACATATAACTGGATACCGGATAATGTTCACGCATATGCTTAAATGTTTGCCAAGATAGTGTTATGTACTCCCTCCGTATCAAAATATAAGACTCTCTACCTACTTTCTACACACATGTATCTAGACATGTTTTAGTGCAAGGTTCATGTGAATCCTCCTTTTCCATCTCTCGTTCAGTCCTTTTCCCTATCGGGCAAATGGAAGCAACTCAATATGTGTAGTGGAGGCAAGCACAGTGATAGCTAGCACATCAGTCCTTTTGTTGCTAATTTGGACTTCCCACTAAGAAAGTGTATCAACGTCACCTTTGTCTCCTTAAGGCATATCCCCTCCCTTTCACGACCAAGACACGAGAGGAATATAAAGAAAGAAAGAAAGAAAGAAAGAGAGGCGGCGGCCTAGGGTTTCAACCCTAGCCATCGCCGCCGGCACCATCTGCATCTTCATCGTCGCCTTCGTCTAAGAATTGACGGGTCCTCGCCTCCTCTAGTTGCCGCTCTGGCACTAGGAGGGGTGGGGACCTCGGACCTGCGCAGGACGCTATACAAAGGTCCTTAATGTTAGAATTTGGTTTTGATTGTTTTCTTCTTCGTCAATGGAGATGACTTCGTCTGCAATAAGTGATCTTCCACGCTTCGTTCGACGGCGTGATCTCCTTCCCGACGTCAATGGTGGTTTTGGAAGATTAAGTTTGTCTAGGTATGGTTCTTCAGATCTTGCTTCGCCAGATCAGTTTTGGATTGTTTCTTATGGTTGCCGCGAGGAGGATTGTCCTCGCAATATCTATCACGGCTACTACGTCTTCGGCAATGGTGATTCGTTCTCTCGGCTCCCAACGACGTCGACAAAGTGGTTCGGTTATTTGTCCCTGGAATATCAGTGGTGGTGCTCTTGCCGATATTGATTGATTAATTTAATGGATGCGTGCGTGCACAAAGTTTTGACATTGCGGCTCAAAATTAAAAGGGGAGAACCTTCGTTGGTATTCACAGGTGTGTGGTTTGGTGTATTCAACGTTGTTCTACGGCTGCCTTCAGAAAAATACAAGATTGTGTCATGTAAAAAGAAAGGGCTTGAAGATCTCATAGATTTGCTCGTCTATTTTAGTATTATTTTTGTAATCAATGTAATTGTGTACTTTTTGCTGGTTTAATGTATATGGTAAAATTTCAAAAAAAAAAAGACACGAGAGGAATATCCACAAGAATACGTGCATAGCCTTGGAAAAGCTACCATGCATGATATGGATGTTGATCACTCTATTGGTTGGGTTTTGCAAGCTCTCTATTATTTTCTAAATGGGTGCTTTGGTTCGTGGACTCTTCGGGATTTGATAGTCTAGTCACGTCAGATGTTGTCATCCTTTTGGAGCTACTCTCCGTTTTTTAATATAAGATGTTTTAGCATTTATCCACATGCACATGTACATAAATGTATGTAGACATATATTAGTGTGTATATTCACTCACTTTAATATGTATCTATACAACATGTATAACACCTAAAACATCTTATATTAAAAAACAGAGATAGTAGCTCTGTAGCTAGCAACTAGTGAAGATGACTCTAATTAAAGTGTGCAACATAACTTGGTGGTTTGCTGTGTTTGTGTAAAGAGAGCTCTCGCCGGATACGTAAATCTAACAGGATATGCTGGTGGTATCTACACTTCTGAAACCCTTAGGATAGAAACCGGTCTGTGTTTCACTTTGAGTGAGCAATTTCGAGTTTATCTGTGTACACCTTTTTGGGGTGGCGCACTCACGTAGAATATTTTCAATATGAAATGAGTTTATAAAGTCTGAACAAAAAAGAATACGCAGTTAAGAAACCACACCCATTTTCGGAGGTTTAAGCTTCCGGAACCTCAAAACTTAAAGCTCAAGTTTCACTAGAAACAGTAATGCATGCTACTTATACTTTGAGCAATACAATTTATATTTTGAAAGAAAAATACAATTTATATATTAGGTTGGAGTTTCTACAAGATCAGGGCTGGTAAGTACAGAGATTCCTCTTCAGCAAAAAAAAAAACAAGTGCATCAATTAAGTGGTCAACATAAATTTTCAAATCCAAGTGGGATTAATTAAGGTAGGAGTTTCTCAACACGAAGCTGTCGAAACTTATATACTATATAGGTTATGAGCTGTTAATATCCACATCGTTCGATTACTCCCGAGGCATGACTTTGCGAACAGAATGACCTTGACTTCGCAACAAAGAAGTCACGCGTCTATATATCCATTTGCCCACGCGCTTGCGTCTACTTTTCTTTTACCTAAAACAACGAGACTGCAACCTACAGTAGGTCAACTAGAAAATGAGCAAGAGATAGCTAGCTAGAATAGCATGGACGGTGATGCAACAAATTACAACTAGTTTCAAATAGGAGTGATCCTCCACAGCCATTAATTAAAGGCGTGTGATTCCATACACCCCCTAGGCGAAGCGTTATCGTGGAGGGAAAACACAAGGACGGTCAAGATTGAAGCTTCGGGAGCCAACTCAGTTCGGCTCGAGCCGACCTGAAAGGCTAGAAAATATTTAGCCAAGCCGGCAAGTCTAGAGATTATCTACCCGAAAGGGATCATGGGAAAAAATACAGAAATTTGTGGCCGCCAGAATTCGAACCCGGGTCTCATAGGAGAGAGACGTGGAGCACAACCACTGAGCTACGTCTCGGTTGGTGATGGAACTAGAATCAAAATTTATATATTCGGAGCCCATTGATCGAACCGAACAAATCGCTTACGCGAGCGAAAAACAAGTTATAGGGGCAAGAATCGGACCTGCCACTTTCTCCGTAGAGCGCAACAGAAGTGAGCCTGGGTTAACCAGTTGGTGCTAGACTGGTTTGTGTCATGATAATACACGTAGGGATTAAATACATTGATTTTTCTCACAGACTATTAATATTCAACCGGTAGTTTAACCGATGAACCAAACTGCACACGGTACACGACGGCGACAAAGGTTTCAACTGTCTTTTGGCTATGAAATCTGGAACCAAATTATTCAAAACTGATTTTAAAAATTACCAACATGAAATTGAAATATAGATGAATCCATTTTTATGAAAAACTTCATAATTATAGAAAGTGATTTTTTAACCTATTCGAAATTACCCATAATTTTTCCTACTATATTATGACTAAATTAGGCATACTTGACAATTACTTTTATTTTATGACAAGTCTAAATGGTTCGTAGTATAAGGCTGGTGCATGTGGATCTAAATGTCTTGTAGTTGTTATAGGTATGTATGTACCACCTGTTACATGTGGATCCACATGCAACCCGTAGCCATATTAAGCTAGCATATTTGTGACAGTGGATCCATATGTAACATTGATGACCCTCTATTTATATATCTACCATCTTTAGAACATTGGACCCACCTAAATGTTTCGAAAAAGTGCATTTTAGGTCGAGAATCCATGAAAAATGACCAATTATTTCAGAGAATCTAGCGAGAAGTGAGGCTACATTTAAGGTACTCACGTGCTTCTATGGTCTACCCTTACACAATCAATGAGAAAAACTAATTGGTCTACCCATTTCGACGATGTTCCAAGGGGTAGACATCGCGCGATAGAAAGATCATCAAGGTTCGTCAAGAATCTATGATATTATGTATCAAGACTAGTTGAAAAGTTGGATTTGATTTTAATAATCACATGTAGGTGTCGAGCGAATTTGAGGAGACAATATCCAACCTCCAAAATCATACATATACCCATAACATCTTTCTGTTAAATGTAGACCAATGCAATTCTTCTTAGCATCTCGGTTTATATACTACGATCTTTAGGCATGTGGACCCCATGAAACACTCCTATCACGCCCGCTTGGTCTACATTTAGCACCCTTGGGACATGTGGATCCACACACATCTACCCCTTCAACCTTTGGGACATGTGGACCCACATGCAACACTCCTATATGACCCGCTAGGCTTACTCTTACCACCTTCGGGACATGTGTGGACTCACATCCAACTCTCCTTATGACATAGGTCTGCCCGTACAACCTTTTGGATATATGTCGCCCCACCACAACACTCCTAGCCATCTAGGTATACATCTCTCACCTTTTGGGCATGTTGACCCACATGGAAACACGCATACCACGCCAGCTTGGTTTACCCTTAGCACCCTTTGGACATGTGGACCCACAGACGTCTACCCTACCACTTTTGGCATATGTGGACCCACATTCAACACTCCTATCTAGCCCACTAGGTCTACCCTTCCCACACACTCATAGTTGCAACACGTACTCCTAACCATTTAGGTATAAATCTATCACCTTTTGCGCATGTGGACCCACATGAAAACACTCCTTCTCGCCAGTTTTGTCTACCCTTTGCACCCTTGAGACATGGGGACCCACATACATCTACCCCTACCACCTTTGGGACATGAGGACCCACATGCAACACTCCTATGTGGCATGGTAGGTCTACTCTTACCACCTTTGGGACATGTGTGGACCCACGTGCAACTCTTCTTGCGAGATATGTCTGCCCTACAACCTTTATGATATACGTTGAGATATACATCAAACACTTTTTCGTCATGTGGACCCGTATGAAACACTCCTATCACGCCCGCTTGGTCTACAATTAGCACCCTTGGGACATGTGGATCCACACACATCTACCCCTTCCACCTTTGGGACATGTGGACCCACATGCAACACTCCTATATGACCCGCTAGGCCTACCCTTACCACCTTCGGGACATGTGTGGACTCACATCCAACTCTCCTTATGAGATATGTCTGCCCGTACAACCTTTTGGATATATGTCGCCCCACCACAACACTCATAGCCATCTAGGTATACATCTCTCACCTTTTGGGCATGTTGACCCACATGGATATCACGCTAGCTTGGTCTACCCTTAGCACCCTTTGGACATGTGGACCCACATACGTATACCCTACCACTTTTTGCATATGTGGACCCACATTTAACACTCCTATCTAGCCCACTAGGTCTACCCTTCCCACACACTCATAGTTGCAACACTCCTAACCATTTAGGTATAAATCTATTACCTTTTGCGCATGTGGACCCACATGAAAACACTCCTTCACGCTAGTTTTGTCTACCCTTACCACCCTTGAGACATGTGGACCCACATACATCTACCGATACCACCTTTGGGACATGTGGACCCACATGAAACACTCCTATGTGGCATGGTAGGTCTACTCTTACCACCTTTGGGACATGTGCGGACCCACATGCAACTCTTCTTTGCGAGATATGTTTGCCCCTACAACCTTTATGATATATGTTGTACCAGCGCAACATTGCTGACCATCTAGATATACATCAAACACTTTTTCGTCATGTGGACCCGCATGAAATGCTCATATCACGCCCGCTTGGTCTACAGTTAGCACCCTTGGGACATGTGGACCCACACACATCTACCCCCTTCCACCTTTGGGACATGTGGACCCACATGCCCCAAACCTATATGACCCGCTAGGACTACCCTTACCACCTTCGGGACATTTGTGGACTCACATCCAACTCTCCTTATGAGATAGGTCTGGCCCTACAACCTTTTGGATATATGTCGCCCCACCAAAACACTCCTAGCCATCTAGGTATACATCTCTCACCTTTTGGGCATGTTGACCACATCAAAACACTCATATCACGCTAATTTGGCCTATCCTTAGCACCCTTAGCACATGTGAACCACACACGTCCACCCCTACCGCCTTTGGGACATGTGAATCCACATGCAACACTCCTATCTCGCCCGTAGGTCTACACTTACCACCTTCGGGATTGGGATATATATTGTCCCACTGCAACACTCATAGTTGAATGACAGTGCGTTGGTACGGTCTGTAAAAGCTGTGTGGTCAAATGACCATACAACCTTCTCGTAAATTCTTTGTATATAAACATATCATGAAGAAAAATTATAAATTAGTAAAACTACATGTATTTGACATCACAGTTTAAAAATGTCATCACAGATTTTAAGCTCTAGCACCGCCACGGGCCAGAGTCACTCAATTCTTTTCCATCACGGCGTGGAGGATCTGCAAATTAAGACTTATCCGACCAAGCAAAATGTCGGCATCAAGTTTAACCAACAATGTGCAACGCTAACATCAACCTGGTCACAAATAAAAGTACATGTTCCTAATTTAGTTATACTATACTAGGAAAAAATAATAGGTCATTTCGAGCGGGTAATTTTCATATCGATTCGTCTATATTTTGAGCGGGTAATTTCATGAGAATCGGTTCATCTATATTTCATATTCATCCTGGTAATTTTCTAGAATTAATTTTGAATAATTTGTTGCTCGATTTCAGAGTAAAAAAAACATTTGAAATCTTTGTCGCCGTCTCCAAACGTCCGTAGTCTGAACATATTTTTAAAAACTGGCAACCGAACCCGTGAGGGTCGTGGTTCGTTGTTCGCCGTTAAACCACCGTTTCACTCGGTTCGTTTGCTAGTTTTTTTTTTAAATGGAGTAGCGCAGAGATATTAGTAGTCTGTGGGAAAATGCAATGTACCTCTACGTTTACTAATATGACATAAACCTGCAATATGACAGAAACCTGCCTTGTAACAGATGGTTATCCCAGCAAGACTGCGCTGGCGCCCTACCGGAGGTTGCAGGTTCGATTCCTGTCCTCCCACTGTACCTCATTTTTCTGGCGCGTGAATTATTTGTTCGTTGTTCCGCTCGGCTCGGCTCCTAGTTGGCTTTAGTCGGCTCGGCTTATATTTTCCAGCCGAACGGTACAGTTATGCGATTGTAAGACTTGGGGGTGTATGGAAGCACGAGCCTTAATTAAATGGGATATTCGGATCGTTTGCTCAAAAGTACAATAAAATCGAATAGAAGCCATGGATCAAACATAGAACCACCGACACTACCCAAAACAAATTGTGGACTAATTCGTACATTCTATTTGACCATTTTACTTGTTGACGTGCAATTCTCTTTTGCATATAAGCAGTCTCCTGTTATCTCCCTTGCGGATTACTTCCCCCATTGCATATGTGTAAAAGGCGTATTTGATCGTCCAAGTACAAGTTCTTAGTGTAAATATTGTATTTTTGTATAATGTTTTTTAATAGTTACAAAATCAATATATAAAAATTGATAATTACGGGATAAACTGTTGATGAAACACTGGGCACGAACAATCAAAATGCTTCCCGAACAGGAGGAGTATTTAATTTTAGCGAGTAGTTTTACTGATTAGGTGAATAGTTCATTTAAGCTCGATGCCTTGGTTGCTAGGATGTTCTTGCGTCCCAGACATGACCAGTGATGATTTATAACATACCTATGCTCCCTCTAAATACGTGGAACCCGAAATAACAACCATACATACCAGTACTCGTGGGCATCTTACTGTTCATATCAGCCAATTCTTCTGGATAACCAAGGTTTATTGCATGCAGTTCAAGGGCTTAATTGGTGTTACAAGATCATAGTGACACGCTGGGCGCAACAGAAGAGTGGCCAGCTGCAATGGCATCGAATGCTTATTGAGGTTTCGATGGGTAGCCTCAAGGTAACTAGAGAGCAGCAATACACTCGATCTCGATCCTGGCATTCAGTGGCAGAGCTGCCACTTGGTAAGTTGAGCGTGCCGGTGCAGGAGATGGGAAATCTGCAGTGAAGGAAAGGTGAAAAACTTCAGAAACAAGGTAAAGGAACTATAATGCCAGAATTCCAATGTCCTCGCACAGAATGAGACACACTTGTATTCAGATGCATAGATAGATAATGGCAACAACAAGGGGGTAGAAACATCAAGCTTACATTTTGCATAGATCTCATTCACTTTCTTGAAATCCTGTAGATCGGCTAACCTGCAGGTAGACGAACATAATTACCCCTAGATATCACAATACCTTAGGCAAACCAAAAGATTCATACAAGAACATGTTGTGCGTACATGATTGTTGTCTTAACAACTGAAGAGTAGCTAGCACCGCTTGCTTTCAATATTTCGCCGATGTTCTTCATTACCTGTTACAGAAGAGGAATAACACAAATCCATTCTCAGAGAAAAGGATCCAGAAAGTTGCAGCCAATGCAAAGGCAGGTATGAAAAGCCATACAGGAAAAGAAGGGTTATTATTTATTTGCCTGGTACAGACTCGGTATAAACATCCTATGTTACCGCGCATACTCTTATATAGCATTGACAATAGCACATAGATCTCCAAACGTCAGAACAATGCTTTGATGCACCGCAAACAAATTCAACCGCAGATTTAAAACAGCAATAGTATATGGATAAGGCTTACAGCATAACACAGTCGTATCACAAGGAAATTGTGGGCACTAAGAGGATTCAGAAATTTAACTGTGTATGTTTCAATTTGGCACATTGCACTTCAAGCAAACGCGGAAACAACATTCTGCATTTCTGCTAGTTAAAAAATTATGAGCATATTAAGGAACATGAAAATATTCACCTGCTCAGTTTGCTCCTCGACACCTTCAGAGACAAACTTCCCTGTCTGAAAACAAAAGGTACTCTACATAAGTTATACTGGCAGCACAAAATAGTAAAAGCTACAGATTAAACATGGATGTGCATAACACACGAACAAGGATGAAATAACAAAAGTTGAAGGAGCAAACCTCAGGGTTTAGGCCAAGAACCCCAGAGAGAAACACAAGATTGTTTGCTTTGATGGCTTGAGAATAGGGGCCTAATGCTGCTGCGCTTTCTCCGTGTGAACAGCCTCCTTTGTAACTGGTCAGAGTATTTGGAAAACATCATTATACTGTAACATCATGGTAGAAACGTAACACGTTTGAACCTAAGAATCATGCTGAGTGCCAAGGTATGCAAAACTGTAATATACTAGGCGAAAAGATCAGAGGTCCACTGATGAACATTTTTTTTAACTTGGGGATTATCATTTCATCCTCAGGCCCGTATTTGTACCGGACCTCGCTTTTAATTTCAATCAGGTCGCTGGAGCGGTTGTTTTTTTGGCACAACCATGTAGCCAACAGTTGAGAGTTTTGGTTCCTTGGATAAATTCGCTTTCTTTTAGCAAACAATTGCTGTGTCTTTAGTCTTTACTCTTAATCTTCACGAGATAACAGTCCTCTTAAGAACAGAATTTCCATTTTATCTTTTGGAAAGAAGAACTTAATTACAATTGTTATTTCTGCAGTCAGACGTACACTTAATCCAGCTAATCAGAAGCCCAATAAAATTATTTGGTTGTACAGTTAAACTGGAGTTTTCTCGTGTCTAACGAACTATAGGAGCAGCACCTACCCATCTACAAGCAGAGAAATGAGGAGCGTACCTGTGGCGGAGGTAGCGAGGGACGCGGCGATGGGGCCGAAGCGGCGGCGCCCAGCGAAGGACACGGAGGCGGCGGCTGCTGCTGACAGAGGCAGACGGATCTCAGCGGCCGGCGAGGCGGCGAACCTGGAGACGGCGGCGGCGGCGCTGCTCCATGCCATGGCTAAAACCCTACTCCACCAACCACGAGCACTGAACTGGAGGGGCGAAAAGGATTGGGGATGGCTCTGCTGTTTCCTCTTGGATTGGAGTGAGATTAGTAACGGACAGGAGCCCCGTCGTCATGTGATGGCGATTATCCTGTTTCGTTAGAACGAAGTGATGGCGGATACTCTTAATTTACGCTTTCTGAACCCGGCCCAGAACGGAGTGCCTAGCCCAATTGCTAGCAACACTGTGCTGGCTGGGCTGAGGCTGTGACCAACGCCCGATGGAGCACGGAAACAGTGTTTTCTCGATATATTTTGGGGTTCCAATTTTTTTTTCCAAAACCGGAGAACAATGACCTCAATCTATTAATTAGAAAGAAAAAGGTTGTCCAAATAATTAACTAAAATTCGGAGGAAAACATTACAACATGCCCACACCTGTGAAGAACATGGCGACATCCGTAAATGTCGACAATTGCAACATTGCCCAAAACATGGCGAAAACCGCTACCAACGTGTAACACACACACCAGTCACCACGAAAACAAGACAATCAGTGGGTTATATACAGGTTTCATCGTTACGGAGCCAGGATCAGCCCCCGGCTTCACTGCAGAATGGAAGACGACCGATGAAACCGTCACCGCGACGGCCTTGCGAAGCCAGCATCGGCCCATGCTTAACGGTCATCACTCGAGTCCAAGATTGGCAACTCTAGTTCTGATGCCGAGATTTGAAGAGGAAATATGTAGAACTCACGCCGATGGGGACCTATATAGCCGGAACCACAACGTCTATCATCGTTGTCGCCCGGATCAGAAGCATTGACTTCATAGGAGAAAAAGGAATCTCAACACGAAGACTCATCACACATCGAAAAGCCGACTACCTAAGTGTTCCACGACCAAACCATTGCTCTTCACCGCTGTCGTTGGCACGAAAATCACCACGTGGACCTCCGGCGGCGCTGGTCTGCCTCCTTTGGGGGCGGGAACCGAGGGAGAGTGTCTTAGTCCTAGGTTTTTTTTGTTAGGTTGAAAGACTAAACATTTTTTCTAAATTAAGATGTTACGGGGCTATCCAGTTTTTTCTGTTGTTTTCCAATTAAAGTCTTTAAAGAACGTCTATACCAAAATAAGAGCAGGCCCTATAAATCGGAAGGGGGGAGTACATACTCGGCATAGATACCATATTGATCTTAATTATAATAGAAGTAAGAAAATGCACTTTTTAAGAAATCATAGGGGTTGTACCGAAGCACAACTCTTGTTGGACGTCTTCTTGTCTTAACCAATATTATACATCTTGCATTATAGAAAGGTGGCAGCAGTTAGTTTATTGCGGGATGCTAAGGACATAAACGATGGTTGTTAAAACGATTTGCTATTATTTATCCCATGTCAATAAAAGAAGACAAAAAATTATGATATAATCGATCATCTCTTAAATTATCTCTTACCAATTATTGTTTGTATATGTATCGTGCGGTTGTTGAAACTAACCAATAAAACACGTGAGGAAGAGGCATTTCGTACAATGATAAAAATCGAAAGTTCACTTTGGCTCCAAGCTCAATACTCCTGGTCAAATAAACAAATAAAATGCTCCAAGCGGTGAAATTACTTTTTTACGCTCTGTATAAAAATAACAAATCAGTGGTACCAATAAGAGTAATATATATATATTTTTAAAACACTGATTTTTTCACATAGCAATACACATGTCATATCATCACGAAACTTGACGTGTATGTAAAATAATTCTATATATCCGTCATCAAAGTTTTCTAAAAAATTAAAATATTTTACTATTTGTTTCGATTTTTTATTCCTATCAGGTCTTTCAACTCAACAATTATTTTAACATGACCTCGTTAAGATAAAACCATTGCACATGTCCTCGGTAAAGGTAAAGCATAAAGGTACTCATATTATAAATATCGCTAGAACTGCTCGTTTTTGTCAGAAGCTTGTGATTAAGCAAGACAATGCAAACGTTTCTTATTTTTGCGTAGAACTCGTTAAGGTAAAACCATTTTACATGTCCTCCTTGCATCTTACATTTCGGCAAAGCACAAAGCTACCCATATAAATATCGCTAGAACGGCTTGCTTTTGTCAGAAGATTGTGATTAAGCAAGACAATGCAAAAGTTTCTTATTTTGCATACAAATCACTAGAGAAAAATGTTTTAAATTAAAAAATCATTATAGAAAAGAAATGGAAATTATTTCAAAATCAACGATCAGGGTAGCAGTAGATAATAGGGATCCACACAAAAGAGTAGCTTAATTAGTAACATCATACTGACATATCATTAACCACTAAGATGGGAGAGCAGGAGCTACTCAAGGGTAACCGTTAATATGTGGTGATAACGAATTAACGATTTTGCCAAGCATAATGTAAGTAGATCAGTCCAAAGGAAGTCGGAAAGCAAACCAGAAGCTAAAAGACGAAGTAAAACATGTTCTGGGAACTTCTCAAAAAACGTCTTTTGGGGTGCAGTTATTCCGTAGACCTATTTGTCTGAACAGAGGAACTTGAAATTCAGCAAGAACTTTACAGCTGTAAAACCAAAATGACTTTCGTAACATCCTAAAGCCACTCGAGAGTACGTGACATCCATAATAACGCGCACTGTGAGAGCATCGTTTGCACTAGCCTCGAGCATCAGCACACACTAGCTTCATTGGATGCGCACGACGACGCAGGCGATGTCGTCCTTGCTTCCCCGTTCAACGGCCTCGTCGACGAGCTTCACCGCCGCCTTCCTGGCGTCCCTCGTGTCCCTGACCTCGTCCACCGCCTCCTGGTTGGACATCACCTTCCAGAGCCCGTCGCTGGCGAGGACGACGAGCTCGGTGCCGTCGCCGACGTGCTCGATGGCAACGTCCGGGTCGGAGCTGATGTGCTCCTTGAGCGTCCGGTCCCCGAACGCCCGCGACATGGCCAGCGACGCGTCCACGCGAGGCACGTCCCCTGATCCACGCAAAACGCAACAGCATCAGCTCGACCATGTCAGATATCACGGGGATATGGACTCCGTAGTTGCACTGCAAGTTCAGTTTTCCTGTACCGTGAATCTCTGTGACGAAGCCTCCCCTGCTCTCAATAGCGTCGCGCTCGCGCAGCGGCTCGTGGTCCACGGACAGCTGCCTCGCCTTGCCGTCCTCGCACACGACGGCGCGGGAGTCCCCCACGTTGGCCACCACGAGCGTCTCGCCGTTGAGCAGGATCACCGTGACGGCCGTCGACCCGCCGCGGCGCGGCCTTTCCTCGCCATCCACGGTCGTCTTCTTCTTCTTGAGCACCTTCCGGTCCGTGCGGTGGTAGGCGCGCTGTATGGCGCCCATGGTGTCCTCCCAGAAGTCCGGCTCGCCCAAGATGTTGTCGAAGAGGTGGTTCCGGAGGTAGGCGGCGACGTCGGCGCCAGAGTGCCCGTCGAAGACGCCGAAGAGGCCCACCTCGTTGCCGTCGTCCAGGCGACGGAACTCAGCGACGTGCCGGTCCTCCATGCCGTGCGCCATCTTGCCCTCCACCAGGTGGAAGCCGTAGGTCACCTTCCGCGCCGACGCCTTGCTCTTGCCTCTCCATGTCGCGCGCACCGCCTCCTGCTCGGCACCATGGAGTCTGTCCTCTTCGGCTCCGACCTAGCAACAGACGGATGCACCATCGATCAGCACCAGTATGCGTGCGGATGAAATTTGGGGGAGCCATTCAGACAGGGATGAACACGCCGGCGAATTAACCTTGCGCTGCGCTTGTACAGAGTCCATCTTCTTGCCGGGGATCGATCAAGTGAAGTGATCAAGTTCTTAAAGAGAAATGTGGACGTACATGGGGCTGTAACTGTGAGTTCGGCGTTCTTTATAACTCTCGCTGATCGGCAATGGGGTTTTTCGAGTCCCCGGGCTGCCACGGCGCGCACGACACGCGACCAGCGACGCCGCGCTCGTGGCGGCACCTCGTCGTTGCACCTGGTCATCAGCTCTGCGGCGCTCAGGCTAGGGGGCGGTTACTCGGTCTGTCGGCTCGATCAGCGGCTTGTGAGAATCCAGTGTGATTGGCCCTGACCGGCTGACCCGGAATTTAAAAAATAATGAAAAAATTAAAAAATCGTGAATGTAGCCAATGGTGTATTCCACAAACGCGTAAAAAATAATTTAAATACATTGTATTCGATGCCACACAAAATAATAAAATCTGATAAATTTAGAGATTTTTGAAAATATACATTTTCAGATTCACATTTTTATCATTTTTACGTACCACGGAATACAAAATATTTGAAGTTGACTTCTCATAAGTTCGTTGAATACACTAGCTAGCCGTGATGTTTTTAAAATATCACCGTAACTCGGGTGTACAAAATCTCTTCTCTGACCCGGAAAGCACTACACTAGTTATGCAAGCGGCGGCCAACAACGGCGTGTTTCGTAGGCTGCCGACAGACGGCAGTCCAACCAGGTTCGTGGGTGTAAAAAGTAGAAGAATTTGTAAATTGGGGTGGATCAGTCCCCAACTTTGACGTATGAGCAAAATTGATCCAAAGAGTACGGATTGAATTCTTCCTTCTTCTATAGGTCTTTCTGGGCGGCGAGGCGGAAAAAAGGTGTAGAGAGGGAGAAGGTACATAAAAAAGATTTCTAAGGTAGAAAAGAGGCATCCACGAGTCATTGAGAATAGCAAATCCCGGAATTAGATGGTCGGTATGCGAAGAGAAGTCTTTCGGTATTGAATCCGCGAGGCTAGGTAAAGAAAAGTCCGATATGGGTGGATTACCTTTTTATGAAGGATAAGTCTTTGGGACTGACTGAACTGAATGTATAGCGTCAAGATAAGAAGCACGTAACTCGGGTGTACAAAATCTTTTCTCCCCGGAAAGCACTACACTAGTTACGCAAGCGGCGTGTCTCGTAGGCTGCCGGTAGACGGCAGTCAAACCAGGTTTCGTGGGTGCAAAAAGTAGAAGAATTTGTAAATTGGGGTGGATCAGTCCACCAACTTTGATGCATGAGCAAAATTGATCCAAATCCTTCTAATGCAGACATGTGACGACGGTACTTTCGCAAAAATGTCCCTGTTTTTAATCTGCACATGTGACTTTGGTGACGTCCATGTGACACACCTTGTCAAACTAGAAGAAAGTAATAATGAGAACTAAAATTGGAAGAAAGTAATAAACTGAACTAAAATTATACCAGTGGGTATTTGAACTCACGACACCAAGTTCAGACGTAGGCGCTACAAACCATTAGAGACCTACCGTTTCATCTTCGAGTGTTTTCTTAAATGGGGATTTTTGGCACCCGAGTTTCATTGAGCTGAGCTTTAAAATAAAAATAAAACTGTATTTTTAAAGTTATAAAAAATCCATGAACGTGTATACATGTTTTGTATACGTGTGCTTGAAAAAAGTATTCTATTTCAGGCTCCATATTTTTTTTGATGTTGTACTCCCTCCGTATCAAAATATAATGCTTTCTAGCATTTTTTCTGCAAACATGTATATAGACATGTTTTAGTGCAAGGTTCATGTGAATCTTGCTAAATTTTTTTAAATAATACAGAAAATTTATTTAATTCTGGAAATATTACGCGTTTTTTTCAAAAATAGGATCCAATCGTCCTAGGCAAAGACGACAGGGCCTTGTCGTCTTCGGCGATGCCGATTAGCTTCCTGTCGGTGTTGGCAAAGACGACAGGTCTGTCGTCATCAGAGCCATGCACTAGTCGGCGTTGTCTATGCCGACATGCCCTAGTCATCATCGCCGAAGATGACAGGTGCCCGGATTTTTTTTCCATCGATTTAATTTGTTTCCGGTCAATTGTTCCCGCCCTCCTTCTCCCGCCATTTTTCTCCCGCCGTTCGTTTACCGCCCTCCTTCTCCCGCCATTTTCCTCCCGCCCTTTTCCTCCCGGCCTTCTTCTCCCGCCCTATTTCTCCCGCCATTTTCCTCCCGCCCTTCTTCTCCCGCTATTTTTCTCCCGCTCTTTTTCTCCCGGGTGAGCCTATATATACCCCAGCAGATTTTGTGATGGAGGCGTGTGGTGCACGATTATTTCATTAGTCACATAGGAACGATGTCTGGTAGTTCGGGTCCTGGTTTGGACCCATATAGGTCGTGGTGTATTCTGTATGAAGCTGCAAGATGGACTGAAGGTAGTATTAGGGAGGGTAGGGCCAAGAGCTGTTATAGCGAGCTAGTTAGTGAGTGGGGCAACATTCGTGAGATGGGAGAAACTCTGGCCAAAAAATACAAAATCCCGCAGATGACCCCTAAAGAAATTTTAGATGAAATTGATGGGTGGCGGTGGAAGTGGCAGAGAGTGCATGAGCTAAAAGATATCGAGGCGGGTCTTCGGGACATGCCTATGACACCTAAGTCAAAGATAATCCATTTTTCGCCGAAGGCCTATGCATTTCACGTTGAGGTAACTGAGTACCGAAGTTATATTACGTTAGAATCTAGTGTTATCGTACTAACTTATTTTCGTCTGATATTGTTAATTTCCAGCACTGGCCCGCCGACGCACAATTTCTCAACAAAGAGATCCCTCATTTTGGTTGGATGGAAATTCTTTTTGGCGCTTGTCCTGATGGGCGTCCACAGAATACTCCTCACGCTGATGCAGTGAAGAGGGCTATATCAAAAGCGAAGAGTGGTGGATCATCCAAGAAAGCCGTTCAAGATGATAGTGATGATGATTTCATGCCTCCTAAACGAGGCAACTGTAGACGTAAGTTGAAGAGTGTTGGTGCATTGAAGGATGTCGCCGAGTAAAATAGTGATGATGATTTCATGCCTCCATCACGAACACGTGGCAGAGGGTAGTGAAGTCGTTGATTAGAATTAGTTATCGTTAAGTTCCATGTATTATTTACCAGTAGTTGTTCTATGCAGTGTTTAGAACTAGTGAAGTTGTAACGTGGACCTGTAGTGTTGTATGTTAAATTAATTTATCGATGCAATGTGGAATGTTTCGTACATAGATAATAATATGTCTCGTACATAGATAATAATATGTCTCATACGAACATAAATATGAATATGTCTCACATACAAATAGAAATACGGATATGTCTCATACATCCTAAGTACGAATATGTCCCGAAGATATCACTGACCCCTGCGTCGCTGAGCATCACGAGGAGGGGGCTGGTCGGGTGATACGTCTCAAACGTATCTATAATTTTTGATGTTCCATGTTGATATTATACCAATTGTTATATGTTTTATATAAACTTTATAGCATTTTTATGCATTTTCTGGGACTAACCTATTAACAAGATGCCACAGTGTCACTTCCTGTTTTCTGCTGTTCCACTATGTCAAGTTGATTATCAATCTATCTTATATGTTATTTATGATCTTGCATGCTTTCCATTACTCGTAGATGTTTTGGCCAAGTAGATGTTTGTAACTCCAAGAATGAATATTTATGCTAGATAGTGGGTTCATGCCTCCGGTAATCTGGGGGAGTGACAATAACTTCTAAGATTGTGGATGTGATGTTGCCACTAGGGATAAAATAACCGATGTTTAGCTTAAGGGTGCGCCGTTAGGTCTAATGCATTTGTTTACATTACGCACATTACCTAATGCAATTATCCGTTGCTTGCAACTTAATACCAACGGGGAACTCGGTATGACAACCTGGCGGTGGATTATTAGTCATAGACGCTGTTGGATAACGGTCTATGTATTTTGTCGTAATCCCCACATGAATATCATAGTAATCATCATGTCATATATATGCATTGTCATGTGCTCAATATTTTGTCAATTGCCCAGCTGTAATTTGTTCACCCAGCATGTTAGTTATCTTTTATGGAGAAACACCACTAGTGAACTGTGGAACCCGGTCCATTCTTTTACACTGATAATACAGCCAACTGCAAACACTGTTCCTTTTCATTCTCTGCAATTTACTACTGTTTTCCACACCATACGTTTAATCCTTTGTTTTCAGCAAGCCGGCAAGATTGACAACCTCACTGTTTCGTTGGGGCAAAGTTGTTTGATTGTGTTGTGTGCAGATTCCACGTCGGTGCCGGATTCCCTGGTATTGCGCCGTGCCACATTCCGCCACCACCAACTTTCAGAAGTGATTTCTTGCTCCTACTGGTTCGATTAAACCTTGGTTTCATACTAAGAGAAACTGCTGCTACACTGCTTCATACCTTCCTCTTGGGGTCTCCCAACGAACGTGTGATCCACGCAATCAAGCTCTTTTTCTGGCGCCGTTGCCGGGGAGCAAGAGGATTTCTGCAAGGGGAGTTTCACGCTTCCAATCTCTTTACTTTGTTATTGTCTTGCTTAGTTTATTTTTATTTAGTCTTGTTTGCTTTATTTATCAAAAACACATAAAAAAATTAATTACTTTTATTTTCGAATTGTTATTTTTCAGTCTTGTTATCATGTCTAGCCATGTTCCTGTGATCATGTCACCTGAGGAAGAGATCTTCACTTTCAAGCAAGGGAGTGAGGAGAGTTTTAAAGATGCTTGGTCTAGAATTTTTTAGTCTTATGCTAAAACTGAACCTAAAATGACTTTAAGCCTGCTTCTTAGTAGCTTTTATTTTGGTCTTGTTCTTTGCTACAGATATGCTTTAGATGCTATGGTAGGAGGAGATTTCCTTCGTTATGATGGGGATCAAGCTTTTAATGCTATTAAAAATGATTACAATTTCTAGCCCTCCAATCAGTAAAATATTTGGCTTTGACAAGCATAAGTGATAGACTTAACACTCTTGAAACAAATATATCTGGTCTAAAAGAAGGGTATAATCAAATTTGTGAACACTATGATAATGTGCCAGTAAACTTTGAACCATCGGGATGGGTTCCCTCAGTAAAAGTTGTTATCAATGGTGAAACTTTTCATGCTCGCTGTGATATTATGTCTGAATTCTGTTTAATGCCCAAGGATATTTTTGATTCCTTAAATCTTTGGGAGCTTTCCAAATGCGAAGATTGTATAATTTTGGGTGATTATACTATTAAATTACCAAGAGGAGTAGCTGAAGGAGTATTTACAAAACTCCTGGGGATAACAGTATCTATTGATTATCTTGTCATTGAATGTGCAGGAGTAGGACAAATTACGCTTGGAAGATCTCTGTTGAAACACTTTGGAGCAATAATAGATGTGGGCCAAGGCACTATGAATTTTGCCTCTTCACCTATGTGTAACCAAGTATTTTCTAAAGATAAGGGTAAAGGTAAGAGAGCTAAGCGTAAGACTGTTGATGCTTCATCACTTGGAAACACTTGATTCTTACTTTCTGCGCCTAGCTGAAAGGCGTTAAAGAAAAGCGCTTATGGGAGACAACCCATTATTTTATTTCTGCAATTTTACTTTTCTTTTTGAGTCAAGGAGTTGTTTACTTCTGTAACAATCCCTTTGTATCTTTATTTTATCGCATTGTTGTGCCAAGTATTGCCTCTAATAGGAAGATGATGCTAGATTTCGATTTCTGCGCAGGAACAGATTTCTTCTGTTCACCGTTTTAATACTGAAAAAGCACAGAAAAATTATTTAAATCTGCAATTTTTTGTGCGTGATCCTCAGATATGTATGCATCTTTCGTTAGTTTAAAGTTTTTCGATCTGAGCAACGCAAGTGTCTCGAAAAAATTCGTCTTTGCGGACTATTCTGTTTAGACAGATTCTGTCTTTTATTTTTCGCATTCTCTCTTTTACTAGTGTTGAGTGGAATTCTTTTTTAGGGTGAAGAGCTTCACATAACATCACTGGCAGTAGCTAATGTTAAAAGTAATGGTCATGTTTGTGTCCTTATAGAACATGTGAGTTTTTGATTGTGCCCTAACCCTCAAATGAGAATTACTTTGAGTTTGGTGTGGTGGAAGTTTTTAAGGGTCAAGAGAGAAGGATGATATAATGTGATCAAGAAGAGTGAAGAGCTTAAGGTTGGGGATGCTCCCATGGATCACCCCAGCATATTTCAAGAAGACTCAAGCGTCTAAGCTTGGGGATGCCCAAGGCATCCCCTTCTTCATCAATAATTTCACATCATATGTGCTTTACTTGGAGCGTCTGTGTGTTATTATTTTCAGTATTTTATTTTTCTAATGGTCAACTTGATTGGACCTCTGCATTCTTGATTGGGAGAGAGATACGCTCCGCTTTTTCATATGAATACTCATATTCTTCACTTATACTTGTTGAATATTCTTATCTAGCTATTGCTATGCTTTTAGCTCATGTTTTGCATGCATCTCTTATTCAGAGCTGTTAGTTCTTTTAAAGAAAGTACTCTCTTATTTCACTTATAATTGTTTGAAGAGTTTATGTTGAAATAAATTGATTGGTGTTTGGTTGAAACAGAAAATGTTGCATGTGGTAGATGGTATAATGGAAAAAGCTTACATATTCTCGTAGATCATTGTATTGGATAATTTGATACTTGTCAATTGTTTTGAGTTATCAAGTAGTTCATGTTTAAGCTTTTGTATCATGTAGTTAAAACCTATTAATGAAGAACTACCGTAAAGCTCGTTGAAATTTGGTTTACATGATTGGTATCTCTAAGGTCTAGATATTTTCTAGTAAAAGGGTTTGGTTAACAAGGAAGACAGTGTAGAGTCTTATAATGCTTGCAATATGTTTTCATATAAGTCTTGCTGTGTCGGTTGATATCTTGTTTTTGCTTCAAATAACCTTGCTAATCTAAACTCTGTACTGAGAGGGAATGCTTCTCGTGCATCCAAAACCTTGAGCCAAAATCCATGCCATATGTGTCCACCATAACTACCTATATGTGGCATTTCTTTGTCATTCCAAGTAAAATTTTCATGTGCTACCTTTAAACTATTCAAAAATTATTACTCCTATTTTGTGTCAATATTTACCAAGCTCATGAGGACGGGGTGGATGTCTTTATGTCAACTGTCAAATAGACTTTACCACCGGACTAGCGGCTTATACATCCGCTTATCCATTAATTTTGCAAAAAGAGCTGGCAAATGGGGTGCCCAGTCCACATTAATTACAACTTTAACCGCTTAATTCTCTTCACATTTTTGCCCTGATTTATTAGTCAAGCAATGACAAACAGTGAAATATCTGCATGTGTAAACAAAAGAGAAAGATGGATGATCTGCCTTGCTGCTAGAAATAACGTCCTTCATGGGAGCCGCTCTTAAAAGTCTGGTTGGCAGGGGTCATATTGTACTTTACATTTTCTGATTCGTTGACAATTAACAAACACCTCTCAAAACTTATTTTTACTCTCTATATGATTTCAAAAACTTAAAAAGCTCTAACACATGATTTAATCCCTGCTTCCCTCTGTGAATGGCCTTTCTTTTACTTTTATGTTGAGTCAGTTTACCTACTTCTTTCTATCTTAGAAGCAAACACTAGTGTCAACTTTGGTGCAATAATTTTTATATGCTCGTATATTGCACTTATTATATGCTTTGTGTTGACAAATATCCATGAGATATATATGTTGAAAGTTGAAAGCAACTGCTGAAACTTAAATCTTCCTTTGTGTTGGTTGAATACCTTTTACTTAGAATCTATTGCTTTATGAGTTAACTCTTATGCAAAACTCTTTGATGCTTGTCTCGAAAGTACTATTCATGAAAAGTTTTTGCTTATATGATTCAGTTGTTTGCTCATTATCTACTTGCTAGCAAACTATAGACCATTGACCTGGATCACTTCATTCATAACATGTGCTTTACAATACTATTTGATCAAGATTATGATTGTAGCATGTCACCTCAGAAATTATTTTGTTTTTATCATTTTACCTACTCGAGGACGAGTAGAACTAAGCTTGGGGATGCTTGATACGTCTCAAACGTATCTATAATTTCTGATGTTCCATGTTGATATTATACCAATTATTACATGTTTTATATACACCTCATAGCATTTTTATACATTTTCTGGGACTAACCTATTAACAAGATGCCACAGTGTCAGTTCTTGTTTTCTGCTATTTTTGTATTCCAGAAAAGCTAGTCTGAAATATTCTCGGAATTGGACGAAACTTGGACAGAACCTCCTATTTTTCCAACACGAACACGGAGTCCAAAGGAGAGACGGAGGGAAGCCACGTGGCACCCACACCATGGGGCCGCGCGGGCCCCCCTGCCGCGCCGTGGGGAGGTGTGGGGCCCTCGTGGCTCCGCAGCCGCCGCCCTTTCGCCTATTTATTCTTCCCTACGCGAAAACCCTAAATACCCGAGCCATTATCCACGAAAAGTTCCAGAGACGCCACCGCCGTCAACCCTAGCTCGGGAGGGTTCAGAAGCTCTTCCCGGCACCCTGCCGGAGAGGGGAATCATCACCGGAGGGCTCTACATCACCATGCCTGCCTCCGGAGTGATGCGTGTAGTTCATCCTTAGACTACGGGTCCATGGCAGTACTAGATGGTTGTCTCTCCACTTTATGCTATCATGTTTAGATCTTTTGAGCTGCCTATCAGGATCAAGATCATCTTATTGTAATGCTACATGTTGTGTTTGCTGGGATCCGATAAATATTGAATACTATGTCAAGTTGATTATTAATCTATCTTATATGTTATTTATGATCTTGCATGCTTTCTGTTACTCGTAGATGCTTTGACAAAGTAGATGCTTGTAACTCCAAGAGTGAGTATTTATGCTAGATAGTGGGTTCATGCCTCCGGTAATCTGGGAGAGTGAAAATAACTTCTAAGATTGTGGATGTGCTGTTGCCACTAGGGATAAATAACCGATGCTTAGCTTAAGGGTGCGCCGTTAGGTCTAATGCATTTGTTTACATTACGCACATTACTTAATGTAATTATCCGTTGCTTGCAACTTAATACCAACGGGGAACTCGGTATGACAACCTGGCGGTGGATTATTAGTCATAAACGCTGTTGGATAACGGTATATTATTTTGTCGTAATGCCCACATGAATATCATAGTAATCATCATGTCATATATATGCATTGTCATGCGATCAATATTTTGTCAATTGCCCAGCTGTAATTTGTTCACCCAGCATGTTAGTTATCTTTTATGGAGAGACACCGCTAGTGAACTGTGGACCCCGGTCCATTCTTTTACACTGATAATACAACCAACTACAAACACTGTTCCTTTTCATTCTCTGCAATTTACTACTTTTTTCCACACTATACGTTTAATCCTTTGTTTTCAGCAAGCCGGTGAGATTGACAACCTCACTGTTTCGTTAGGGCAAAGTAGTTTGATTGTGTTGTGTGCAGATTCCACGTCAGTGCCGGATTCCCTGGTATTGCGTCGTGCCACATTCCGCCACCAACAACCTTCAGAAGTGATTTCTTGCTCCTACTGGTTCGATTAAACCTTGGTTTCATACTGAGGGAAACTGCTGCTACACTGCTTCATACCTTCCTCTTGGGGTCTCCCAGCGAACGTGTGATCCACGCAATCATCGGGCGTCGTCCACTGGTACCTGTGAGGTGCCCGGGTTTGACGAGGCACTGTCAAGTCCCCGTCATCATGTGTATCCTGTGTGGGGGTATGGTGGAGGAGTCTGGTGAATGGGACCCTGTCGCGGCTGCGTGGGGAAATCTGGAGTGTCGAAAATGCCCAACCAGTTGGACATTTCGTCCCCCGCATGGGCCCGAGCCTCCTGGTCACTCCCCCACCCTGATCCAGATCCTGACGCCTGGTGTCCGGACGTAGCCGTGTGATAACCATAGGCTCCTACAGATGGAATCATTAGTACATAAGAAATACGCAGTCCCAATTGAAATATGAAAACAATATACGTACCGTAATCCAGGAATTCCAGGGCGGGGCCTCGGTACTGAGGAGGAGACTGTGGTCGATACCCTTAACTGGAAGTGGGACCCTGCCATGCCGAACCTCCTGCCTGGTCAGGAGGAGGTGGCTGATGACCCACAAAGGCCACAAGTGTAGGGGGTGTATCGTAGTACTTTCGATAAATAAGAGTGTCGAACCCAACGAGGAGCAGAAGGTGTTGACAAGCGGTTTTGATGAAGGATTCACTGTAAATGCTCACAGACAAGTTTTTAGGAGTTTTTGATATGACAGATAAATAAAGTACAAGTAAATAAAATGCAGTAATAATAGTTGCAGCGAGTGGCCCAATCCTTTCTACAGCAAAGGACAAGCCGGTTGTTGTACTTATAATGACCAAACGTTCTTGAGGACACACGGGAATATTGTCAAGTGCTTTCGCTTCATATAGTTGATTAATCTTCATTGTTTTGATAAGTGTTGTGTGGGTGAACCTATGCTAATGCACCGCCCTTCCTAGGACTAATACATACTTGTGATTATACCCCTTGCAAGCATCCGCAAATACAAGAAAGTAATTAAGATAAACTAACCACAGCCTTAAACTTTGAGATCCTGCTATCCCTCATGCATCGATATACCAACGGGTGTTCAGGTTTCTGTCACTCCGGCAACCCCACAATTGGCAAACGAATACACAATGCATTCCCCTAGGCCCATAAAGGTGAAGTATCATGTAGTCGACGTTCACATGACACCACTAGAAGAATAACACCACAACTTAAGCATCAAACCATTAAATATTACTCAACATAGTTCACTACTAACATCAAGACTTCTCCCATGTCCTCAAGAACTAAACGAACTACTCACAAGACATCATACGGAACATGATCAGAGGTGATATGATGATGAATAACAATCTGAACATAAACCTTAGTCCAATGGTTTCACCCAATAGCATCAATAACAAGAGTAATCAACACCGGGAGAGTTTCCCCTATGAAATAGACAAGATTCAGCCCTAGATGTTACAGCGGAGACGGGGTGCAGCGGCGGTGATGATGGTGTTGGCGGTGGAGATGATGATGATGATGATCCCGATGAAGTCCAGCTCGATGACGGTGATGATGGCGACGATTTCCCCCTCCGGGAGGGAATTTCCCCCGGCAGATTTCTTCCTGCAGGGGAGCTTTTCGCTCTCTGGTGTTTTCCGCCTCGTGGAGGCGGCGGAATATTTCGATGGCCTCCTCTGTGTGTTAGGGTTCCGAGGGGGTCAAGTACGCGAAGGGGGAACGGCTGAGGTGGGCCAGGGCCCCAAACCACCGGCGGCGCGGCAGGGGGCCCACCGCGCCAGCTGTGGAGGGCCCACCAGGCCCTCTCAGCCTCCCCTTTTGGCCTCCTCCATCTTCTGGTAAAATAGGAACTTCCATATGTCTCCTTCGATTTATTGATCTTCAGAAATAGTGCATCTCGACGGTGCTTTTTCCAGCAGAATCCTGACTCCGGTGTCCAATTCTCCATTATTCATCAAACATGCAAAATAGGTAAAATAACATAAGTAACACTTCTAAATATGAAATATATCGATGAATAGCAGTAAATTATGATATAAAATAGTGATGCAAAATGGACGTATCAACCCCCCCAAGCTTAGACCTCGCTTGTCCCCAAGCGAAAACTGAGCTCAGTAAACATGACCACAAGTTTATGGAGCAAAGTGTCGATAAATAAAATACGGACAAGAAGCATCACATTCATTGATACACAAGTCATTCTAGACAGCAACTTCCCTTCATATAATCTAACTTGAAATAAGTAAAGGGAACCACGATGAAGTGCATAAAGAGAACCATGATTGGTGAAGGCAAACTTAAACTCTTGGTCAGAGAACAATTAACAGATCATACTTATCTTTCGAGAAGAGTCTTTATATCAGAGCTTATATAGCAGAACTTACATGCCTTAATCATAACAGTCTCCTTACAGTCATTGATAACTTTCAAAGTTATATTCATTCGGATAAAAGCTATTGTGCGAAACAAGGAAATGAGAGATATGATTAGAAGTATCAACACATATAACTAATTGGATCTCAACAACTCAAATGCTTGCTTGAGATAGAGAGGAATGGGTTTACTGACTCAACAATAATGTAAAAGATAGGCCCTTCGCAGAGGGAAGCAGGGATTAAATCATGTGCTAGAGCTTTTAAGTTTTGCAAAGCATATAGAGAGAAAAATAGTTGTTTGAGATGTATGTCGTTGTCAACGAATCGTAGTGTGAACACTAACCCCTTGTCAACCAGACTTTCAAGAGCGGCTCCCATGAAGGACGTTATCTCTACCAGCAAGGTAGATCATCCCTCTTCTCTTTTGTTTACACATGTATTTTAGTTTCTTTATAGTTGACACTCCTCCCAACCTTTTGCTTACACAAGCCATGGCTAACCGAATCCTCGGGTGCCTTCCAACATTCACATACCATGGAGGAGTGTCTATTTGCAAATTAAGTTGCTTACTGATAAATCAGGGCAAAACATGTGAAGAGAATTATTAATGAAAGTTGTAGTTAATTGGGACTGGGCACCCCATTTGCCAGCTCTTTTTGCAAATTGTTGGATAAGCGGTGTATATGCCACTAGTCCATTGGTGAAAGTCTGTTTGACAAAAGTGAAGAAACTCTACAACCCTCATGAGCTAATAAACAGTGACACAAAACTAGGAGTAATAAGTTTTGAATAATTTAAAGGTAGCACATGAAGTATTTACTTGGAATGGCGCAAAATACCATATAGTAGGAAGTTATGGTGGACTCGAATGGCAATGGTTTGGCTCAAGGTTTGGATGTATGAGAAGCATTCCCTCTCGATACAGGTCTTTGGCTAGCAAGGTTATGTAGCAAGCATAAGAGTTGAGGGATACAAACAATTATACAAGTGATAAGAATAATCATGCAATCTTCCTTAGAAGCACAAATAGTTTAACTTAAGAATACTAAGCTTATGAGCTACAAAGAAAGAAAGATCATGGAATAATATATTTGCATGCACTCCCTCTCTCTACTTAAGTCTCAAAGTATTGTCTACTACTGACCAATGCTAAGTTTGCCAAAACCAAAAAGATTAACTTGGTGCTCTAAAAAGTGATCCCTATACTAACAACAAGGTTATCAATATGAAAGAGAATTGCAAGCTAAAATAAAGTATGCAGAAAGTAAATGATAAAACTTCTCATTAATATTTCATAACGGCAACTCACACCAAGGGATACATAGATAACCAACTAAAAGAGAGATACTTCCACATTGCAAACCATCATATAAGATAACTTCCCTACTCACGATATGACTTTATGGAAAAGTAAAAGGTAAAGATAATGATGTGATACCGCGGCACTCCCCCAAGCTTGGAACAAACCAAGGGGATGCCAATACTTATGATGAATTACTCCTTCGGTGGTGGTGGTGAATTGTCCTCATCATCAGACTTCCAGGGAAGGGGTTTCCCATCAACAAAGGACGACTTGGTTTCGATTATCCTGAAACTAGCAGCAGCGCTTATGTTTTTAAACCGAGTTTCATACTCACAGTTTTGATTCTGGACGTCATAGAGTTGCGCCTGCAGTTTGTTGGTGGTGTTGATGAGGTGAAATATGTCTTCCCAGAGTTGTGCAGTCTCCTTCTTATGTTCAGCGACCAGCGCGGACACCATTGAGTGGAAGACTCCCACTTCACGTTCCGCCAGCTTTTTGTATGTGAAGACCTCTTGCTCCAGCTTCTCCATCCTGGCTTCCAGGCTCCCTTCTCCTTTGGGTCCTCGCACGTCTTCCGTCCGCAGCTTTCCATCAACCATCTGCGACTCCTTGGGATGCATCTTCAGCTCATCCATGTATGGGGTGACGACGTTCACAAAGAAACTGTCCTTTGGAGGCTTCGATGAAGACATGGCAGCTCTAGATCTGAAAACAATATCTGGACAGAAACAGCTCGAAACGAAACACGATGAAAAGGCGAGATACGAACCTCGGGGGTTCGGGTGAGTTATATAGCAAAAAGTTTTACAACATAAGGAAGGTACAGGAGGAAACCTGATCGGAGACGAGCTCCGGGGTGCTCAAACCACCAGGCGGCGCGGCTGGGGGGCCCACCGCGCCGACCTATGGTTTGGGCACCACGGGTGCCGTCTCCCATCCGGTTCGGTCTCTTATTTTTCCATATTTAATAAAAACGACGAAAATATCTTCTAGAAAGTTATTCGCGAAACTTTTCTTACCGAAACTGTTACCTATTCGAATCGAATTCTGCAGTCCCAGAAAAATGTTCTTCAATGAAAGTTTCCGGAGTCACCACTTTAATTGTATCAACCTCTTCATTAATAGAATCTCCAGAAATATAATGCTTGAGTCTTTGACCATTTACCACTTGTGTAGAGTTATCTTTCAATGAAGCAATTTTTATTGCACCTGAACGATACACCTCCACAATAACAAATGGTCCTTCCCATTTTGAGAGTAACTTTCCTGCAAAAAATCTGAGACGAGACCTATACAATAGAACTTTCTCACCAACATTAAATTCTCTTTTAAGAATTCTCCTATCATGCCATCTCTTAACTTTTTCTTTAAAGAGTCTAGCATTTTCATAAGCCTCACTTCTCCATTCATCTAAAGAACTTAAATGCAACAACCTTTTCTCACCGGCAAGTTTAAAATCTCTATTAAGTTCTCTCACTGCCCAATAAGCTTTGTGTTCTAATTCTAAAGGCAAGTGACAAGCTTTACCATAAACCATTTTATAAGGAGACATGCCCATGGGGTTCTTATAAGCAGTTCTATAAGCCCATAAAGCATCATTTAACTTACTAGCCCAATTTTTTCTAGATTTATTAACAGTCTTTTGCAAGATAGATTTAATCTCCCTATTTGACAATTCTACTTGTCCACTAGTTTGAGGATGATAGGCTGAAGCAATTCTATGATTAACACCATATTTAGCAAGAGTCTTTCTAAAACCACCATGGATAAAATGAGAACCTCCATCAGTCATAAGATATCTAGGTACACCAAACCTAGGAAAAATGACATCTTGAAGCATTTTTAAAGAGGTCTCACCATCAGCACTTTTAGTAGGTATAGCTTCTACCCATTTAGTGACATAATCAACAGCAACAAGTATATGAGTATTACCTTGTGAAGAAGGAAAAGGACCCATGAAGTCGAATCCCCAACAATCAAATGGTTCAATAACAAGAGAATAACTCATAGGCATTTCATTGCGTCTAGAGATATTACCAACCCTTTGACATTCATCACAAGATAAAATAAACTTTCTTGCATCCTTAAAGAGGGTAGGCCAATAAAAACCTGATTGTAGAACTTTCTGCGCAGTTCTATCTCCAGCGTGATGCCCTCCATAAGCACTTCCATGGCATTTCCTCAGTATTTCCTGTTGTTCATATTCAGGAACACATCTTCGCATAATACCATCGACTCCTTCTTTATATAAGTGTGGGTCATCCCAAAAGTAATGCCGCAAGTCATAAAAGAATTTCCTTCTTTGCTGAGCTGAAAAGGTTGGAGGCAAGTACTTGGAAACAATAAAGTTAGCATAATCAGCATACCAAGGACTATCTCGCGAACTTACACTTATTGCAGCCAATTGTTCATTTGGAAAGCTATCATTAACAGGAATAGGATCATAAGGAATGCTTTCCAATCTAGACAAATTATCAGCAACAGGATTTTCAGCACCTTTTCTATCTATGATATGCAAATCAAATTCTTGCAAAAGAAGTACCCATCTAATAAGCCTTGGCTTAGCATCTTTCTTTTCCATAAGGTATCTAATTGCAGCATGATCAGTATGAATAGTGACTTTCGAATCAACTATGTAGGGTCGAAATTTGTCACAAGCAAAAACTACAGCTAGAAATTCTTTTTCAGTAGTGGCATAATTCTTTTGAGCAGAATCAAGAGTTTTACTAGCATAATGAATAACATTTAACTTTTTATCTACTCGCTGCCCAAGAACAGCGCCTACAGCATAATCACTAGCATCACACATAATTTCAAAAGGTAAATTCCAATCAGGTGGTTCAACTACAGGAGCGGTGATTAAAGCCTTTTTCAAAGTTTCAAAAGCTTCCTTACAATCATCATCAAAAACAAATGGTACATCTTTTTGAAGAAGATTAGTAAGAGGCTTGGAAATTTTAGAGAAATCTTTAATAAACCTCCTATAAAAACCAGCATGACCAAGAATACTACGAATACCTTTAACATCTTTGGGACAAGGCATCTTTTCAATTGCCTCCACTTTAGCTCGATCAACTTCAATACCTCTTTCAGAAATTTTATGTCCAAGAACAATTCCTTCATTAACCATAAAGTGGCATTTCTCCCAATTAAGAACAAGGCTAGTTTCTTCACATCTCTGCAAAACTTTGTCAAGGTTGTGCAAACAATTATCAAAGGAAGTTCCATAGACGGAGAAATCGTCCATGAAGACTTCCACAATTTCCTCACAAAAGCCATGAAAAATAGCAGACATGCATCTTTGAAAAGTAGCAGGAGCATTACATAAACCAAAAGGCATACGTCTATAAGCATAAGTTCCATAAGGACAAGTAAAAGTAGTTTTCTCTTGATCTTGCGCTCTCACAGCAATTTGAGAAAACCCAGAATACCCATCAAGGAAACAAAAGTGAGTTTTCTTGACAACCTCTCAAGCATTTGATCAATAAAAGGCAAAGGATAATGATCTTTCTTAGTTACTTTGTTAACCTTTCTAAAATCAATGCACATCCTATAACCAACTACTACTCTTTGAGGAATTAGTTCATCATTTTCATTAGGAACAACGGTAATTCCTCCTTTCTTAGGAACACAATGCACAGGACTTACCCATCTACTATCAGCAATAGGATAAATAATACCAGCTTCAAGAAGTTTTAATACCTCATTTCTTACCACTTCTTTCATCTTGGGTATTAAACGACGCTGATGCTCAACAACAGGCTTTGCATCAGGTTCCATGTTGATGGCGTGCTGACATATAGTAGGAGAAATTCCCTTCAGGTCATCAAGAGTATATCCCATAGCTCCGCGGTGTTTCTCAACACTCCCAATAACCTTTCCTCCTCTGTACCTGAAAGTTTAGAGCTGATAATAACAGGATATATTTTCTTATCATCAATATAAGCATATTTAAGATTATCAGGCAGAGGTTTCAAATCAAAAACAGGATCCTCCTTGGGTGGCATTGTGGTACCCAAATCTTCCACAGGTAAATTGTGTTTGAGCATAGGTTGACGAAGGAATACTTCATCAAGCTCATTCCTTTCTTCCCTGAAGTTCTCACTTTCATGATTCTCCATATGTTGCTGCAAAGCATTGTTAGGAGCAAGAACAATAGATGCAAGTTGAGCAATTTCAAAATCCTCACTAGGCAATTCAGTTTCATAAGGTGCTTTAGCAAATTTAGAGAAATTGAATTCATAAGATTCACCAGCAAATTTAGTAAAGATTTTCTCTTTCTTACAGTCTATAACAGCACCACAAGTATTCAGAAAAGGTCTACCAAAAATAATAGGACAACTATCATTGGCAGCCGACCCAAGTACAAGAAAATCAGCAGGGTATTTAGTCTTACCACAAAGGACTTCGACATCTCTAATGATACCAATTGGAGAGATAGTTTCCCTATTAGCAAGCTGAATAACCACATCAATCTCTTCAAGTTTACAAGGAGCAATTTCGTGCATAATTTCCCTGTAAAGCTCATAAGGAATAGCACTAGAACTTGCACCAATATCACATAAACCATAATAGCAATGATCACCTATCCTAACAGAAAGCACAGGAACACTAGACTTCCTAGAACTTTTAGGATGTGAGACAATATTAGAAGCATCCTCACAAAAGATAATGTGTCTATCTTCTAAATTTTCAGTGACAAGATCTTTAACCAATGCTACAACAGGTTCAACAGTTATTTGCTCATCAGGTTTGGTAGTTTTCTTATTACTTTTACTAACAACACCAGTTATGATAGTATGTTCCTTAATCTTATTAGGAAAAGGAACTTTTTCAATATAAGGTTCTGGAATAATGCGATCAACAACATTAACCTCAACACCTTTAGATATATGAGAAACAGATTCATCTTTATATGGTTCATGATAATTTTTAAAACCCTCCTTCGGCAAACCGAAATAGGAAGCAAAGGCTTTATAAAAGTTTGCAACAATTTGAGAGTCAAGACCATAAGTAGTGCTAATTTTGCGATAATCATCAGTATCCATAAATTTTTTAACACACTCAAAGTCATAGTTTATACCTGACTCCCTACCTTTGTCATTCTCCCATCCTTCAGTGTTCTCCTGAATCCGATCAAGAAGGTCCCACTTAAACTCTTCTTTATTACGAGTGAACGATCCAGCACAAGTGGTATCCAATAGAGTTTTATCTTGAAAGGAGAGTCTTGCATAAAAGTTATCAATAACAATATTACCAGGAAGCTCATGAATGGGACATTTGAGCATTAATGCCTTCAATCTCCCCCACGCTTGAGCGATACTCTCTCCATCATAGGGCCAGAAGTTATATATGAGGTTCCGATCCTTATGAATCTCACTTGGAGGATAGAATTTGGAGTAAAAGAGAGGTACAATTTCCTCCCATCCAAGAGAATACCCATTCTTCAGCAGTTTATACCAATGTGCAGCTTTACCAGACAGTGATAGAGAGAATAATTTCTTCTTAACTTCTCCCATCGAGATACCTGCACACTTAAATAACTCGCACAATTCATGCAGAAATAACAAATGATCTCCAGGATGGACAGTTCCATCTCCTGCATAGCGGTTATTTGTGACACGTTCAACAATTTTCATAGGAATTTTGAACGGTATTACCTGCTCATCTGGCGCCTCCTCTACTACCTTAGCAGTGGTAGTTGTTTTCCCAAATAGGAATTCAAGAGAAGACCCCTCCATAATGAGATATAGCAGCAGGCAAAAATAAAAACAGCACGTACAATAAATGTTTCCCTTACCAATTCCACTTACCAATAGCGCTACACTCCCCGGCAACGGCGCCAGAAAATAGTCTTGATGACCCACAAGTATAGGGGGTGTATCGTAGTACTTTCGATAAATAAGAGTGTCGAACCCAACGAGGAGCAGAAGGTGTTGACAAGCGGTTTTGATGAAGGATTCACTGTAAATGCTCACAGACAAGTTTTTAGGAGTTTTTGATATGACAGATAAATAAAGTACAAGTAAATAAAATGCAGTAATAATAGTTGCAGCGAGTGGCCCAATCCTTTCTACAGCAAAGGACAAGCCGGTTGTTGTACTTATAATGACCAAACGTTCTTGAGGACACACGGGAATATTGTCAAGTGCTTTCGCTTCATATAGTTGATTAATCTTCATTGTTTTGATAAGTGTTGTGTGGGTGAACCTATGCTAATGCACCGCCCTTCCTAGGACTAATACATACTTGTGATTATACCCCTTGCAAGCATCCGCAAATACAAGAAAGTAATTAAGATAAACTAACCACAGCCTTAAACTTTGAGATCCTGCTATCCCTCATGCATCGATATACCAACGGGTGTTCAGGTTTCTGTCACTCCGGCAACCCCACAATTGGCAAACGAATACACAATGCATTCCCCTAGGCCCATAAAGGTGAAGTATCATGTAGTCGACGTTCACATGACACCACTAGAAGAATAACACCACAACTTAAGCATCAAACCATTAAATATTACTCAACATAGTTCACTACTAACATCAAGACTTCTCCCATGTCCTCAAGAACTAAACGAACTACTCACAAGACATCATACGGAACATGATCAGAGGTGATATGATGATGAATAACAATCTGAACATAAACCTTAGTCCAATGGTTTCACCCAATAGCATCAATAACAAGAGTAATCAACACCGGGAGAGTTTCCCCTATGAAATAGACAAGATTCAGCCCTAGATGTTACAGCGGAGACGGGGTGCAGCGGCGGTGATGATGGTGTTGGCGGTGGAGATGATGATGATGATGATCCCGATGAAGTCCAGCTCGATGACGGTGATGATGGCGACGATTTCCCCCTCCGGGAGGGAATTTCCCCCGGCAGATTTCTTCCTGCAGGGGAGCTTTTCGCTCTCTGGTGTTTTCCGCCTCGTGGAGGCGGCGGAATATTTCGATGGCCTCCTCTGTGTGTTAGGGTTCCGAGGGGGTCAAGTACGAAGGGGGAACGGCTGGGATGGCCAGGGCCCCAAACCACCAGGCGGCGCGGCAGGGGGCCCACCGCGCCAGTGGTGGGCCCCCAGGCCCTCTCAGCCTCCCCTTTTGGCCTCCTCCATCTTCTGGTAAAATAGGACTTCCATATGTCTCCTTCGATTTATTGATCTTCAGAAATAGTGCATCTCGACGGTGCTTTTTCCAGCAGAATCCTGACTCCGGTGTCTGATACGTCTCCAACCTATCCATAATTTCTTGTTCCATGCTTATATTATACCATTTGCTACATGTTTTATATACACTTCATATCACTTTTATGCATTTTCTGGGACTAACCTATTAACAAGATGCCACAGTGCCAGTTCCCTGTTTTCCGCTGTTTTTGGTTTCAGAAAGTTACTTCTAGAAATATTCTCGGAATTGCACGAAACAAAAGGCCAAGTCCCTATTTTTCCAACACGTACACGGAGTCCGAAGGAGAGACGAAGGGAGCCACGAGGTGCCAAACCACAGGACGGCGCGGCAGTGGGGCCTACCGTGCCGCCTGGTGGTTTGGGCCCCTCGGGGTCCGCCGACATCGCCCCTTCGCCTATTTATTCCCCGAGACGTGAAAACCCTAAACGACCGAGCCTTTCATCCAGAACATATTCGCTGCCGCCGCCGTCGTCAACCCTAACTCGGGGGTTCTGAAGCTCTTCCCGCACCCTGCCGGAGAGGGGAATCATCACCGGAGGGCTCTACATCGCCATGCCCGCCTCCGAGTAATGCGTGAGTAGTTCATCCTTGGACTATGGTCCATAGCAGTAGCTAGATGGTTGTCTTCTCCACTTGTGCCATCATGTTTAGATCTTGTGAGCTGCCTATCATGATCAAGATCATCTTATTGTAATGCTACATGTTGTGTTTGCTGGATCTGACTTATATTGATACCTGTGTGGAGCTGAATATTATATTATCATGTCTATGCCATTTGTGATCTTGCATGCTCTCCGTTACTTGTTGAAGCCTTGGCCAAGTGAATACTTGTGACTCGAAGAGAGGGTATTTATGCATGATAGTTGGGTTCAACCTCTATTTAACCTGGGATAGTGACAGCAAGTTCTAAGGTTGTAGATGTGTTGTTGCCACAAGGGGTAAAACAACAATGCTTTATTGAAGGATGAATGTATTGTTTACATTACGCACATTACTTAATGCAATTGTCTGTTGCTTGCAACTTAATACTGGAAGGGGTACGGATGTTAACCGGAAGGTGGACTATTTAGGCATAGATGCATGCTGGATAGCGGTCTATGTACTTTGTCGTAATGCCCAAATGAATCTCATAGTATACACCACAACTCGCACATGCATGTTATATGCACTTATCAATTGTCAATTGCCCAGCTGTAATTTGTTTACCCAGCATGTTAGTTATCTTATTGGAGAGACACCACTAGTGAATTGTGGACCCCGGTCCATTCTTTTACATCTGAAATACAATCTACTGCAATCATTGTTCTCTACTGTTTTATGCAAGCAAACATCATCTTCCATACGATACGTTTAACCCTTTGTTTTCAGCAAGCCGGTGAGATTGACAACCTCACTGTTAAGTTGGGGCAAAGTAATTTGATTGTGTTGTGCAGGTTCCACGTTGGCACCGGAATCCCTGGTGTTGCGCCGCACTACACTCCTTCACCAACACCTTCGAAGCAACCTCGTTTTCCTACTGGTTCTATAAACCTTGGTTTCATACTAAGGGAAAACTTGCTGCTGCACTCATCATACCTTCCTCTTGGGGTTCCCAACTGACGTGTGACGTTACACGCATCAAGCATAGTTTCTGGCGCTGTTGCCGGGGAGATATTCCCTCGTCAACTTAGCGCCAGCAGTGTCCAATTCTCCATTATTCATCAAACATGCAAAATAGGTAAAATAACATAAGTAACACTTCTAAATATGAAATATATCGATGAATAGCAGTAAATTATGATATAAAATAGTGATGCAAAATGGACGTATCAGTGGCCTGGGCTGTGGTACTAGACGTGGACGCGGCTCATGTCGGTGATGCGGCTGCTCCTCGTGCTGCTGGTGCAGGAGATGCTGGTCGTCGTGCTGCTGCTCCTCCTCGTGATGATGCTGCTCCTGATGCATCCGCTGCTGCTGCTGCTGGCGTCGTGTCGGGGGGCGCGGGGGTCGTTGTCCCACCGGGAGGCGAACAACGTCCTCTGTGCGGGTGCACGTGAGTGTCGCGTAGATGTCCCGTAGCTTCCCCTCCAGCCTTCTGAGCCAGGATATCGGCTGCTCCCGTGGTACCAAAAGAGGGCCCGCGGAAAGAGAACGGCTGTACTCAGCAAAATCATTCTGAATCTCCTGTGTCAAATTAGCCTAACAATAGAAATAAAAAGTATGAAATATATATGTGAAAGCATGTACCAGTTAGATGAATTAGTGAAAGGAAATAAAATATTACCGCGTGCTGTCTGGACGCAGAAGTGTCATATATCGGGTATGTATCCCACGTAGTAGGGGCAGGTATAACCTCCGGGTGAGAGTGCCGAATGATAATTAGCCGTGTTCCGGACATTTACCTCTGCAAGTAGGCATTGTATAGAGTGATATCAAACCCGACAGTCTCAACCCAGAGCCGTGTCGTCGCAGTGTCCCAGTCTGAAACGTAAGGTTGTAGCCTCTGCAGCCACCCTGCCGCGGTCCGACTAATCCCCTTCCTTGTGTTCCTAAAATTTGGGTGAATATTCTATCAGTAAATATTGATTGAGTATGAACAATTTAGAAAAAAAACTACTTTTGACATACCTGTGGTACACATCTGGTAGGGGACGCTTTACTGGCGGAGGATCTACCAACTGTCGAAGACCAAATTTGTAACAGCCCAAAGTTGAAAACCTAAAACCCGAGTAAAATTTTCGCTTTTGTGTTGCATTGCATCATGGCATCCATATTAAATTGCTAAACAACACACAAATTGGTTTTGGCACCATTTAAAAACAAGTGCCAAACTTGTTCAATTACAAATTCAAAGCAATGAGAGAATTCAAACCTGCAAAACAAAAATACTTTGACCTCTTATATTTGTCAAGGAAGTTCCAAGAGTTCAAAATAAAATTTTGCACTTGCTTGAAATAATCAAAGAAATATCAAATTGTAATTAATTAAAATTACCATAAACAAGCCCTACGAACAAATGTTGTTCAAAAGATTTTATTTGGAGACGCCAATTTTCGTGGACCCTCTACATGATATGGGGAGGCTGCCCAAATATTTTCATAATTTTTGAAATGAGATAAGTGCCCCAAATAAATCCCCAAAGAGCTACTGGTTTTAAAAGGAAAAGAAAGAAACTGAAAAGGACCAAACTGTGAGGAGAAAAGTATGCTAGGGGGTTTTCGGGGAAAAGTTGTCGTCTCCCTGGTGGACACGACGCGCCATTGCCGGGCGAGAGAGCGGCACCCCCGCGACGCCTTGCCGCCGTGTCCCTCGCTCCCCTGCCGCGCACCGGACCCCCCTGCTCTCCTCTCCCCTGCGAGTGCTTAAGTAGAGCACACGCCGCTCCTCTGCTCCCTCGCCTCTCTTCTCCCCCCACGGACCCGAACCCTAGCCATGGACGTCGAGCTCGTCGCCGTCGATTGAGCTCGCTCCGTCGAAATCGAAGCGCACCACCGTGTCCGCCGCAACGTCTACTTCATCTACGTCCAAGGAATCGAGCTCAGGTGCCCCAAATCGAGCTGGTCGTCCACATCTTCCCCAACTCCGGCTGCCGCACGTCGAGCTTGCTCACGGCCGTTCTCGAGCTCCTCCATCCTCGTCAAGCCCGTGCACGCGTCGAGGGTGAGCTGACCTTCCTCCCCGTGCCCTTCGATTCGTGAATGCGCGTCCGTAGCTAGATCCCGTAGGAGCTCGCCGGAGTTCGCCGCGGGACGTCGTTGAACTCGTCGCTCCGACGACCAATAAGTAGCGGCGCCGCCGTAGAAATGCTCGCCGTGCCCGCATGCGTCGAATACACCCCGTAGATCGTCCACGCGCGCGATCCTCCGCCAGAGCCGAGCGCGTCGCCGGCGCGGTCACCGCGCCCAGCGCGCGCCGGTCGTGACTTTGACGCGGTCCAGCGTGGCCGTGGGCCCACACGCTTGCGTGGCTGCCACCGTGGCAGCTGGCCCACTGGTCAGCGTCTGTGTGTAGCCAGCCCTTGAGTGAAAAACGTTTCGGTCAATTCTCTGGGAAATAAAATAAATAGACAGATTCATTTTCAAATTTGAAAAATCCATAACTTATTAAATAATTGTCCAAATACTACGAATAATATATCAAAATGTTCAGAAAAATAAATGGAGTCTGTTGGTACAACTCACACATCCAACTAATTTAGTTCATGTGCTGTTTTATTAAATTAAAGGAAATGGCAGAAAAGGAGATGATTTTGTAAAATTCATAACTCATCAAATGTTAATCCAAAATTTGCATTTAAGATATCAAAATGATCAGTGGACTAACCTTCACACTTTAACCTCATTGTCAAGTTGAAGTAAACACTGGAAACAACTTTTTCATGCACTTTAGAAAAAGGGCAGATTATAAAATGAAATTGGGAAATTGATATCTTTAAAAATAATGATCCAAAAACTAAGTTTGAACTATCAAAATGCTTAGAATAATATGGACCATCCTTTAACATCATTTCCATGCATGTTTGAACACAATTGTAGTACTGCACCTTTGTAGGAAGTAAGGAAAACATTAAATTAAATATGGGGATTAATCTCCTCTTGTCGAAATAATTAGTTTGCACCCCATTTAACTTGTTAGTTAAATTGCAGCGCATTAAAAGGTCATGCCATCATGTGTTGTGCATTGCACCTGTTTTTGCTTGTGTGATTATTGATTATTGTCTTTCCGGTGTTTTAATGCATCGATAGATCAAGCAGTCGGGGTTCCACCGCAATACCCTGACGAACCGTATTATCAGCCCCCTGAACAAGGCAAGCGTAATCCCCCCTCTGAGCATGTCTCCTCCTATGTTTTCCGCAGATATTTTCTCCACTATAATATTGCATGCGATTCCAAATGTCAATTTGGTTGGATTAGAGTATCCTATTAGATGCATTATGTTTTCCGATACCATTACCTGTTCCCCTCCTAATATCCATAGGATTGTTGTGTTGGCCTGGGTTAATTATATCCGCTATGTTTATGCTTAGCCATGCTTAGTGAAATGCCTAGTCGTCCGGTGGATATGTTATTGTTGGAACTGTGGTGGAATGTTCGATGATGGTGGAAAATGGTGGTGACATATGATAACATGTTTAAAGGCGGGGATGAGAGGCCACATGGAATGTGGTGGGTTGTCTCGTTCTCGCCGCCTAAGTGCGAGTTCTCCCCTTCGAGCCAAGACCGAGCGTGCACCCATGCGTGAGGCCTATGCAATTGCAGGAACCCTCATAGACTAAATAGCTCGAGCGGGGCTAGCCAGGGTCCTCTAGTTTGGGCTTCCATTTGCGCGTGCGTGATGATGGTGGTATGAACTGGATGAGATGGTGGCGTTAGGAAAATAAGTGGCCGTGGGGCGGGTGTCGCTGAGGCACTGGCAGTCCTGCCGCCACTGATGATCCTGGAAAGTCCTTAACGAGGGAGAAGTCGACACCGCTCCCACCCAGCCGGCTTTCCAAGGAAGAGAGCTAATTGTACAGGTAATGGGCCGGACGGTACGCGTGGCAAACATTGTACACCCCTGCAGGGTAAATCTTTCGAAAAGCCGTGTCCACGGTTAAGGACGACTTGGTGACGGATTCAGGACCATAGAATAACTTGAATGGAATGATTAAAACCTGAGTACTAAAGGTACTACTAAGAATGCAAGGTTGACTTCCTCGAGGGTGATTCGGGGAGGTGCCTTGGTAGACAGGTGAAGTGATTGATGGTGGTTGATGATGAAGTTGATCAAAAGAAAGGAGTTTACTTCTTACCCCCTTTTGAAAATGTTCTGATTAGTCGATGCCAGATGTCTTTTATAAAGAAAACTAGCTTTATGCAAAACAGCCATAAAACCTTGAAAGCCAATCATCGAGCATATATTAGCTCTTAATCTTGCGAGTTCGTCGAACTCAATGTCGTTTGCTTATTTTCAGGAGAGGACTTCACTGACCTCGAAGGTGGGTTCTTTGTGGACGTCGACGAGTAGTCTGGGGTTCCCAGGTGGCAGCTTGGGACATCCCAGAACAGCTGGCGTTGTGATGTTTATCTGCAGGCCTCTTAGGCCATAATTTGGTTCTTGTTGTTTAGAACAACCTAATTTGCTTCCGCTTGTTGTACTGTTGGGTCTGTGACCTCTGGTTGTCATTTGCTATCTTTCTCTATTATAAGAGTTGAACTATATGATTTTGTGTCGTAGAGTCTGTGATGTGCCAGTTGTTCCACAAGTCTTGATCTCTCTATTATGCTTTGATAGTGTGTCTGGTGGTATCGGATAACCAGAGACACAGTATCACTGTATAGCAGTCGGGTCGGGGCGCCACAAAATTGCCTCATAACCCTCTGTTGAGACATCTCCTCCACGAAGACATCGAAGATGATCTTCGATTTTGTCTTCCAATACTCTCAGTCACGTGTGCAGAGATCAGAAATACCTCCGGGGTATCTTCGCTGAATGAGCTCGTCCGTGTACGGCTCCCAGATCACCGAAGTGTACACATCAAATTGCTCGTTAAAAGCAATGTAGCACTGCTTCGTCTGCTCAGTAGCAAAGTGTCTCTGCGTACAAAACAAGTTATTTTCGTACACGGTCGCAATAGTAAGTTTGTCGATGTATTAAATTATAACAAGATACATACCTTGTTGCATGTATAGACGGTCGCAATAGTAGGCTTGTCGATGTTGTCACCGTCAAAGATCTCCCACAATGGGAAAGGCTCGTCAGATATGACTGGCCGTCCAATAGAGAACCTCTCCCACGACCAGAGCTGCAGAAATAGAGGGCATCCGAGAATGGCTGACTTAGCTGAATGCATATGCAAGCGTTGCACATAGCTCGGTATGTAGCCGCTAAGACATCGAACCCCAACTCCTCTGTCAGATGTGCGCCGGCTCAGTAGCATCAGCGATCTCCCGTGCGAAAGGGAGGTAGCGCGCGGTAATAGTGTCGACATGGTTCTTGGTGAACATCACCTTACCAAGAAGCCACATGATGTATGCCTCCAAGCTGCGATTGAGTTGTATCGGTTCCAAATGATATGGATACTCTGGAAACTTGTGGACCTATATTCATGGTAAAAATAGAATTAGTATAATGACAAATGAGAAATAACAGATTATGAGACACATGAACTAACCTGAAAGCCAACCAACCAATCAAGCTTGGGTCCGTGAGAATCCGCCTGTAAAGGTGGAGCACCGTCGAAAATACCCTCAAAACGGTGTATCAAATCGTCCTTCCAATTTACCCGTGCCTCCAAAGGTCCAACAGCCTCACCCGCCAAAGGTAAACCTAGCAAGAATGATACATCCTGTAGAGTAGGAGCCATCTCTCCCCAGCGAAAGTGGAACGTGTGGGTCCCAGGCCTCCATCGGTCCACCAAGCAGCTGAGTAAAGATCCGTCCATCATCATACGCGTAGAGGTATCAGTGGCCTCTACTAGACGCGCGAAAGGTAAGAGCCCGGCCCATTTAAACCTGCGTATCCAAAAGAACATAACAATATAGTTTAGCACACTAATATAAATAGAAAACATGCGTTTGTAAAATAAATACGACCAATACCTCTGTACCCACGCAGGTGAATCCTCCAGTTTTCCTTTGGCGTGCGAGTGATTAGGGGCTTAAGTTTCCTTGGATTCGCCTCTAATACATTAGCACGGTGCCCACTATCAATTGTAGCATTAAGCAACCACATTCCCTCCATCACTGCACTTATTAGAATATAGTTGCATACATAATTTAAATTAGTAGAAATACAAACATAGTTCCATATTGAATATAGATTCAAACATAGTGCCACAGTTAATACAAATGTAAACATAATTCCATACTTAATAGAAATTCAAACATAGTGCCACACTTAATACAAATTTAAACATAGTTCCACACTTAATAGAAATTCAAACATAGTGCCACACTTAATACAAATTAAAACACAGTGCCACACTTAATACAAATTTAAACATAGTTCCATACATAATAGAAATTCAAACATAGTGCCACCTAGTTTATTCCTCTCGCTCTTTGTCCTCGCCCACGCCGGTTACCCCGTCCACGCACGGGAGGTCTCTCTCCAGGAAAAATGGACAATCAGGGTCCCTATGGCCAAATCTGATGCATTGAAGGCATTGCATTGTGGGGCCTCCGACTTCAGATTCATCCATATCATTCCTGATGCGACGACACTGTCGTCTGCCTACGCCTGTACGCAATAGCTCAGGAGCTGGAATGTACCGCCTCTGACCAAGGGGTACAGTGTTGAAGTTACCCATTGATCGAAATCCCATCATCTCACCTGTCAAAGTATTGATAACTGCCTCTTTCATAAAATATGGAGACACGAAGGAGATTCCGGTACTGCAGAGTGTGTGATGCATGTAAAATGCATACATGAAATTTGCATTATATTACTGATATTTCAATCATATTTGCATCATATAAGGGTTATATCATTGTTTTATATTGATTTTCGGAATATTTCATTGTTTCCCTATTTTTCTGGAATTAACCCTACACAGGCAGAAAACCCTATTTTCTATATTTTGATGTTTCAGGGACCCAAACGACGTCCAAATGACCTGAAAATTTATGAGCATCAGTTTTTGGAAGGAACAAAGCGTGGGAGCGAAGGAAGCGAACAAACGGAGGCCCGAGGGCCAAGATGAGTGGGCCCACGCGGCCAGATTCCTTGGCGCGTGGGACCCATCATCTGGGGCCTCGTGGCTCCGTTGCCGTCGATCTTTTTTCCCGAGCCTCCGTATTGACCTAAAAACGACTATAAAAATAGTCCCCGACGCACTTCGAAAGAGCGCCGCAGAAACACAGAAACCACGAAACAGAGACCTGGAGCAGCAGATTGGAGGGGGAAAACTCCAGCGGGGCGCTGCCGGTGTGGTCTCCATCTCTCCAACGACTTCTCCACCGTCTCCATGATGAAGAGGGAGTAGTCCACCCCTGGCTATGGGTTTGTGGAAGTAACTTATGTATCTCTCCTCTCTTGAGCTTCACTAATTAGTACCGTATGAGCTGCTGAACATGATTACGGTCATCTATGTAATACCTTTGTGGTGGATCTTTTTATGAGTTAATATATGTTTGAGATTGCAATAGTTTTGTTTCAGTTATGAAAGTAGATGCATATTATGTACCCCGTTCTTATTTACTTGTTCTGATCAAACTTGTTATGAGAGCGTGTGAGGGGGAACGTGTGCATTAGTGGAGTAACGGGGGTGGCTAGTACGGTGAATGAGAGAGTTGTTCCGTGATCCACTTGGGTTTTTACCTTACTTTGTTGCCTCACTAGGGATAAAGAAAAATACCTTGCTACCGGAGATGTGGTGTGACCATTGCCACTACTCCATGACTAGATCTAGCATGTTCTTATTTTAACTTCATGTCATGAAACTTAATGCTATGCTCTGATTTATCTTAATTACTAAGGTGTTATGATTTAGTTCGCATCTTGGTGGAGTATAAGAGAGATTAATAAACAAAAGATCTCTATGTTAGGACGTGATGCCCATATAATTAGTAACTTGTCATGAAACCTTTTTGTTGCAATCTCATATGTCAATTCTAGTGTTCCATTGTCTACCACTTTATTAAAGAGAGAGTGCATTTGTGAAACCATGAACCCCGGTCCATTTTTAATCATAAGAAACACCTTTCCAACAACTTTTATCCATTTACATTTTCTGCCATTATAAACCCGAAAATACAAAAACACTTTTACATCTTGCATTCACAATAAAAACCCAAAAATATCATTTATCATTGTTTCCACCATCCTTGCATATTTATTTACCATCATTGCATATTTATTACTGTTTTGCATTTTCTTTATCATATCATTCTCACACCTTGTGCTTGACAACCACTTGGTGAGGTTGAGGGCACAAAACAATTTACTTTGTTTGCAGGTTCAAGAGAAGGATAAGAAGATAAATCTACACTACTGGTTCCCCGAGAGTTCGATATTAAACCCTCGAGTCACCCCTTGTGGGGAAAACTCTTTCCTATACTATACACTCTGCACTTGGAGTCTCAACCTAACCCATATTCTTTTGACACAGGTAACTACGTCAAGGGCCATCAAGACGTTTTCTGGCGCCGTTGCCGGGGAACATAGCTGAAAGGTTTATCCAAGGGTATCTCACAACAAGTCAACTTCATCACCAACTTGTGCAAACACCTAAGCTTGGGGAGGTTGCACCTACGTGAGCATCATCTTATCCATCTTTACCTTCAAATCATTTTATTTTGTTTTGTTTTGTCTTGCATATCATATTTATATTTCGGTTTGCATATTTTATTTTCAGTTTTGCATTTTGTGTTGCATTTGTTATTTCGGTTTGCATTGTTTAGTGTCATTTTATTTTCAGTTTTGCATAAAAAAATTAAAACACATAAAAACTTGCTAATGGAGAAGAGAACTTTTGGCCATTTAGTGTTAAGAACTTTCCTCAAAATATGAATATCCCTGTTGAAAATTTGAAGTAGATCATAATGTCACTAAAATGATTATGAACACCGTTTTTGTGGGAAACCAAGAAGATCCTATACTTCATCTTAAGAAGTTTAATGAAAGATGCAAAGTGTTAAATTGAACCATGTTAATGTTATATGATTAAAGTTAAGCTTTTTCCTACCTTGCTGGAAAAGCCTTAGATTGGATATTAAGATGGCCTCCTGGAATTTTAGCACTTGGTTTAATTTAAAAGCTTCATTCATTGAGAGATTTTGTTCCACTGAAACAGTTTAATTTTAGACAAAGAGTCATCACCTTTAAACAAGAGAAGAAGAACCTTTGATAAAAACTGGAAAGGTTTAGAGGATAGCTTTTGGAATGGAACATGGTCTTAGAGATTGGATGCTTGCATATATTTTATAGAGATTGTCTGAAACCTCTAGAGTCTTTTTGGATAATGAATGTGGGGGTTCTTTTATAATACTACTGCTGCTAACTCATAATCTACTTGATGGCTTGCTTTGGAAGTGAAAATTAAAGAAAGTTTAGAAAAAGCCCAAGTGCCTGAAGATGTTTTTGATGACCGTTATGAAATATTTAATCTATATAATAGAAGAAAAGTTGAGGAAGTTAAAATGCTTAGTGAAGTCAAGGAACCATTACTTGACTTAGAGAATGTAGCTTGCATGAATTAATATCTATCTTACAAAATTTGCAAGTGATCCTTCCATTAATGTTAACCAAGCAGGTTTTGGTTCTTATATTGCTAATCATGTTTTAAAAGAAAAGATTGCTAGGTACAACCAAGAAGCTATGATACCACCTAAGCTTGGGGATATATGGATTCCCAAAGTACTAGTAACCATTGGAAAAGAGACACACCATGCTATATTAGATCTAGGATCTAGTGTCTCTGTTTTATCTAAAGAATTATATGAAGTTCTTGAATTAAAGAATCTTGAAAAATGCTCTATTGAACTTGCACTTGCTGATGATTCCATTAAACATGCTTTAGGAAAAGTAAGTGATGTTATGGTAGAGTTGCATATGACATTTGTACCTGTTGATTTTCTAATCATGGATATGGGGAATAAAACCTCTAGTCCAATTATTCTTGGAAGACCTTTTCTTCGTACCACAGGTGCTATCATTGATTCAAAAGAAGGGAATGTGAAGTTTCAGTTTCCACACAAGAAGTGCATGGAACACTTCCCAAGGAAGAGGGACACACAAAGTTCAAGCTCCCTCATGAGCTTCGTCCACAATAAATATCAAGTAAGAAGCCTAGCTATATGGCTATAAAGAAAGCGCTTTACGGGAGGCAACCCGGTTGTTTTTATTTTGATTTTCTTTGTGTCCTCTTGCTGTAACAAGAGATTAGTTTTTAGTTTTGTTTCTGGAATTTTTAATAAAGTGCCAAGTTTTACCTATTTTGGTTTGAAAAAGTTGCTATTTGCATTCGGAGATTTTATTCCTGCACGAGTCTGTGCACGGTTTGATTTTTATTTTATTCTGTAACTCCGATGAGCTGATATTTGAACTGTAGTTGCAACTTTTCATCCTCTGTATACGTGAATTTTTTCAGATTTTTCTGACATTTTAAGTAGGGTAGAAAAATACGTTTTGCTGCTGCTGTTTTTCTGGACAGATTCTGTCCCATTTTGTTTGATGCATTCTTTGAACTTTTAACTTGAATCTTTTTGATCCAATTGAGTTTATAGTAGGCATACAACATTATACACTTTCTGGACATTCATATGAATTTTTGTTTAAGGATTTTATGCAGCAAGTAATTCATTTGTCTATCACTACTAATGTCACCCCACAGAAAAGAAATGGGAGAAACGGTGTTTTGAAGTTTTTTCACAGGGATTAGAGGAGATGCACCAAGAGCTATCCAAGGATGGTGAAGACCATAAGCTTGGGGATGTGAAGACAACCCCACTGGACCAACACACTCTCGGTTTGCACACGTCTAACTTCTGTTTTTCGATCAATGCACTTTATCGCATAAACTTGGAGCGTCTTTTATTTGCTTTTTTATTTCGGTTTGATTTTTTTTCTTGAGACCACCACTATCATTTATATATGAGAGAGCTACTGGAAATTTGGGTTGAATTAAGTTGGATGCTATTAAAATATTGGGATAGGGATGTTTGAGTTGATTCAAAAAGATACATATAGTTGCATTATTCATGTGCTTTTAATGAGTATTAATTTGCAAGTGTTTTATCAAGAGCTATCTTTTATCATGTTTAGATGTTGAATGTTACTTTACTTTGTTTAACATGGATTGATTAGTTCTATGGACACTTATGCATGCATTTAGATGGTCAACTTTCTCCCTTTGCTAGCCCAAAAATTCCAACAAGTAAAAACTTGTTTTCCAACACCTTCAACCAAAGTTTTTCCAGTGAGTCCACCATATCTACCTATTAGCTTTATGCTATTCCAAGTATGTTTATCATGTTATATTGTGTTATCTATACTTCTGAATTAAAATGCTTATGTTATTGATTGTTATGGGAAAAGTTGGTTAAAAGCTCTCACGAACTTGATGCACACTTACTTTTATTGCACTTAATAAACATGACCATTGTGATTAAAATTATGAAGTTGTGAGCTTGACAAGAGTCTTGGTTGGGAGTTAGCCATATGTGCTGTCACATGGCAAGCTTTCAACATGCACTTATTTATATTTAGTTGATATCATGTACTTTTGTTTATGGATGCTTATCATGGTGCCAAATAAGTGTGGAAACTTAGTAAGTTTAAAGAGTTTGTATAAATGGCTAGAGAGATGCCTGGGCCGCTAATCTAAGCCATGCATCATTCATGGTGGAAATTTACAGCGTTCCATAATGAACCTTCATGATGCACCTCATAATAAAAAGCTATACCAATAGTAAATAAAAAGTGTGAGATTGTTCATTGTTGTTTGTCTTGTCATTTTGACATGGGCTTGTTCCATGTCCTGAGGCAAGAGGTACCCCAGTTGACACTCTTAATGATGCTATTATATTACTTACAATGACCTTAACTTGAACTTACTTTTGTGGACCGAGTTGAGTAACACCATGGTGTAGGCACTTGTATTCACGGGGCATGAGACATTCAACCATACTTTGTCAAGCACATACTCATATTTGCTTTCACTTTAAACTTTAACATTCAAGATGCTATGATAGGGGTAATGAGAGCTTGACACCAATGAATACCACATTGCAAACATTAACTTAAGTAGAAGCATTTGGAAGTTAGATGAAACTTATTCATGTTTTACCTCTACTTATTTATCTTCCAAAGTGTCCACCTTTTATATTCAGATTTCATAAGAATACTCTATGACCATTATAGGATGTTTTTACTTTTTATTATGCATACATTTGGTCCATAGTACTTTCTTCTATGTTACACTTTGTGAATTATCATTGAACATCCTTACATTGAATATTTGATATCACTTCATAATCTATCTTGATATTGCTATTCCTTTGAAGAATGAATCATTTGACTCTATGTAGCAATAGTAATCATCTTTGATATCCATTGATAGTATTAAAAGCAAAGTCCATGTTAGTTTTATCACCTTCATACTCGAGGACGAGTATAGGTTAAGCTTGGGGATGTTGATGCATGTAAAATGCATACATGAACTTTGCATTATATTACTTATATTTCAATCATATTTGCATCATATAAGGGTTATATCATTGTTTTATATTGATTTTGGGAATATTTCATTGTTTCCCTATTTTTCTGGAATTAACCCTGCACAGGCAGAAAACCCTATTTTCTATATTTTGATGTTTCAGGGACCCAAACGACGTCCAAATGACCTAAATTTACGAGCATCAGTTTTTGGAAGGAACAAAGCGTGGGAGCGAAGGAAGCGAACAAACGGAGGCCCGAGGGCCAAGATGAGTGGGCCCACGCGGCCAGATTCCTTGGCCGCGTGGGACCCATCATCTGGGCCTCGTGGCTCCGTTGCCGTCGATCTTTTTTCCCGAGCCTCCGTCTTGACCTAAAAACGACTATAAAAATAGTCCCCGACGCCTTCGGAAAGGAGCGCCGCAGAAACACAGAAACCACGAAACAGAGACCTGGAGTTGCAGATTGGAGGGGGAAAACTCCGGCGGGGCGCTGCCGGTGGTCTCCATCTCTCCAACGACTTCTCCACCGTCTCCATGATGAAGAGGGAGTAGTCCACCCCTGGACTATGGGTTTGTGGAAGTAACTTATGTATCTCTCCTCTCTTGAGCTTCACTAATTAGTACCGTATGAGCTGCTGAACATGATTACGGTCATCTATGTAATACCTTTGTGGTGGATCTTTTTATGAGTTAATATATGTTTGAGATTGCAATAGTTTTGTTTCAGTTATGAAAGTAGATGCATATTATGTACCCCGTTCTTATTTACTTGTTTGATCAAATTGTTATGAGAGCGTGTGAGGGGGAACGTGTGCATTAGTTGGAGTAACGGGGGTGGCTAGTGCGGTGAATGTGACAGTTGTTCCGTGATCCACTTGGGTTTTTACCTTACTTTGTTGCCTCACTAGGGATAAAGAAAAATACCTTGCTACCGGAGATGTGGTGTGACCATTGCCACTACTCCATGACTAGATCTAGCATGTTCTTATTTTAACTTCATGTCATGAACTTAATGCTATGCTCTGATTTATCTTAATTACTAAGGTGTTATGATTTAGTTCGCATCTTGGTGGAGTATAAGAGAGATTAATAAACAAAAGATCTCTATGTTAGGACGTGATGCCCATATAATTAGTAACTTGTCATGAACCTTTTTGTTGCAATCTCATATGTCAATTCTAGTGTTCCATTGTCTACCACTTTATTAAAGAGAGAGTGCATTTGTGAAACCATGAACCCCGGTCCATTTTTAATCATAAGAAACACCTTTCCAACAACTTTTATCCATTTACATTTTCTGCCATTATTAAATCCGAAAATACAAAAACACTTTTACATCTTGCATTCACAATAAAACCCAAAAATATCATTTATCATTGTTTCCACCATCCTTGCATATTTATTTACATCATTGCATATTTATTTACTGTTTTGCATTTGTCTTTATCATCATACTCACACCTTGTGCTTGACAACCACTTGGTGAGGTTGAGGGCACAGAACAATTTACTTTGTTTGTAGGTTTCAAGAGAAGGATAAGAAGATAAAACCTACACTACTGGTTCCCCGAGAGTTCGATATTAAACCCTCGAGTCACCCCTCGTGGGGAAAACTGTCTTTCCTATACTATACACTCTGCACTTGGAGTCTCAATCTAACCCATATTCTTTTGACGCAGGTAACTACGTCAAGGGCCATCAGTGTGCAGCAGCCGGATAACAGAGTCATATGCGTCCAAATATGAACCAAATCTGTTCTCAAGCGCCATATGCTTAGCCCTCTAAGCCTTGCCATAAGATATTTCGTACTTCAATCTGACAACCACTTTTGTCTGGATGGCACTCACTTCCATCGCTGCGCATGCCACTATCTCGCTGTATAGCAACCAAGCTATAAGCGTGGAAGAAAGATTACGATGATCTTTAGGGATATTTTCAATTCGACATGAGTGAGGTACAAAGTCACTTATCTTTCAACAATAGCCATTCTTTGGGAGATGTCCATGCACCCTACCGGGACAATTTATATTCTCGCATTCCATTGTCAAATATTTTTAACTTGACACCACAGTGTTCATAACCCTGTGGGTGGACAATGCCCATTTAATGACTGCATCCCTCAAAACTTGCTTGTCAGTTTACATAGCACCCTTCGCAATGTTGTTCTCATGATATTGCCATGCCGAATCATGAGCATCGTTTACGATCATCGCAGAAGAGTGGTCCTGATTCCATGCTGCAGGATTAGGTACCTCATCTATGTTCTCTTCCCCGTCTGACTCATCGGAATCATCGCCTTGAGCACTATAGCCATCTGTATCTTCATCTTCCATCTCGTTCTGCATGTGCCCGTCTACCTCGTCGCCATCCGCCTCCGCACTGCCATATACCTCAGTGTCCCCTCTTTGTACTTGACTGCACTGCCCCGACTCGTAACCACCACCACCAAAATCAGACCCATAATTTTACATAGATATGTTCATCTCTTCACTTCCCTGGCCAGGACCATAAGCACCCTCACCTTCATGGGTACTAAACTCGTCCTCAGGGGCAGTGACCTCGTTCAAGGCGGGAAGAACTAGGGCACAAGGAGAGCAATTCTTTTTTGCGCAGCCTTTTAACCATCGCACCCAATCAGAATCACACTCTAATGGTCTCATAACGAAGTAAATATTTGTCCTTGAATGACTCCACCAAGCATGAACATTGACGGTCTGTGTCTGATTATCAAGCCCTAAACTTCCCGTCAACCAATCTTTAACCTGACTGAGAGACCATGTTTCAGGAGCTAGCAGGTCGACAACTATAGAATCAAACTCACTCAGATCAGCTCCCGTATCACACATTTGGACTCTACCAGGACCATAGAAAAACCTGATCTTCGCTAAATCAGACATATCCGCTGACATAAATAATATTGACCATCGTTAATATTATTCCGCATACAACATCAACACCTATATATTAGAATTAATCTATACATATACTAAATATACCTTAGTAGCGACTTCAAATATATAGCTACCTACACCATGTTTTTAAAAATTATTACTACTTATATTATAATTAATCTACATAGATAGCTACAGTATTTACTACCGCCATAACCAATTTAGCAACATATACGTGACAAGTCCTAAAAATATATAGCTACACTTTTTCGAATTAACCTACAAATATAGCTACAATATTTACTACCGTCACAAACTATTTTTTAACAACACATGTTCATACATGTAACAAATATAGCACTACAATTTTGATAAAGCATATGGCCGTCGAATCATACCCTAGAAGCGTGAGAGGGGACGGCGTCCAGCGGTCTTGAATCAATGGCGCACCAACACGAGCAGCATCACCACGATGCAGCCCTCCTGCACCACTACCACCATCAGCCCTCCACCACCACCACCACCACCACCACCATCACCTCCACCCGCCAACCATCACCACCACCACCACCACGAGCTATCCCATCAGGAGATCGGACTTCCCCTAGCCTCTCTCAACCTTCTAGCACCGATTTATGATGGCAAACGTGAAGATTATTGGTCTAAATTGCTGGTTAATTTCGGTTTGTGTGGGGAGTGGAGAGAGAAAGCCAAGAACACCCGAGAGGAAGGAGAAGGAAGGAAAGAGAGAAACGAGCGCCCGTCGACCGACTGCATGCAGATGCTTCTCGTCCTTGGCGAAGCCGACTGGGCCCGCCTAGTCGGCGTCGGCGAAGACGACAACTCTGCGAAGACGACTGGATCGGTGGCGACGTGGCCCAGCCACTTATCGTCTTCCACGTAGACGAGTGGGCCCTGTCGTCTTCGCCATAGACGACAAGCTGCTACTCGGCTTCAGCAAGGACGACAAGGTCCTGTCGTCTTTGCCTAGGACGATTGGATCCTATTTTGAAAAAAAATAAAAACGCATATTATTTCCAGAATTAAATAAATTTCGTGTATTATTTTAAAAAAAATTAACGTGAATCTTGCACCAAAACATGTCTAGATATATGTGTGCAGTAAAATGTTAGAAAGTCTTATATTTTAATACAGAGCGAGTATAAATGAATAAAACGCTTATTTTAACTGAAATTTGTCTTTTTTGTGTTGACCAAAATACATCGTGTTTTGAGCACTGCTAAAACTACACTAATATTTTACTATAGCCAGACATCTCAAAGTATTTTAATAACTATAGTAATTTTAGAAACGGTGGTTCTTTCAAATACGGAGAAAAAAACGTGTCGACAAACGGGCATCATAGTTTCATAGGTTGGGTCGACATCAGAGGTGGTTGTACTCTTATCTCACCGGAGATCAAGACCTAGATTTAACATTTTTGTAGACCTTGCGCGTAAGCAAATTATTATTCAAGTTGGAGATAATGTTATCGTGAATACTGAGTCAGTGACCGCTAGTCTTATAAATTTGCACGAGCATGCTCGTTGTTTTCGAAAAACTAAAAAACACGCACCCATGTTCTTCCAGCTGCGTCAATGATCCGATATGTTTCTCTTCCGCGTCGACCTGCCTTCCCACCCGCTGCCAAGCGGGACCACCACACCCTCGCCCTTGAAAGGAGAGCACGAACCGCCGCCGAGCCCAAGCCCAACAAATACACCCGTCTCTGTCAAAAAAAAAAAAAACAAATACACCCGTCCGTCTGTCTCGATCCATCGGCGATCCTTTCTTCCCCGTCGGACGCTGTCTGGATCGCTGGCTGAAAGCTCGCATCCTCCTCCTCGCGTTGACGCGCGGGGCCGCAGCCGCGGCTACCCACAGCAGGTCAGTGAGTCCGCGTCACAGATGCGTCCCTTCGCCAAGCCTTTGGCTCACCTTCTTTCGGCTCGCTTGATTCATGTTTCCTTGGCAATGCGTGCCCGGGGAGAACACCTGTATCGAGGTTTCTAGGTGGATTAGTGCATTTTCTACTAATCATCCCGGAATTTGTATCATCTCCGTCCGTGCTTGTAGAAGAGAAGCCCACCTGACTAGTTCATGTATTTGTGATGTGCAGCTATATATCTCCTCTTATTTTGATGCTTCCTTTTGTGCACGCTGTCCCCCTTCTCCTTCTGTACATTTCTGGTGCTCCATTTTCTTGATTTGAATGAACTTTAGCCGGATCCTGACACATCTTCTGTACTAATTAAGCTGCCCCAAGAACACTACTGAAGAAGGTGATGCTGACCGTGCACAGTTGCAGCAAAAAACAACTTGCATCGAACGCAACAGCTTGCATACTGCTGTTTTCCCTGCTCTTCTTCATTTTTTATTCACCGCAAACGATCAGTGTGAACAAGAAACCTTTCCACATCACCATAGCATCCTCTAGATCATTGCGTGATATCGACTCCAGTTCTAGGCCTGTTGACGAGTAAGTTCTGCTTTGCATTTCTGTATTATATATCCTGTAAGACTATAGTTTTGCCATGTCTATTTTCAGCCTTTTAAGTTTAATTAGGCTTCAAAATTCATATCCTTGGAGGTTGTTATTAACTTGATCGTCAGTAAGGTGGAAACTGGACAACAGATGGAAGACAGCACTAGTAACATCACCAACACGACCGGCAATGCGACCTGTGGGTGGAGCATTGTGAAGGAGGAGTTGACATATTCAGCTGGAAGTGTCCCTTTCAATAGCTGCCATGCTTCTACTATTGTAGAGGTATACGACTTTGATGAGGCACAGTTTCTTTAAGGAAAAATTATAAATACTTATAGGTGAAATTTGTCCTCTTAGATTGGGGAAGATAATTTCTTGGTGGCTTATTTTGGTGGATCCATGGAAGGTGCTCCGGATGTCAAAATCTGGTTGCAGAGATACAGCGTAGGTTCAATTCATCCAGGGCACTTCTACCTGTGTTTGTGAAATTACAATTCATTTCCTACTGAAAATCTTGCATCTGTAGGATGGTTACTGGCATCCTCCACAAGTGGCTGATGAACAAGATGGAGTGCCCATGTGGAATCCTGTACTATTTCAGCTCTCCTCTCACGAGCTGCTCCTCTTTTACAAGATTGGTCAAGAAGTTCAAAAGTAATTAAGAACTTCATTTACATTCGTTGACCCCCTATATTTTTAACTTAAATGGCAGAAAAACGCACAATAGAACAGGCAGATTATGCAAAATCGAAAAACAAGGATAGGAATATGTTTGATGACTTTGATGATAAACATAAATTGTTCAGGTGGAGTGGTGCCATGAAAAGATCGCTGGATGGCGGCATATCCTGGTCACGGAGGGAGCAGCTACCGCCTGGTATTCTTGGTCCTATCAAGAACAAGGCATGTCTAAATTTGTCCCCATTGCCGCATCACATAATTTTCTGCACCATAACAGTGTGCACATTTAACAGCACAACTACTACAATCTTTAACATGTCAGTACTAGTTTAGTGCTTAGTGTCATTTTTCAGCATGATGCTATCTTTAATGCAGAAATTGATTAAATTGCTTCCTGATGTCAACTTTTCTAATGCAGCCTTTCCTGCTTGAAGATGGTCGTCTACTGTGTGGGTCATCGGTAGAAAGCTGGAACTCATGGGGTGCATGGCTTGAGGTAACATATGCTCCAAATCTGTAGGAATGTAGTAACTGACATCAAATACTGATCACTTATTTCATTTTGGTTCTAACAAGTCCTCTACAACCTAGGTCACGAAAGATGCTGGCCGAACATGGCGGAAGTATGGACCTATATACATAGAAGGTGAAACTCTTGGGGTGATTCAGCCAGTTCCATATCGAACTACCAATGGGACAATTCGGATGCTTTTGCGGTCTTTTGAGAATATTGGCCGAGTCTTCATGGCTGATTCTGCTGATGGAGGTGTGACATGGAGTTATGCTCATAAGACTGGACTTCCTAATCCAAATTCTGGTTTGTTCTTAACCCATTTGGCTAAACTAGCTTTTTCTTTGCTTCACAACGCGCATCAGTAGGTGTCTAGGTGATGTATGTACAATGTTTGGTAACTCTGTTTTCTCCACTGGACTTCACACATGAAGGTATTGATGGAGTTAAGATGAAGGATGGAAGAGTACTACTTGCTTACAACACCTTCTCCAGGGGCACACTTAAAATTGCAGTCTCCGAGGATGACGGTGATTCATGGAACGAAGTATTGACACTAGAGGACACGGAAGGTATGGAATTTTCATATCCTGCGGTAATCCAGACCATGGATGAGCTCGTACATGTTACGTACACATACAACCGGACGCAGATTAAGGTAATTCTTCTGACACAATAGAAACACTCTAATCTATTTTTTTCTAGCAACATCACTTCTATCAGTTAGTGCATTTTCTTGAAGAGTATACTTCAATGCTATGCAGCACGTTGTCCTTCGCGATTCTCTTAAAAAAGCATGTTCTCCTTCAACCTAGTGGGACAGTGAGGTTCCAGGTCTGCAACTACTGGGAGACTTATATGGCTAGCAATCCAAGGCTCTTCAATCCATTTCCACATACTTGTGTGACTGGCATCAGATTGTGTGTTGTGCCTTTTCTACTCCATGCAGTATTTTATGTCTCGTCTAAATAATTGCTTGCAACTGCAACCCGATGGATAGTTTCCCATGCTGATCAAGATTGTACATGTACTACAGGATTTAGCATAAATCATTCCTTGTCTAGCAGTTCTTTCCCTCTGTTGTTCGTTGTGTGAACCAAATACATTGTTCTTTTGGCCATAATATCATTCTGCTTACGACCTAATTGCCTTGTATCGTGTGCGGTGAGCTGTGGTTGTGAATCCTGTGATGGGCAAACAAACTTGGAAAACCGTCAAGTTTCATGCACTAGGTAGAGTTTAAAAGTCCGAACTGATGGAAAGGGCTAGGCAAATTTCAATAAAAATATTTATTTCATTAATGCAAAATGCGCAAATCTTACCAAAGATATGAAGTGTTACTTTATGGCGTCGAGGAAATAATTTGGCATCTTTTTGTCTTGTGTCCTCTTACTCGTTTTATTTGGCGAATATTGCAGGTTTAATTGGATCTGTATGTCGTCCTATGTGCACATTGTGGTGGAGCGGTAGTTCATGAATTTGGGTCCAACAGTTTAGAGACGGTCTCTTATGATATGTTCAATGGTGATCCAGTAATCAAATTTGTAATGCATATGTACTACATGTATTTTTGTTGTGGTGGGTTGAGCTTTATATCCCCTTTGTGCACTTCTGTAAGACTCTAAATGAAAACTTTGCACTAATGTTTGTGTGCATCCATTGATGTAGGGGATATTCCTTTTCGAAAAAGTTGTATTACCGTGTCATATTGTAGTTGCAGATATTAACATCTTATGGCCGGTGTTTTGTCGTGGTACCTTTCTTTCTCTGCCCTACAGAAACTTGTGTTTTTTTCTTGGCAAACGACACAAGAACAAGAATGTTGTCCAGCAAGCATAATTATGGACATTTTTTCATTTCTAAGTTTGATCGAATATATATAGAAAATATGAAGATCTATACCAAACCAATATCAGTAGATTCATCGTAAGATAATATTTTCATAATGTATTGATGAAATTTTGTAGTGGCTGATATTTTCTTCTATGATATAGACAAAAATATGCGTTGACTTTCGCACTCAATTTATATGCCACCTATTTAGAGACGGACAGAGTACAATCTTATATGGCTAGGGTTTCCCACTAACAGATGTCAATTTTTCTTAAGGTCGTCTTCATCATGTTACTTGGGATGTCCTCTCTATAATTCACAAAACTATGTTTTTATTTCAAAATAAGCATCCATGTGATCAGCCAGTAAGCAAAATAGTTTAGCTATATATTTGGCACTCTCTTGTAACTTGGCAGTTAAAGGGAAATAGTATGATGATGCACCCTTTTATATATGAAACACACCGGTAGCAAAAGAGTTCAACCAGCTATATTGGGCAGTTTGCAAGTTACAGGTTGCAAAGGCTGATCTCCGAGCTGAATTCCCCATGTCTCTCTTGCCTTCTTAAACCTAGAATATAAAAATAACACAAAGTGAACCAATGACCACGTTCGTTCGACTAATACTTTTTGTTTGTCCACAAAACACTAGCAAGTCTGTCTTTTATGAATAAAATAGTGAGGTAGGTCAACCAATTACATTTGAGAAGGAAACTGCAAAGTTGTTAGTCGGCAATGCCACAACAATTTCGCCACTAGTACTTCACAAACAGAAAGGATACCGATGTGTGCCCCTTATCTTATATATTACACCAGCCAATTGCCCGTGCGTTGCTACGGGTGATAATTTTTTTCAAAATGAATGTTAATTATGGTGATTGGTCGTTGGTGGATAAAGTAATTAATATTATGATGATTGATCGTTGGTGGTGAAGAAAGAAATGTAAATTATAGTAAGTGATGGCCGACGGAAAAAATAATGTTGCTAGAAATGATGAAAACATACTATAAATAAGGTATCAAAATAATATAATCACAACGCGAAACCAATGACTAAGCTAGTCAACCGAGAGTCAATTCCTTTTCAGCCCACTGAGCAATAGCAATGCACGTTAGTCGTTTATCGATAATGCAACAACGGTTTAGCCATTAATAATTGCGAAACGAAGAGGAAACATATGTCACTCAACTTGTAGATTAATGTTCTTTAGTGGAAGTAAGGCACATAAAATATTAGACATAACATGCAAAATAGTCTTTTCAATAACGGTAGAAATAATAATATTAAACTCTAATACCAAATTCGTTAAAGTGCCATATTAACACATGTAAGATAAAGATAAATTTATCAAATTGGTATATGTAAAATATAATGTTTTTCTAAATAATGAATAGCAAAGAAACCATCAACATGAGGGTAAACGATATTATAGGTCATAGACTATTTTTGTGTCTTGTGTGGGAAAATTGACAAGTTCAAAGACCAACATGAGACCCGGGTATAGTTCGAACACATATAATGCACTTAACTCTTAATACTAAAATTGATTGCTTTATTTGTCCTTGGCATGCTTAAATGCACATATACATATTTAACTGGATACTCCTTTTGGTATGATTGTTTTCTAAGAAAAATAAAAAATTTTGTGACTAGGAAAAAACAGTATTGATATCGACAATCCTAATAAAACCAACCAAAGTCAATGGCATTGAAAGAAAAATGTACACTTGCTTCCTAGGAGTATTTTCATATACAAAAAGGATATACTTTTAGCTTGATTCTCCGGCAGTAATAACAACATGGTTTTGCATAAAAAGTTAAATCAATAAATCATTTTTTGTGAAATGACATGCGCTTAATTCTTATAAGTTATAAGGACGATCACAATACCATAAATTTAGACGTCCCATGTGTGCATGCCACTATGCTTGTGTTCCTAAAATAAAATACAATTAAATCTATACGCTGATTCATTTTTAGGAGGTTAGTTATGATACAATTTGAGTACAAGTAGAATTAATGACAAAGTATCTTGCTACTCGATGGACGATTCGACATGGGATCGACCTAGACTCTTGGCCTACGATAACCTCTGTGAATGGTAGTTGTCACACACTTGCTCATCCACAAGGCAGAACCCAAAAACAACTTCCTCCATTATCATGCTAATCCCGAGGAGACGCGGAAATAGTGAAACTATCGGGGGTGATGTCTTTGCTTCCGGGTCCATACTTTAAAAAAAATATATACAAACATAAAATTATGAATATCTAAACAAAAAATGTAACTTTTTTAATACACTAACTTGCACGTATACAAAAGGAAACAATGTTGACTCCGATATGGTAAAAAGTAACTTTTTTGTCCACATATTTGTCTTTTTTATGTATATCACAATTGGGAAGATGTGTTACTAAAAAATTATATGTACACAATACACGTCTTTATGGAACTATATATTTTCAAATATGTCTGAGATTTCAAAATATATTTTATTTAAAAATGAGCTTGATGAAGCTCAAGAGTTATTTCCACTTTTCGTGTAACGCTAAACGACTTTCCAGAACTAGCCACTTTCTCCAGTATAGATGTTGATGATCATTAAGAGTAAGGCCGTTTTTGTTACAAAGTTGGTGTCAAAGTTGGCCTGTTAGTTTCTACTCCCCCGTTTCTAAATGTGAGATGTTTTACCTTTTTCTTCCAGATTCATATGTATCTACATGTATATAGACAGGTTTTAGTGTATCTGTTTACTCATTTCATTAGCATTTAATTAACATGTGAAATACCTAAAGCATCTATACTTCGAAACGGAGGGAGTAGATCAGATAATGTACCTTGAATCTAGTCTTTGTGTTCTCTTTTTACTCTCATGTTGGCTCTTGTTTTTTCATTCGTTGTGTTGTGGACTTCTTTACATTTGTCCACAAATAGCTCGTCGCATGTTGTTTCATTACTAAAAATAATAAAATGGCAAATAGTTTGACTTTAACATGACAATTAATAGTTCCATCACAATGCATGGAGTCGGATCTTGTTTTCTTGAGGGGCGTGGAGTTGCATCTTGACATCTTGTGGATATCAGTTGTATTTACAAAAGTAACAGTAAAAAAAAACTTGGTCTGAGGTGTTTTTTATGGGAAGCTGAAGCGAGTACAATGTTTCCCATTTTGACCGAACAGGCGAACAGAGCAGGCCATAAATGTTGTGCACAAATTTGGTCTCCAAGATAGCTCGGCCTGGCCCAACTTGACGCGGCGATGGGTCCAGACACCGCTAGTTAGGTTACCGTCCCAACAACCCGCACGGGTCCCTCACGTGCCCCGCGGGCCATGTGGGGCCCGCTCCTCGGTTCCCACGCCTTGCGCGGCCACGGAGGTGAGCGCACCCACACACGCTACTTACGACGCCCCACGAGCCCTCCATTTCGTACGGCCTCCCAAAAATCTCAATCCATTCTGTTTCTTCTTCCCTTCTCTCTCTCTCTCCAAGGTTGGAGGAGCAGAGAGGAGAAGATTTTCTCTCACGGGGCAAGGGAAATCGGAGCGAGGGGGAAGGATTCCCACTGGAGAAGTGGCGTCGGCCGTAGGTGAGGGTTCTGCTCTGTTGCGGTTCTCACCCAATTTTCTCCTGAATTTCGGGGTGGGAAATTCTAGTTGGTGGGGGTCGGTAGTTCGGCTGCAACAGATCGGTACATGGCGCTGCATTTCTGGCAGGCTTTGCTGCTTTTTTTCCCCTGGCGCAATTGCCGTAATTCGGGGTTTGTGCGAGTAAATCCTAGTCCCAGATGCGCTTTTCACGGGGATCAGTTAATGTGAAAATTGCGTTCGCTTGGAACTGGGATCCAATCATCCAACAGCCTAGATGCAGAAGTGGCCTTGATGCCGCTTGCTTGTATATATTACATGCCGAAATTACTCTGGGTTTTAATTGAAATCCATTGTGCCGTGATAAATCCATGCGGCTAGGTTTCCGTTTATGGGCTCGGTTGACGCGATAGCGAAAATGCGGATCTGGATGATGTATCGGGTTAGGAATTGTGGATTTGGTCATGGGTCTGTTATTCATTTCTTTGTGTCTATGTGTTCTTCAGCTAGTAGTGTTTTAGGGGTGACACTAGTGGCGTTGCTGCATTGTACTCAATAGTTGTATTAAAAAGTTGCGCTTTTTATGGTAAATGTTTGTTTGTTCTTGATATGTATGGAGTTAAATCATCTAGTATTGATTAGTAGCATGTTATTGCTCCCAAGTGCCAAATTTTGTTTTTTTATAGTTTGTCTTTTTTTGCTTATGTTGTACCAGTTTGATGAACTAGAAACAGCAGTCCTGCGCTTTAAATATGGAAACAGAGCTTAGCTAGGGTGGAACTTGTCGATATTTTTTAAACCGTACAATTAGACCCTTCAGCGTGTAAATTATGTAGCTGTGTTGCCGTGAAGAGCAATTTGAGTCCATGGTTTGAATTGATAATCTCTGGAGTTATCTTGAGTCTGGTTTGTTTGGTACTGATCAGCAAATAGATAAAATGACACAGTTTGAGATGACAAAATGTTTACCCTGTCTTTTCCTTAAGACTGAGTCATGGACTCATGGTTGTTGCGATGTCGCCATATCAGCTGAGTTAGACAGATTGCTCAAAATATTAATCACTTATTGGATTGTGCTAGCATTGGCAGTCTAACAACGTATGTTTCACTTTGCTGTTGCAGTGTTACCTTTTATGCTTCATCATGCACCCTTGGGACTACACTGTTTCCTTTTTTTTTGCAATTCTTATTTTCTGTAATTAGCAAAAGGACACATCCTCTAGAAGAACTTTAGTGCTTGCTGGACGTCTGCATTAATTGACAGCTAGAATGTTCAATGTTCAGGTCTTTAATGTAGTCGGTTCTAACGGTTTAGCTGTCTGACTATTTTTTTCTTTCCTGAGAAGCACTCTTCTCCGTTAGTTTTATAGTTAATGCTGCCATTGATTCAGTTCATACATTGTGAATGCAGCAACACAAATAAGTCTATAGTTATTTGCCTCTCTTAGTCGACGTGAGGCTATCCTGCACACAAAGCTGGGCAATCGGTGACTTTGCTGCTTTGACTTGCTGTATTAATTCGTAGCTTATATGTTTGAATAAAAATGTTATATTGTCATGCTAATTTATGGGTTTTATCCACTGCTCAACTTATAATTGGGCAAGTTATCTATTTTTTCCTTGTGATTCACTCTGACTACTCCGTTTTTGCTGTTTATTCAGCATTCATATGGATTACATGTCTCCTGAGAGAAGTCTAGATGGGACTTGTGGAGACCCTGGGCCTTTATTTGGAGATCAAGATGGTAGCTTGTTGGAGCACATGGATTATCATGGGGGAGGAATCACACGACATGAATCCCCACCACTGAATGATGGACTTTTAGTTGATCCAGCCGATCAAATTTCATATTTGTCTGCAGATTCTGTACCCTACATGAATGATCAGATATTGGGCAATACAATGAAATCTGCTTCAACTAGTCCAGCATCTCCCCTGAAGCAAGACCAGGCGCATCATGCGTACATAGAATCTGATATGCAAAGTGATTTAGCTGAACAGGATGTTCACCATACTGATGACTTTGAAGCACAAATCACTTCTCCGGGTTATGCTGTGCATCAGAAAACAGAAGTGGTTGATGTTGTGCTGCGTCCAGAGCTTCATGAAAGCAGTGGTAATGGTACATCAAACTTTCAACAAGAACATTCTGATGCCTATCTTGGTGACTCCATGTTAAATGAAAATAGCAGCAGGGATTACCAATTTAGTAATAGTGGTGATGATGATGACGAAATTCCAAACTATTCTGCACCTCAGATGGAAAACAAGGACAATGAAAAGTTACATGCGACTTTCCACAGTGAAGTGAATGGGACAGAGGATGATCAAATGAATGGTGGGAATTCTGATCCTCGTGATGAACATGGCAACGAGAACTTCAACTCTGCAATTTCACCTTCCTATTTGGACGGGATGGAACAGGAAGATCTTGGTACCGAGAATGGCATATCTACGCCTGGTAATCAATGGGATTCTCCACATGAAAGGTCTGCAGGACTGGAAAAGGGCACGCCATCACCAGCCAGGAGGGTCTCACTTTCAGTTGAAAGGTCTCCTCAGGCACATTCATCTGATAAACTGGACTCACCACGTCATGCACAAGAGGATGGTAATTTGGCTCGCTCTGGAAGCCCACCAGCAAGACGCCGTTCCCGATCTCTTGAAAAGCGTGATAGCAATAGAAGAGCTTCCTCACGTGAGTTGTCTCCACATAGACGGGATAACTCTCCTCCAGAAAAGAAAGCACATTCTCGACGTGGAGATGGGTCACCGCGACGAAGATCTGCATCTCCTAGAAGAATAGATAGGACATCGCGACGAAGATCTGCATCTCCTAGAAGAAGGGACGGGCCACCACAACGAAGATCTGCATCCCCTAAAAAAAGAGATGGGTCACCACACCGAAGGTCTGCATCCCCTAAAAAAAGAGATGGGTCACCAAGGCGAAGATCTGCATCCCCTAAAAGAAGACATGGGTCACCACGGCGAAGATCTCCATCCCCTAAAAGAAAACATGGGTCACCGCGGCGAAGATCTCCATCCCCTAAAAGAAGACATGGGTCAACACGACGAAGATCTCCATCCCCTAAAAGAAGACATGAGTCACCACGACAAAGATCTCCATCCCCTAAAAGAAGAGCCTCACCCAAGAGGAGGGGTTCACCAAGGAGGAGGGACTCCCCAGCAAGGAGGAGGGATTCCTCTCCAAGAAGGAGAAACTCCTCTCCAAGAAAGAGAGACGCATCACCAAGAAAGAGGGACTCCCCAACAAGGAAGAGGGATAGGTCAAAATCCAGGTCACCTTCAAGGAAAACTGATTCATCTAGACATAGAAGGGAACATGGTAGATCTCGATCAAGGTCTCCACACTCAAGGGATCACCATAAAAGATCTCCAAGGTAATTTGTTTTGTGCCATGAGTGACCTCCAAGCTTCTAATTATCTGAAGTATTTTGCACGAGCATGCTTCAGTCCAACAGTATCTAACTCTTATAATGATATGTTGTCTTGTCATGCAACTTTGAATAGCCCTATTCCATGGCTGCTTTTTTTCTTCTTTATGTTTTTGCTACTAGTTTATGCTTCTTTTCTTTTTGACATTGTAGAAGAAGGCATTCACCAAGGCACAGGTCGCCTCCAGCAAGTCATCGTCAGCATTCTCCTAAAAGACATTGGTCACCACCTGCCAACAGGAAGACAGGATTGGGTAAGCCTGGACGGAATCTGTTTGTTGCAGGTTTTAGCTATGCCACCACTGAGCGAGAATTGGAGAAGAAATTCGCGAAGTATGGACGTGTGACAAGTGTACGCGTTGTCCTGGATAAAAGGTACTTACTTTCATATTCAGTTACTTCTACCTGCTTGTTTCTTTTATGAGCACCCTTTTTGGCAATGCTCTTCGAGCCTGCTTGGTTTGCTACAGTGTTGTTAGCCTTGGCAAAGTTCTGGCAAGCCAAGAAAATTTGGATCTCGTTTGGTTTGGTCCCTACATTTTCCAACACACGTGCTTCTCAAATATTGCATGCTAAAAATTTGTATCCCTTTTGTTTTCCCCAACTTGGCCCTACCCCAACATTGGCAACCTGATGATGGTAGCAAACCAAGCGTGCTCTTCTTGTTTCTGTTTGAACTAGTTTAGTATGATCCATAGTGCTATGTCATCACTTTCCTACCCATAGTTCATGCATGGGAAAAGTACTACTCCCTCTGATCCCAAAAGAGTGTCGCGACTTGTCCGTAAAATTTGTACGTGGTCAGTTCATTTGCAGCATCATTTTTTACAAAAATCATCTCATTTGGTTATTAAATTACATTAATGCAAAGCTTGATAGGTCTGCACTAAAATATGGGAAGAGTACTTTTGGATTCCACCTGCTGCCGCTGTTTGTACTTATATGGTCTATTTTATTTTGTACGTAGACCGAGGAGATATTTACGGTGACTAAACTCCCCTAGTTATTTACTATATTCGATGCATAGATATAAAAAATACAAAGCGAAGTCTGATACTTTACGGGTATGAAGGGAAATGCATACTTATTTTGCATCCGTACAAGAAACAAGATATTTTTAACAAGTACACCATATGCTTTCAAATGGAGGGGGGTTCATTGGAGTTACATACACTTATATCTCGGCTTGCAAGGGCATAATTGGTAAAATTGTGTGCTATCAATTTTACTATGATTGAACTACAAGCAGTCAATAATAGTTGAATTTTAGCTCGTTTTTCCTTTATGCGTTTTTCCTTTATGCGACCTAAGGGACGGAGAGAGTACTAATTAAGCAAGCTATGTTGGTTGAACTGGCAGAGAATGTACTCTGTGTACCATGTTAAGATTGAACTCAAAGCAGTCAATAATAGTTGGATTTTAGCTAGGTTACCCTCTTAATAATTGACCATGAGAAAGTAGATTGGATGAGACTGACAAAGTAATGTACTTTGTGCTATGATAAGTGCAATATTACCTTCTGTAGAACAAAGTACTTCACATGTGTACTCTGTTAAGTCAGTTTGCTAGATGAAGTGTTGTTGACCTAATTTTCCACTCTTGGTAGAACTGGAGATTCTCGAGGCTATGGATTTGTATCCTTGGAAAAGGATGAGGATGCTGATGCAGCAATCAAAGCTTGCGACGAGACTGAGTGGAATGGTAGGATCATTCTTGTGGAGAAGTCAAAGGCACCGACATGGTGAATCTTACACCCTAGAGCTCTGCAAACCATGCTCTAGGGGGAGGACAGCTTGCACAGCTTTCATCGCCGTACCAAGAGATTTCTATCGACAACATATTTAACATAAATTATGATTACATATGGCAAAAAGTTTACTTGAACCAGCTCTCTATGCTGTATTAGGAGTAAGTAATAATGCACTTACTATGGCTACCTTGCTGACAATTATAAAGAATAAGATGATATGCCAAACCTTAGCTTGTTTCAGGGTCCTGCTGCTGGAAGTTAACGGTACATTGTAATATCTGCAACCTCTACAGGTACATGACATTCATCTTCTTCCTCTGCATCGTCGCTTGGTGAGCGAGTGTGCCGCTGGCAGTTCATGGTGATACATGGGCGGAATTCAGGCTTGTTAGGATTGTGATAGTCATTGAGTTATTAGCACAGTAATTTATGCATCTGTCCTTTTTGTGTTTGTTTTGGATTGTGGATACTGCATGTTGCATATGGCCGTAACATTCAGATACTTGTTAACGGTCCGTTAGCAGTTTTGTTGTCTTTTCTTTCAGCCTTTACTCCTGAAATCAGAATTATTTATGCAAAAGGTTATCTGAGCTTTCATGCACGCGTTTATCTGTTGCCAACACCTACTTATGGTAGGTGGACGCCAGATTGCCATGCCGATTCCTGATTCTGACCTAGGTTTGGTAACATCGGTAGGGTCAAGTCGCCATCACCACCACAAACAATATGCATCCTGAGGAGCTTTCGATTTTGCTGGTGACAAATAAATGGTACGGTCAAGCGGAGTAGACATGGCCAAACTTTTTAAGGGAGCCAAATTCTCAGTCAGATGACCTCATATATCCTTGGTTGTAGCCCATGTGCAACATGGAAGATTTAGTTTACACAACATGAATCACGATGCAAATCCAAATGTCTAGAAGTCGGTTGAACTCAAACTTATTCTCGGTCGACTGAGATTAGCAAAACCAAACTTTTAACAAAACATATGTGCCGAAACGTAGCTTGTTTGGGTCATGGTATAGTAATCCGTAAACTTGAATTTGCAAATTTTAAAGGATACTACTTATAGATCACGACATGAAAAGCTCGTAGAAGACATCCTCAACTGAACCTATACCCTCCAGAACTATCTTGCTAAATGACCAACTCATGTCACAACCTCTCTCCAGCGTAGCTGCTCCGCCACCATAGCCGCAACCCAAACAAATCAGAGCCTAAGCATCACTAGGCGTATAAACTGAGAGCATTAAAGCGGGAACAAACAAAGGCCAGGAACTCCCCTCCCTTATCCCTTCGCTACAGTTCCAAGGAGGCGAAAGGGAGGCGTCTTTCGTTTTCGTTCCCGTCGCCGGCCAGGGCGGTGGTTCCTCTCCTCTCCGTGCACCGCTTCGGCGGCGGGAGGGGGGCGGAACCTCGTCGCTGTGTCTCCGGCGTGTACATAGTAGAGTAGGAGTCCCTGGTGGTGCCACCGTGAGGGAGAGGGAGGTGCTGCTGCTGGGGAATAATGGTGCCGAAGTTCGATCTCCCTCCTGGCGCGGTTGTAGGCGGCGTCGGCGAGCTGCGGCTGGTGCGTGCTCACGGATCTATCGATCTGGTGAGTTTTGGTGGTCTTTGGCCGGTTGCTGCAGCGAAGACGGCGGCCGGTGCTTGGATCTTTTGTCCCCTGTTCTTCTCTTCGCTAAGGTAAGGTGTGCTCTGATCTTGCTGTGGAAGACCTGGGGGTGGGGTAGCTGGGCACCGGCGTTCGTCGCCGGAGGTTCTGGTTGCCTATACAGGAGCATATGGGTTGGAAGAGTGCGGCAGTGGTGGCTTGTGGCGTTCTTCTCTCTGGCCGGCCGTGGTGGCGAGGGGAGAGGAGGATGTGGCAGCTTCTGCTGGGGCGTGGTTGCGGCTGCTGGGAGGTGGTTGCTGCTGGAGAGGGACCTGGCCACCTCTGTCGAGGTGAGGCGCCGCTGGGCCCAGGTCCGGCGCATGGAAAGCTTGGGGTGTGTCCCTTGCCGATATTCCTTCTTTGTCTTCTTCTCTGGCTCCGGCGAGCTAGATTGCGTTGCGGCTCTTCAACGCCTGTGGCGAGAAGTTCTTCCTGCGTCGTGGTGCGACCTTGGAAGCGACGGGGTTGTCTCTGTCGATGGCTTTGCTTCGAGGATTTCGATCTCCTTGGTTGTGTGGAAGAAGGACCAGGAAGAAGAACTGTGGGGTTCTTTGTGCTTTTCTTGTTCTTTAGAAGGTCCTTTCTGTAAGTTTGTTGCAGCTGCGTCTGCGTACGTATTCGTCCAGTTTTGTACTTGTATGTGTACCTGTATGGTTGTTAGTCCAGTATGAATACAAGTATGAAAATTCAAAAAAAAAACTGAGAGCATTAACAGTAAACAAGTTACAATTAACATTTATGTACTTATTAACTTTTAACCGTTTAACAACAGTAAATTAATTGTTAGCAAAGAAGTACGAGGAGTACTAGTGTACAAACAGAAAGTCCGAGGATATCGGCTCCACCTGAAACCGTACTAATGTAGTTCGGATGAGCCCGGAAAGTGGTTTTTGCTCCCGAGCTCAAGTTATCCCTCTATTTAAAAATTCAAAATTATATTTAAAAGTTTTAAAAAAATCTGAACAAAATCATGCATGTTCTCAATGATGTATATTACAAGTGTGTGAAAGATCAATGCAAAAATATTTATATTATAGTCTACAGAAAATGACAAAATTTGGAGATTTCAAACTATACGTTGTTAACTATAATCAAATATGTAAATTTATCATTTTTGTGTAGGTCGAAATACTATTGCGCATTGCGATTTTGCATGTCTATAGAATACACCATCGAGAACATGCATGAATTTTTAGATCTTTTTAATCTTTTAAATATATATTTTGATTTTTTCAAATTAGCGGGAGCATTGGAACTCGGTGCGAGAAATAGGTACTCGGAGGAGCCGAACTTGACACATCGCGTGCCACATAGTCTCGTCCGAGAGTGGTAACTGGTGAGCTGCTGGGCGAGGAGTTCAACATGGAATAAGGAGAACGTAGACCTGGATGCCTGAATCCAAAATATAGTTTTCGATCTAGAGTCTGGCCCATAAAGCTACTCCCACGGTCGCACAATGTAAAATAGTATTTTGTTAAGTTGTTTTAACTTACCAAAACATTTTATATTGTAGGACAGATGAAATAGAATACTATCTTATTTTAACTAAAATGTTTGAAAAAATAAATTCATATTCTAACAGTAAGTTCTACTTTCTCCAAGGACCAAGCCACAAGCAAGGCCGGGTTAGACTTGGCAATTCATGGTCATTCTAAGCAAAGGCCTGACCTGGTGTATGACCTGAGAGAACGTATCTTGTGGAAACCATGTTAGAACGAGAACTCCGTGGATACCATATGTACTCCCTCTATCCCAAAACATAAGACGTTCTGATTTTCATGGTCAACAATTTTCAACTTTGACTATGATTTGTAATGATAATATATCCACAAAATTAGTCCAACTATCTGTATCTATTTATTGTCGTATTGGTTTCTTTTCATACGTCACAAATTAACATCATCTCTCCAATATATTGTATTTTTCCATAGTTTTTAGTAACAAATATTGTTTTCACAAATATTGTTCTCACCTTGGCTTCAGAAGTTTTCATTGTAACATAGTTTTAACGGAATATTTTTCTCTTGATCAGGTTTACCTGTTCTACATGATTACGTAATTGATTGATTCGTTTCTACGCATCGAATGATATCTTGTAGTCCAATCCAAAGTCATCTACGTGCAGCCATGTAGATGTAGGCGAACCACCTGAACTAACCATGCCATCTTGACATTCTGTTCTGTTTGTCAGCACCTTTCGGCGATAGAGACCCTGGAATCATGCATGTACCCGGATGCTCCGCTAATAACTAAGTCCAAAATCTTTGCACCAAATCGATTTCGCCACAGGTTCATATGGTGCTCCGCACGTTGTGCGTCAGTGAACAACTTCTCCAACTAAAATTAAAGGCAGCACGGACATGATTAAGGCCGAATGAACCCGAACAATCATTCATTAGTTAGTAACCAGCTAATTAGTCCCCGCTCGTTGCAGCGGCTTCCTTAAGTACGCACGTGTTGATACGAGAAAAGAAATAGCATAATACTATAATATACATCAATCACAATCAGCTAAATGTTTGTTATTATATTTTCTCTTCTATTTCTTATTCCTCTAAGCCGTGTGTATCTACTCTAGCTGCACCTCAGAAAATAGCATCTTTATTTCTCTCTTAATTTGTCAATCACCTTTGTCTCTCGTTTCGTCTCTATCTTGCGATCGCTTTGCAACTACATAATTCCACTTTGTATCACATTATCGTCGTGCACACACTTTTCATACATCGGAAAATCCTCCCAATAGTTCATTATGTTTTCACCCGCCCATATGGTCTTCCATTAGCTTTTGACGCTGGCATCACCCCATGTTCACAAGCAGACCTTCTCCTCCATTTTGTCTTCAATGACGCATCTATCGAGGACGCAACATGTACGATGAACTCTCTTACGGCAATATTCTCACACATTTTCTCTGAAGAACACACACATACACCCCGAAAAGACAGCTAGATTTGTCGAGCGATCTCTCTTTGATAACACAAACAAATAAATGTTCACATCCCTCTCAATGAAAATATTTACACACAAGGTTAGACACTCTTTCCATGAAACTCGGAGCACTATCGCCACTGCGCCGGCGACCGTGGTGAGCCTCCAACGAAGATGGTGACCGACAATGAGGAGGAGTGGGAGGCCGACGACGTTTATTAGATAACACAGTACGGACAATAAACACAGAATGGACAGAAGTAGCACAAATCCCTACTCCAAGTCGCCACTCTTGGTTTACTTCGTCAAGATACATAACTACCGTATAATTAGTTGAGAATAATAAATGGGCAACTAAGAAACAATTTTTTTGGTTTGGTCGTGAGTTTTTTTTTTTTGACATAGCACAGTGAACCACATGGGCTCGTACTTTCGGAAAGTTTGAGTTGTTTGTTGAGATAAGTTGAGATTTGTTAGCCAAGTTTGTTGGGATAAGCTGCGTGCAGGTGAGATGAGAGAGAATTTTCCAAATTTATTGGGATAGGGTACGTGTACGTGAGATGCGAGTGAGAGACTTTATTCGTCTGATAGATAAGTATGCAGTGTCATCTTGTATTTAATTAGTGGGATGTGTGACACTATGATAAGTGTGACACAACCACAGATACACCATAATAGGACATATTTTACTTAGTAAGTTCTGGTATCTCTATTCACCCAGTAATATACTCCATCCGTTCTCAAATATAAGATGTTTTAGACTTTGTCCACATACATATGTACACAAATGTATCTAGACACATTTCATATATATATGTTCACTCATTTATGTATGTATCTAGACAACATATGTAACATCTAAAACATCTTACATTTAGGAACAGAGGGAGTACATGTAACAATACATATGGTAGGCCATATAAAACCATGTCAAGTGGAAAACATCCAAATACCCGTTGCAAACTATATCCTTCCTTTATGTTAAAATAAAACTATTTCCTTCCTTTTAAAATGTAAGACGTGTTTGACTTTCACGACTCAATAACGTCATTTAACTATGAGTTTCATTTGTAATCTATCTATATAATTAGTATAAAAATATAATAAAATTATTACACAAGAAATACTGTTTCTCAATCCATATATACGTTTGTATAGTCAAAGATGTTCATTAAAATGGCATATAGCGAACAGTCGAGTTGGACCGACACTCCTCTCCCCATCTACAGTAGAGAGAGGGCGATTTCTTGGGCGTTCCTGCGTGCACCGGCTCCTCGCCGGCGATTCGCCGGATCCCCCGCCCTCCGGCGGCCGCTTCGGCGGCGGGAGGACGGGGAATCCACGGATCCCGGCGTTTATGTAGATTAGGTGTGTGTGGTGGTGGTCCAGCCGGCGGCGCCACGGTGGAAGAGGTGGTGCCGGAGTGGTTTTGGTTGATAGCGGTCTTCCCCTCCGTTGGTGCGGCTCCGTGTGAGCTCCACCGCGGATCTGCTGTCTCGCCCTCGTCTGCGGCTCTCCGGAGTGCTCGGGAGGGCTCCCCCTTCGCCGGAGTCCAAGAGGTGGTGGATCCGGCGGTTGACATCTTGGAAGGTGAGGTTGCAGAAGGCCATGGTGGTGTCGCCGTCCGTTGTGCAGGGTGGAGGTGCTCCGGCACCGAGGAGCGTCGCCTTCCCGTCCGCGATGGGGGGGCTCCCAGTCCAAGCTATTGGAGGTGGTGCGGCGGGTTTCGCCGGCGTGACGTCGTGCACGACGAAGACGATGCCTCAGCTCAGAAGGACCTGATTGTAATTTTTATGTTTTCTGGGCTTTTCTGTATGATTCGTGGCTGGATGTAATTGTAACTTTCCCTCGCAAAAAAAAAGATGTTCATTAAAATGGTCCAATGTCATATATGTCGACATGTACAATTAACAAATGTCTCAGCTTTTGTCCTAGAAGGTAAGGATGAGGAGGCTCGAAATCTTGCAGCGTTATTAAACTGAGTTTCGCTTTATTGAAGAGGCTGGGTTCGTTGAGGTTTTGGAGGATCTGGCATCAGTCATGCGCCCATGTGGCGTGGCCCAACAATCACAGCGTGCGGCAAGTAAACAATGTGCGTCACTAGATTCGAACGGCGCGGCTCGCCGCGCGGCGCTTGTTGCTTCTTTGATTTTCTTGCCCGTGGTTGCCACGATTTATACAGATCATTTAAAAGATATTTATATATCCATACGAATTTGATCACAAGTATATAGATTTGAAAGCGTATTTTCCAGATCGTATGAAATCAGTAATCATAACATCATACAATAAAAGTCTTAAGCAACAGGAAGATGAAAGCAACGGTGAAGGGCACTGTAGTTTTAGTTCTAAATAGATTGGTGCCGAGCCTTCAAGAATCTGCTAAATGTCCCCATTGATTTAAAAATTAGGCAGCTAATTAATATTTGGTATCACCCAATTAAATCTCAGCCATTAACATCATAAAGATCTTGGTGCCCGGTGACACTAAATCCTTAGCTAACGGCACACTGTGGGGAGATTCTGAGCACAAGAGCTGAAGAGTCCGAGGGAGGCAGTTAGTTCCTGGGCAGAAGGGCCGGGATCAGCTGTAGACAGTTCCTGAGCCAAAGGGCCAGAATCAGCTGCATGCAATTCCAGAGATCGTACAGTTCACACCAATCAGGAACCAATTACAGTAATTTGATGATTGGTATCTCATACAGATTGGTATCTCATACAGTAATTTGATCTACATAAGATGGTAAAACCAATTACACATGCAGTGGTAACATAATCTTTGATGACATTATTAAACATAATGAATAATATGGAGACCTATTTAGTAAGCCTTTGTACAGAAGTTATGACCAATACATAAACACTCAGGAGAACACGAAGGAACGGCCAAAGTACATAGAATGAACATGTCGAACATTGGCCGAAGCACACAATCTACCAAGCATAGGTACAGTGATTTAGTACTCGGTGAATGGATATACACACATGGAGGCATAAATGCATAATTTAAGCTTAGTCCACTGATCTAACCTTGACAGTGCAGACATGATCACTACGGTTGACCAAAAAGATTCATGTAACCAATAACGTGGTACCAAAAGGTAAGACACTCGATCTCAACACTAATGAAGGGATGTCTGGGAAAAGCCCATAGTGGATGTCGGTGGAGTGAAAATAACTTTGAACGTGACACAACCGGATAATATTTACACGCTAAAGAAGATATGCATGTAACTGCAAGAAAAAAATCATAATTTGGTTGATACATGTTCTCTGTATACAGTGGATTAATAGCATGGACAGCATATCCATACCTTAGGACGATGCTATCATCTCCCAATCTAGATTTTTTTGCCAGGCAGTAGCCGAGGCCTTCACTGATAGCGACCTGCGCCTGGAGTGGAGTCAAAAAAAGCAACAGAATTAAAGAGGGACAGTAAAGGCAAGAGAAATTAAAACATCAATAATGTCTTGTGGTGTCTCTTCCAGGAAAAACCTCTTGTCAGTGGTAACGTCGCAAGGCACCAGTGTTGCAGGTCCAACCATATCTGTAGTTGAGAACTGCACCGCCTTAGATCAACTGGCACTGGAGATGCTGCCATATTTGATGTTTCAGTAACAGCTGGGAGCCTGAACCAATAATGCCTCGATCCTCAAGTGTTTGAGGTGCTAATATGCTAGCATAAACCAAAAGTGTTTTGAGTCGGTTAACAATATGAGAAATGGAAGTACATATCCCTCTATTTTACCCCAATAATGTCCTCGTATTTGGTAACACAAAGATACAGGATATATTCTGAAGAATTGAAGTAACAAAATAACAGAGGGATGTTCTAATTTTCATATGCATTGAAATCTGGAGGCATGAAAGACTGTACAGTATTGTGTAACTGCATGTCTTCCCAAGAGTCTTCGGAAAACGAATGCAAAGGCATAACTTAGTACTAATTAGAATGCATGAGTAGAACATAGAGAGCCGTCTCAACAAATATATTTTTATTAAACTGAATCTTTTTCTCTACAATTTTACTATCTTGGAACACATATCATTTCCTTGTTACAAATGCACAGATAGAGAATTTCAATCAATAATCCATGTACGTTCTCATTTTAGAAACGTGACAGTGTAGGGAGCTACAGGTTGTCAATTACAATCAAAGAATCTTATGGCTGAACCTTATAAACCAGACTTTATGTATGTATTTACCACACATCCTATTAAAAAGAAGATGCAGCAACTTGTTGTGAGCACAAGGCACATAAGAACATTGAAAGGATGCACCTTTTATAATTAGAGGAGTATGGTATATCAAGAAGAAAAATTCAAGGAGAAAATAGAGAAAAGGTCAAAACTATAAGATGATTGAAGGTAAAACAGAAAGTGATTCAAGGCCTCAGCTAGAAGTTCTTGAATGGCACGAAAATGGCTGATATCACGGGAACAGTTTGTATTTAAAAAAAAATCTCATGAGAACCTAAATGGACAGATTGTGGAATCAAAAATTAAGATGTAAATTTAAGACACATTGTTAGAGTAGACAATATTGACTGCATAGAAATATCATTTGCTAAATGAAATCCTCGTTGAGAACAAAACGTACACAAATCTATAGTTTACCAACAAAAAAATTGTTTAGAGACTCCATATCCAGACCTTTTTTGCTCGATAGCTAATTCGACTCAGCTTGGCGAGAACAAAAATACAGTCCAAGTGGAAGCTTTGTCGAGCACCAACTATAACGTAAATTCAGCCAAATGCCACAGGCTTTGATATTTAACAAACATGATGCAGCATGAGTGAACTTACAACAATGTTAGCTAAAAATTAGTACGATCCAAAGTCAAAGGATGAATGCAATACTTGAAACACCTAGTACCCTTTCTAGGATGGCCGAAAAATCATGCATGATTGGGAAAACAGGAATGCACTCCATAAATGGAGAACAAACTCCAGTAAATGGTTCAGTTGAGGAAATAACTCAGTTAGGAGGAAACAAACTCAAGTAAATGTGCCTTGCACAACATCACATCGAAATATTGGGTAATCATTTTAAAAATACTTGAAATACCAGAATGTATCAATATATTTCTAGATTGAGATAATAAGCACAAGTCAACTAATTGTGCAGATGACCAAAGCAAAATCCTCGCCAAAGAAAGTTCACACGCATGTATGTATTTTTTAGTTCATTGAACAAGCCATAAATGTGCATGATAGTAACCTGACCACACATTCAATTGAGGCTAAAGGCTATCCAAGATCGATCCATTTAAGATTTACTGGCGGCTCCCTACATGGCCACTTCAAATAAACCACTAAGGTCAAACAAACGTGCACAACCCAAACTACTACAAAGAACATTTGACTCTCGAGAAATAGAGAAAAAATTGAGGTTTTACATGTCCATGTCAGGCAAATGAAAAGACCAATCTTTCCTAAAATATGTATGGTTCTGGAGTTGAATACCTTTCAAAGACTTAATAAATTGTATGGGAAAATGTCCGAATGAGTTTCAAGATTTCAGCATGATGAACAAAATGGAAAGAACACAAGAGCGAAACAAAGATTCATCCCTAAATTCTCAATAGGAAGACGAAGAAAAGAAATGCACTTGAAACCCTGAGTGACAAAAAACAAGTAGGAATCCAAGCCTTTCACGGATGTAATCAGCTTGCTTGCAGCATAGATGCGAAGAAAATGTGCAGAGTGGGGGTCTCACCTTGCTGCCGTAGCTTGTAAGTTGGCGTTGCTTGAGAAGGCAGTAGTTGTTGGGCCTTCTCTTCCTTGCTGAAATAATAATCCAGTAGAAAACCATTCAAAAATAATCCAGCAGAATGAATCATATTAACAATGTGAAAAAGGAGCCATCAGGCCGGTACCAAAATAAATATCTTCTAACCCAGAAAAACCTAAGTACTCTAACACGAAACAAAATAATTATATAACCCAAAATAAATTCGTTCAATTGCCACAGGACTGCAGCTGTCCAAGTCGACGAACTAATACACATGAATACCCACAAACACACAACATTAGATGAACGATAAGAATCATGCATAATAACATAGCGTGTATTGACGATGTGTACCAACGTAGTTAGAGAGAGACTAACCAAGTAGCCAATGCGACCAGCCTTCATATTCTTATTTGATCCAGTGCAAGCCTCATGTGTTATAAAAATATCACCAGCTAGACAATGTTTCGTGTGAAAATCTCCTTGCATTCTTGACACCACAGTATATCGATACAATTGAAAATATTTTTCGAAATGTAGGGTTGCTAAAGCACCATCTTTAACACCATATCTGGAAGGACATGAATCACAAATGATTAAGTGAAAATGGGAGTAAATTGCAAAAAAAAACACCACAACTGGGGAAATGTCAACAAAGATCCACTAAAATGCATAAAAACGGTGGTTTTTTTACTAAAGCATTGATAACACTCCCTCAATTGTGGTAGCTTTTTTGCAATTTACTCTGAAAATGAAGGACTGATTAGAACCTTCTCGGGCTATTTAAACAAACTATTACTTGACAAAATGTTGGCTTGTGTGGGATGATGAGCAAAACAAACTAATTAGCATGAAAGGAATATGTCTTGGGTAGCCTAGTCTATATATGAAGGGGCATAAAATGATAAACTGTAATCACTAAGAAAATACGGAAATTTAACGTGCTATGCGAGGGAAAGACAAATACCGGATTTTCCTAAATAATGGATGCAACATGGGCATGATAAAACTGGTTCTGGAGTACCTTTTGAGGACTCCATGAAGCATATGGCAAGCATGTCAATCAGACAACAACCCGAGAAAAGAATGAGTTGCAATCCTGCTACGTGATCAATGAAAAGGAAACAACATAATAGTGAGTCAAAGCGCCATCCCTAAGTTCCCAATAAGAAGATAAAGGAAACAAATGCACCTTAAAACCCATAACGGTGAGAGCTAATTATGAATACGTGCCTTTTAGTGTTTTTAGTTGTAGTACCAGACCTCAACAAAGGGAAGAACCCTTGTCCTGTTTAAAAAAAAGAAACTTTATTAGATCCCAAACATGGAAGACACGACGGAAAGCAAAGACGATAAGGACTCCTCCAGATCATAATGTTTTCTATGAAAGGAGGTAAAGTAGCAGCTACGGCCAACACTAATTACGCTCTCATACTCGCATAACCAGACCCAACATATCGCCAGAACCAAAGGCGAGACCAGGCCATATACCGAGTAAAAGATGCAATCTTTCATGCTAAAGATAAATCATATACTTGGAGAAGATGCACAAAAAGTAATACACAACAATGGGGATCATTTAAAAGTTACATGAAAGGTGTAATTCCTAGTTTTATATTTCCGTAATATGAAACATAAATTATTTTCAGCATCTAACTCAGCTTGATAATTATTTGACTACAAATAATATATACATTGCATGACCCTACCAAAGAATTCATTCATCTGTTTGACGGACACAAACAGAAGTTAATATATAAATCATTAACCTTTTTTCTTGAAGATAATATGACGTACTGATAGTGTATTTATGTTATTAGTAAAGAGAAATTACCTAGATAAACTGGTGTTCAGGTATGCACTCATAGGGGTGGTGAATGGGCACATAATCGCAGTACCAAAACAGCTGTATAGGTACTTGTTGAATTGAGATGATGTGACGAGCACGTATGTATGTCAGAGGGTCTCCTCTAGGCTCCAGCTGCTCCATCTGGTTCCTCGTCTGCCAATGTTGCATCAGCTCGTGCAACAACAGGGCCTCAATTGTGGTCATGTGCACAGATAAAATAAGAGATGGGAGAGAGATGGGGACATACATGTACCTTCGATTTGGGCATGGCGATGCCAGTTTAGACGCACACCCTATTCCTCCTCTTCTTCCCTTTCTTGTCTCATGTCCAGCCACCGAGAAGAAGATGGCGCTGGAGGAGGCAGACATACGGGAGATGAGTGAGCACACCTTGCCGGCGGCGCAGAGGTGCGGGTAGAGGGCCACGCAGAGGAGGCTGCTCAGCGGCGGCCGGCTTGACGAAGGAAATTAAAACTGCGTGACCAAGAAAATTGAGAAGGAAAGAGACGAGTCCCGGACGTCTCCCTTTCTCTCTCGCACAGTGAAAGGCGACTTTTGAGCCCCCCCGTCAGATCCACCTCGCCGCCGGCGAATCGCCGGTTTCCTCCGCCTCCGTCGGCCGCTCCGGCGGCGGGAGGTTGGGGAAACCCCGATTCCCGGCGTGTACATAGTGTAGTTTCTGGTAGGGTTGCAGCTGGCGGCGCCATGGAGGTGAAGGTGTCGGCAGTGAAGGTTCTGCAGGTGGTGCTCGTCACCTCCGGCGGTGAGGCTCGGTGGAGCGTCACGGCGGAGCATCCCTGTGCTCGTGCTCGCGGTCCTATGTGGCCGGTGTGCGTGGCTTCCCCTTTCCGGAGTCCGGTGCGGCGGATCTGGATCTTGTTGTTCTTGAAGCTGTAGGATTTGGAGCGTGGTGGTGCTGCCGGCGGTGCGAGATGGAGGCTCCCCGGAGTTCGAGCATCGAAGACTTCCCGTGCGCATGGGGGCTTCTTCCATTCCAGGATTTGAGCGAAGAAGTTGCGGCGGCGCGTCATCGATACGTCTTGTTCGTCGACGGTGACACCCTGATGCAGAAGGACTGGGTTGTAATTTCCATCTTTGTTGGGTTCTTTTCTGTATTATCTGTGCTGTAATTCCTGCGGTTTCCCGCAAAAAAAAGAAATTAAAACTGCGTGCATCGGTGGGCCTCTTCCCCACACGCTCCTCATTGCCACCGTCTGCGGCTGCTCCCGACTCTCTCTTCCCCACACGCTCCTCATTGCCTCCCATCTCCTGCTCCCGAAGCTGAGGAACACAGATCTAATCAAAGAGTTGTAGTAACATAGATAAAAAAGGGGGAAACGCAAGAGAGAGTCCGGCGTGGATTTGGAACTTACCAGCTGGCTTGGAGGATGCGAAGAGGTGAGCGAATCGAGCGCCCAGGCGTTGACGTACTCAACCTCAACCACCAGATCTGTCGTCTCCAGCGTGGCCATAGCCGCAGGAGACGCGACCTCCTCGAGCTCGCGAGGGGATTAGAGGAGATCTCAGATCGGGAGGGGATTGGGGAAGAGAGAAAGCGCTTGGGGATTGGAGAGAGATGGGGCGGATGAGCAGGGCAGAGGTGACCACTGATGACCCACAAGTATAGGGGATCGCAACAGTCTTCGAGGGAAGTAAAACCCAATTTATTGATTCGACACAAGGGGAGCCAAAGCCTTAACAACGGAGTTGTCAATTCAGCTGCACCTGTGAATAGTCTTGCTCGACACAGATTATCAGTAGCAACAGTTTTATAGCAGTAGTAGCGGTGAAATAATAGCAGCAGTAAATAGAGACAGCAGTAGTGATTGCAGTAAACAGTAGGATTAAAACACTGTAGGCATAGGGATGGATGAACGGGCGCTGCATGGATAAGATAGCTCATATAATAATCAAGACATAGGCATTGCAGATAATAATGATAAAGCATCCAAGTACTAAGTAAACGTAGGCATGTGTTCCGTATATAGTCGTACGTGCTCGCAATGAGAAACTTGTACAACATCTTCTGTCCTACCAGCCGGTGGCAGCCGGGCCTCAAGGGAATCTACTGGTAATTAAGGTACTCCTTTTAATAAAGTACCGGAGCAAAGCATTAACACGCAGTGAACACATGTGATCCTCACATCGCAGCCATTCCCCTCGGCTGTCCCAATTATTGTCACTTTGGGACCGCGGGTTCCGGACAACAATATGTGTATACAACTTGCAGGTATGATCAATAAACAGTGCATATCATTATGAAACAATAACATGTTCAGATCTGAAATCATGGCACTCGGGCCCTAGTGACAAGCATTAAGCTCAACAAGTTGCAACAACATCAATAAGTACTAACAACGGATACTGGGCACCATGCCCTAATGATCTTATAGCTTATTACATGAACAATCTCATCCAATCCCTACCATCCCCCTCAGCCTACAGCAGGGAATTACTCACACATGGATGGGGGAAACATGGATGGTCGATGGAGAAGCGTCGGTGATGATGATGGCGATGATCTCCTCCAATTCCCCGTCCCGGCGGAGTGCCAGAACGGAGTTTCTGGTCCCCGAAATAGGTTTCGCGATGGTGGCGGCGTACGGTGATGTTTCTGGATGAAGTGGACGACCCCCCGACGTTTTTAGGTCAGAAGGGTTAAGTAGTCGAAAGGGGGACTCGGGGAGGTGCCCGAGCGCCCTCCTCATAGGCTGGCGCGGCAGGCCCCGGCCGCGCCACCATGTGGTTTGGGCCACTCGTGGCCCATCTCCGCCTCCCCTTCTGGCTCCGTGAGTCTTCTGGTAAAATAGGAGGTTTGCGATCTTTTCTGGTGTTTTTCCCGAAAGTTGACTTTCTGCACAAAAACAAGACACCAGGGCAATTCTGCTGAAAACAGCGTTAGTCCGCATTAGTTGTATTCAAAACACACAAGTTAGAGGTAAAACAATAGCAAAAGTGTTCGGGAAAGTAGATACGTTTTGGACGTATCAACTCCCCCCAAGCTTAGCTTATTGCTTGTCCTCAAGCAATTCAGTTAACAACTGAGTGCGATAAAAGACTTTCACGAACACATTTGCTTCATATGATGCATATATTCTCACTATATGTACAAATGCTTAGCAATTCAAGATGAGGCAAATGCAAATAATGTCACTCAATAGGCATGTAAACTATGAAAAGATACCAACATACTAATAGCAACAAACATGAAACATATTAATTCACAAGATTGTAATGCTCATAATAGGATATGATAAGATGGTATCTCGCTTGCCCGTTTTTGTACAGCAAAACATAAATGCCCAGGCACCTCTGAAGTTCATGGGAAGACTAGAATCAAAGATATCAAAGATAAAAGCATCAAAGTTATATCATAGTTAACCACATTCTGGGACAAGCACATTACACTAAGAATGACAACTATGCTCTCGAGAAAGTGCTCAAAGAAAGGATGGTGACTCAACATGAAAGTAAAAGATTGGCCCTTCGCAGAGGGAAGCAGAGATTATCATGTGCTAGAGCTTTTTATTTTTAAAACAGAAGCAAAATTGTTTTGGGAAGTGTTTGTTGTTGTCAACGAATGGTAGTGGGTACTCTAACCCCCTTGTCAACCAGACTTTCAAGAGCGGCTCCCATGAAGGACGTTATTTCTACCAGCAAGGTAGATCATCCCTCTTCTCTTTTGTTTACACATGTATTTTAGTTTCATTATGGGTGACACTCCCCCCAACCTTTGCTTGCACAAGCCATGGCTAACCGAATCCTCGGGTGCCTTCCAACATTCACATACCATGGAGGAGTGTCTATTGCAAAATTAAGTTGCTTACTGATAAATCAGGGCAAAACATGTGAAGAGAATTATTAATGAAAGTTGTAATTAATTGGGGCTGGGCACCCCGTTGCCAGCTCTTTTTGCAAAATTATTGGATAAGCGGATGTATATGCCACTAGTCCATTGGTGAAAGTCTGTCAGAAATGACAAGATTGAAAGATAAAACACCACATACTTCCTCATGAGCTATAAAACATTGACACAAATTGAGAAGTACTTTGAAGGTTTTAAAGGTAGCACATGAAAATTTACTTGAATGGTTCGAAATGCCATGCATAGGTATTTATGGTGGACACTTTGGAATAACTTGGTTTTCATGGTTTTGGAAGCACGAGCAGCATTCCCGCTCAGTACAAGTGAAGGCTAGCAATAGACTGGGAAGCGACAATCAAGAGAGCAATAACCGTCATAATCATGCTTGCGACAAAATGAAATTAATTGAGACATAAAAGTGATACAAGAACTCTGAGTCAAAATAAATCATCAAGGCTTAATTGACTTTTGTTTTTCAGTCATACGCATGCATGAGCATGTGCCAAGTCAATTCAAATGAATTTTCAGAGGAGGATACCACAATGTCATACCCTCTATGAATAGAACAATGCAAGCAAACATCAACATAACATGCTACCACTATTAATAAATTGGGACCGATCATGAGAGAACAAGAACTACTAAGCATCCACTAAATGACATATACCTCACATGAACCAACTAAGCATGCTCACATAGATGAGTATATGTACAAAAATGAAAACAAATAGAGTTCATACCAGCCTCTCACCCCAACTCAAGTTGTTGTAGATCATCCTTATTGCTTTTTCACTTGTGTTGCTTCGAATGATAAGAATGAAAACCAAGCTCCATCGGAGTCACGGATGCTGTCCAACTCTGAAAACACTATACAAAACCAAAAAGAAACAACAAATATTTTTGGGTTTTCGAGTTTTTGAAACAAGAGCAAAAAGAAACAACAATAAAGCAAAATATTTTTGGATTTTTGAATAACAAACCGAATTTTAAAACTAAGCAAACTAATACTGAAACTTAAAGAAACAAATGAAGAGAAACAACAGAAATATTTTTGGTCTTTTTGTGTTTTGGAATGCAGCAATAAAAGGTAAACAATTAAAAAGAAAGAAAGAAAACTGCAACATGGATATACAAAGTATCGACAAGATATGATATGTAAATGAGTGAGATGTCGATATACCTCCCCCCAAGCTTAGGCTTTTGGCCTAAGTGGAGATCAATCCCATGGTGCCCAGGAAGTGGCGCCTCCATAGTACGACGAGGAAGGCCCTCGTCCTGGTAAGAGCTGGATGACGCTCCAAGGTAAGTGACGGTGTAGCCATCATCAGGTGCTTCTCCCTCCTCCTGGTGCTGCTGGTGAAAGCCTCGCACTCTAAGCTGCTCCTCCAACGCCTCCTTGGAGTACGACCACGGTCTCCTGTGTAAAGGGAACAGATCGGCCTGGGGCAAAGGCACTTCATATTCATCCCCGTTAGTAAATAAAACTTTGTAAACAATGTTTCCTAAATGAGAATTAGGTGTGACAAACTGATGGCCTTTCATAGCAGAATATCAAGTCTAAAGGGGTTAGCTTCTCATCATTAGGACTAACGGAAAGACCTAGATATGCGATAACTCGTGAAGCAACAATTCCTCCATAAATAGGTCCACTAGCAGCCAAACGGCGAGCAATAAGGGCACCAAGGTTGTAAGCAGTGTTACCATTAAGTGCAGCAGCAAGAAAAGCAAGATGATAATTAGAAATGTTACTAGTGTTTTCCCTACCAAGAATGCTAGTAGCAAGATAATAAACGAAATATCTAATGGCAGGGAATTGGATGTTCCTTATCTTGCCGCGCTGAGCGGTGCGGTCATCGTCGTTGGTCACTCCTCGGTAAAGTTCCACAAAGTCTTTGGTGTTCCCTGCAATCTTCTTTGCTGTACCTAAGGAGCAATATCTATGGCAGCACAAAAGTCTCCCAAGCCCATTGTAACAGGCCTGTCATAAATCTTAAATTGGACAGTAGGCGCATAAGATGAATTCACAAATTTAAAACTCTCAACAAAAGTTTTGGTGAGCCAATAATGTTGGTCGCCTCATCCTGCATATAAGTGGTTAGGCCAACTCTCTGGATAGGAACATGAAGTCATCAAGCAACCCTGCATTACGCAAAAACTCCATGCATGGAAAGGATGAAGCATTTGGGATTTGGTCATCCCCTCCATCTCCAATGTTCGGTGCAATGACATCCTCATCATAGGAACGCCTAACTCGAGTAGATGCCCTCAAAGGCCTCCTTGCTCTCTGAGAATCCCTTTCAAACACCTCCCAAAGGTGTGGTTATGCATTTTCCTTTTCTGAAATTTTTTAACAAACATTATAAAAATTGATTTTGAGACATACAAATGAGGGGAACTACTATATGAACTTGCTAGAGGACTAAACATGCATCAAAACTGATTATATCAACATAGAACAAGCATGCATACTCACTTAACAAGTCACCTACAGCAGCAAAATACTCAAGGTATACTTACTAAACAAAATTCTACTTGGATACATGGAGGAGTCACATACCGGAGAGCAAATGGTCCAAATTTCAGCAACAAAGATGGGCTGAGCAAGGAGATCGAAAAATCTCGAGCAAGAGCAGCAAGAACACGGGTTTGAGCAATGGTGGTGTGTTTGGTCGGGAGAGAGAAAGAAATGAGAGGAAGATGGGTGAGTGGAGGGCCAGGTGGGGCCCACACCATGCCACGGCGCGGCCCACACCCCTGCCGCGCGGTGGGGTGGTGTGGTGGCATGGTGGGTCCCCCTGGTCAGCTCCAGGCACTCCCACATTCCTCTTTAAAAACTAATATTTATGGTATAATTTTCAGAAATTTTTGAAAACTTTCATTTTGCACATTTTCTGGATATTTAAATAATAAACTTAGAGCAGAAATAGAATTTTATAAAGACCAGTTTCAACTAAAACTTTGCAAGTTCAGTAACACAACAGTAGGTAAAACAAAGTTGAAGAAAGAAATGTTGTTTAGCTCTTTTATGTATGCAAATACATTTGATAACAAGGTTGATCAAGTCTTGGCACCAAATAAATTTACATGACACAAATGATTTAAACATCATGAAACACTCATGTTACCTTGTATTGTATTGATATGGATCCAATCATAATGTTTTGATATCCTTCTTGATGATCATATATAGGGCAATCAATACTTCCCACTTTGATAGTTTTAAAATTGGAGATGGTATTGACTCCATAAATCTTGTCAACTTTCTTGGGGAAATAAACAGTATGTTCTTTATCATTAACATTGAAAGTTACTTTTCCTTTATTGCAATCAATAACAGCACCTGCAGTATTTAGAAAAGGTCTTCCAAGAATAATAGACATATTATCATCTTCAGGCATTTCAAGAACAACAAAATCAGTCAAAATTAAACAATTGTTAGCTACTTGAACAGGGACATCCTCACAAATGCCAACAGGAACAGCAGTAGATTTATCAGCCATTTGCAAAGATATATCAGTAGGTATCAATTTATCAAGATAGAGTCTCTTATAAGAGAAAAAGGCATAACACTAACTCCTGCTCCCAAATCACATAAAGCAGTTCTAACATAATTATTCTTGATGGAGCAAGGGATGGTTGGTATACCTGGATCTCCAAGCTTCTTAGGAACCTTGCCATTGAAAGAATAATTAGCAAGCATAGTAGAAATTTCCTCATTAGGAATTTTCCTTTGTTAGAAACAATATCTTTCATATACTTTGAGTAAGGAGGCAATTTAATAGCATCAGTCAAAGGAATTTGCAAGAACAAGGGTTTCATCCATTCACAAAATTTATTATAATGTTCTTCTTCCTTTGATTTTAGTTTCTTAGTTGGAAAAGGCATTTGCTTTTGAACCCAAGGTTCCCTTTCATTACCATGTTTCTTAGCAATGAAATCTTCCTTAGTGTACTTTGTGTTTTTAGTATGCTTTTCAGGTTCCTTTTCACTAACTTCTTTATCAAGAGCATCATTTTTATCCTTATCACTATCAAGTTCATTACCACTTTCAGTTTCAGCATCAGAGATAGATATACTATTAGGATCATTAACAGTTTCAGAGGATTCTACAACATTTTTATGTTTCTTCTTCTTCTTTTTCTTAGAAGGAGAAACTGGATTTTCAGCTAGTTGAGAATCTTGTTCAATTCTTTTAGGATGTCCCTCAGGATATAAAGGATCCTGAGTATGAGCTCCACTTCTAGTGCTAACATAGACAGGTTTTAATTTTTCCTTAGAAGCATTGGCTAACATGTCTTGTTGCACTTTAGTGAGTTGATCAATTTGAGTTTGAACCATATGGAAATGTTTAATAAGCATCTTAACATCATTGGAGGTTCTCTCCACAATATCATGCAACTTACTAATAGCTAGAGAATTTTCATGCAAATGATTCTCTACTCTCATATTAAAATTATCTTGCTTAATAACATAATTATCAAATTCATCTAAGCATTGATCAGGTGGTTTAGAGTAGGGAATATCTCCTTCATCGAACCTGTGGAGAGAGTGAACCTCAATTATGGATGGATGAGGAATTGGCTTACACAAATCTTCAATAGGTGGAAGGTTCTTCACATCTTCAGATTTAATACCCTTCTCAATGAGAGTCTTCTTGGCTCCCTCATTGTTTCATCATTCAATTCAATCATACCTCCCCTCTTCTTTGATATTGGTGTCGGTGTAGGTGTGGGGGTCGGCGCAGGTAGAGTCCAATCATCATAATTCTGGCTGATTTTAGCCAATAATTCTTCAGCTTCTTCAGGGGTTCTTTTCCTGAAAACACAACTAGCACAACTATCCAGATATGCTCTAGATTCAATAGTTAGTCCACTGTAAAATATATCAAGTAGATCATGCTTTTCCAAATCATGTCCAGGCCGAGCTCTGATAAGAGAGCAAAACCTTGTCCATGCCTCTGGAAGTTTCTCTTCATCTTCCTGGTCAAAGTTATAAATTCTTTGCAAAGCATCATGTTTAGCACTAGCAGGGAAATATTTCTGAAAGAAAACATCAAGCAAACCAGTAGGACTAGTAATAGAACCAGGAGACAAGTTGTTATACCAAGCTTTAGCATCATCTTTTAATGAGAAAGGAAAAATCTTAGCAACAAAGTAGCTACGCTTCTTAATATCATCAGAAAATAAGCCACTCAAAGTAGAGAGCTCATTCATGTGCTCTACAGCACTTTCACTCTTAGTGCCACAAAAAGGAGTTTTCTCAACAATAGATATATGAGATAAATCAAGAGAAAAATCATAATCCTTATCTTTAATGTTTATAGGAGAAGTGGCAAACTTAGGATCAGGTGACAACTTGTATTTAACAGCATGTTGTGCAAGAAAATTTCTCATATTACTTGCACCAGTAGTAGCATTACATTTATCAATAAAATCATCATCAAGTTCCACATAAGTTTCATCAGGATCATCATCACAAGTATAATCCCTTAACTCAGGTGAATAAACAGGAGTAGTAGGACTTCCATTAGGTGTTCTAGTATTTTCAAGTTGTTTAGACTTAGCAATAGCAGCATCTAAAAGTGGACCTAATGAAATATTCTCATCAATCACAGTAGAAGCATCATCAACATTATCAGAGGCAATTTCAGATTCAGCAGTAGTACCAACACGTGAAGATTGTGGTGGTGTAACAAGTTGACTCAATACAGATGGTGAGTCAAGAGCAGCAGAGGTACTAAGTGTCGTACCTTTTCTTGTAGTGGAGGGCAATACATGGACCCTCTCATCACGAGCTTTACCCATGATGAATAAATTTCAGCGAGCAGTATAGATCACAAGTGAACTCCCAAATAAAGCTATGCTCCCCGGCAACGGCGCCAGAAAATAGTCTTGATGACCCACAAGTATAGGGGATCGCAACAGTCTTCGAGGGAAGTAAAACCCAATTTATTGATTCGACACAAGGGGAGCCAAAGAATACTTGAGAGCCTTAACAGCGGAGTTGTCAATTCAGCTGCACCTGTGAATAGTCTTGCTCGACACAGATTATCAGTAGCAACAGTTTTATAGCAGTAGTAGCGGTGAAATAATAGCAGCAGTAAATAGAGACAGCAGTAGTGATTGCAGTAAACAGTAGGATTAAAACACTGTAGGCATAGGGATGGATGAACGGGCGCTGCATGGATAAGATAGCTCATATAATAATCAAGACATAGGCATTGCAGATAATAATGATAAAGCATCCAAGTACTAAGTAAACGTAGGCATGTGTTCCGTATATAGTCGTACGTGCTCGCAATGAGAAACTTGTACAACATCTTCTGTCCTACCAGCCGGTGGCAGCCGGGCCTCAAGGGAATCTACTGGTAATTAAGGTACTCCTTTTAATAAGTACCGGAGCAAAGCATTAACACGCAGTGAACACATGTGATCCTCACATCGCAGCCATTCCCCTCGGCTGTCCCAATTATTGTCACTTTGGGACCGCGGGTTCCGGACAACAATATGTGTATACAACTTGCAGGTATGATCAATAAACAGTGCATATCATTATGAAACAATAACATGTTCAGATCTGAAATCATGGCACTCGGGCCCTAGTGACAAGCATTAAGCTCAACAAGTTGCAACAACATCAATAAGTACTAACAACGGATACTGGGCACCATGCCCTAATGATCTTATAGCTTATTACATGAACAATCTCATCCAATCCCTACCATCCCCCTCAGCCTACAGCAGGGAATTACTCACACATGGATGGGGGAAACATGGATGGTCGATGGAGAAGCGTCGGTGATGATGATGGCGATGATCTCCTCCAATTCCCCGTCCCGGCGGAGTGCCAGAACGGAGTTTCTGGTCCCCGAAATAGGTTTCGCGATGGTGGCGGCGTACGGTGATGTTTCTGGATGAAGTGGACGACCCCCCGACGTTTTTAGGTCAGAAGGGTTAAGTAGTCGAAAGGGGGACTCGGGGAGGTGCCCGAGGCGCCCTCCTCATGGCTGGCGCGGCAGGCCCCGGCCGCGCCACCATGTGGTTTGGGCCACTCGTGGCCCATCTCCGCCTCCCCTTCTGGCTCCGTGAGTCTTCTGGTAAAATAGGAGGTTTGCGATCTTTTCTGGTGTTTTTCCCGAAAGTTGACTTTCTGCACAAAAACAAGACACCAGGGCAATTCTGCTGAAAACAGCGTTAGTCCGCATTAGTTGTATTCAAAACACACAAGTTAGAGGTAAAACAATAGCAAAAGTGTTCGGGAAAGTAGATACGTTTTGGACGTATCAACCACCGCGAGCTCCCTACCGTCGCTGCTTCTTCAGGGGCTACTCGTGGAGGCGGCGACTTGGGGGAGGAGGAGAGGAAGCGGGGATTGGGGGAGGAGAAGGACAGCGGCAGCGGGAGGAGAGCGAGGGGATTGTGGGAGAGCGCGACGCGAGGGATTGGGCTAGGGTTTTCCACCGCGGGCTCCCGTCGGCATGTCTGGGACGCGAAAAGTCCGTTCTGCCCAGAGCGGCTCCGTCGGAATAACGGCCACTGCCACCGCAAATCAATCGGCACCGAAATTTCCAGCCACCAAGTCGATGACAGGTGGGACCAGGCACCGTAAAAAAAAATCACCACGCGATCGGACGGCTGAGATCAAATCTGGATTCTATTGGACGGCCCAGAACGTCTGAGCTCTGGTGAGCCTCCTAGCACCCCATGATTATACTCTTTAGATGTGCGCCTAAGGCATGGGTCCTTGTCGCCTCTCGCTTCCTCGACCACTCTAACACCGCCACATAAGCACCAAGCACCTTTGTTTTCTAGGAATTTTCGAAAACCATTTTAGAGCCCGGGCTACATGGAGTCTGTTTTGTAAAAAAAATGGAAATCGACATTTTTAAGTTTCCAAAATCACGGAAAAAATCCGGATGTAGATATTATCGAGATCTAAAATCGTGCAAATTTTCAACTTCAAATTTGTTATATTTTGGGCTGCACAAAAAGACAAACTGGTGGATCAGGGTGGGGAACAGTACATAGTTTCAAAATTTTGAAATTCTCCTGATTTATCTTTTTTGTACAGCCCAAAATACAATGAATTTGGAGTTAAAAATTTGCACGATTATAGATCTCAACAATATCTACATCCGAGATTTTTTTTCACGATTTTTGGAAACTTTAAAATGTCGATTTCGAATTTTTGTAAAAGCAGGCTCTATGTAGCCTGGGTTTCAAAAATCCACTCTCGGGAACTTTGCCTTTTGTACTAGTACTGTGAACTTATACAGAACAAAATATAGACTCCTGACCAAGTTTTGTAATTAGAAATGATAATATATCTTCGCTTATAAATTATAACATGGATCTCCTTTTTTGGAAAATATAAGCTAAGATACTCTTCAGTCTCGTTTATCGACCAACTAAAAAAAAATGTCACCATGAGCCAACGACAGGAACTAGTCGATGGACCGATAAATCTAAGAAATGAAAAATTATAGTCACTCCATGTGGCTATAGCAGCCAAATTGGTCTAACACCCAAACTTAGAGAGAGCTTAAATGATATACTTAACTAAATTTATTGGATTTTCCAAAAATAAGTAAATAATTTGATATCCTTACATTGGCCAACGGTCACATACTGGTAAGCATATTGCTTTTTTATTTACTATATCTTGGACATAATAACCCAACTCGTAGAATTTCATAAATACATAATGCATGATGGCAATGGTATCACCGGAACCTTATAGGATCAAAGCCATACAAATTGGATTTAAAAAAAGGCACCCATGAGCTTCATATATTTTCCCAAGAAGAAAGTTAGTTTCATATAAAATTTCCATCTGAACCGAGTGCTAGATGATCCTAATTTAGAAACTCATAATTCCATGATCCTAAAATTAATTTCTTCACTAAAATTGTACAAATAAACTCAATTACCATTCAATGTGATGAAAACTTTATCTTTGGATTGGATTGGCCCGATGAATACACAAGTATAGAAGGGCAATGCGCGCTTTTGTAATGGCACAAGTCTAAACTTCCAATTGAAGAAAATTTACCGTATTGTAAGGTAAACTATTAATTTGTTTTGCTGCATGCCATTCTTATACTTCACTTGCTATTTAGCAAACGAGTATTTATTTTACAACTCATGTCAACCTCCCGTATTAGTGAACAACATTCTAAAAGCGCCGGCTAGGGGAGGCCAAGGAGGAGGCCTCGCTGAAATGCTTAGAGGCATAAAGCGAAGTGCTAACGATTGGGGGACCAAGATGATGGATGAACTGAGGAGGGATGATTTCTTATATCATGAACTATGGTGGGGATTCACCCGAATCAGAGATGTTCAAAGTGAAGACTTAATCTAACAATGGTATTGGACGCCAAACAAGACAAACTGAAGGAAGCAACAACGTGGATATGGTTGCATCACGAGAGACGATGTATGATTTTTGGACATCACGGTGACAAGAGAGTGGAAAGAAGAACCACAAAATAGAAAGAAAAAGAAAAATATACCGTTAGATCCAAATTCAACGGCCTAAAAGTACGACAGTGAATTAGAACACAACAGGCGTATAAGGCCATGTACAATGGGGGAGTGCTTAGAGAGGTGCTTACGAAAATAAACTAGACATTTTGTTAAGCACCGGTGCTTATTTGTATTGGAGAGGTGCCTAGTTAAGCATCTTTCTTATATAAATAAGCATCAATACTTAGATAAAAACCGGTTTATTTTCTTAGGCATCTCCTTAAGCACTTTCATTGTACATGCCCTAATAGGCGGATCGTCTTTAAGGTCCACACCAAACAACAATTTTAAATTCCAAATAAAAATCAACTCTAAATGGTTTAAAAAAGAACAATTCCAAAGCTCCATGAACGCTACGGCAACACCCCCATTTATTCGCCTATTCCATTTCTCGGTACCAACTCCTTTTTGTTGCCGATATCGTGTGTATTAGTTGCTGTCACGATCGGTGCCACTTGCAATCCATTACCGCGGTCGCCGAGCCGAGCTGTTCTTGCTCTGTCCTCCCTCCTACTCAAAGATTTGTTCTTCACACGCCGCCGCAGGTTCCGGTGCAGCTTCTGTGCGCTGCGACGGCGGAGAGCTCGGGACTTGGTTCAGAGCTTAGGATCTTTGTCGGTACGCGTCTTCGCCCCGTTTCTTGGTTCCTCGTGCTTGCTCACGCATCCTTCCGCTTATCAAAAGATTAGGAATGGGAATTATCCCGTGCTTTGGGATCTCTTTTTGGTAGGAGGTTAAGAATTTGATCTGACTATGAAAAGCTTGCCCCGTCTTTGGATCTGACAGTGGTGCGACATCTTGATGTAAGCTCATTCCGCACGAGCGCTCTACTTCTGTTGAGCAATCTGTTCATGTCTCCCGGCGTGCTTATGTTCTTGGATTCAGTAGATTTCTGGTAATACTATTTTCTTACAGATTTGTGGAAACAATCCTGTGTGCTGTAGTTTTCTTCTTTTCCCTGAGTGCCGCGTTGGCCACGTTGCTTTCTGTCTGTTGGCCCTTTCTTTTGTCTCTTGCCCAATTTGCGTGTATCCTTATCTCCTCGGATTGTTGCTTCCGGTGTTACCAAAGGGACCGGCCATCTACCTTGTCCTGCAATTCTTGTGTTCGTTGCACCGGATTGGGAGGGGAAAGAGGTCAACCTTGCGTCAAAGGCAACTTCTTCTTTTCCCCTTCTGCTATTCTTGTTTGAGTTCTGCTTCTAGATCCAGTTTTGGTTTTCGTCGCTTTTTCTTGAATGATTTATTACTTTGTGGATTCATGGATGAGACGTGGATGAGTTCGCATTTGATTCAGCATAATAAACGTTTATTACTTGTTTTGCTTGAATTTTGACGGTAGCTCTTGCTTTACAGATTCAGGTTTTGATAGGTTTCGTCTCCTCGGCTAACTGGGTTCCAAATTCAGAACTGGAAAGAAGAATCTGAGTACACATGGGGCAGTGTTGCAGCAGAGCTACTACCCCGGATTCTGTCCAAGGAGGAGGAGCCAATGGCTATGGCTATTCTCACCAGCCAAAACAAGCGCAGACACCTCCTAGCTACAACCATGCACAGCCACCACCACAAGCTGAAGTGAGGTACACACCGCCAGCGATGAATCCTCCGGTAGTCCCACCTGTCGCTGCCCCCTCGAAGCCCATGCCAGACACGATTCTAGGCAAGCAGTACGAGGATGTGCGCTCTGTCTACACCCTTGGTAAAGAACTTGGAAGGGGGCAGTTCGGGGTGACCTACCTCTGCACTGAGATCACCACTGGCAGGCAGTATGCTTGCAAGTCCATATCCAAGCGCAAGCTTGTGAGCAAGGCCGACAAGGAGGATATTCGCAGGGAGATCCAGATCATGCAGCACCTATCTGGACAGCCAAACATAGTAGAGTTCTGTGGAGCATATGAGGACAAAGGCAGCGTGCATGTGGTGATGGAGCTCTGCGCAGGCGGGGAGCTGTTTGATCGGATCATTGCCAAGGGGCACTACTCGGAGCGCGCAGCTGCTACAATCTGCAGAGGAGTTGTGAATGTTGTCAACGTTTGCCATTTCATGGGAGTGATGCACCGTGATCTGAAGCCAGAGAACTTCTTGCTTGCCACCAAGGACGAGAATGCGGTGCTCAAGGCCACTGATTTTGGGCTCTCAGTCTTCATTGAAGAAGGTAACACAAATAATATATAAGCTGCATATGCTTGCGAATTGCATTTTCTTGTTGGGACACCTCTAATAGCAACTGAAAATATATCTTGTAGAGATGTTCAAGTATTGTATAGTGGCAAATATAGTTGCGCCTCTAGGTTCTCCCCAAAAACAAGCTGAGAAATTTTTGATGAAATATAGTTGGTACTGGAGTGGCATGCACTGTTCGGTTCAAATCGGACCCTCAATTGTTCTTTAAGTTTCGTGTTCTGCATCGTTTGAAATCTGGAAGCACTTCATTTGGTTAATGCAGATAATGACATAGTAGCGTGATTAGTGAATTGATTGGTGGTGGCTGGTGATGGTGCAGGATCACGGTTCCTCTGGTCTCTTTTCCATACATTTTTTTGTCATGTCATCCCCTATACTGAATACGACTGGTGCCATAGTTTATCACCTGACTCTGAAAACATAACCACCAGCATTTTAGTCGTTTGGACTGATTGTTTGATCAATCACAGAGAATGTGATGTGAAAAACTATTTAATCTTTTAAACTCCAGTTTTCAATCATTCTGTGCTTATTTTTTAAACTCTAGTTAGTGTATACAATATGAACTTTTGTTCATGTGTTCTAATTGCCTTTCAAATATATCAGGAAAAATGTATAGGGACATCGTCGGAAGTGCTTATTATGTTGCTCCTGAAGTCCTTAGGCGAAATTATGGTAAAGAGATAGATGTATGGAGTGCAGGTGTTATTCTGTACATTCTTCTCAGTGGTGTTCCTCCATTCTGGGCTGGTAAGTTTGCCTCTTAAGTCCTGGTGTACCTCCACCTTCTGAATTCAGGTATAAAATGAAGCTGCAACATGTTGTTATTCATCTTTTGTTTTGCTCTGCAGAAACTGAGAAGGGAATATTTGATGCTATTCTTCAAGGGGAGATTGACTTTGAAAGTCAGCCATGGCCATCAATTTCAGAGAGCGCTAAAGACCTTGTGAGAAAGATGTTGGCACAGGACCCAAAGAAAAGAATTACTTCAGCCCAAGTTCTTCGTAAGCTCCTTGACAGTACATTAACCTTCAAATCTTAGTTCTTTTCACCAAAATCTGATAGTTTGTATGTGCTGGATCAGAACATCCATGGCTCAGGGAAGGAGAAGCATCAGATAAACCTATTGACAGTGCTGTTCTTTCTAGGATGAAGCAATTCAGAGCAATGAATAAGCTCAAAAAGATGGCTTTGAAGGTAATAATCTTTATACTTATATCTGAATGCCTTTTTGTTTGGTGCTACTGCTTATAAGCAAATGTGTATGCAGGTTATAGCTTCTAACCTTAACGAGGAAGAGATCAAGGGCCTGAAGCAAATGTTTAGTAACATGGACACAGACAACAGTGGGACAATCACATATGAAGAACTCAAAACGGGATTAGCCAAACTTGGATCCAAGCTGTCAGAAGCTGAAGTAAAGCAGTTGATGGATGCAGTACGCACCCGCTCTTGAACTATTTTTACAGTATCTTTTTCAACCATGATATTCTTGACACTGTATACTTACCTTCTGATCCATTCTAGGCTGATGTAGACGGCAATGGATCGATTGACTACGTTGAGTTCATAACGGCAACAATGCACAGACACAAGCTCGAAAGAGATGAGCACCTGTTCAAGGCATTCCAGTACTTTGACAAAGACAACAGTGGGTGAGTATTTTTTTTTCTTTTGATAAAGGGGCAATATATAAAACCGTCACTTCCTGCAACGGATGATGTCGCGAGTGATAGTATTGTTCCTCATGAAATCTTATCAGCGAGAGCCGAGACATCATTCAGACTTTATTAATGTTTTTGCCAATTGTTCACTAGTATGGTACCACAACTTGGACGGAATGATAATTGTATAACTGCGCCTGAAAGCCTATTGGTTTATTTGACAGAGGATTACCTTGATTTTATTGCAGCTTCATCACAAGGGATGAACTGGAGACTGCTTTGATTGAGCATGAAATGGGCGACGCGGACACCATAAAGGACATCATATCAGAAGTCGACACGGATAATGTAAGTCTGTGTCTTAGCAAGCCAACACCACCGTGTTTGTTCCTTTTCGTTATTCTTGATGGTGCTTTTGTGGCGGTATTTCCAGGACGGGAGGATTAACTACGACGAGTTCTGCACTATGATGAGAGGAGGGATTCAGCAGCAGCCAGTAAGGCTCAAGTAGAGTCTGTTTCCTTGTAGAAAATGATGTGTTTCCTTGTAGAAAATGATGTGCCTTTAGCGAAACTGTCTTGGTTCTTTTGTTTCTCCGTGGTCGGTGGTAGCTGGACGGATAACAAGTTTTTTCCTTCTGCATTGTTGAGATGATTGTGTATATCTTGTGGCTTTTGGCTCGTGCACGGTGTTCCTCAAATGTTGTGGACGTACTTTCTACTGTAAGTTCGTTTTTTTTGCAAGAACATCTAATAAACGATTTTTTTCTGGGCATCGAATCCGAGGAAAGGAGTTCACTTTAGTCACTTGTAATACAGTAGCTTTTTGGCCTTGTAGAAGGTAAATAAGACGAGAAGTGTACATTCTTATTTGGGTTGCTGCACCCATGACTGTTGAAAATATGCCGGCATATGAAAATAATGATCCATAGCAAAATATACCGGTGCAGCATGTATGATCATGTACTGCGTGAAGCTTTCAGCTGCAGAGTGCGTTCCGGCCTGCACCGACCTCACCGTAAGAAGCATCTGAAGATCCAAAAGCCATCACGATGTAAGGAAGAAGAGGTCAAAACAACGGGTCTGTTCAGCATCTGAGATTTCAAGTTGGCAGCAATCCTATCCTGAAACGCCCCCAGGCGGATAGTTACATCTTGTATTGGCAGTATATGTGATTAGGCAACCCCCAGCTTGCCGGCCTGCTCGATAGCACTAGACTAACCCTAGTACCCCATTTGAAACACTGTATTTGCACGTTTAAAAGAAAAAAAAAAGGAAAGAAAACCCACTGAAGATATCTAATCATGGTAACTGAGCTATTTGTGTACTGGGGATTGTGAATATTACAGTGCTATTAAGAACCATAATATACTTATTCTTCTTACAGGATTACAACATATTGTTTTCTTCTCTTATAAACAAGAGTCAAGAAACACATCATAAAGGATAGTGGAACAAATCTGTCATGGTTCTATAGTCCTGCCTTAAGAACAGTAGGGCGAGCCCCCACAGGATATAACAAAACTGTCTTTCATTACAATCCAGAATCCAAAACACAAAATACAAGTTTCTGCTATTTTTGCTTTGTCAGTTTGGTCGGCATCTGACATCAACTACGAGGTGTCGAATGTGCGGCCCATACCATTTGACGCGTTCAACGTGCTCCAGAGACACTTTCCAAGATAATCCTGAGACAAAATGACAAGGGCAAAAGATTAGTACTTTTTATAGAATAAGAGATGCTTGGCAACAGCTGTAAAATACAGGACACGGTTGTACCATGAGTCGTGGCAATACTACTGATGGATTCAACAACATTCTCCAACCAGCGTGCCTCATCCGAGTCATTGACATTCCCATGTATATGCAGTATGCCTCCGTCAACCCTAGTAGATGAAGCAACAGAATCAGAACTTGAGATGTTCATTGTGTTTCCAATAAACCGACAAACCAATCTAAGGAACTAGTATAAATTTGCAGGTGTGATCATGCAGCTCATTAGCTGGACTAACGCGGAAGATACGATCATGATGTCATCAAAAGGGCATTCACTTTTCCCAGTAATTCACTGTAAAAAAAGAACACTTAAGATATGTGGTACATTCTCAGCTTTCCTTTTTGGCCTTGGCACAGAGAAAGAACAGCCAGCAACGCATTTTATTGTGTGAAACGACCTAATACCAAGCTGCTAGTCTGCATCTATTAAATTTTTGCACCTGTAAGCTGAGTTTGTTTACAAGCAGAGTTATGAAAAAACATTTTGCTTTTCATTCTGATAATCTGCAGGGACTCACGTAGTTCTACAAGATTGTGGCAACAACTTTTTTGAACTACTTTTTATGGCTCGAAATGTAATCTCATCTGCGCCTATTGGAGTAGACTGTAGGCCCGAGCAAGCTTGCAAACCTCAGTAGACCTCTACGTTTGAGACTTGGTCAAAACAAAAGAGCACTGAAGCACATCATGGTATGAATCGCCATAAAACTACCAAAGTAGTTCACACCATGCTGGTGGTGCACAGAAATTACCTTAAAGCCCTAACAGCAGTTGCCCAGCTACATTCACTGGAGGGGATCAGCCCAAGGCAAACACGATCAGCAACACCCTAAGTCAAGGAAGCAAAATATTAAGCAGCCATCCTAGTACAGGTATTTAGCTCAAAAGCTGAAATGTCTTCACCACATACTTTTGGTGCCGTCAGACGGTTATCTCCTTCAAGTATAACACAGCGATCTGCTACATGGTTGTCCATTACATTCCGGTTAAGAGCCTCCAGAGCATGTGGATTCCATTCACATGCATAAACCAACTTGGCATTAGCCCTGTAAAGAAATAATAAATAATTTCTTTAAAGGTACAAGAAATCACTTAGGATTAAGAATTTGACGAAGGGCTGTTATCGAAAATATACTTCACAAGAAAAGGGAGCACAAAGTATCCGATTCCAGAAAACAAGTCCACAACCACTTCATCTCTACAATCAAGCTGTCCCATGCGAAGCTTCTCAGAGCGATTACCAGAAGAAAACATGCATTTTGTTGCATCAAGTGAATAAGAGATGCCATTTTCATAATGGGTCACCCACCCATTATCACCCACAAGAAGTTCTAATGTGCTATCTCTTGTGCCATTTGGCATGATTTTTCCCTGCAAAAAGGAAAGACTTAAATGTCAATCAAATCCTCAAAAGAAGGGACAGCTTTCAACCTGGAAAGGGAACCACATTGATGGTTCAAGTTATTCAATAAGCACCACCTTACATCAGAAAGGATGGTTTAAAGCATGGGCACACCATACAAATAATATGGTATGATATTATCTATAATATGGCATGGCACCTGTTTAAGTTTCAGATTCGGACTAATTTGCTGTCACGTAGTCGTTAGAGCTGAAAGATAAAGGTAACTTACTTGGCGAGCAAGACGTTGTGCCCCAAGAGACTTGGCAACTAGTTGCCAAAGTTCTTCTCTAATTGATTCCCACAGCGGGTCCTTAAAACAAGTCTTCGGAAGCACAGTGATATCACCCAGGGTTTCCCACCTAGACATCAAGATTAAATTTCAGCAGGCAATAGGCCAGAATAAAAGATATAGTTCAATTTTATACTGCTCGTACCTAGTTGGCAGCTCCTCTAACAACTGAGAGGACATTCCTTTTCTTTCCAGTAGAGAAGATACAAGTTCTCTCATGATGGTTTGAGGAGATTTTGAAGTTTTTCGGCTGAGAACTAAATCATCTTTCAAAAAGGAACCATGGCACGATGACAATATTTCCAATGCTTTTTGTAGAGAAATGTTAGCAACTACAAACTTCTTTCCAGGACATCCCAATAGTCCTTCAGAGGTACGTGAATCATCATCTAGCATCTTGGAATACTGATCAGTGATTAGGGTATGAAAGGTTCTACTAACAGGAAAAATAACATGGACATTATCGTAGCTCACTCGAACTTTTCTAGCAAGGTCCAACCATCCAAACTGTTTTAAAATATCCTTTGCTAATTTGGCATGCTTCTTTTCCAATTGGAGAACTAGAAAATCTGAATCAGCAAAACCATTAGGGGCAGCATCAACTTTTGACTTCACATTATGTCCCACAAAGGTGCCATTTTGCTGACATTCTTGTAAATCCATAGTAGATATTGAATCACAACTTTGTATGACCATGTCTTTTCTCTTGTAAGCAAGTTCAAATACCGAATCCAGGAAATGAAGATCAATTTTTACTGGTCGACTAAATTTTGTTCCAAATGCATAGCAAGATGCACCGCCACCAATAACAACAAGATCATCATCAGTGACAACAGGTGAGCTACGGATACAAAGGCATTGACCTAGAGATGGAATAGAGACATGGAACCAGACTTTATGCTTTAAGTTTAGCAATGCAACCTCCTGGTTGTTTTGTCTAATAGGGCAACCACCAAGTATCCCTAGATAGTGTTTATGGATGAACATGCAATGTGAAAATCTAGGAGATGGAGGTCTTCCACTAGTCATTTCTTTGTTCCACCTAAGTGTTATTATATCAAAACTATAGAAGTCATCCAGTGCCCGCTGACCATCATGACCCCCAAACATGAACAGTTTTGGACCATAAGACACCAGAGAATGTGAATGGCGAGCACACGGCCATTCACTAGCAGCAGGAATCAAACTCCACTGCATGCTTTCTGTATCCAATATATTCATACAAGAATATATACCTTCATTACTGAGTCCACCAAACACATATATTTTCAAAGCTGCTGCAGCAGCAGCATGTCGGTGCCTGCATACAGAACAAAAAACTTCCATGAAGTGAATGTATTTATAGTATTAACATAAAACATGTACTACCCTATTGTTCCGCGAGCTCAAATGTTAAAGGAAAACGCAAGATGAAGATAATCAGGAATTTCATCTCGACAGTACCTTGGATGGAAAATATTTCCACTGCACTCTACCCTGGACCAACTATTCTCAGTGCTTTGCAAAACCCAGACATCATCAAGAATTTCTGAAGGACCAGCCCTACCTCCAATAGCATAGATATGATTGTCTACTACAGTAATTGTATGACCCATCCGTGGTGAAGGTGAATCTTTAACACTTATTTCTGTCAACAAACCAGATTTTGGATCAAGAATAAGGGAGTAGTTTCTTCTTGAATGCCTTCCTGGTCCTCCAAAACCACCAAAAGTTAGGACCCGCTGCTCTCCATCAACAGTTAAAGTACAAGCAGATTGGCCCCATAAGAAGAGCTTCTCAATCGGTTCACCACTAATCTTCAACTCAGTAACAGTGAGATGGCAGCTATTATTTCCTGATGATGCCGACTGTTTTTCCTCATGTATTAATCTACAGTAGACAACAGAAGGAAGAAAAGGGTTTAGTGATATAGCGGTTGTATCACGAGTCAAATAAAATAGTGGGAATGAAATTGATGCCTCTTGGTTGGATAAGGACTTGTGTAATAGAGTACTTTTTTTTAGGAAACAATAGGATACTTCTGATTTGGTGCAGAAAAACAACTATGGTTAGTAACAACGGCTGACAGGTAACGAGCATTGACTCGCTGACGAGCAAAAACACAAAAGCAAAACTCGCACTGATGTTTTTCTTGATTAAGCCAATATTTACCAAAAGATTGTTTTCAGGATTACCGTGTATAAACTGACAGGCCGAGCATACATAACCAGCATGCACTTTCAATAATTTTCTACTAAATAAAATGACTAAAAAATACAAACAAGATGGAGAAAAGGAGAGATATAAGAACATGCCGTTCAGCATTACTAAAACCATGCTTGGCACCGTTGTTGCGTACATGGTCACGATTTTCAAAATATGATCCTTCTACTGAATTCTCAACAATTTCACCATCACCTTTGTCACCACCGTCACAACTATAGCCATCATTTCCCTTTTCTGTAACTAACAGTTCACCATGTGCCTGTACACTCTGATCGAGTGGTAACTTAACTTTAGAGCCCAAGCTATGATCGTCCTTAATACTATGATCATGTTGCAACCGGGATGTACCTGGCAGAACCTGGCAGTTCGAAAGGAAACAATATGTTAAACCCAGCAGTGTAATAGCCTCTGAAGTTCTGAACACTTATTACACTCAAACGTCAAAATATTTCTTTGGCAAGCCTTCCATGATAAAGTACAGACATCATGACACCTAGAAAGCACGATTGGCAAGGAATGTAAACACTGTGTCCTGTATGACTGTCCTGGATATTCTAATTGCATCCGCTTCAATTGCATTTAACTCAATTAGTATAGTGACACTACAAAAGAGCTTTAGGCTGGGCAAGTTGACATACTCAATTTTCAGAAATGACTAAGTTTGCAGATAGTTGGGTGTGTGGGTGGGTGGGGGGGGGGGGGGGGGGGGGTCTAAGTCAAGATTTTTGCGCACCTTTGGTTCTGCTAGTTGTCAGGCTGATAAGAAACAAAAGCATATTGGAGGACCTTACATTAAAGGTTTAAAGCAACAGTGCCGATTGCTATGCAGGAGGAAGAGTGGCGCACGTTGTGGAAAAAGAGCCTTGTGGTCATTTGAAGGGCTGAATAAGGAGCAGAAGACTGGAGTTCAAATTGCATGGACATGGAGCATTTCCGATGAACCCAATATTTTAACTCTGCTCAGTTTTTATTAAGTATTAGTTCCATTGTTTCCAGTCCTGGCTTATGTTGTGGCTGTTAGTAGATTGTATCACGGCAATGGTAGTTCAGTTGTGGTCGGTTGGCCAACAGGAAGGCCACTGACATTGACGAAGTGCAGTAGCAGGAGGTCACGTGTTTTCCTTTTATTGTTTCCGTCTCTGGCTTATGTTGTGGCTGTTAGTAGATTGTATCATGGCGGTGGTAGTTCAGTTGGGGTCGGGTAGCCGACAAGAAGGCCAGTGCCATGGACGTACTGCAGCAGGAGGAGGTTACGTGTGGACAAGGACATGAAGGAGTATTGCAATCAAACGGAAGGGGGAAGAATAATATAGGAAATAGGGTTCTATTATGAAGTTTAGGACTAAAGCAGTCTACTCCATTAGTATTGCTTATTTGTTGTAGGAACGGTCAAGGGTCTAAGCATCAACTATATTGTTGTAGGAACGGTCAAGGGTCTAAGCATCAATTATATGAGGGATTAAGGATGACATGCATCTACATTTGAGACAGGTAAGAAGGAAATAATCTTATTCTCTTATCTCAACCTATGTATAACCCGCTCCCTCCCAGCCGCGCCGTCTGGCTATCTACAGAATGGTAGTTATCCTCTTGCAAACCTAGGTTCACAAACAGCTTAGGTACAGGCAAATGCCATATATGTACTTTATGAGCTTTAATGATTGTTCTATGATTCTACCTAGATAGTAGATACTGTTCCGCTATCCGAGCTTAATGATCGTTCTACCTAAATGCACTTTCATTACTATCTAACAATGCACTTATGTTGTTCTTGGAAGGCTGGTAAACCCAAGTTATCCTTTTGCCTCTTTTAGTTGTAAGACTTTGCAGCGTTAAATAAAAAAAAGGTAATTTCTAGTGTCATAATATAACTTCAGAACATTAATCACTCAAATCAACTAAGAATATCGTTTAATTCAGAAAAGGAGGCTAGGCTCTATATATCCCTCAGTTTGTTCACCAATAAGTTATATACTACATTCTCAATGCCAGAATGCACACTGTCAACTTTCAAACATTTGACCGCCAATGTACATAAAACTATACTGGGAAATGATATTAGTAGGTTTTCCATAAAAATAACTTCCATAAGGCATACCCCATTATCGAAGGTGTGGTTCTTGCCAGAGCTTCTTTCTTCCTTGGTGTACATTCCCACACGGCTCGTGTGAGCAGCAAAAATTCGATTTCCTTCTCATTTCCCTTATGGTCTTCCTCGAACACCTTTATCCGGCAGGCAACTCTTCAATCAACATCAATCCGAGACCAATGGCTGAAGGTGCATGTGGTCGTCTGAAAGCTCAGCATCAAGAACCACAACATCTTATGCACTGTGTAAGAGTTCCATCTTCTCCCCCAATGCTCCCATCTTGCTGGGCAAGCTCCTCGCTTACATCTTGACAGATTTCCAAGAGTGCCCACTCAGCTTGTACCCATTCAGTACCATCTTCTCCATTGGCATTCTATACAGCAGCACCACATACAATTGGATCTCATCAATCATATATGTGGGAGTCAACCTTGCGATGAAGGTCATGCTCCAGACCACCAAGGCTGAGTTCCACGGCAGTTTATGCATGAAGGCTGGTTCCTTGATGCATTGCTATGAGCCTCACCCATGCAGCCTTGCTCTAAGCCACGCTAAGTGAGATTCTACGGCAAAGTTGGAAATAGACGGACATGACTCTGACAAGAAAATTGCACCCGCACCAAGGCAAAGGCTCACTGCTACAACTGTGAGGACTAAAGACACTTGATTCGGAATACTGCAACCCGAACAAGGTGGAAAGGGGTGTGCTAATTTCGTTCTGGCGGACGTTGACAATGAAACAGCAATGCTTTGGTGCTCGGAGGAGGTGATCAAATAACAACAAGAAGATTAAGGGGGTGTTAGAAACTTAGAATTAGTCTTGTTACAGATATTTCTAGATATGTTTGCACTGAGCCATTCTGCGTACTCAAGTCCGTGCAAAAGGTGAGGTTGCAGCATTATGCAGGTAAGAAGTGCTGGTTGAGCGTACTCTACATCTATCTGGTATAAGTGTCCTAGTAGTTGGCCAAGGGTGGCAAGTTGATTGTTCAACTGCTAGTAGATCACATTTTGAGGAGCAGAGTGCATTAGTGTTGGAGATACTCACTACAAGGTGGCGTGAGTTCAAAATCGTGGTGGTTGCCCAAAGTGAGAAGTTCAACATGTTTGTTTCAGCTTGCTTCAGCGCATGAGATAATAGAGAAGCCAAGTAAATAGTCTGGCTAGAAAGTGTCAACCGAGCACCTAGCTATCTGCGGAACTGTGTGACAGTGTGAGCTTGTTCTTCTAGTGCGTCCATGTGCCTTTGATCTCGAATTGAGTACAACACAGCTAATTAACTGAGTTTAATTGACACAAAAATAAAACGAGGTAGCAGCAGTGCCATAAAAAGTACAGGGAAGGGAGAATATCTGCTAGAATGCAAAATCAATCATACCTTAGACTGCAAAACATCCAGAAATCCATCCATCCGCTTCTTATTTGCCTCCATTTTACAGTTGGCTATACTAACAAGGTACCGGATGTACTCCGGAGAAACTACAAGTTCATCAGTCAGCCCAAGAGGCACCTCCATGCGAATTGAAGACCTTATTGCTACCATTGCACGTCTTTGCAAGCTTGTGATACCTACAAATGGCATCAGTATTAAGCGAAAGTTAAGCACGCCACATGAACTCTCTACTTCAACCCGAGACGTGCAAACCGGCTCACCTGACTCTCGGAACCCCGCATGGATCGCGGCGGCGACGAGCGACGCAGCCGCCGAAACATCCCTGCACTCCACCGCCACGATCATCGGCTCGAACCTGAACACCAGCTCATCCCCTGCACCCTTCTCTCCGTCTCCCGTCCCATTGAACAGGAGCTCCACAACTGCATCCGGGTCTGCGGGGTCGTGCGAGATGTACACCCACCCGCCGCCGCGGGCCTTTTTCTTGGGCTTGGGGTCGCTCGTCTGAGACTTCGGCGAGGGCTGCGCGAGGACTGAGATGCGGCCGGAGCAGGAGGATGTGGTGAAGAGGTCCGCGTGGGAGTTGAGCACGTCGAGGAGCTGCGCGATGGGGGCGTCTACGCCACCCTTCGGAGACTTGTCCGGCGCCGGCGAGGAGAGCGCGGCCAGCGCCGCCGCTTTCCGGCGAGTGAAGTCCATGGGGTCAGTGTTTCTACGATGACGGTTTAGGGTTTGGGTTGGGCTTTTCCGAGCTTTAGGCTGTCGCAGAAGGGTTTTGTTCAGAAATATGGGAAATGGGCCGGCGCATCAATCGGGCCTTGTTCGAACAGGTCGAAGGCAGTGCAGGAGATTACCCTAACAGACTTTTTTTATTGCGAATCTAAACAACTGTTTAAAATATGGAAATCACTGAGCGTCCTAGGAGGATTTGGGATAACGAAACCCATCTGATCCGAGTAAAGCACAAATCTGAATTCCAGTTTCGCTATGTAGCTATTTGTATGATTTTTCGCACGTTGTTCTTTCACAAACCCATTGATTTTCGTTAAAATGTCGCTCTCCATGTCATCTACATCAAAGAAGATTATTTTCCTAGATCGTGCGATGTGCAAATTGCACTGATATCCCGATGGTGTGCGTTGAACCGTGGATAATAATTAACTTGCATATTTGGTTAAAAAGTTGTTTTGCATGTGTATAACAATGGTGAGAGCACTATGATCGATTTAGAGCATCTAACTTGTAGACATATTTTGTAGGTTTTTTCAGAATGCATGGGTCATGTATCAGCCATCTCCAGTCATAATAAGCAAACCTTGCTGCAATAGTAGAGAAAAAGAAGAGGGAAACTGCAAAGTCTAGGGATGTTTAAACAACTAAGCTCCGTCGAATAGATAAGATGACCAGCATGCTACAAGAAGGAAAAAACATGTAGGTTGTCATACATTAAAGATTGAGATGTTATACAATATCTTGCCTGAGCAAGGTAGACTTTCTAACGAAATCACATAGTGAAATGGTGGTGCGGTGGTACATGTTTTGTTAGGTTGATGATGTGATTGTGCACGTTAATTAAACTGTTATGTTGGTGGTGTAATTGTGAACGTTGAACTATTATGTTAGTGGTGTGAGTGCATATTGAACTCTTATGTTGTTGGTGCGAGTGTGCACGTTGAACTATGATCCTGTGTTTTTGGGGACACATTGCTTATGATACATGTGGGATTTAATGTAATATATGTCTATATTTAATCTGTATTTTTTGGGTTAAAAAAGGTATTATTTGCGTGAGCTCGGTTGTTGCAAGACTCTTTTGACCATATTGATTAGTGACGAAAATCAGCATTGTCTTGCTAGTGGGCCGCGTCAGTTTCCAGCCTGTAAAGGGTACGATCCAAATTAGACCACCATACAGTTCGAACCCAGATTAATCAGTTCGATCGGACCATATTGTAAATGGGCCATGTTTTCACCATGCCGCATGTCATCATAGAAAAAAAGCAACACTCCACTTTTCTCATTTTGCCACGTGCTTATGGACGATTGGGTCACATATCGATCCGTGGTGTTTTGACCTATCGGCCTGCATACCACGTGTCGATCTAGGATTGGGCCATGTAGCAGTTTTCCATTGGTCCATGTGTCATAGCTTTACATGGCCATCTTTTCACTTGCGGTTGACCCAGTTGTCGGCCTTCGCGAGTTACCTCGTGGAAACAACCCACCATACCACGTTCTGAATGAGATGACGTCATCCGACCATCATGACAGTGCAATCACTTTTCGCGGTACTCAAAGCCAAAGATGGTGACTGCTGTTGCAGGTGTGTTGGATTGGTGTCCATGCCCTCTCGGCGCTGGTATCAAGGAAAGAGGAAGCAACGTGGCGGCAATTGTACCGTGGTCGAAGATGATGACCTGCTTGCGCCTGGTTTCAGATCTTTCTGCTGCAGGGGTCTCCTCTCAAAATTCTGGGATGATGACACAGGGCTCCGGAGATCTTCATGTGTTATGGTTGTCTTAGGGTGTTCTAGGTGTTCATAGTACTTTGTGATTATGTTACAGTGTGCTTGTAAGGGTCAACTAGTTTGTATTATTTCATGATTTGAATGCAAAAACTCTCAAAAAAAAAAAACACACACACACACATGTCACCACAATCCAACAAGGGGATAGCCAATGATGACGGTTAAATCATTACGGCGAAATGAATCGGGCTGTCTTGGGTCCGAACATGCAGATGAGAAACGTCACGGACCCATGACGTCTTTTATAATTGTCACACGATCTATGTATGGCACGATGTACACCACGATCTACAAATATGTTGTCGATAGTCGTCTAACTTTCTACCACATACTCGAATCGTTATAAATCAGCACACGTGTTGTAGTGCCGAAGGCGGTGAGTTCGGTGCATCAAGTCAAGATTAGTGATTTTGGTGCTTTTCGGTGTGTTTTTCAGATGCTGCAAACGTAGTGTTTTTTTGCTACAAACACATAAAGCGAGATTATGTGGCGACTTTGGACGTCTGCTACAAATGTTCGTGTGATCTCTGTCTCTCCTGTAGCCTCCTTTCAGAGCGCGTGCATGAGAACGTGAAGAGATTAGAGAGAAAGTGAATGGAACGTGGGACACGGTGTTTCGTAGGTCTAGATGAATCAGTTATGTAGAATATTTTTAAATACTTTTCAAAATGTCAAAAAAATTCTAAACAAAAAATTCGGATATACGCCCACATATTCTATGTTCGTACAAAAAGTTTCGTTACAAAATGACATTTTTTTGTGGCCTTAGGTAGAAAAACAAATAAATGTCTCGTGAAAATTTATTTTAGAGCATAGGAATTTGTCTTTTCACACATGCCACAAAAAATGTCATTTTTTATGAAACTTTTTGTATGAACATAAAATATGCGGGTGTATATCCAGTTTTTTTTTAGAATTTTGTGACTTTAAAATGTCATTTTTGTATAGCGAGTGTATGTACGTCTATGAGCCGAAGATGATTTTCCATGGAATGTGTGCATTTATTGATAACGACTCCTGGCTATTTATACAAGCCGAACCATCGTGAGTACATGAGTAGTTACAAAGTTTGTGTCCGTTCGGACGACACCGCGTTTGGACAACGCCAAGATTCAAATCGCTGGCAGTTTATCCTAGAGAATATTCTAACATAACTGCCCACTTAGCTTAGATATGACGCTAATGAACCCTAACAGTTTTCAGAAACAAAATTCAGGTGATCAGTACCATCCCCTGTAAAGCCATTAGGCAATTTTCTCCTTTTCAAGGCTGTATGCACAAAGGTGTCCATAGATTCTAAATGTATTTATGCAACACAATTTTTTACATACACATAATGTAAAGAAAAAGATTTACATACACTTATCCACAAAAACTCGTAAATAAGATGATCATGTGCGCATGGTAGATGCTCATGATTTTTTTATGTTTCGCTTCTGCACATACAATTTGATAGTACATTCGTGCTTTCCAAAACATGAGCACGCGTTGCCTGCTTATTAGTTAACCTGCTTGAAGTAGCTCTGTATGGACGACACTTTCGAACAAGAATACCAAAATTTCAAAAAGGAGAATTTTGAGAGTTCACAAATAACAACACCATCTGTAAGAGGTAAAACGGAACTAATAATTTAAGTTACAGTTGCAATCAAAAGCAGTCTTTGACGGTTTAAAAAAAAATGATATAACCTAGGCAATGTCGCCCTCCACCACTTACATATTGTCGAAACTACCAGTGTTACATAAATCGAGTAGATGCACTCAGTCAACAAAACATATTTCAAATAGATTCATCTTACAAACAAAAAAGAAAAATAAAGCGCGGTGTACATGTATATAAATTTTAGCCAAGCCTCGCTTCCCGGTGTAAAACCTGAAAATGAATATTTATAGAAATAAGGTTACCTCAATGTATCAAGCAAGGCAACTCATAGATAGGCAAAATTATAAATCCCAGATTGAAGCCCAGTAGATGTTATTTAGAATGCGTGTTTTAGAATGCGTGTGAAGTTTGGAGTCACTATAAAAAAGTATTTAGTTTGGTAAGCAGAGAATAATATTACTACAGGTTTCGTCAAAAGTACATTTTAATCTAGTGCTAGCATATTATAAAAAAAATGCATGTCAAACATATGTATTACAGTTACTGTCGATTCTGAAAAATCTATTTAGCGGGAGACAACTACAGACTAGTTTAGCAGCTTGTACAAAAAACAAATAACTATCCCAATAGAGTATTAGTCAAGACACCATATGAATGATGCCGTCCAGCAAAAGAGTTTTGTAGGACATTACATTTCACTTACAATTTTAATTTAAATACACTAGGCGATGACTAGGGTACATTTGTGTGCACTATACACATTAAAGTAAGATTCTCACACCATTGCGGCTATATCTCCCCGAAAAAAGGGTGTGGCTATATGTTCTTTCTACCATAGCCATCCCGAACTACAATACTAGCTATGCCTAATAGTAAGTCTGGCCATGTTTAATAGTACACCATCCATGGTTTTCTTACATACTCCCTCCACGTGTGCACAAACAAGAAAACACTAAATCTGGGTAAGATTAAATGACAAAGGACCATGTATAGTACTGTCAATTAACAGACTGCAACCACCTAATCTCTTTCAAAGCATTTAAGTACTGGTAGACAATGGAAACATAGCAACTACACTCTTCATTTTCTCAATGGACATATATTTTGAAACAGTTCTCCGGGGACAGTTGAAGTGAAGCATAGGGACAATTAATTGCTTGTATAATGTTATATATTTGAATATTTCTAAAGAACGAAATTTACTCCATCTTGTTTTCTCAGTCATACAATAGGGTATACTCTTCATTAAGCAACAAAAGTTAAGTAAATTATACAATCTATTTTACCTCTTCAGCAAATTTAATCAAGATTGTTGTCCTGGGCCTCTGCTGGCCTTCGATTGGCACAAAATGCGCCGTAACTACCGCAGGAAAGCCAGCATTATCCAATACGCCCTATAAGAAATTAAAAGAAGTGTTCAAACATTTTTTTTATGTAAGAAGACATGGTTGAATTAGATATTTGGGCTGGAGTTCCCACCCTTACAATCCCTGCAACAAAAGCTCCACAGTTGAATGCCCCCATGTCTTTTGGCACGGAAATGAACCTGATCAAACAAAAAGGATGTCAGGTTTGAGACTTGTAGTGTAAGCAAAACATTATGGATTCAAAGGGGTTCATCAAACCGGTTCACAAGAAGCTCCTTTTCACTAATCATGTATTCATCTTCATGTTCTGTTCCTTTCTCAAGTGAGTCAGCCACCTGGAAACAATAAGAAAACATATGCTGGGATAAGCAATCTGATAAGTGCACTCAGCTCAATGATCAGAACAGAACCATACACTCCCACTTACTATCAACACATACCATAAATTGATGCGACAATTTATTCTCTAACACAACTACATGAAAGTGTTTAAAACATGATAATCAGAAGTCTTCTTCCGTATCATGGTGGGTAGGAGTTTAGGGACCACGGGTTGTCCGCAGACAGTAAGTAGGCATGCAGGCGGACGGGCCGGCGGACAGTCCGCCAGGCTCCTATGCTAATTAATAATCAGTGGACCTGTTAAGCCAATCGGTGAAAAAAGGAACAAGGCGGACGTATATTTTGGTCCCGGCGGACGTCCGCCTGCATGCCTAATAGTAAGTACGACTCTGGGGAGCAAGGGTAGGATGGTCATGTCGTCTGGGGTGAGACGTCCGCCTGCATGCCTAATAGTAAGTACGACTCTGGGGAGCAAGGGTAGGATGGTCATGTCGTCTGGGGTGAGAGAGGGGGGGGGGGGGGGGGGGCGAAGGGCTGGGGATTACATCTTTACTAGTTTATTCTCACTGGTTACCTAGATGATCAATATGGGGCATATGATATCGGTATCTATTTATGGATGGCCTTCTTAGGGCATGTACAACGCCAGATGCTAACGTAGATGCTTGAGGAGCAAAATAAAATAAAATATCGTAACATATAAAGCTAAGCGACTGGTTCTCCAACAGAAAGCGCCAAGTGACGCGCTAAAAAGGATTTATTTTCTGCGCTGGATAGCTCCTGGCTGCTACGGTTAAAAAGTGAGGCGCCCGGCGACTCCACATGCAGCGACGCAAAGGGAATCCCTGGGATTGGACGGGAATCGCTACTACTTACCGGAAATCAATCCTGGCACCTGGAAGTAGCGACCGCGGTGTAGCTGCTCTCAGCCCTTGAGGAACTACTCTTATCACATGGGTGCACCATTTATAAATCAGGAGAAAATTAGGCTTATAGCCTCATTATACTACAATAAGTGTAAATTAGGAGAACACTACTCGAAGGACTCTTCTTTAATGCTCATTCTCGTGAGAGAAATTATTGAAAATGACAATACTGTCCTTTTGACTTCCATGCTATTCCAACATCCTGACTTCTGCGATGTTGGTTATGTTACTCTGGAATGTGTTAATGGGATGTTTGTTACATTATTCTCAAATATATTAACTTGTTATTATGGCACTTGTGAACATTAATGGCCATGTGTAAAACTTGTGTGATGATCTTGTGAGCTGGGAGGTCGCTTTAATGGTTAAAGGTCATTTTAACGGTTGTGGAATGTACAAGGCCATTTAAACTATTTATCTCTCATGTGTTAAATCAGTTTAAAAAACACCAACTGAATGCCAGAAACGTGATGCTGAAAACCGTGTTAAGTTTGTTAGTCGCAAAGAGAAATGCCCATTAGACCCAATAGTTCAGAAAGGGGATTTCGTAATTAGTTAAATTAGCGCAAAATGTAACATCGACCAAATTGATTCCTCAACTATTGCCTTACAGAGCTAATGTTACAAATCAATAAGCCATTATATCAGAACAAACATGAAACATGTGAAAACTTCTCTACAAATTGACTCTGCTAATAGTGGCAACCAAAACATGACCAACGAGATCCATTGCACCACTAACAGAGAGGACAGATTAATGGATTAATGGTAAGCACAACTTTGTGATGTTTAAAAATGGTATTTAGCAAAGAGTTAACATTGTAGTATTTCTCCAATTCCAACCTTCTATCATTCTATGTGATGTTAGCCTAATTCTGTATTTCGTTTCAGCATATGCGAGATTATACTTAAATAAGAGCAATTATCTAAATGTAGAATTATTCATTTTTCAAAGCGCAAGTCAGAAAGACAAGAAGTAAATAACATTTTTCAGGTGTGCTTGGTCAGGGAGTCAGGCAGAAAACATCAATCACTCTAGCGGTTAAGCACACCTTTTTATGGGCAGAATACTCAGGCGGTAAGGCCAACAATAAACGAGCTTGCATTCTTTCGACAGAACAACCAAGACTGTACACAGTGAACGGAAAAGGTAAGCACGCCCTTAGAACCCCGACAATTATGGTAGTCACTCAAACAATGTGGGACAGAGTATGAATAAAAGAAGATTGATATCCAGAACATAGTACCTTTCCAAATAATACTTTCCATACAGTACTGTGAATGAACGATAAAATCCCCAGCAGTCGAGTCTCGCGTCTATTCCCCTGGATTGTTAATTATACAAGATGTCAATAACAATGAGGTTAATGGTGTAAACTTGGAGAGCACCAGGAACCCTTAGAGAAACAATAACCTACAAATATTCCATAAAAATGATGAGATAACACTAGGTTGTTATTAATCAGTTAGTTCGGAAAATTCATTTACCGCTATGGTTAGAAATCTTTACCTAACTTACAATTTCTTCTGACAATTCTATCCAGATATTTTGGTTCATTATCTGCAGTTCTGCATTATCGCCAATTTTTTCAAAATGTACACTGAGGTGTCAATCAGATCTGCACGGTCCATCAAATTAAAACTAGATTGATTTTGGCACGTTAGATGTTGTGCTATCGATATTATGCTGCAACTACCTCTTTAAAGAAATACATGTGCTACAAACAGTCAGTTTGTTATCCAAAAGAAGTTATGCTCGTGAAATGAGATTTTATGACATGTCACTTGTAACATAGAAATGGTGAAGTTTTGACTGAAGTACTGTTCACTTTTCATGGTTTCAAGTATATGAACCGTTAGACAAATACTACACTACAGAGCCATATTTCGGACCAATGAAATCATGGAATAAGAAAAGATCTATGCATCAAACCTTCTCCCGGTGACACAACAGTTCAAGAACTCTTGCACCAACAGCATAACCAGCGTCCTCCAGCCTGCGTATAAATCATAAAATAATAAAAAAAGATGTTATGCCAAGCATGAAAGAATATTAATAACACATGAAAATGGAGCAATGTATTTTTAATGAGAAACACTGTCGAGTGTCCTTGCATGATTTAGCACAATAAAATTGCGGTCTTTATTCTCCAAAGAGAAGTTAAGAGATAGTGTCTTATATGGTAAGATAACCAAGATTAATCCACAATAAATATATACAATGAATATTAGAGAGATTACAGATAAGGTTGCAGAAATTTGATCAACCAAATGTTATAGTTGCGTCATACCAGAAACATTCAACATGTGAATTCTGGATGCTTTAAGACATTAGCAATACAGTAAATGGAAAACACATAGCAACAAAAACTTTATGTGACCACTAGAATAGAGATAACAGGTTCATCAACAACATGAATAGACTACCTTCGTTCCAGCTCAGCAATGTTGTCAACTTGTGTCTGGTTGTACTGAACCACCTCCGAGAACAAGAATGCAAACGCACTCAAACTGACCTACGAAATACACAGAAAAATTATTAAGAAGCATGTATGATAACAAAACAAGGAAGGAATTAAAATGAATCGGCGCAAGTTACAAACTTGAAATGAGAGTGCTCATCCGGAGATACACCATCGTATGTACCTTTTATTTACAACATATATTACTAAGCAATATGCAAAGAAGACAATAACCCAAGTGTTTTACCAAACGATAAGCAAGCACCCACTCACTTATAGTTCTAATAAGAGAATTATGTGGAGGTTGCAATATGGAAAACGCTGAGAAAAGGAATTTTATGCAATTGCATCTTGCATTCTTCTCTAAAATAACTTTGACCCAAATTAGGCATTGGATGTAAGGTTGGGGTACTGAGTGGGTCATCCATTCAGTGATGGTTTTGACAGTCCTCTATATAATCCTACATGTGAATGGTGGATAAGATATTGGCCTTTCCTTAGATCTAACACCTCTACTTATCCTTTTTATCAGGTCGTCTTATATCTACATCAGTTCATCGAACTCCATGAAGCATGCTTCGGTTCCCTGTTGCTACCATTTCTTAATCTAGAAAAAAATAAAATCCATTTCACCCCTCTTTTCCCAAGAATGTCTGGATTGGATCCTCTAAGACATGGCCATTTATTTAACCCCTTCAACTAAGGCAAGAGTCATCATTGCCATTGTTTTAGGCTCTTTTATGGAAACAGTTCCTTCTTACTGCTTAAAGGGCAGCTATACAGTTTAGGTCCACTTTAATTTACTTCACAAAACAATGGGAATGGAGAAATGGTTTGAAGTATTTTTTTTTCATGTAGTACTACAATTACATTGACATAAATACAAACGTAGCGGCCGACAAAAGCTTCAAGTTAACTTCAGAAAGGCAACTACCAATGATATCCAATTGAAAGCATCACCAAGGTGCAATAGTAACACTTCCACTTCAGTATATTTTGTTGCTATGCACAAGTATTAACACATTTTCCTTTCATTCTTGAAGAAACCACTCGAATAGAGTAGTGGGCTTGGGCAATAGTTCATGCACGTTTCCAATGGAAGCTACCAGTACCACGATGCATTGGTTTCAACTTCCACCTAAATTCACATTGCCAATCGTATACTACTACCTAACAAAATAAAGTAAACAATACTCCCACAATTTACAGTCCATGGTTGACACACAATCCTGCTGCTCGAACTAACTGACCAGGAGCTGAAACACCTCTCGCCCAGCTAGTCCCCTAACCTGCGAACTTGCCTCAGTCATCTACACCTATACCTGACTAAACAGAGCCCGTCAGGCAGCACATTTAGCACGCACCCAGAACGCGTGGTTTGCAGATCTGGAGGGATTTTGATGCGGGGAAGACGCGTACCTCCTGTCTGCCACGGCTGAGGGGCTTGTCGAGCACGTTCGCGTACTGCTTCGCCTTTCCCACGCCGATCATCTTGCCCGCCCTCCTCTGGGGTCGCCCTTCCCACGGCTGAGGAAGGGGGAGGCGACCGGCGACCTGGGAAGGAGGGTGGCGGATCCGGGCAGGGAGAGCGCGGTGAAGGGGCCGGGCGTCGGCGAGAGGAGGGATCGACGGCGGCGGGCGTGAGAGAGAAGAGAAGGCAGGAGGGGAGCGATTGAGCTTCAGCGACTTTGCGTGGGTGACTTTGTGGTGACTTTGTTTCACTGACATGTGGCCCCTACACACGGTGGGCCCCACTGGTCAGTGACTCAAAGTCACACAAAGTCACCCACGCAAAGTCACTGAAGCTCAATCGGAGGGGAGGGAGCGCTCGGGTGCGGAGGGCGAGGGGTTTTTTCTGATTTGATAACTCTGAACGGTCTGCCTGACTGCCCAAACCGAGCAAGCTGTGTCTGTCACTACTCGCTACCGCGAGATGTCCATCGTCAACCTCAAGTCGCGCGCCGCCTTTGCGGCGGCCGCCGCCACGTGCTTCGCGGTCCTCGCGGCGGCGCTGCTCCATCGCAGGCGTCGCCGAGGCCACGCTCCCGCCTCTCCTCGCCGTGTCGAGGAGCGGCGCTCCCGCCGCGCGCGCCGCGCCTGCGAGGAGGAGGAGAAGCCGCAGGGCCGGTTCAAGCGCGTGCTCGCGGATAACTCCTACTCTCCCTTCAAGCACCTGCGCCGCCAGGGTGCCGACCCGGCTGTCGACGGCCACCGCGGCGAGGCCCAGCCGCAGCCGCAAGGTGCGCCGCTCCTGATCTCGCTCATTTTGATCTCGTCATTGCGCTCCATTGCATGGCAAATGTTTTTCGAGGACCTGGTGTGTAGGATTGCTTCGTTGTGAAACTCTCCCGTGCCTTGCCATGGCCAATTGAAAGGGGTTAGGACGGGGATGTAGTATATAAGTTCTATGGGGGATTCCATCGAACACCTTTCTGCCACACTCGCATCAGGGAATTATTACTGCACTGCTAGTCATGGCTTGCAGAAGTAGGTATCAGTGGGTGGTCAAATTCCTTCGTATTGGAACCCCGCTCAGCTGCTAGGTTGTCACTCACAATGCATAAAATGCAGCACAATGCTGGTTCCACACAGGCTTCCATTTCCCATCAGTAGTACTTAGCTAATGGAGGTAGTGCCATACCAGAGCTCTACGAGTTGTATTTTAATCTTTAGCGCTTATCTACTCCAGGGTCTTAATTCATTTGAATCTTTAGCGCTCATCTACTCCAGGAGCTTTAGCTGTTATTGACACCAAGATAGTGCAAGTGCCAAGTTCTGAAGATGATTGCATATTCTTTTTTGATAAGCTTTAAATGTACGCTTTAACCAAATTTGTTGTTGCTTTGACCATAACCTGAATGGATTATGCCTTTGGCCATTGTCACAGAATCAACACAGAAGATGCACCCATTTGAGGAGGAAATTACTTCCTTACTAGACAACCCCACCAAGTATTCGACCTTTAGTAATTTCACACCGAGCAGCCAATGCTCAGAAATGAGCACCTCATACAATTGGGTCAATACAGAAGCTCAATTGCAGAATCTGGCTAGATTGTTGAGTGAGGAAAAAGCTTTTGCTGTTGATACAGAGCAACATAGCTTTCGGTCATTCCTAGGATATACTGCACTTGTGCAGGTAATTGCCAACATATGCATTCTTGTTGCTTTGCTTCTTATTAGTTCATTAAGGTTGTACGTTGTAACATATAAATTTCATCCTGTAGATCTCTACCCAGAAGGAAGACTATTTGGTAGACACAATTGCGCTACATGATGCGCTGGGTATTCTGCGCCCAGTTTTTGCCAATCCGTCCATCTGTAAGGTAGTGTATCTTTTATATCTAATGTCATTAGGCAACAATTTTTTTCGATTCTAGCATTAAGGACAGTTACTTAAAAGCAGTACTTAAATTCATATGCATTTCAGTAACAAACTGGGCCTTGGAAGCTCTAGAACAGTACACGTCAGTGACTAGGTGCCACGCCACCTACGGTGTCAGTGGCGGAGCTTGGGCCAAATGGCCGGGGGGGGGGGGGCAAATGTGTTGTTGTGCATTGTTGGGCCGCTGGTGGGGGGGCAAATGGGCCTAAAACCATCAATTTCTGAGGCAAAATGGCCAAATAGTACTACATAGTTGGTAAAATTTTCGTGGGCTGGGGTGGCGGCCGCCCCCCCTGGCTTGGGCATAGCTCCGCCAGTGTACGGTGTGCCGCTTTTAGCACAGTGCATTTAGGACAGGTAACAGAAACAAGTTATCTCATCCCGTATCACATTTTGTGGGCCAGTCTTAGCAGTAAGCCTAGAATAGAATATATCTAGAAAAGCCCCTGCTTGATTCTTTTGGTAAGCAACCTGAGCCATTTCCCATAAATAGAACGATATTATTTCTCTGAATGACTGTTCACCATAGCTCATGATTGACACTGTAACTGGTTATCTCTAGGGTCTCCACATAACAATTTGTGGGAAGCTGGAAAGCTTCCCTAGTTTAAGGCCCCATAATTGGGATGTGGGTTTATTGCATCCAGGCTCACGTGCTCCTTTTGTTTTCAGATTTCAAAAGATGGGTTTAGGAAACTAAAGTTTCACAAAAAAAACTCGGTTATAGATATTGGAATGAACTATGTATCTTCAAGTTTTCGCTAGAAAATGTGCCGATTGTAGTTTTCTTGAAAAAGACAAGAATTGAGAGATTGAGAAGCATCTTTGGCTGCTATAACCTATAAGTCTTTTGTGTGCACATGCCACAACAATTTGGAAATTTCCAATGATTTTTCTAGCTGGGTGCACATGCTTCTGAGCACTGTTTGGTTTTGCCACCCAGAAACAGAGCTTCTTAGATAAGTTATCATCTTTGTTTATGTCAAGAAGCGTAAGCGCAAAGGCACACTATAAGAACATGGATGTGCACACAAGACTCTCGCATCCCCAACTTCTCATAATAACTCTCCTGTGGTGTCATTGTTTCTGTGTGTCCCCCCTCTTCAATATAATTAGGACTTCCTTGAAATATTGATGTATGCTTGCCTCAGCAGAAGATCCGCATTGCTTTCGTTTCTAAACAGGCATAGTCATTTATGTTCTGCCTTGTGCTTCAGATCTTCCACGGAGCTGACAATGACGTTCTTTGGCTTCAGAGAGATTTTCATATTTATGTCGTGAATATGTTTGATACTGCCAAAGTAAGTTCCTGTATTCCTGGAAGAGTTAGTATGATTCTGCAGATACTTATGCAACCTGTGAACAGAGTGTGTCTGGTGGGTCTCCCATGTATATTTTTGCTTGCGCAGCCAATTATATGTCACTCACAACTTAAAGCCTTAGAGGTGGAATGAAACACAATTTTCATTTAAGTGCAGTTTTATACAAATAAAGTTCTTACACAATGGTTTATTATTTTGACATTGTATTCTGTACTTCTATGGAAGTTTCAGTTATTTTTACATATGAGCACTGCTCAGTCAGTTGTCTCTGTTTCAATTGTGTTGGTTTGTGTTTTCAAAATTCATTCAATTGTTGAAGCATCAGAAAGTCAAATTCATATTAACTGATCAACGGGAACAGAAAGCTTTATAGATGTGCTATTGCAGTTCAGAAACGAAAGTTACAGTTTATAACCTTAGTTCCCTTAGAATTATAGTGTGTGTCCATAAATATTTTGGTACTTGGGCGTCTTTGTTTCTTGGTACCTTTGTTCCTGCTTTTCGTCAATAAAGTTGTCGTAGATGTCCTTATTTTCTTACTTTTCACTCTCACATTGTTTCTTGTTATTCTACGCATGTACATGCAATTTTCTGAATTGCTTTTTAAAATTAATATATTTTCAGGCATGTGAGGTTCTATCAAAGCCACAGAAATCATTAGCATATTTGCTAGAATTATACTGTGGAGTGACCACCGACAAGACAATGCAGGCAAGCAATCTTCATGTTTGGATCAAATAGCAAGCTTGCTAAAGCCAATCAAATGTTCAGTGACAATTAGCATATTTACCGATTCTTCTGTAGCTGGTTAGATATTAAGCGCCTCTTCGACTTCTACATGAATACTTCTTTTCGGTATTTGTGGAAATTTGTGCAGCAGTAGTTTTTTTCCCAATTCATTCATGTAATTATGTTCTATCAGCTGTTAAAAGTATTAACTGTTGTTTCTAAAAAAACTATTGGCTGTCCTTATCTGTAATTATTCAGAAGTCTTGTAGTTTGCATACGCATTCAATTTGGTATTGAATACGTGACATCCAAAAGAAAATGATACATGTATGCCTTCTGCTTGTTCTTACCGACCCCTTACTGGTGTTTGCAAAATCTCAATTTGTTAGGCAGACGACACATCAGTTTCGAATGTCAAAGGTGCTTTCATAATTGCTTCTATTCCTTTTCATTTCAGCGTGAAGATTGGAGAATACGCCCGCTGACAGCAGAAATGATTGAGTATGCCCGTTCTGACGCTCACTATCTGTTGAACATTGCAAATTGTTTGGCATCAGAGCTCCATTCAAAAGCCTGTGGTATGTAATATGCTATACTTCAAAGTGCTATGTCCCTATTTCCATTTCAACAGTCTTTCACGCCATTTAGTACATTAACAGATACTACTGTATTATTTTGCTGTTCAACACACTCAAACTTAACTTAACAAAGCCTTTTGTCCCAAACAAGTTGGGGTAGGCTAGATATGAAACCCTTTCACGAGGACTTCTCAGGAGGTCACCCATCCTGGTACTACTCTCGCCCAAATGGGTTTCATACCCATAGGACTGGCTAGTTTTTACGTTGGCTCGCCAAGCCTATCACAACCCTTAGATATGAAACCTTTCACGAGGACTTCCCAGGAGGTCACCCACCCTAGTACTACTCTCGTGGGTTTCATATCCATGGGACTGGCTAGTTTTTACGTTGGCTCGCCAAGCCTATCACAACCCTCCTCCTTTACCTGGGCTTGGGACCGGCTATGCCTAGAAGACATAGGCGGAGTTTGTTCAACACACTCAGAGTCAATGAATATTAAATACATCTGATATTGGTATCCCTGCACTATGGAAGTAAAGAGAGCTGATTTGCACCACTATTTTTGGATTGTTCACCCTTCAGCCCTTTCCTGTTGTCTACAAATGAAACTTACTTCCCTGCACTATGGAAGTAAAGAGAGCTGATTTGCACCAGTATTTTTGGATTGTTGACCCTTCAGCCCTTTCCTGTTGTCTACAAATGAAACTTACTTGATGAAGCTCTTTTATGCTCATAGCTAATAGCAGTTTTTGGAATTTGAACAATTTGTTCCTAGAAAACATACGTAGTCTTTCATTTTGTGCTCTAAGTCTCCAAACGCTTGAGCCATGGCAGGAGAATTTCTGTTGTGCTCTCTACCTACAAAGATTTTGAAAATGGTATGCTCTTAACATATATAAACAAGAAACATATCCGTATGATGAGAATTGTGGATTTTGAGCTCCTGGACCAGGAGCATGTGGATTGAAATAATTGAACTTGGCACTTGTATTTTGAAAGGAGGTTCTGTGATGTACATGTTAGAATACTATAGTTAAATGTGCTTTTTTTGTCTGCTGTACAAAATAACAAAAAAACTGGACATATGTTTTTGGGCACAGAACACAAATGGTCAAATATTCTCCAACAATTGCATTTGCACATGGTATTGCAATGTATATCTGTGAGCACTTACAAACTAGCCCACTTGTTAGCTACAACTGTCTAGATTTGCAAAAACTGGAAGGCTTATTTATTTTTATTTTTCTGAGCAGTACCTAAAGCTTCTTTGATGACCTCAGCAGGAGATTTTGCCTAGTAATTATGTGTGTGCATTCTTGACCTGTGGTTAAGAAATGAAACTAACATTAAAGGGACCAAGAAAAGGAGATTTGGTGATCTTTAATATGTATTCTACACATTGCTGATCTTAAATATGTATTTGACTCGTTCCCTTTCTATTGTTAAAAAATGGAACCAATACTAAGGGATCATGAAAAGGAAATTTTGTGCTAATGAACTGATGATGTTCTATTGCTTAACTGCAAAAATGATGTTTTATGGTTTTACCCCACATCTTGCTGGCCTTCCAAATTGTATCACATAATAGCATAATATATTAGTATCCCCTGCTACGCATTTTAGTTAATTTGATCAGTTGAAATATCTATTATGCTTCAGATTCTTCCGATGGTAAAATCAATTTTTTCTTGGAGGCTAGCCGTCGGTCAAACATGGTGTGCATGCAACTATATACAAAGGAAATTGAGTGCCCTCCAGGAGCTTCCTCTGCAGCATCTATTCTCTCACGAAATTTACAAACTCATGGACTTGACTCCAAGAAGTCTAGTGAAGTGAAGGTGCTTTCTTAACGCATCTAGTTAGGTTGCTCACCAGTGATTTCCTTAAGTTCTGAACAATTAAATCTTATGTAGGATCTTGTTCGGAAATTTTGCGCATGGAGGGATTTAATGGTCAGCCAACATACTCTTATTTCCCTTTGGATTGTTTCTCACATTTCTGTTTGAGTATGCTTTTTCAGTTGTTGAACCTGTTAGTTACAAGTTGGAGCCTGATCTCCCTTCTCTTGTACATTGATTGCTTGAACGATCCTAACCTCTTTCATACAGAGGGATTAGACACAAGAAATCTCTTCCTAACGGTAGGAAAAGTGACTAACTTAGAACAAACCAAAACCATAAACTTGAGAAGATAACCACACCTGCCTTCGATTCTAAGCCGACAAACCTGAATAATCATTGTGGTGGCGTGCATGCATAGCTGTAGCCCCACATGATATTAACTGTCATCTATTGACTATATTAACATATTTTACATAGCAACTCGTGATTTGTTCAGTTTCTTTCCTCTTATTCAAAGTATACTATCTTAATTGCAATGTAATCTGCATAATTGTGGTTCTGGGCCTTCTGGCGTGTTCTGATTTCTTCAAATGCCTTCGGGGCCCCATTCCAGGCTCGCATGCATGATGAAAGTTTACGGTATATACTGTCAGACCAAGCTATAGCTGCCCTTGCTGTTAGAGTTCCAAAAGGTCCAACGGAGATCTGTGCTGTAATAGCAGAAACTGAGCTAAGTGTTTCATCTGTGAGTCCTTCCTTGACATCACCATCCCCTATTGTTGGCGCTCACATTGAAGAACTCTGCTATTTGATTGAGGACACCACAGTCAGCATGGATAACTTATTTACAAGTTTACTTGGAAAGTATAAAGAACCAAGTGGATTATGTCGACTGTCAGTCTATAATTATAACCTTGTATCACAGCTAAGTTTGAAGCAAAAAAATATATTTGCTTTTGCACCAAGTGGAGAAAAGTTGTTGACAGCACCACATAACAAAAAGGCTTCCCGTGAATCATTCATTAAAAAGTTTTCATGTAAGTCGCCGGTTTATCACAATTGCAGGATCTATGCTAGTGATGGAAGACTACTTTGCTACTGTGACCGCAAAAAGTTGGAATGGTTTGTCTCTTACATGCTATAAGTGGTTATAAGTATGTAACACCAACATCATTGTTATTTTGTCAAACTGATCGGTTCTTATTTCCCAGGTATATTCAACGGGATTTGGCAAAGTTAGTAGAAGATAATCCTCCAGGAATCATGCTTTTGTTTGAACCTAAGGGCCGCCCAGAGGATGAAGATAATGAATTTTATATCCAGAGCAAGAAAAATATTTGTGTTGGATGTGGAGAAAAGAGCCACTATATCAGATATAGAATAATACCATCGTGCTACAGGATGCATTTTCCAGAGCATCTGAAGAGCCATCGTTCACATGATATTGTACTTCTGTGTGTCGATTGCCATGAAATCGCTCATTCAGCTGCTGAGAAGTACAAGAGGCGACTAGCACAAGAATTTGGGATACCCCTTTTTGTGCAAAAGATAGTGAACTCGGGCGATACAAGTTTAATAACCGATGCATCAGTATCTGAAGACAAACTGAGTGGAACGGGTGTATCTCCTTTGCTGCTGAGGACTGCTGCAATGGCCCTTCTACGGCATGGATCCAATATGCCTTTGAAGAGACGTGAAGAGCTAATGCAGGTAACAACACCCTTCTACTATTTCTGGTTTGGCTCATATGCACCACTTACAGTTTCCTGCCAATATTCTTTCCTGATTAAACATGTAGTTGTTCTTAGCAGTAGATCTGAAGATACATTCATTTCATTGCAGATTTTGAAGTCATACTATGGTGGTAGGGACGTGACTCCTGAAGACCTGGAGATGGCATTACTTGTCGGTATGAGCCCCCATGAGCTAAGGCGGCTTGAAAAGAAAAAAGGGTATCCTCAGTCTCTTAGAGCTCAGACTCAAAACATTATAAGGAAGAGTAGCAATAAGACCATCTTAGAAGACATCGGACATGATTCGGAAAATAGTCATGCTTTACCTGAGCAATTTTCAGAAGACGGACAACAAGATACTGATGGGATTGGGTGTGATAGTCAGGCCGAAGATTTAAGTGTGAGCCAAGGAAGCGCAAGTTTATTAGTCAGTATGGATGTTTCCACTTCTGACCCTAACACGGAGACGCTTGGGACAGATGGTGTACAGCTATCAAGCAGTGGTACTCATGCAAATGGCCATCTGGATGAGGATCAAACGAGCAACGACAATGCCAACCAAACTATTTCCAAGCATGCTGAGAAGAAGATATCGCTGCTGGGACATGGGCATCACGGTAAACAAGTTGTGGAGATTTTGCTGGCGAACGGCGGGGAGGAAGCAGTTCGCCAGTTTGCCCAAAGATGGAGGCATGTTTTCGTGGAAGCTGTCCACCCCCGTTATTTACCTTCTGGTTGGAATATAAACCACAGGTAAAAGATCACCTTTTGTCGCTTGATCTGTAAATTGCGTAATACCTGAAATTTAGTCTGCTTAAAATGGCCGCCCGAGCTATCTGCTACTGGTGGCCGTAGAATATTTTTTGTCTCTGCTAATCCTGATGCTCTTTTTCTCCAAATTTATTTATCTTTTGAAACTCGGATATTTACTGAGCATCTTCTGTGCAGTGGAAGAAGGGATTTTGGGGACTTCAGTGTCTACAAACCATCCAACCAAGAGCCTCAGCCTGGAGGGGCTTGATAAGGTGGATCAGTATGTGGCATCTAGTTTGTTTGCATTTCATCAAGCCTATGCTTGTTTGACTGGATTCTTTCCGTATGTGGTACCTGGCTTGTTTCAAACACTGGAATTTTACAGAATTTTTATCAATTTCACAAAAATATTTGGATTCACCTGGACTAAATATCTACTGTAGTATATCCTCAGTACAATCTCAGTATCCATTCATCTCCTCTTGCAAAGAAAAGCTCCCTTTTTTTTTGGTTTTTTTTTTTGAGAGAATTCATCACTTTATTGATTATAACGAATCATTATACAGAGTCTGCCGGATGCAATCCGGGTGAAGTTTCTGAAAGTAGAAGACAATACGAGAAATTAAAAGTGAGAAATGGAAAAATGGCGAGGCTAGGCAAGCAAGTCAGGCAGACGGCCAGGGCGCGCCACATGATCCGTGGCAATCTGGCGGCGACTACCCCTCGACCACTCAGCCCGGCTTGAAAACCCCCTGCTCACTTCTCCACCCAAACCCAATCCAAAATCTTTCCCTCCCTCCATTCTCTGCGGCCGCCGGTGACGCCCCAGGCGCCAGCCAGCCATGTCGTGCTCCCACCTCTCCACCGCGTGGTCCTCCTCCGCGCTCGCCAGCTCCTCCACCCGCCGCCGCGCCTCGACCGGCGGTAGCAGCAGCAGCAGCCTGGTGGTGCGCTGCTCCCTCCGCGACCTCCGCAACCGCATCGAGTCTGTCCGCAACACGCAGAAGATCACGGAGGCGATGAAGCTGGTGGCCGCCGCCAAGGTGCGTCGCGCGCAAGAGGCCGTGGTCTCCTCCCGCCCCTTCTCCGAGGCCCTGGTGGAGGTGCTCTACAACATGAACCTGGAGATCCAGACGGAGGACATCGACCTGCCCCTCACCCGCCAGCGCTCCGTCAAGCGCGTCGCCATCGTCGTCCTCACCGGCGAGCGCGGCCTCTGCGGCGCCTTCAACAACAACGTGCTCAAGAAGGCCGAGTCCCGCATGGACGACCTCAGGCAGCTCGGCGTCGACTACACCGTCATCAGCGTCGGCAAGAAGGGCAACGCCTACTTCCAGCGCCGCGAGTACATCCCCACCGAGCGCTTCCTCGAGATTCCCAACATCCCCACCGTCAAGGACTCGCAGGCCATCTGCGACCTCATCTACTCCCTCTTCGTCGCCGAGGAGGTCGACAAGGTGGAGCTCGTCTACTCCAAGTTCGTCTCCCTCGTCCGCTCCGACCCAATCATCCAGACGCTGCTGCCCATGTCCCCCAAGGGAGAGATCTGCGACGTCAACGGCATCTGCGTCGACGCCACCGAGGACGAGCTCTTCAAGCTCACCACCAAGGAAGGCAAGCTCACCGTCGAGCGCGAGAAGATCAAGATCGAGACGCAGCCATTCTCCCCCGTCGTCCAGTTCGAGCAGGACCCCGTCCAGATCCTCGACGCGCTCCTCCCGCTCTATCTCAACAGCCAGATCCTGCGTGCCCTCCAGGAGTCGCTCGCCAGCGAGCTCGCCGCCAGGATGAGCGCCATGAGCAGCGCCACTGACAACGCCATCGACCTTCGGAAAAACCTTTCCATGGTCTACAATCGCCGGCGCCAGGCCAAGATCACCGGAGAGATCCTCGAGATCGTTGCCGGCGCCGACGCTCTCTCCGGTTGATTCCTCCCCTTCGTCACCTGAGCTGAGCTGCCGCTCTTATATATAATTCTTTTTCTCCTCTCTTCTTGTTGGTCTGTGCCTGTAATAATTCTCATATAGCACAAAAATGATGTGTCTGTTTCTACTCAAATCGCCCGTTGCGAGATACTTAAAATTCCAGTTCAGAGATGCGAAATGTATAATCGAGAGTATTTGCTTATCTTTTGCAATCTTGCCTCTCCCTTCCGCAGTTTTCTTGTAACAGCCGTACTCTGGATCATTGGAAGTTGCCTTACTCTCCGGTTGATTCCTCCCCTTCATCACCACGCCTTGCCACCCCACCGGTCGCTTCCAATAGACGGCTCCCAATAAAATTTAGATCAAATTCAAATAAAAACAACGCGATGGTAAGTTCGAATAGCGTCGGTCAATTTCACACACCCAAAAGCATCGCCCAGGTCCAGCGATAATATTACAAAACATTGGATGCATGCAAATCAATCGATTGTCATCACCGGCTCCTCCGCCTCCTCCTGTATCGCGGCGTCTTGCCAGCATGGGTGCGGCGTCGTGCTCGTCGTTGGCTGCACCGTGATGACCCACAAGTATAGGAGGTGTATCGTAGTACTTTCGATAAATAAGAGTGTCGAACCCAACGAGGAGCAGAAGGTGTTGACAAGTAGTTTTGATCAAGGAATCACTGTAAATACTAGCAGACAAGTTTTTAGGGGTTTTTGATATCGCAGATAAATAAAATACGACTAAATAAAAGACATTAATAATAATTGCAGCAAGTGGCCCAATCCTTTTTAGAGCAAAGGATAAGCCGGTTGGTTTACTTATGATGGCAAAATGTTCTTGAGGACACACGGGAATTTCGTCAAGTGCTTTCGCTTCCTACAGCCGATTAATCTTTATTGTTTTGATAAGTGTTGTGTGGGTAAACCTATGCTAATGCACTGTCCTAACTTGGACTAATACATACTTGTGATTAAACCCCTTACAAGCATCCACGTTACAAGGAAGTAATTAAGATAAATCTAACCACAGTCTTAAACTCTGAGATTCTACACTCCCTCATGCACCGGTTTACTAACGGGGGTTTAGCTTTCTGTCACTCCAGCAACCCCACAATTAGTAGCCGAATACACAATGCATTCCCCTATGATGTAGCCCAACCTTGGACCATCACCATGTCAAACACTCCAACATATCACAAGGCGACATTGAGCTTAAAGGTGAACTCCTTCCTCTATGAGAACCCATTTCGTGCCCCTTTGGATGGTATACTACTTGAGCATCTACCCCTTTACTATGATAGGTATCACATGACGTCTACGGACATTCGGGGAGGTGCCAAGGAAGCCCAGGACTCAAGACCATCCGAGGCGTACGCATGGAAGAGAAGGAAGAAGCGACAAGACGAAGAAGAAGAAGAAGAGAAAGAAGAAGACTGGGCGGTACTACCGCGCCCAGTGCCGCCGGAAACCCTCCTCTGCGCTCATGTGCGGCAGTGCGGGCGGTACTATCGCCCGTACCAGCGGTACTACCGCTCGGTCGAGTGGTACTACCGCCCGAGCGAAGTCAACGCGAGCTTTGGCCCGCACCAGCGGTACTACCGCCCGTATGAGCGGTACTACCGCTGCTGCGGGAACCTGCAGGGAATATTCCCTTGTAATCTCCACCTACCCCCACCTACCTTTCACTTTTGCCTCTAGACTATAAATAGGAATTCTCCATCTCAGATCTGGATAGACTAGGTTTTGAGATTAGAGTAGAGCTGTGCTCCCCACCTAAAGACGGTCTCCTTCCTCCCCTTGCGGGGATGATTCCTCCCCTTGTGGAGAAGATCACTCTAGTGGATTCAAGACCTCTACTTGTAGTTTGACTACTTGCCAATCTTTCATCTTCGGGTGACTTTATTGGAGCGGTTCGGTTGACCGTTGGAGAAACAACCATCCAAGATCCCTTCTTGTATCTACTTGCCGATCTCCCACCTTCGTGTGGATTCTATTGGGCCGGTCGAACCGACCGGTAAGGGAAACGGTCCTTGTATCATGTGTGTTCTTGGTGTTCTTCTCTGTGTTCTTCGTGTTCTTGCGTGCGTTCGTCCACTCCCGTCGTCAATCCGTGAAGATCGGGCCACCCTAGAAGTCCCTTACTTCACCATATGGTATCAGAGCATGGTTGGCACGGATTTGACATGTGTTTCCACCTCCAAATCCCCCTAATTTTTCTTTGATTTTGAGAAATTCGAAAAATTTCACCAAAAATAGCCCCAAATTGCTTTTGGATCGATCTGAGATTTGAGTGCGTTTTTGCAAGTTTTGATCCATAGATCTATTGCTATACTTGTTGACCTACCTTCCTTTGCGTTCCCATGGCCTAATTCCATTATTTGGCCCTCCGATGTGACGTTCTCGTGCAAGTTTTTCCGCCCAAAATTGGTCAAAATCGCGTTTCGGGCACGAATCTCCGTCCCGGAGCGGTACTACCGCTCCGTACAGCGGTACTACCGCCCGCGGTACCTCAAAAACGACCTTCTGGAGCGCATGTGCGGTACTACCGCCCCTAGGAGCGGTACTACCGCCCCTACCAAAAACTGCATTTTCTGAAAAATTGTTTTGGCCATATCTTTTGATTTTGTACTCCGTTTTTGGTGTTTTTTGGCTCGTTTCGAAGCTACGAACAATACCTTCATCACCATTGCGGAAGATCCATCATCCACCACCACCAAAATCCGTGGGCAAGCACGAAGCTTCTACAACAAAGGGTGAAGAACATCGACAAAAGGTATAACATCGCCAATCTTTTTCCCTTGCCATTCCGTTGAAAGCCACACTATATCTTTGCGATTACCATGTCCTATTGAGGCTAGCTTTTGATGATTGCTTGGGCTTTGCACATTTGCACCGTGTAGTTTCCGAGCAAAATTGCATGTGCTAGTTCTTGATATATCTTGTTGTTGGCATAAAAAAGAAGTTGGTGTGCAAAAGAGAAAGAGTCAAAAGAGAAAAGACTCAAAAGAGAAAAGAAGCAAAAAGTGCAAGAAAAGAAAGAAACACCACTTGCCATATCTTGTAGGAAGCGCGCAAGCTCGATGAACATCTAGTAGGTGGTGCATTGTTGTGCAAATCTTGTAGCCCATCAAATAAATTGCAATCGAGCTAGTGGATCTCCTTGTACTTGTACAACACGAACTTATAGTCTTCGCTAGGATCATATGGTTCTTTAGCTCACTTCTTGGTTGCATGAGTAACATTTATCTCTCCGCGCGTGTGTTTCCTTGAACCACATTCCTATCTTTTGAGATTGACTTGTATTTGCTTTGTGATCATCTTGGTTCTCTACTTGTTTTGACAATATCTTGGTTTCCGGTTGGTTCAATTTGCTTTCTACCTACCATACCTTCCTACCAACTTTTAAGCCGTGTGTGTTTTGGAGTTTGCTTTGGATACTTGAGCACAAGCATTTTACTTTGTGATCGTTTCCCTTGGTTCTCCACGACGTCCAATACTATCTACAAGGTGAGAGGTTGTGTTCTAGTTCCTTTCCACTCCACATATACACTTGTCTTGTGAGTTGACATGTCTAGGGAGAGTGAATGCCACTATGGAGGCCAAGATGATGTTGAGTACACGATGAGCCACAACAACTATGATGCCTCAAACTTTGAGGACATGGGGTACTACTACACCGACAATGACCCCCATGACATGATGGAGCATCACCAAGACTTCCGCTACAACTACTCCGACTCTGACTACTCAAGCATTGATGACTTGGAGCGGTACCACGACTTCGAGCAACCTTCATCATATGGTATTGACTCCAAGTACACACGCATCTACCACGACTCCGACTACACAAGCTCCAACGACAATGAGGCGCAAGTGTCTTCACGTGCCTCATCACATGATACCAACTTCGACTACAACAACATGGTGGAGCCATATATCGACGAAGATTGCTCAAGCTTCACCGACATGGAGAACTACTACGACTACTACTCCAAGTACTCCGACGAGAACTTTGGTTCTACCATGGTCAAGAGCGGCACCACCAAGCGTCATGGCACAACCCATTATGGTTCAAGCTCAAGAAGGAGCAACAAGAAGACCACCATGAGTCCATCCTATGAAGCTCCATCTACTTCAAGAAGGCGCCATGAGAAGGACATCGCCAAGAGTGCCAAGATTCGACATTCTCCATCAACTTCTAGAAGGCCGTGACAAGGACATCGACAAGAGTGCCAAGCTTCGCCCTTCTACATCGACAACAAGGCGGCGTCCCAAGAAGTGCATCGACAAGGCCAAATCAAGCGAAGGCCCATCTAGATCATCACGACGCCACAAGAAAGATGCCACGGTGGACCACAACATGTCTAAGCTTCAAGACGACATGGACACACTCGCCAAGCTTCGGAACGTATCACCAAGCTCTAGTGGAAGCTCCAAGGAAAGGTCGCCACGACAACAAGCACGCCGACGTCAACATGAGGAGAAGCATCCAAATGACTTTCGGCGACACCCCCCACTCAAGAGCGTCAACGTCGACATGAAAAGAAGACGGCGACAAAGGCGCATCCTATGGTTTCCCCTCGTGCTACCACTTCAAGTGCGCCAATAAGAGCTACAAGTTCCATCTTTGATGAGATCATGGCCCACTTCGACAACTTCGTCGCGAAAAGCCTACGTCGACGCCGGAAGAAACATGGTCACAAACGTGAGGCCACAACCCCATTGACACCTTTCTCAAGCACTTCTCTTGATATGACTTCTACACCAAGTGCTACCACCACATTGGCCCCCATATGGCAAGATGAAGACCGCCTATGCGACAATTGCCAAGTCCAAGACCATGATCCACGAGAATGTCCCAATCTCTTGTGCCCACTATGCAATAGAAGAGGTCACTTGATGTGGGAATGCCAAGTTGGTGAACAAGACGGTGACCAAGGAGACGAGAAGAAGGTCGAGCATGGGATTTTCCCTTCGACCAAGGAGGCGAGCATGGAGAATGCTATCACCTATGACCATGGGTCAAGTGATGATGATGCCGAGCATGGGATGTTCCCTTCAGCAAAGGAGTCGAGTGATGATGCCCCCATTATGGCATTGACCTTTGGAGGCGATGAGGTCGAGAAGGTTGAGCATGGGAGTATCCCTTCAACCATGGTGGCGTATGGAGTTGAGGAAACCGAGCCTATCCCTATGAGCTTGAGTTATGAGATGGTACCAATCCTATGTGAGAATGAGAGCCACTTAGCCCACTTGAGTGAGAGTGAGAGTGAGTTGAGTTCCTCACCATATGTGAGTTTGAGTGCTTTAACTTTGAGGGAATGAGTGATACACCACTTGAGTTGAGAGAGGTAGTTGATAGGTCTTGTGAGGCCATTTCGATTTCTAACAACTTACCACCTTCTTCTAGTGTGTTTTCTCATTGTGTGCTAGGTTCCATGGATGATGAGACGCCACTACTCGACTTGACGATGCCTCAAATGGAGAAGATGTACATGGAGGATGATGATGATGCCACCCCATGTCTACATCAAGATGAACAAGTCGGCTACATGGAAGCCCCTACTACTTCAACACCTACTTCACATGAGCGGGACTATCAAGGTATGGGTGTTGATGTGACCATGATCCCGCTAGTGGACATGATGAATTTTGATTGCTTGCATGTTATGGATGATTTCATTGATGCATCATATAATACATTTTTATTCCCATGTGATACTTCCAATGTTGATCATGTGGAATCACCTATTTGTGATGATTTTTCCATGGACATGCCTAGTTATGAATGTTTCCACTTTTCTCCCATTGTTGCTTGCAATATGTTCAACAATTCTTCTTTCACATGTGTTGCTTACAATAATGTTGAAATGCTTGATAATGAGATGACCCCCATAGCTTTCTCACTTTTTGGAGATGTTTCGTTTTCTCTTATGAACCTTGTTCCATCCTTCACTTTGCATAGTGACTATCCACATATGTCATATTTTCCAATTGATTTTTGTGTGGTTGGTGATGTGCAAATGAATAGACACTTCATGATGGATGATGTGTTCACATACCGTGCACACAATTTCTTCATATGGTGTCTTGTGTGTGCCGGTAACCGCATGATAATGTCAACCTCAATTGAGCATGAGTTGACAATACGAGCTCTTGAGAGCATACATGTGAGTTGTGGATTGAATCCAACTCTAATACTTTGCCCATGTTTTGCATCAAACAAGTTGAACAATTTCTCTTTCTTATGGTTTGTTTGCAATCATGATGTTGCTTTTGGTCCCCTATACGAAAAGCATGTTTACTTGATCTTTCACATGGATGATTTATGTGTTGCCACAAATATGATGAACAATTGTTCTTTCCAATGGCTTGTGTGCAACCATAATGACATTTTATGCATGTCTTATCATGAGTATAATGGTTTCTACCAAATTGGTGTTGCAACAAATATGTTGAAAACTTGCTCTTTCATGTGCTTTGTTTGCAACCATGATGATATTTTGGACAGTCTTCATTGTGTGTTTTTGGTAAACTCTCCTCTTATTGCATCAAGGATGATGATAAATTGTTCTTTCCAATGCCTTGTGTGCAATAATGATCATATGGTTCGAAAAGAGATAGCTATCATTGCCTTCTCACATTTTCATGGAGTTTTTGTGTTCCCACATTTTGAGGATGTTTCAAGAAGTTGCTTGCACATTGACCTTGCATATGCTATAACATTCACATATTTGTGTTGTACTAATGGTGTAATGAACATGAATGGACATGTCATTGATGACATGCTCCTCTATCTTGCACACACATGGTTTGGTAGGTCTTTGATGTGTAGGTCGTACCTTTGGATGAGCCTCCATGAGTTGTGTCAACCACGCATCCCTATGACGGAAGATCTTGCAAGAAGAATGCATCGGCATCTTGCTAAGGTGACTTCTTTCTACATAAGTGTTCATGCGATGACCTCCAAGAATTGGCTACTCTTTGAGTGTTGTGTCGTCTTCCTTGTGAGTTTTGTAGGTTACTTGAAAGGCGAAGGGACATTGAAGAAGTGCCACATCATTTCCATCGACTACATGGTGAACCACACGGCAAGGTCTACACATCTACCTCCTTGCCATGATGATGAGCAAGAGTCGAGGACGACTCTTTTTAAAGAAGGGAGAGATGATGTAGGCCAACCTAGGACCATCACCATGTCAAACACTCCAACATATCACAAGGCGACATTGAGCTTAAAGGTGAACTCCTTCCTCTATGAGAACCATTTCGTGCCCCTTTGGATGGTATACTACTTGAGCATCTACCCCTTTGCTATGATAGGTATCACATGACGTCTACGGACATTCGGGGAGGTGCCAAGGAAGCCCAGGACTCAAGACCATCCGAGGCGTTGATGCATGTAAAATGCATACATGAACTTTGCACTATATCACACATATTCCAATCATATTTGCATCATATAAGGGTTATATTACTGTTATTTAATGATTTTAGGAAATAAATCAATTGTTTCCTATTTTTATGAAATTAACTCTGCGTAGGCAGAAAACCCTATTTCTTTCCTTTTATGTTTCAGGGAACCAAACGACGTCCAAAAATTATGGAAAAATACATGCATCAGTATTTTGGAAGGAGGAAGACCTCGGAGCGAAGGAAGCAAGCAAACGGAGGCCAGAAGACCGAAAGGGGGTGGCCCACGCGGCCAGGTACTGTGGCCGCATGGGGCCCACTCGTTTGGCCCTCGTGGCTCCGTTGTCGTCGATCTTTCGTCCACCGACTCCGTCTTGACCTAAAAATGCCTATAAAAAAGGTCCCCTGACGTTTCACGAAGGAGCACTGCCGAAACACAGAAACACCGAAACGGAGATCTGAAGCTGCAGATTGGAGGGGGAAAACTCCGGCGGGGCGCTGCCGGGGTGGTCTCCACCTTCTCCAACGACTTCTCCACCGTCTCCATGATGAAGGGGGAGTAGTCCACCCCTGGACTGTGGGTTTGTGGTGGTAACTTATGTATCTCTCCTCTCTTTGAGCTTCACTAATTAGTACCGTATGAGCTGCTGAACATAATTACGGTCATCTATGTAATTCCCATGGTGGATATTGTGGTGTGAGATAATATTTGTTATGCATTTACTGTTGTGTTGGATCTTTTATGACTTGTCATACTTTGGAGATATTCTATGATGCATGTGATGTTTGATTTATGCATAATGCCTTGTTTATCTTTATCATGAGGTGATTGACACCACCAAGTGTAGATAGATGAGAGAGATGTGGTAACACACACGAAATTTAAATCATTGCACTAGTGTCTAGAATATTGTCCATTATGAAGTATGATGTATGTGGGTACGGGATGGCCGATGTGACATGGCACAGGTATTGAGTGACACAGTACCGCCCAACATCCTTTATCTGGGGTAAAAAGAAAGAGTATGATGTGGGAGTGAGAGCAACCACGCTAGCCTTACGAGGGTGACCTAGCAACACAAATGAGTACTTCTTTCAACTATGTGTTTTAGGACATATAGCCGTTATAAAAGCTACCATTAAAGCATGACAATTATGTGTACTTTATCTATAACATGATAATCACCATAGATGAGAGAGAGGATTAAGTGAACCCATGAACCATGTCCATTGTTCCTATAAGAGAAAACCTTTGTCTTGTCCTCTTGCATTGAAGAGGATTGGGACACTTTTACATTCTTGCTTGGTTACATTAAACTTCCATCCATCAAATCAACCACCTTGCTCCTTAAACTTGTTTAGTGCATAATCAACTAAAACTTGTGACACTTTAGTTGTAGGGAATAGATAACTTTTCCTTCTTGCTCCTGCGGATCGATACCTTACTTCCACATTGAGAGGTGCTATAGTGATCCCCTGCTCTTGGGGGTTATCAAGTACTTTTCTGGCGCCGTTGCCGGGGAGCGTAGCGCTTAAGTTTCTATTCTTGTGTGCACTAGACTAAGCTTGGGGAGGTTCCTTTAAACTTGTCTGGGTGTAAGTTCTTCATTACTTTTGCTATGGGTTTTCTGTTTGATTATACACCTGAGGAACTTGCAACATTTACACTTGAGGAACTTGAAATATTACAAGAAGCTGATGATTTCTTTTCTCGAGCAGATGCTATTAAACGTAAAAAGTTAACTCTTGCTGCCATGGAAAGAACTAATATTTTGCAGGAAGAAGAGGACAAAAACCTAAGCTTGGGGATGCCCATGCAATCTCAAGAAGATGCTGAAAAAGAACAACTGGAGAATGAAGAGTTGGATCTCCCAACTTCACCATCAACATATGATAGTAACACTCAAACTCAAAAACCTTTTGCTAGTAAACTTATTGATAATAATGAGGAGTGTTGCTTAAATGTGCTATATGATAATGCTTTAGATGATGGTCCTATGCTTATTGATAATCCTACATGTTTGGAAGTTACTATATTATGTGAGGATAAAAATGATATACTTGCTGCTCATGATAGTACCTTACTCATGAGAGTCCTGCTATGTTCTTGAATTCTCCTAACTACACCATAGAGGAGAAATTTGCTTATGTTGAGAAATACTTATGTGGTTTGCAATTATCTTTAGTTCCAAATCTTTGTTGCAACCATGATATTAAACTTGATATTGATCTTAACAACTATTTTGAAAGAGGGAAGCATGCTAATAAACTCCAAAATAAATTTAATGACTCTCTTTATGTTCCCAAATTATCTAAGTTGGAAGATTCTATTGGTTACGTGATTAAATACACTTCTACTACTTGCAACTATTATGAAAGAGGAAGTGATAAGAACCCTCTTTATGCTACTAATAATTATGGGCTGCAAGTAAATATTGTTAATATGCATTGGAAAATTATATTCATTGTGATTCATTCATATACAAAATGCCAATGCATAGGAAGGAAGTTAGACTTCGTTGTTATTACCTTTGTGTTTTGTTTCTCTCTCTACCATGTTTCAACTTGACTATTATCTTCATTGCTTGAGAGCAACATGGGACCCTGGTATAATGCATGGAACACTTCCCAAGGAAGAGGGGAACAACATTCAAGCTCCTTCATGAGCTTCATCTTCGCTGAACAACAAGTAAGAAGCCTAGCTATATGGCTATAAAGAAAGCGTTTTGCGGGAGGCAACCCGGTTATTTTTTGTGTGATTTTTCTTTGTGTCCTCTTGCTGTAACAAGAGACTTTGTGTCTAGTTTAGTTTCTGGAGTTTTAAATAAAGTGCCAAGTTTTACCCATTTTGGTCTTGAAAAGTTGCTTATTGAGTTCGGAGATTTTATTCCTGCACGAGTCAGTGCACGGTATGATTTTTAATTCTTATTCTGTAACTCCGAATGAGCTCATATTTGAACTGTAGTTGCAACTTTTCATCCTCTGTATGCATGAATTTTTCGGAATTTTTCGAGAAAGTTTGGTAGGGTAGAAAAATACGTTTTGCTGCTGCTGTTTTTCTGGACAGATTCTGTCCCATTTTGTTTGATGCATGCTTTGAGCTTTTAAGTTGAATCTTTTTATCCAATTGAGTTTATGAGTAGGCATACAACATTATACACTTTCTGGACATCTCATATGAATTTTTGTTCAAATTATATGCAGCAAGAAACCTATTTGTTTATCACTATTAATGCACCCACAGAAAAGAAATGGGAGAAACGGTGTTTTGAAGTTTTTTCACAGGGATTGGAGGAGATGCACCAAGAGCTATCCAAGGATGGTGAAGACCATAAGCTTGGGGATGTGAAGACAACCCCTGGACCTACACACTCTCGGTTTGCACACGTCCAACTTCTTTTTTCGATCGAAACACTTTATCGCATAAACTTGGAGCGTCTTTTGTTTTGTTTTGGTTTGATTTGCTTTGAGAGACCACCACACTATCATTTATATATGGGAGAGCTACTGGAAATATGGGTTGAAATATGTTGGATGCTTTTATAAGATTGGGAAAAGGGATGTTTGAGTTGATTTTTAATGATACATATAGTTGCATGATTCATGAGCTTGTTTATGAGTAATAGTTTGCAAATCCTTTTTGAAGAGCTATAACTTATTCATGTTTTGGTGCTGATTGTTATTTTACTTGGTTTAACATGGATTAGTTAGTTCTATGGACACTCATGCATGCATCTAGATGGTCAACTTTCTCCCTTTTGCTAGCCCAAACATTCCAACAAGTCAAAACTTGTTTCCAACACCTTCAACCAAAGTTATTCCAGTGAGTCCACCATATCTACCTACTAGCTATATGCTATTCCGAGTATGTTCATCATGATATTTGTGTTATCTATACCTCTGAATGAAAATGATTATGTTATTGATTGCCATGGGAAAAGTTGGTTATATAGCTCTCATGAACTTGATGCACATTTTTACTATCATTGCTATAAATAAAACATGACCCATTGTGATTAAGATTATGATGCTAGTGGCTTGATAAATGTCCGAGGTTGGGAGTTAGCCCATATGTGCTGTCACATGCAAAGCTTTCAACATGCTCCATTTAGTTGATATCATGTGCTTTTGTCTATGGATGCCTATCATGGTGAAATAAGGGGAAAAGATTTAGTTTGAATGAGTTTGTATAAATGGTTAGAGAGACGCCTGGGCCGCTAATCTAAGCCATGCATTATTCATGGTGGAAATTTACTTACATGCTATGGTGAATTATCTATGACACACCTTACAATAAAAAGCTATTCCAATGGTAAATAAAAAGGGTGTTGAGGTTTTTCATCTTGTTTGTTTGTCTTGTCATTTTGATATGGGCTTGTTCCATATCCTGGGACAAGAGGTACCCCAGTTGACGCTCTTGATGATACTATTATTACTTACAATGATAGATAACTTGAACTTGCTTTTCCCAAGTTGAGTAATCATGGTGTAGGTACTTGTATTCAAGGGGCATGAGACATCCAACCTTTACTTTGTCAAGCACACTACTCATATTTGCTCTCACATTAAACTATAATCATTCAAGATGCTATGATAGGGGAATGAGAGCTTGACACCAAGTATTACCACATTGCAATCATTAACTTAAGTAGGAGAGTTTGGAGGTTAGATGAAACTTATGCATGCTTTACCTCTACTCACTTATTCATCTTTCCAAAGTGTCCACCAAACATATTCATATTTTCATCATCACTCTATGGACCACATGTATGCAAAAGTAAGAATGTCTATACTACTATCTGTTATGTTACACTTTGTGAACTATCATTGAACATCCTTGCATTGAATACTTGATATCACTTCATAAACTATTTTGCATATTGCTACTCCTTTGAAGAATGAATCATTTGACTCTATGTAGCAGTAGCAATCATCTTTGATATCCATTGTTAGTGCTATATTGCAAATCCCATGTTAGTTTTATCACCTTCATACTCGAGGACGAGTATTGGTTAAGCTTGGGGATGTTGATGCATGTAAAATGCATACATGAACTTTGCACTATATCACACATATTCCAATCATATTTGCATCATATAAGGGTTATATTACTGTTATTTAATGATTTTAGGAAATAAATCAATTGTTTCCTATTTTTATGGAATTAACTCTGCGCAGGCAGAAAACCCTATTTCTTTCCTTTTATGTTTCAGGGACCCAAACGACGTCCAAAAATTATGGAAAAATACAGGCATCAGTATTTTGGAAGGAGGAAGACCTCGGAGCGAAGGAAGCAAGCAAACAGAGGCCAGAAGGCCGAAAGGGGGTGGACCATGCGGCCAGGTACTATTGCCGTCGATCTTTCGTACACCGACTCCATCTTGACCTAAAAACGCCTATAAAAAAGGTCCCCTGATGTTTCGCGAAGGGAGCGCCGCCGAAACATAGAAACGCCGAAACGGAGATCTGAAGCTACAGATTAGAGGGGGAAAACTCCGGCGGGGTGCTACCGGGGTGGTCTCCACCTTCTCCAACGACTTCTCCACCGTCTCCATGATGAAGGGGGAGTAGTCCACCCTCTGGACTATGGGTTTGTGGTGGTAACTTATATATCTCTCCTCTCTTTGAGCTTCACTAATTAGTACCGTATGAGCTGCTGAACATAATTACGGTCATCTATGTAATTCCCATGGTGGATATTGTGGTGTTAGATAATATTTGTTATGCATTTACTGTTGTGTTGGATCTTTTATGACTTGTCATACTTTGGAGATATTCTATGATGCATGTGATGGTTTGATTTATGCATAATGCCTTGTTTATCTTTATCATGTGGTGATTGACACCACCAAGTGTAGATAGATGAGAGAGATGTGGTAACACACACGAAATATAAATCATTGCACTAGTGTCTAGAATATTGTCCATTATGAAGTATGATGTATGTGGGTACGGGATGGCCGATGTGACACGGCACAGGTATTGAGTGACACAGTACCGCCAACATCTTTTATCTGAGGGTAAAAAGAAAGAGTATGATGTGGGAGTGAGAGCAACCACGCTAGCCTTACGAGGGTGACCTAGCAACACAAATGAGTACTTCTTTCAACTATGTGTTTTAGGACATATAGCCATTATAAAAGCTACCATTAAAGCATGACAATTATGTGTACTTTATCTATAACATGATAATCACCATAGATGAGAGAGGATTAAGTGAACCCATGAACCCATGTCCATTGTTCCTATAAAAGAAAACCTTTGTCTTGTCCTCTTGCATTGAAGAGGATTGGGACACTTTTACATTCTTGCTTGGTTACATTAAACTTCTGTCCATCAAATCAACCACCTTGCTCCTTAAACTTGTTTAGTGCATAATCAACTAAAACTTGTGACACTTTAGTTGTAGTGAATAGATAACTTTTCCTTCTTGCTCCTACGGATCGATACCTTACTTCCACATTGAGAGGTGCTATAGTGATTGTGGCGCCCCGACCCGACTACTATACAGTGATACTGTGTCTCCGGTTATCCGTTACCACCAGACACACTATCAAAGCATAATAGAGAGATCAAGACTTGTGGAACAACTGGCACATCACAGACTCTACAACACAAAAACATTATAAGCAACTCTTATAATAGAGAAAGATAGCAAATGACAAACAGAGGTCACAGACCCAACATTACAACATGCGGAAGCGAAGTGTGTTGTTCTAAACAACAAGAACCAAATTAGGGCCTAAGAGGCCTGCAAATAAACATCACAGCGCTAGCTGTTCCGGGATGTCCCAAGCTGCCACCTGGGAACCCCAGACTACTCGTCGACGTCCACAAAGAACCCACCTTCGAGGTCGGTGAAGTCCTCTCCTGAAAACAAGCAAACGACGTTGAGTTCGACGAACTCGCAAGATTAAGAGCTAATATATGCTCGATGATTGGCTTTCAAGGTTTTATGGCTATTTTGCATAAAGCTGGTTTTATTTTGAAAAGACATAACTCCATGGCATCGACTAATCAGATTATTTTGAAAAGGGGTAAGAAGAAACTCTTTTCTCTTGAGATCACTTTCTCAACCACCATCACCATTGTACCTGTTCATCAAAGGCACCTCCCCGAATCACCCTCGAGGAAGTCAACCTTGCAATCTTGAGTGGCACCTTTAGTACCCAAGTTTTAATCATTCCGTTAAGTTATTCTATGATCTCTGAATCCGTCACCAAGTCGTCCATAACCGCGGACACAGCTTTTCGAAAAGATTTATCCCTGCAGGGGTGTACAATGTGAAAGTCGCCAGGTTCCGCGAGGGACCTCCCAGCTCCTTATCCATGCGTACCGCCAGACTCATTGCCAGACATTAGCTCTCTTCCGGGGAAAGACGGCTGAGTGTGAAACGGCTACAACCTTTACCTTGCTTAAGACTATCCAAGAATCATCAGTGGCGGTAGGACAAGAGGTACCTTCTCGCCCTGTCCCGCGGCCACTTATTTTCCTGACACAACCATCCTCATCTCAGTCTTGGCCACCATCTTCAACGCACGCGCAAATGGAAAGCCAAACTAGAGGACCCTCGGCTAGTCCGCCACAAGTTAGTCGGTCGACGAGGTTCCATATGCCCACGCATGGTTGCACGCTCAACTTGGCTCGTAGGCGAGAACTCGCACTTAGGCGGCGAGAACGAGACAACCCACCACATCCCATGTGGCCTCTCATCCCCACCTTTAAGCATTTTATTATCCATCACCACACTTCTCCACCATCATTTACTGTCACAAGTCAACACCTGTTTCCAGCATGTACCAACCATAGTACAACTAGGCATTTCACTAAGCATGGCTAAGCATTTGCATAGCATAGTAATTATTTCATGGCCAACCATACAAACCTATGGTATTAGGAGGTGAAACAGGTAATTGGCATAGGGGATTTAATGCAACTGTAGGATACTCTACTCCAAACAGAAAATGACATTTGGAACCGCATGCAATATTATAGTGGAGAAAATAATTGCGGAAAATAGGATAAGATATGCTCATAGGGGGGGATTACGCTTGCCTTGTTGAGCGGAGGAGTCAAACTGTTCGTCGGAGTGATGATGCTCAACTCCGAACTCGTGATCTACCGGAGAGCAAACAATACCGGAAAGCAAAGACAACAATCAAGACATGGCAATTGTGCAATGCATACAAAGATGATGACATGACATTTTAAATGCAATTAAGAGATCCTAGACATTATCATCAAGTTAAATGAGTGTCCCAATTAATTAGGCATTATTTGGTTAACCACCCATATTTATCTTAATTATTCTGGCACTACTAGAAGTACAATATTGTAGTTGTGAGCAAGTATGCATGATGATGATGAAATTGAATAGTTCACACTTTTCTGAACGTTTCGGTACCTCGAACACATTTTTCTGATGTCCGGGTAAAAAGTTATTATTTTTATAAATTACTATCTTAAATAAGTGCTTTTAATTATTTTAGCTTCTTCTTTTAATTCAGTCCGGGTTATAATTTATTTATAACACAGCACATTTATTTACCAAAAATAGGGAGACAAAGAATTTGAGACAGTAGAAGTTTTGGTACTGCATGAATCCGGAAATTCCGGTTTACACTTAACTCGGATTATCCGAGTGCACTGTACACTCCAGAATTTGGCTAAGGACCAAAGTTTTCTTGTACTGGACTTATTCGGAAAATCCGGACTTTTCTTAACCGGAATATCCGATGGCTGGGAAACGCTGGATTTCTGCTAAGGACAGATAACGAAGCGGTACTGGAAGTAATCGGAAAATCCGATTGGTTCAAATTCGGAAAATCCGAAACACTACCCAGAAGCACACTGCTCCGGCGAGCTCACACGGGACAAAATCGAGCTACGGCTTACAATCGAGCGAAAGGCGGGCACGGGGCTGTTCGCGGGCTCACCCTGGTTGCTTTGGAGCACTCGATGGTGGCGGGGGTGGACGGCGTTGACGGAATCGAGGCCGGCGGTTGACGGCCGCGGTTGAGAGGTCGAGGACGAACGCGTCGGCTCCAGACGACCCCGGCTCGATTACGCTGGTGGGGAGGGAGAAGAGGATGCGGCAGAGCAGATGGCGGCGTCGGCTCGCTCCGGGGAAACTCCAAATGGCAGCGTATCGACGGCGACGGCGACGTCTCCGCGGTGGTCACTGCGGGGAAGCTATGGTGGCTCTCGATCCGGAAAAAGGGGAGGAAGGGGGGAGGAGCAGGTGAGGCTCGTGGTGGTGCTGCCCTCTTTGCAGGCAGGGGAGAGGAGGGGGCCCTGGGCGGCGTGCTCGCACGGAGCGACACGGCGGCAGTGGAGGTCGTGGGTACAGGGAGGAGAAGATGAATTTGCAGAAAGCCCCCTGCAGAGTTTTCTTCCATCACGGATAGGTCCCTGCCCAGTTATCTTTTAAAACCTTTTAACACAGCAGCACTTTGGGGATTTAAAAGAGGCACTTATATATTCTAGAAAAATATGAGAAAAATCATGGAGCTTCCCCATAATATGTAGAAGCACCACAAAATTTGGTGTTACAAGATAAAATAGTTTGGACAACATTTGTTCAAAGGGTTTGGATATGGCAATTTTCCAAAATACAAGATTATAAACCGTTAGAAAAATTAAAGCAAGTTCCCAAAATTTCTTTTGAACTCTTGGAACTTCCTTAACAAATACACAATGCCAAGGTAATTTTGTTTGCAAGTTTGAGTGCCTCGCATTGTTGTGAAGTTTGTGGTGGCAAGTTTGGCACTTGGTTTTTCGAGATTGTCCAAAACAATTATTGTGATGTTTAGCAATGGCAAAAGAATGCGATGATGCATGCATGGAATGCAAAAAGTGGAAATTTTATTCGGGTTTTTAGGTTCTCAAATTTTGGGCTGTTACAAATCTACCCTCCTTACAGGAATCTCGTCCCGAGATTCTTAGAGTAGGAAGAAAGGGAAGAAGGTTACAACGGTACTACACGATCTTCTAGCTTCAGGTGGCTTCTTTCTTGCAGAAGTTGATCAAGTGGCATCATGAAGATCTTCATCGGCTTCACTTCGAGATCATCGCTCAACTACACCATAGGAGAGAGGGAACGACTCCGGAAGGAGAATGGTCCTCACAAGGATGCGAAGATCGGGTACCTCCTAGTCAACTCTGAGAACGGGACTTCGGTCAACTCTCGAATCGACAGTTAAGAGACACGGGCGGGTGACGAGAGATTGACAAGACGTTTCCAGTTGGCAGACAACTGGTTCTCAAAGATCCAGAATATGAACTTTGCACAAGGCCTAGAATTTCTGAGAGAGTGTTGAAATAAGATTCCAACAGATGAAGAGGCAACTTGTACTAGTCGGCTTGGGTAGAACTTTCCTCACGGAGGAGCATTTCAGATCACTGGAGAAGGATCGGAAAGCTAGATCGAGAGAACTTTAGAAACTCCGGGAACGTTACTATCGGGAAAACTTCTTGATGCTCCGGACATAGGGACAAACTTCTTGAGGATCACCAACTATCGTTTCTGATTGAGATTCAGATCTGATCAGGGGTAGAGATACTTCAGACTCAACACGGATGAATAGGGAATCTTTGCATAGCCTATCAACAGATTACAATTGCTAGGACCCCAAGAGTTGGACTACGAGGTTTAACTCCAAAGGAGGAACGAGAGTGCGGAACTCACGGATTAGCAACTTGTCAGGAGACAGCTGCCCTACTCGATTTACTTGCAACGGGACACGATTTAGTCCTTGTGGGGGAAATACCAAAGAAGACGAAGAAGTTCTCAGACTTCTTCTCTTTCTGGAACGATTCAATCAGTGGCTTGGATGCATAGAGGAAATTCTCAAGGAAAGGAGGTGACAACATACCATTCCGAGAATATTCTACACGTGCACGATCGAGTTGAGATAATTTCGAGGAACCAGACAATTCACTCAGATCCACGGCGACATCTTTCAGCAATTGCACGTGAACCAGGGAAAGTCATTTCTAACTTCCAGAACACCTACCTTGTGATGACACAAAGTTAGTTCCAACAAATTTCCAATGCTGACGCCCAATATCCAATATGAATCTCCTCAACATGGAGAGAATAAGAAGGTAGTTGATGGGCTCAACAACAAACTTATCCGGATACTCCGGGACGGTAGACTCATATTTCAACAGACCGGGGCATAAATATTGGTCAGACTAACATCTTTCTAATCTGAGTTTAACCTACTGAATGTGTTAGTCTGAGTTTGATTTGACGATAGCCCAAATCAAATCAAAAATTTGTAGGATAGCATAACCACAAAGGAGATACCACCTTGCTTCGACACAGGAAGCTAGACATCCATTGAGAAGTGAGCTATATCAGATAGAGCTTTTGTCTTGTAACTCTCCAAGTTGTTTAAGCTCAACCGAATAATTCAGGACATCCAGCACGATTTTCTTGGAGAAAGGAGTTGTTCAGAGAACCCGCTTACTCATAAGCTCAACTCTTCTCGGAGAAAAGAGTTGTCCGTGATGTTGAGCTTGGACAGGCGACAACCTGGCGATACTTCTGGAAAGACCTACAGGATATCATGATCCCCATATAGGATATCATGACGTAACGGTGGATCTTGAGTTCGAGAGAGGATCATGCCTTTCAAGGCACAACGAGGTGGTCTTGGGAGCTTCGGCACGAACCTAGCTCTTTGACCGAGGGAGTGCATCGAAGCCAACGGACTTGGTAGCACTGTCTAACTCAACTGATTGATCGATCAACCAATCATGCTAAGGAGGACGAGGAATGTCCGTGGATTTCAGCGCAGTAAGAACTGCTGAGACTATCCGATAGCCACACCATTGCTCACATCTTATCATTCCGGAGTAACAAGTCACTCGGAGAACGAAGAGTAAGAAATTGTGAAAGCATCACTTCATCAAGAGGATCATGATACCTAGCACGATACTCTGATATAAAAGAGTGTGACACTCTAAGGTGGAGCAGAACAAAAACTAGACAAAGCCTTTACTCCGCAGATTTCATTACTTTGACTAGATCCGAGAAGTGGACAATATAGGGAGTTTGTTTCTCCTAACAAGATGAAGTGGAAAGTCTTGACGGATCAGGAGAGGGACTTGCATCGGAACATACCAACGCACGATACCAATTTACGGTCAACTGACAGACGAAAGGTTGGAAGCGGATCAGAGTGAGAAACTTACTCAGGAGGAATCCTAAGATGACGAAGATGCACCGGGTATTACTCAATTGTGATAACCATGCCCGAAAAGGAGAGATGCAGCGGAATCACGAACCTAGTTGGGAGACGAGCTAAGAGAAACCTTGTCGTAACCCAGATGGTTCCAAGGCAGAACCTACAGAAAGGCTAAGGAAGAGCTGAAGTTACATAACCAGCTGAGGTGTGGTAGCTTAAAGTTCGACCATTTACCACACAGACCACGGAAAAGACTTGGGTTGAAGATCAGCATCATGCGCCGAGAATCCTAAATGGCATCAGGATCACATGGGTAACAACCCACACAATCCACATACCAGATTCACAGCACAATCCGGGACCTTCTGTTCAAGTCCTTGGGTTAAAACCCGAAAAAAGGAGCAAAGATTAGACTAGGTACGGATAACAGTGTTCAAACATCTGATTTGATATCGGATTGTAACGCGGCGGGAGCAACTGAACACATAACACGCGAGATAGAACCCAACCACGAGATTCCTAACCATTTTGAAGTAACAGATGAGAATTGAAAACTTTTAACTCAAATTGAGGTAAGATTGCTCCGAGATTAGAGGGTCACCAGGTAAGGAGTAAAAAGAATCCTAAGATGGGTTTCACAACTCATTTTTAGGTTAAAAATATTTTCACAAACACTAGACTCAACATCGACCAGTAGAAGGGTTTCCTACAGGCAGTACGGCTCTGATACCAACTTGTGGCGCCCCGACCCGACTACTATACAGTGATACTGTGTCTCCGGTTATCCGTTACCACCAGACACACTATCAAAGCATAATAGAGAGATCAAGACTTGTGGAACAACTGGCACATCACAGACTCTACGACACAAAAACATTATAAGCAACTCTTATAATAGAGAAAGATAGCAAATGACAAACAGAGGTCACAGACCCAACATTACAACATGCGGAAGCGAAGTGTGTTGTTCTAAACAACAAGAACCAAATTAGGGCCTAAGAGGCCTGCAAATAAACATCACAGCGCTAGCTGTTCCGGGATGTCCCAAGCTGCCACCTGGGAACCCCAGACTACTCGTCGACGTCCACAAAGAACCCACCTTCGAGGTCGGTGAAGTCCTCTCCTGAAAACAAGCAAACGACGTTGAGTTCGACGAACTCGCAAGATTAAGAGCTAATATATGCTCGATGATTGGCTTTCAAGGTTTTATGGCTATTTTGCATAAAGCTGGTTTTATTTTGAAAAGACATAACTCCATGGCATCGACTAATCAGATTATTTTGAAAAGGGGTAAGAAGAAACTCTTTTCTCTTGAGATCACTTTCTCAACCACCATCACCATTGTACCTGTTCATCAAAGGCACCTCCCCGAATCACCCTCGAGGAAGTCAACCTTGCAATCTTGAGTGGCACCTTTAGTACCCAAGTTTTAATCATTCCGTTAAGTTATTCTATGATCTCTGAATCCGTCACCAAGTCGTCCATAACCGCGGACACAGCTTTTCGAAAAGATTTATCCCTGCAGGGGTGTACAATGTGAAAGTCGCCAGGTTCCGCGAGGGACCTCCCAGCTCCTTATCCATGCGTACCGCCAGACTCATTGCCAGACATTAGCTCTCTTCCGGGGAAAGACGGCTGAGTGTGAAACGGCTACAACCTTTACCTTGCTTAAGACTATCCAAGGATCATCAGTGGCGGTAGGACAAGAGGTACCTTCTCGCACCCTGTCCCGCGGCCACTTATTTTCCTGACACAACCATCCTCATCTCAGTCTTGGCCACCATCTTCAACGCACGCGCAAATGGAAAGCCAAACTAGAGGACCCTCGGCTAGTCCGCCACAAGTTAGTCGGTCGACGAGGTTCCATATGCCCACGCATGGTTGCACGCTCAACTTGGCTCGTAGGCGAGAACTCGCACTTAGGCGGCGAGAACGAGACAACCCACCACATCCCATGTGGCCTCTCATCCCCACCTTTAAGCATTTTATTATCCGTCACCACACTTCTCCACCATCATTTACTGTCACAAGTCAACACCTGTTTCCAGCATGTACCAACCATAGTACAACTAGGCATTTCACTAAGCATGGCTAAGCATTTGCATAGCATAGTAATTATTTCATGGCCAACCATACAAACCTATGGTATTAGGAGGTGAAACAGGTAATTGGCATAGGGGATTTAATGCAACTGTAGGATACTCTACTCCAAACAGAAAATGACATTTGGAACCGCATGCAATATTATAGTGGAGAAAATAATTGCGGAAAATAGGATAAGATATGCTCAGAGGGGGGGATTACGCTTGCCTTGTTGAGCGGAGGAGTCAAACTGTTCGTCGGAGTGATGATGCTCAACTCCGAACTCGTGATCTACCGGAGAGCAAACAATACCGGAAAGCAAAGACAACAATCAAGACATGGCAATTGTGCAATGCATACAAAGATGATGACATGACATTTTAAATGCAATTAAGAGATCCTAGACATTATCATCAAGTTAAATGAGTGTCCCAATTAATTAGGCATTATTTGGTTAACCACCCATATTTATCTTAATTATTCTGGCACTACTAGAAGTACAATATTGTAGTTGTGAGCAAGTATGCATGATGATGATGAAATTGAATAGTTCACACTTTTCTGAACGTTTTGGTACCTCGAACACATTTTTCTGATGTCCGGGTAAAAAGTTATTATTTTTATAAATTACTATCTTAAATAAGTGCTTTTAATTATTTTAGCTTCTTCTTTTAATTCAGTCCGGGTTATAATTTATTTATAACACAGCACATTTATTTACCAAAAATAGGGAGACAAAGAATTTGAGACAGTAGAAGTTTTGGTACTGCATGAATCCGGAAATTCCGGTTTACACTTAACTCGGATTATCCGAGTGCACTGTACACTCCAGAATTTGGCTAAGGACCAAAGTTTTCTTGTACTGGACTTATTCGGAAAATCCAGATTTTTCTTAACCGGAATATCCGATGGCTGGGAAACGCTGGATTTCTGCTAAGGACAGATAACGAAGCGGTACTGGAAGTAATCGGAAAATCCGATTGGTTCAAATTCGGAAAATCCGAAACACTACCCAGAAGCACACTGCTCCGGCGAGCTCACACGGGACAAAATCGAGCTACGGCTTACAATCGAGCGAAAGGCGGGCACGGGGCTGTTCGCGGGCTCACCCTGGTTGCTTTGGAGCACTCGACGGTGGCGGGGGTGGACGGCGTTGACGGAATCGAGGCCGGCGGTTGACGGCCGCGGTTGAGAGGTCGAGGACAAACGCGTCGGCTCCAGACGACCCCGCTCGATTACGCCGGTGGGGAGGGAGAAGAGGATGCGGCAGAGCAGATGGCGGCGTCGGCTCGCTCCGGGGAAACTCCAAATGGCGGCGAATCGACGGCGACGGCGACATCTCCGCGGTGGTCACTGCGGGGAAGCAATGGTGGCTCTCGATCCGGAAAAAGGGGAGGAAGGGGGGAGGAGCAGGTGAGGCTCGTGGTGGTGCTGCCCTCTTTGCAGGCAGGGGAGAGGAGGGGGCCCTGGGCGGCGTGCTCGCACGGAGCGACACGGCGGCAGTGGAGGTCGTGGGTACAGGGAGGAGAAGATGAATTTGTAGAAAGCCCCCTGCAGAGTTTTCTTCCATCACGGATAGGTCCCTGCCCAGTTTTCTTTTAAAACCTTTTAACACAGCAGCACTTTGGGGATTTAAAAGAGGCACTTATATATTCTAGAAAAATATGAGAAAAATCATGGAGCTTCCCCATAATATGTAGAAGCACCACAAAATTTGGTGTTACAAGATAAAATAGTTTGGACAACATTTGTTCAAAGGGTTTGGATATGGCAATTTTCCAAAATACAAGTTTATAAACCTTTAGAAAAATTAAAGCAAGTTCCCAAAATTTCTTTTGAACTCTTGGAACTTCCTTAACAAATACACAATGCCAAGGGAATTTTGTTTGCAAGTTTGAGTGCCTCGCATTGTTGTGAAGTTTGTGGTAGCAAGTTTGGCACTTGGTTTTTCGAGATTGTCCAAAACAATTATTGTGATGTTTAGCAATGGCAAAAGAATGCGATGATGCATGCATGGAATGCAAAAAGTGGAAATTTTATTCGGGTTTTTAGGTTCTCAAATTTTGGGCTGTTACAGTGATCCCCTGCTCTTGGGGGTTATCAGGCGTACGCATGGAAGAGGAGGAGGAAGCGACAAGACGAAGAAGAAGAAGAAGTGAAATAAGAAGACTGGGCGGTACTACCGCCCCACCAGACGGTACTACCGCGCCCAGTGCCGCCAAAAACCCTCCTCTGCGCTCATGTGTGGCAGTGCGGGCGGTACTACCGCCCGTACCAGCGGTACTACCGCTCGGTCGAGCGGTACTACCGCCCGAGCGAAGTCAACGCGAGCTTTGGCCCGCACCAGTGGTACTACCGCCCGTATGAGCGGTACTACCGCTGCTGCGGGAACCTGCAGGGAATATTTCCTTGTAATCTCCACCTACCCCCACTTACCTTTCCCTTTTGCCTCTAGACTATAAATAGGAGTTCTCCATCTCAGATCTGGATAGACTAGGTTTTGAGATTAGAGTAGAGCTGTGCTCCCCACCTCAAGACGGTCTCCTTCCTCCCTTGCGGGGATGATTCCTCCCCTTGTGGAGAAGATCCCTCTAGTGGATTCAAGACCTCTACTTGTAGTTTGACTACTTGCCAATCTTTCATCTTCGGGTGACTTTATTGGAGCGGTTTGGTTGACCGTTGGAGAAACAACCATCCAAGATCCCTTCTTGTATCTACTTGCCGATCTCCCACCTTCGTGTGGATTCTATTGGGCCGGTTGGACCGACCGGTAAGGGAAACGGTCCTTGTATCGTGTGTGTTCTTGTGTTCTTGGTGTTCTTCTTCGTTTTCTTCGTGTTCTTGCGTGCGTTCGTCCACTCCCGTCGTCAATCCATGAAGATCGGGCCACCCTAGAAGTCCCTTACTTCTCCACCCTAGGCCCATAAAAGTGAAGTGTCATGTAGTCGACGTTGACACGACACTACTAGAAGAATAACACCACAACTTAAATATCAAACCATTAAATATTACTCAACATAATTCCACTATTAACAGCATGACTTCTCCTATGTCCTCAAGAACTGAACGAACTACTCACAAGACATCATATGGATCATGATCAGAGGTGATATAATGATGAATAACAATCTGGACATATACTTTAATTCACCAATAAAACTTAATAGCATCAACCACAAGTAGTAATCAACACCGGGAAAGTTTCCCCTATGAACTACACAAAGTATAACCCTAGATGTTACAGCGGAACAAAGTGGAGCGGTGGAGATGATGGTGATGGCGGTGGAGATGATGATGATGATCCTGATGAAGTCCAGCGTGATGACGATGACGATGGCAATGATTTTCCCCCCTCCGGGAAGGAATTTCCCCGGCAGATTTTCCCTGCCGGAGAGTTTTTTCTCTCTCTGTGGTTTCCGCCCCGTGGAGGCGGCGGAATATTTCCTCGATGGCTCCCCTCGTCTTCTGGGGGATGAAGTACGCGAAGGGGGAGCGCCCGAGGTAGGCCAGGGCCCCACACCCTACCACGGCACGGCCAGGGGGACCCGCGCCGCCCTATGGTGTGGGCCCCTCATGGCCCATCTCTGCCTCCCCTTTTGGCTGCCTCCGGCATCTGATAAAATAGGAGCTTCAGCATAATTTCCCTAAATTGACGATCTTCAAAAATATGGTGTCTTGATGATGCTTTTTCCAGCTGAATCCTGACTCCCGCAGTTAATTCTCCAATAATCATCAAACATGCAAAACAAGATAAAATAACATAAGTATATCATCCAAATATGAAATATATCAATGAATAGCAGTAAATTATGATATAAAATAGTGATGCAAAATGGACGTATCAACTCCCCCCAAGCTTAGACCTTGCTTGTCCCCAAGCGAAAACTGAACTCAGTAAACAAGATCACGGGTTTATGGAGTGAAGCTTCGATAATAAAGAATACGGACAAGAAGCATCAACATGTATTAATACACAAATCATTTTAGACAGCAACTTCCCCTCATATAACTTATCTTGAAACGAGTAATGGAAATCACAATAAAGGTGCATAAAGAAAATCATAGTTTGGTGATGGCAAACTTCGTTCTTGGTCAGAGAACAATTAACAGATTGTACTTATCTTTCTAGTAGAGTCCTTATATTGGAGCTTTATTGCAGAACTTACATGCTCAGTTATCACAATTTCTTTATAGTCATTGATAACTTTCAAAGTTATAATCCTTCAGATAAATGACTTGTGCAAAACAAGGAAGGATAACATACACGATTGATAATATTAATATATAGATGGTTGAATCACAACAACTCAAATGCTTGCTTAAGAAAGAAGGGAATAGGTTTACTGACTCAACATAAAAGTAAAAGAAAGGCCCTTCGCAGAGGGAAGTGATACGTCTCCAACGTATCCATAATTTCTGCTATTCCATGCTTATATTATACCATTTGCTACATGTTTTATATACACTTCATATCACTTTTATGCATTTTCTGGGACTAACCTATTAACAAGATGCCACAGTGCCAGTTCCCTGTTTTCTGCTGTTTTTGGTTTCAGAAAGTTACTTCTGGAAATATTCTCGGAATTGCACAAAACAAAAGGCCAAGTCCCTATTTTTCCAACACGTACACGGAGTCCGAAGGAGAGACGAAGACTCGCCACGAGGTGGCCAAACCATAGGCCGGCGCGGCAGAGGGGCCCATCGCGCCACCTGGTGGTTTGGGCCCCTCGGGGGTCTGCCGACATCGCCCCTTCGCCTATTTATTCCCCGAGACGTGAAAACCCTAAAACACCAGCCTTTCATCCAGAACATATTCGCTGCCGCCGCCGTCGTCAACCCTAACTCGGGAGGTTCTGAAGCTCTTCCCGGCACTGCCGGAGAGGGGAATCATCACCGGAGGGCTCTACATCGCCATGCCCGCCTCCGGAGTGATGCGTGAGTAGTTCATCCTTGGACTATGGGTCCATAGCAGTAGCTAGATGGTTGTCTTCTCCACTTGTGCCATCATGTTTAGATCTTGTGAGCTGCCTATCATGATCAAGATCATCTTATTGTAATGCTACATGTTGTGTTTGCTGGGATCTGACTTATATTGATACCTATGTGGAGCTGAATATTATATTATCATGTTATGTCATTTGTGATCTTGCATGCTCTCCGTTACTTGTTGAAGCCTTGGCCAAGTGAATACTTGTGACTCCAAGAGAGTGTATTTATGCATGATAGTTGGGTTCAACCTCTATTTAACCTGGGATAGTGACAGCAAGTTCTAAGGTTGTAGATGTGTTGTTGCCACTAGGGGTAAAACAGCAATGCTTTATTCAAGGATGAATGTATTGTTTACATTACGCACATTACTTAATGCAATTGTCTGTTGCTTGCAACTTAATACTGGAAGGGGTACAGATGTTAACCGGAAGGTGGACTATTTAGGCATAGATGCATGCTGGATAGCGGTCTATGTACTTTGTCGTAATGCCCAAATGAATCTCATAGTAGACACCACAACTCGCACATGCATGTTATATGCACTTATCAATTGTCAATTGCCCAGCTGTAATTTGTTTACCCAGCATGTTAGTTATCTTATTGGAGAGACACCACTAGTGAACTGTGGACCCCGGTCCATTCTTTTACATCTGAAATACAATCTACTGCAATCATTGTTCTCTACTATTTTATGCAAACAAACATCATCTTCCATACGATACGTTTAACCCTTTGTTTTCAGCAAGCCGGTGAGATTGACAACCTCACTGTTAAGTTGGGGCAAAGTAATTTGATTGTGTTGTGCAGGTTCCACGTTGGCACCGGAATCCTGGTGTTGCGCCGCACTACACTCCTTCACCAACACCTTCGAAGCAACCTCGTTTTCCTACTGGTTCGATAAACCTTGGTTTCATATGAGGGAAAACTTGCTGCTGCACTCATCATACCTTCCTCTTGGGGTTCCCAACTGACGTGTGACGTTACACATCAAGCATAGTTTCTGGCGTTGTTGCCGGGAGATATTCCTCGTCAACTTAGCGCTAGCAACACATTTTCTGGCGCCGTTGCCGGGGAAAACCGAATTGCTTCTGCAAGGGGAGTCTCTCACACCCAATCTCTTTACTTTGTTATTTGTCTTGCTTAGTTTATTTTTATTTAGTCTTGTTTGCTCTCTTTATCAAAAACACAAAAAAATTAGTTACTTGTTTATTTCGGTTTTGTTTTGTCTCTTGTCACCATCATGTCTTGTTCCATGCCTGTTGCTATGTCACCTGAGGAATTGATCTTCACTTTTAAACAAGGGAGTGAGGAGAATTTTAAAGAAGCTTGGTCTAGAATTAATGATTCCTTTGGTAAAACTGATCCTAAAATGACTTTAAGCTTGCTTCTCACTAGCTTCTACTTTGGTCTAGCCCTTTGTTATAGATATGCTTTAGATGCTATTGTGGGAGGAGAAGGAATAATTCTTACTGATAACTCTGTTATATTTCCCGAGGGGATAGCTGAGGGTGTGTTTACAACCTTTCTTGGGAGAACGGTGTCCACTGATTATCTTGTTATTGAATGTGCAGGGACAGGACAAATTACACTTGGAAGATCTCTGCTCAAATTAATGGGAGCAACCATAGATGTGGGAAAAGGCACTCTGAATCTTACCTCCACACCAAGGTGCGGCCATGTATTCCCCAAACCAAAGAGTAAGTCTAAGGGTAAGAGAGGTAGGCGCATGGCCCTTGGTATTGATGTCAATGCTCCTCCACTTTTTGACACTTGATTTTCACTTTCTGCGCCTAGCTGAAAGGCGTTAAAGAAAAGCGCTTATGGGAGACAACCCATCGTTTTTATTTGCTGTTATTTTTGTTTTCTTTGAGTCAAGGAGTTTTGTTACTTCTGTAGCAACTCCTTTGTATCTTTATTTTATCGCAATGTTGTGCCAAGTAAAGTTCTATATTGAAAGTTGATGCAAGATTTGGATTTCTGCGCAGTGACAGATTTTTAGCTGTCACGGATTTGAGCTTATCTCCCTGTAGAAAATTCAAAAAATTCTGAAAAAATCACGCATATTCCTGAGATATGTACGCAACTTTCATTATTTTAGGCCAGATCCATCTGAGCAACTTAAGTGCCTCGAAAAAATTCGTCATTCCAGACTGTTCTGTTTTTGACAGATTCTGCCTTTTGTTTTGCATTCGCTCTTTTACTGTGTTTGTGTGGATTTCTTTGCTCCACAAAGCATTGGTGGCTGTAGCTAATGTCCAGAAGCTTTGGGATTGATTGTATCATTACAGAATATGAGAATTTTTGATTATGCACTAACCCTCTAATGAGAACTGTCTTGAGTTTGGTGTGAAGGAAGTTTTCAAGGATCAAGCGAGAAGGGTGATATTATGTGATCAAGAAGAGTGAAAAGCCTAAGCTTGGGGATGCCCCCGTGGTTCATCCCAACCATATTCAGAGAGACTCAAGCGTCTAAGCTTGGGGATGCCCAAGGCATCCCCTTCTTCATCAACAAACTTATCAGGTCATCTCTAGTGAAACTATATTTTAATTCTTTCACATCTTATGCGCTTTACTTGGAGCGTCTGTGTGTTTTTTTTTGTTTGTTTGAATAAATTCGGATCCTAGCAATCCTTGTGTGGGAGAGAGACACGCTCCGCTTTTTCATGTGAATACTCATGTTCTTCACTTATATTTGTTGAGTATTCTTAACTAGCTACTGCAGTGCTTTTAGCTCCTGTTTTTCATGCATCTCTTCGAGCTGTTAGCACTTGTTTATAAATACTCTCTTGCTGCATTATATTATCATTTGGAGAGTTTATGTTTAAATAAATTGATTGGTGTTTGTTTGGAAGAAAGAAAATGCTACATGTAGTAGTTGGTATTGGAAAAGACATATGCATTCTTGTAGATCATTGTCTTGTTTCGATTTGATGCTTTGCAATTGTTTTGAGCTCTCAAGTAGATCATGTTTAAGCTCTTGCATCATGTAGTTAAAGCCTAGTAGTGGAGAACTACCGTAGAGCTTGTTGAGACTTGGGATGCATATTTGTTCTCTCTAAGGTCTAGATATTTTCTGGTAAAATGTTTGAGCAACAAGGAAGACAGTGTAGAGTCTTATAATACTTGCAATATGTTTTTATGTGATTCTTGCTGTACCGGTTTATACTTGTGTTTGCTTCAAACAACCTTGCTAGCCTAAACTCTGTACTGAGAGGGAATGCTTCTCGTGCATCCAAAACTTGAGCCAAAACCCATGCCATTTGTGTCCACCATACCTACCTACTATGTGGTATTTCCTGCCATTCCAAGTAAATATTTCATGTGCTACCTTTAAACTATTCAAAACTTTATTACTCCTTATTTGTGTCAATGTTTTATAGCTCATGAGGAAGTATGTGGTGTTTTATCTTTCAATCTTGTCATTTACTTCTGACAGACTTTCACCAATGGACTAGTGGCATATACATCCGCTTATCCAATAATTTGCAAAAAGAGCTGGCAACGGGGTGCCCAGCCCCAATTAATTACAACTTTCATTAATAATTCTCTTCACATGTTTTGCCCTGATTTATCAGTAAGCAACTTAATTTGCAAATAGACACTCCTCCATGGTATGTGAATGTTGGAAGGCACCCGAGGATTCGGTTAGCCATGGCTTGTGTAAGCAAAAGGTTGGGAGGAGTGTCATCTATAAAGAAACTAAAATACATGTGTAAACAAAAGAGAAGAGGGATGATCTACCTTGCTGGTAGAGATAACGTCCTTCATGGGAGCCGCTCTTGAAAGTCTGGTTGACAAGGGGGTTAGAGTGCCCACTACCATTCGTTGACAACAACAAACACCTCTCAAATACTTATTTTGTGCTCTCTATATGCTTTCGAAAACTTAAAAAGCTCTAGCACATGATTTAATCCCTGCTTCCCTCTGCGAAGGGCCTATCTTTTACTTTATGTTGAGTCAGTTTACCTACTCCTTTCTATCTTAGAAGCAAACACTTGTGTCAACTTTGTGTGCATTGATTCTTACATGTTTACTTATTGCACTTGTTATATTGCTTTATGTTGACAACTATCCATGAGATATACATGTTACAAGTTGAAAGCAAATGCTGAAACTTAATCATCCTTTGTGTTGCTTCAATGCCTTTTACTTTGAATCTATTGCTTTATGAGTTACCTCTTATGCAAAACTTTTTGATGCTTGTCTTGAAAGTACTATTCATGAAAAGTTTTTGCTTATATGATTCATTGTTTACTCTTTATCTATTTGTTAGCAAACTATAGATCATTGCTTTGAGTCACTTCATTCATGACATGAGCCTTGCAATATATTGATCAAGATTGTGTGAAAGCATGTCTCCTCAGAAATTATTTGTTGTTATCGTTTTACCTACTCGAGGACGAGTAGAACTAAGCTTGGGGATGCTTGATACGTCTCCAACGTATCCATAATTTCTGCTGTTCCATGCTTATATTATACCATTTGCTACATGTTTTATATACACTTCATATCACTTTTATGCATTTTCTGGGACTAACCTATTAACAAGATGCCACAGTGCCAGTTCCCTGTTTTCTGCTGTTTTTGGTTTCAGAAAGTTACTTCTGGAAATATTCTCGGAATTGCACGAAACAAAAGGCCAAGTCCCTATTTTTCCAGCACGTACACGGAGTCCGAAGGAGAGACGAAGAGCCACGAGGTGGCCAAACCATGGCGGCGCGGCAGGGCCCACCGCGCCCCTGGTGGTTTGGGCCCCTCGGGGGTCCGCCGACATCGCCCCTTCGCCTATTTATTCCCCGAGACGTGAAAACCCTAAAACACCGAGCCTTTCATCCAGAACATATTCGCTGCCGCCGCCGTCGTCAACCCTAACTCGGGGGGTTCTGAAGCTCTTCCCGGCACCCTGCCGGAGAGGGGAATCATCACCGGAGGGCTCTACATCGCCATGCCCGCCTCCGGAGTGATGCGTGAGTAGTTCATCCTTGGACTATGGGTCCATAGCAGTAGCTAGATGGTTGTCTTCTCCACTTGTGCCATCATGTTTAGATCTTGTGAGCTGCCTATCATGATCAAGATCATCTTATTGTAATGCTACATGTTGTGTTTGCTGGGATCTGACTTATATTGATACCTATGTGGAGCTGAATATTATATTATCATGTCTATGTCATTTGTGATCTTGCATGCTCTCCGTTACTTGTTGAAGCCTTGGCCAAGTGAATACTTGTAACTCCAAGAGGGGGTATTTATGCATGATAGTTGGGTTCAACCTCTATTTAACCTGGGATAGTGACAGCAAGTTCTAAGGTTGTAGATGTGTTGTTGCCACTAGGGGTAAAACAGCAATGCTTTATTCAAGGATGAATGTATTGTTTACATTACGCACATTACTTAATGCAATTGTCTGTTGCTTGCAACTTAATACTGGAAGGGGTACGGATGTTAACCGGAAAGTGGACTATTTAGGCATAGATGCATGCTGGATAGCGGTCTATGTACTTTGTCGTAATGCCCAAATGAATCTCATAGTAGACACCACAACTCACACATGCATGTTATATGCACTTATCAATTGTCAATTGCCCAGCTGTAATTTGTTTACCCAGCATGTTAGTTATCTTATTGGAGAGACACCACTAGTGAACTGTGGACCCCGGTCCATTCTTTTACATCTGAAATACAATCTACTGCAATCATTGTTCTCTACTGTTTTATGCAAACAAACATCATTTCCATTCGATACGTTTAACCCTTTGTTTTCAGCAAGCCGGTGAGATTGACAACCTCACTGTTAAGTTGGGGCAAAGTAATTTGATTGTGTTGTGCAGGTTCCACGTTGGCACCGGAATCCCTGGTGTTGCGCCGCACTACACTCCTTCACCAACACCTTCGAAGCAACCTCGTTTTCCTACTGGTTCGATAAACCTTGGTTTCATACTGAGGGAAAACTTGCTGCTGCACTCATCATACCTTCCTCTTGGGGTTCCCAACTGACGTCAACTTAGCGCTAGCAGGAAGCAGGGATTAAATCATGTGCTAGAGCTTTTTAAGTTTTTGAAATCATATAGAGAATAAAAATATAAGTTTTGAGTGGTGTATGAGAATTGTCAACGAATGGTGGTGGGTGAAAACAATATCTCTCTTGTCAACCAGACTTTCAAGAGCGGCTCCCACGAAGGACGTTATTTCTACCAGCAAGGCAGATCATCCCTCTTTTTCTCTTTTGTTTACACATGCAGTTATTCACTGGTATCATTGCTTGTCTGATAAATCAGGGAAAAATGTGAAGAGAATTAAGCGGTTAAAGTTGTAATTAATTGGGACTGGGCACCCCATTTGCCAGCTCTTTTTGCAAATTTAATAGATAAGCGGATGTATATGCCGCTAGTCTGGTGGTGAAAGTCTGTCTGACAAGCTAAATAAAGAATAACCCACATACTTCCTCATGAGCTAGTAAACAGTGACACAAATAAGTAGTAGTAGCTTTTGAATAGTTTAAAGGTAGCACATGAAGTATTTACTTGGAGTGGCAAGGAAATACCACATATAGATAGTTATGGTGGACACAAATGGCATGGGTTTTGGCTCAAGGTTTGGATGCACGAGAAGCATTCCCTCTCAGTACAGGTTTTTGGCTAGCAAAGCTGGGTAGCAAGCATAAGAGTGGAGGGATACAAACAAATATAAATGTAATAGAAACAATCATGCAATCTTCCTTGTAAGAACAAATAATTTTAACTTAAGAATACTAAGCTCATGAGCCAGCAAGAAAGAAAGATAATGAGATAATGTATCTACATGCAATCCCCTCTTTTCTACTTAATCCTCAAAGTATTGTTGCTACTGACCAATGCTAAGTTTGCCAAAACCAAATAGATTTACTTGATGCTCCCAAAGTGATGCCAATACTAACAACAAGATCATTCATATGACAGAAATTTGCAAACTAAAATAAAGTGTGCAGAAAGTAAATGATAAAACTTCTCATTAATATTCCAATAATGGCAACTCACAAAGGGATACATAGATAACCAACTAAAGGAGAGATACTTCCACACTGCAAACCATCCTATATGATAACTTCTCTACTCATGATATGACTCGATTGAAAAGTAAAAGGTAAAAGATAATGGTGATGATACCGCGACACTCCCCAAGCTTGGAACAAGGTGAGGTGATGCCAATACCAATGATGAATTACTCCTTCGGTGGTGATGGTGAATTTCCATCATCAAGCTTCCAAGGTAAAGGCTCTCCATCTAGAAACGACGACTTGGTTTCGAGTATCCTGAAACTGGCAGCAGAGCTTATTCGTTTAAATCTGGTCTCATACTCACAGTTTTGGTTTTGCACGTCGTAGAGTTGTGCTTGTAATTTGTTGTGGTCTCGTGGAGTGAGAATATATCATCCCAAAGCTTGGCGGTCTCCTTTTTGTGCTCAGCAATAAGTTCAGCAACTATCCCGTGATAGATGTCCACTTCATGTTCCGCCATCTTCTTGTACCTAAAAACTTCATGCTCCAATTCTTCCATCCTGGCTTCCAAGCTTCCTTCTCCTTTAGGACCCCGGACATCTTCTTTCTGCACCTCTCCATCCTTCAATAGCAACTCCTTGGGATGCATCTTCAGCTCATTGATGTACGGGTTGACGACGTTCACGAAGAAGCTATCAAGAGGACATGGTGACTCTAAATTCCAGGACGATATCTGGCAGAAACAGGTCGAAACGAAAACACGACGAGAAAACGATATACGGACCTCGGGGGATCCGGGGGATTATATAGCAAAAAGTTTCATAACCAAAGGAAAGTCCAGGTCGAAACCGAGCTGGAGACGGGCTCCGAGGCGCCCTCACCATACCACGGCGCGGCCAAGGGTGGGCCCGCGCCGTGGGGTGGTGTGGTGCCCTCGGGCGCCGTTTCCTCCCCGTTTTTGGCTCGTAATTTTCCATATTTAATAAAAACAACAAAAATATAAGTTGGGAAGTCGAACGCAAACTTTTTCTTACCAAAACTGTTACTTATTCGAAAATAGACTCTGCAGTTTTCTGAACTTGACTTTTAATAAAATCTTCCGGAGTCACTACTTGAATAATATCAACGTCTTCGTTATAAGAATCCCCAGAAATATAATGCTTGAGTCTTTGACCATTAGCCACTTGAGATTTGTCACCATCAAGCGAAGTAATTTTGATTGCACCTGAATGGTAAACCTCTGAAACAACATAATGTCCTTCCCATTTCGAAAGTAATTTACCTGCAAAAATTCTGGGACGAGACCTATACAATAGAACTTTCTCACCAACATTAAACTCTCTCTCTAGGATTCTCCTATCATGCCATTGTTTCACTTTCTCTTTAAAAAGTCTAGCATTTTCATAAGCTTCACTTCTCCATTCATCTAAGGAACTCAAGTCAAGTAACCTTTTTATACCGGCAAGTTTAAAATCTCTATTAAGTTCTTTTATGGCCCAATAAGCTTTATGTTCTAATTCTAGAGGTAAATGGCAAGCTTTTCCGTAAACCATTTTATAAGGAGACATACCCATAGGATTTTTATAAGCAGTTCTATAAGCCCACAAAGCATCATTAAGATTCCTAGCCCAATTCTTTCTAGATTTATTAACAGTCTTCTGCAAAATAGATTTAATCTCTCTATTTGATAATTCTACTTGTCCACTTGTTTGAGGATGATAAGGTGAAGAAATTCTATGATTAACATCATATTTAGCAAGGGTTTTTCTAAAAGCACCATGGATAAAATGAGAACCACCATCAGTCATGAGATATCAAGGCACACCAAACCTTGGAAAAATAATATCTTTAAGCATTTTTAATGATGTCTCATCATCAGCACTAGATGTTGATATAGCTTCTACCCATTTAGTAACATAATCAACAGCAAAAAGTATATGAGTATAACCATCAGAAGGAGGAAAATGACCCATAAAGTCAAATCCCCAACAGTCAAAAGGTTCAATAACAAGAGAATAATTCATAGGCATTTCATTGCGTCTAGTTATATTACCAACTCTTTGACATTCATCGCATGATAAAATAAATTATCTTGCATCTTTAAAAAGAGTAGGCTAATAAAAACCTGATTGTAAAACCTTTTGTGCAGTTCTATCTCTAGCATGATGTCCTCCATAAGCACTTCCATGGCATTTTCTCAATATTTCTTTTTGTTCAAATTCTGGACCACATCTTCGCATTATACCATCCACTCCTTCTTTATATAAGTGTGGGTCATCCCAAAAATAATGCCTCAAGTCATAAAAGAATTTCCTTCTTTGCTGAACTGTAAAGGTTGGAGGCAAATACTTGGCAACAATAAAGTTAGCATAGTCAGCATATCAAGGACTTTCTCGCGAGCTTACCTTTATCACAGCCAATTGTTCATTTGGAAAACTATCGTTAACAGGAACAGTATCATAAGAAATGTTTTCCAATCTAGACAAATTATCAGCGACAGGATTTTCAGCACCTTTCCTATCTACAATATGCAAATCAAACTCTTGTAATAAAGCACCCATCTTATAAGTCTAGGCTTAGGATCTTCTTTTTCCATAAGGTTATCTAATAGCAGCATGATCGGTATGGATAATAACTTTCGAATCAACAATATAGGGTCTAAACTTATCACAAGCAAAAACTACTGCTAAAAACTCTTTTTCAGTATTGGCATAATTCTTTTGAGCAGCATCAAGAGTCTTACTAGCATAATGAATAATATTCAACTTCTTATCTACTCGCGGTCCAAGAACAGCACCTACAGCAAAATCACTAGCATCACACATAATTTCGAAAGGTAAAGTCCAATCAGGAGCTTGAACAACAGGAGCAGTGGTTAAAGCCTTTTTTAGAGCCTCAAAAGCTTATTTACAATCATCATAAAAACAAAAGGTACATCTTTTTGGAGAAGATTAGTAAGAGGTTTTGAAATTTTAGAGAAATCTTTAATAAACCTTCTATAAAAACCGGCATGACCGAGAATACTATGAATACCTTTAACATCCATGGGACAGGGCATTTTCTCAATTGCTTCAACTTTAGCTCTGTCCACTTCAATACCTCTTTCAGAAATTTTTGTCAAGAACAATCCCTTCATTAACCATAAAGTGACATTTCTCCCAATTAAGAACAAGATTAGTTTCCTCACATCTCTGCAAAACTTTATCAAGGTTTTGCAAGCAGTTATCAAAGAAGTTCCATAGACGGAAAAATTGTCGATGAATACTTCCACAATTTTTTCACAAAAACCATGAAAAATGGCAGACATGCATCTTTGAAACGTAGCTGGAGCATTACACAAACCAAAAGGCATACGCCTATAAGCATAAGTTCCATAAGGACAAGTAAAAGTAGTTTTCTCTTGACCTTTACTTTGTCAAGACACTACTCACATTTGCTCTCACAATAAACTATAATCATTCAAGATGCTATGATAGGGGAATGAGAGCTTGACACCAAGTATTACCACATTGCAATCATTAACTTAAGTAGGAGAGTTTGGAGATTAGATGAAACTTATGCATGCTTTACCTCTACTCACTTATTCATCTTTCCAAAGTGTCCACCAAACATAGTCATATTTTCATCATCACTCTATGGACCACATGTATGCCAAAGTAGAATGTCTATACTACTATCTGTTATGTTACACTTTGTGAACTATCATTGAACATCCTTGCATTGAATACTTGATATCACTTCATAAACTATTTTGCATATTGCTACTCCTTTGAAGAATGAATCATTTGACTCTATGTAGCAGTAGCAATCATCTTTGATATCCATTGTTAGTGCTATATTGCAAAGCCATGTTAGTTTTATCACCTTCATACTCGAGGAAGTGTATTGGTTAAGCTTGGGGATGTTGATACATGTAAAATGCATACATGAACTTTGCACTATATCACACATATTCCAATCATATTTGCATCATATAAGGGTTATATTACTGTTATTTAATGATTTTAGGAAATAAATCAAGTGTTTCCTATTTTTATGGAATTAACTCTGCGCAGGCAGAAAACCCTATTTCTTTCCTTTTATGTTTCAGGGACCCAAACGACGTCCAAAAATTATGGAAAATACAGGCATAAATATTTTGGAAGGAGGAAGACCTCGGAGCGAAGTAAGCAAGCAAACATAGGCCAGAAGGCCGAAAGGGGGTGGCCCACGCGGCCAGGTACTGTGGCCACGTGGGGCCCACTCATTTGGCCCTCGTGGCTCCGTTGCCGTCGATCTTTCGTCCACCGACTCCGTCTTGACCTAAAAACGCCTATATAAGGTCCCCTGGCGTTTCGCGAACGGAGCGCCACATAAACACAGAAACACCGAAACGGAGATCAGAAGCTGCAGATTGGAGGGGGAAAACTCGGCGGGGTGCTGCCGGCGTGGTCTCTTCTTCTGCATCGACTTCTCCGCCGTCTCCATGATGAAGAGGGGAGTAGTCCACCTCTGGACTATGGGTTTGTGGAAGTAACTTATGTATCTCTCCTCTCTTGAGCTTCACTAATTAGTACTGTATGAGCTGCTGAACTTGATTACAGTCATATTGTAATACCTATGTGGTGGATATTTCTATGACTTAATATATGTTTGAGATTGCAATGTTTGTTTCAGTTATGAGTATAGATGCATATTATGTACCCCGTTCTTGTCTACTTGTTATGATCAAGCATGTTTATGAGAGCGTGTGTGGGGTGATGTGTGCATTAGTTGGAGTAACGGGGAGTGGTGAGTGCGGTAAGCTGACAACTGAAATATCGCGATCCACTTGGGTTTTTACCTTACTTTGTTACCTCACTAGGGATAAACAAAAATACCTTGCTGCAAGGGTTGAGGGTGACTAAGCTTCTTCCTATGACTAGATCCAGCATGTTCTTATTTTAACTTCATGTCATAAAACTTATTGCTATACTCTGAGTCATCTTAATTACTGAGGTGTTATGATTTGGTTCGCATCTTGGTGGAGTATAAGACAGACTAATAACCAAAAGGTCTCTATGTTAGGACGTGATGCCCATATATCTAAGTAACTTGTTATCAAACTTTGTGTTGCAATCTCATATGTTAACTCTGTGTGTTTCCATTGTCTGCCACTTTATAAAGAGAGTGCATTTGTGAAACCATAAACCCCAGTCCATTTTTAATCATAAGAAACACCTTTCCAACACCATATACCACTTTTCCATTTTCAGCCATCATTAAATCCGAAAATACAAAAATACTTTTCATCTTGCATACATCATTAAAAAACCCAAAAATATCATTTACCATTGCATCCACCACCATTGCATATTTATTCCTTGTTTGCATTGCATGACTATCTTGATATCATTCTTACACCTTATGCTTGACAAACACAGGTGAGGTTGAAGACCAGAACATTTAACTTTGTTTTGTAGGTAACCAAAAGAAGGATAAGAAGATATATCTTCACTACTGATTCCCCGAGAGTTCGATATTAAACCCTCGAGCCACCCTCGTGGGGAAAACACGTCTTCCACTACTACACACTCTGCACTTGGAGTCTCAACCTAACCCATTTACTTTTGACGCAGGTAACTACGCACAGGAGATCAAGCAAAGTGTTTTCTGGCGTCGTAGATCAACCTCTTCAAGGGCCATCAGATGGTCCTATATTGCTTGATAATATTATGTATTCTACTAATGAAAATGGGATTGGAGAGGTCTTGACTTTATTTAGGTGGAGTCCCTACCTCTTGAGAATGATCAACCATCTTGTTATAAAATTGTTAAAAGTGGGTTTGAAAGTTTTAATCCTACTATTTTGGAGCTTGATAAAAATTATGTGTTTGTCACTAGTACAGAACGACACATCGGAAACAGGCCAAAAACCCCTTCGGCAACGGAGAAAGGGTCGTGTCCCCGACCCTGTCACTGATGTGAAGGCCTTCATCGGTAACGGAGGCAAAAAACCGTCACCGATGAGGCATAAGTTGGCTACGGTTGCGGACCCATCTCCGTTTCCGATGTATCGGTGTATCAGTAACGGAGATTCTATTTTACTCGTTTGCATTGAGGTTCTTTCAGAGGCCTACAGGAGCAATTCGGTTGCCAAATTACATTCAAAATCTCACAGCAGAAGCACACAGTTGCTACCAAATCCATTCATAACGTATATAAGATTGTCATCATTACATAGCATCAAAAGATGAGTTACACATGCCTCGCTAATCCTATCATTCTCATGCCTCCCTAAACTTAACTTTTATGACACTCCACTCTTCTCCGGCTCCACCTTCTTCCTCAGTTCCGAAGCGCCGAAAACGGAATTCGACCTAGCAAAAGACTCGAGTAGCAGTTTCATGCTTCTCCAAATCACATCTGCAGCCAAACTGCTACACACATACACAAAACAGATGGAGAAACTAAAAATAAGAAACCACACCGAGCTCGCAAGCCTCCTTAGCAAATTAATCTTGCCAAATTCTTCGTAGCGAGGCTTGCTCCATCTTGGACGGTGTCGCCGAAATATAATAACGCCACCACTGTGACATTTCGGCCACACTGTCCAAGACACTCTTAATTAAAAAGTGTTTTGCACAGTGCAGCGAAACGTCACAACAGCGACGGTTCACGGATATGATCCCACTTTGTATTTAGCTCTTTTAAAGCTTGTTTGGATCTGCATGGCGCTCTGCATATAAAATACATGGATGTCTAGTTAGAAAAGAGCCAAATATGATGCTACTTGATATGACCATAACGAGGATTAGCACATTGACAAAGGGTTGAAATTAATCTATTAGACTTCAAATACTAAAAACAAACACAACACAATACTAGACTTCAAATACTAGACAAGTTGAAGGTAATGTATTCATCATCGGCAGTACTAAAAACAAACACAACACAATACTAGACTTCAAATACTAGACAAGTTTTATATGCTACTTAAAAAAATGTAAGATCTAGTGTTGAGGGGTGTATTCATCATCGGCAGTACTACAATACTAGACAGAACACAATACTACAATACTAGACAATACTACAATACTAGATCGGTAGATGCTACTTTAAATAAAATGTAAGATCTAGTGTCGAGGGGTGTATTCATCATCGGCACTAGACAGAACACAATACTAGACTTCAAATACTAGACAAGTTTTCTGTGCTACTTTAAACAAAATGTAAGATCTAATCGGCTACATACCCGGGGAAGATGCACGGCAATAGACCAGTAGATCCGCGTCGGCGACATACTCGGGGAAGATGCGCGGCGGCTCGCCGATGAGCCGCTGGGGGGATGCGCCGACGCGCCGCTGGGGGAAGATGCACGGCGGCGATGCCGGCCGGATGCGCGCTCAGATCTGCGAGATAAGGGTTAGGTCTGGAGCCGCCGCCACACTATGACTGTGGAGTGAGAGTGAGAGCGAGAGCATTAGGGTTGCCGCAGTGGCACATTTATAGCATATAACATCGCAAACAAAGGCGATAAACAACCGTTTCCTCTAATTTCTTCACTGACACACTGGGCCTACTTACAAAGGATCGATAGAGTAATTGAACTAACTATCTACTCTACTTGTTCTGCTTATGCCCTGTCTCCGCGCCATTGTCATCCGCGGCGCGGCGTCACTTTTGCCGGTTGCCTTTTCCTCAGGCGCGTGCTTCTCCTCCTCCTCCGGCTCGTGCTCCTCCTTCTCCGGCTGTGCGTCCTTCTCGGTGAATCCTCCTCTCGCGCCTCCTTCTCCGGAGCGTGATCCTCCTTCTCCGACGCGTCCTCCTCCGGCGCTCCTCCTCCGGCGCCTCCTCCGATGCCTCCTCCGACGCCTCCTCGTCGTCGTATTCTTCCTGGCTAGAATAATACGGCTCCGGTGGATCCTCCGGCTCCTCTTCCTCCGGCGATTCGTCCTCTTCGGAGTCGTCTTCTCCTTCGCGTGAAGACGGCGGGTCCGAGTCGTCGGAGTCGTCTTCTACAGAGCGTGAAGATGGCGGGTCCGAGTCGTCGGGGTCCGAGTCCGGTGGCCCGTCTTGATCCACCATGGAACTTCACCGCGGTCTTCCGCGCTCGCGTCATCGCTCGGGACTTCCTCGTTCTGCCACCAGGGTTCCTCCATGGCGGTTGTGCTAGTGTGGTAGAAAATGTGGGTGAGAATGAAGGGGAGAATGCGGGACCTGCCTGGCTTCGCGCGGTTCCAGTCACATTTTATTAGCGTCGATCAGGCGGTTCCAATCCCTCGTGAATTAAGCCGCATTGAACAGGCGCGCTTCTAGATTGCAACTGCAATTTCCAAAGCACATCGCAAACGGATATACATAAACAACCGTAGCCATAGAGATACATATTGGAAACGGAGACAAATTTATGACCGTTGCCAATACTTTTGGTAACGGAGATATAAAATTCTCCGTAACCAATATTGACGGACCAGCTCTGGCAGGCCTCGTCCGCAACGCTAAAATCGCGATTCTCTGTCGCCTAACTCGTGCCGTTTCCATAGAGGGGTATCCGATGTGTCGTTCTGTACTAGTGTGTAGATCATGAAAAGCATGCTTTATGTGATAGTTATATTATTGAGCTTGTTCATGATGCTACTGAAAATTATTATGAGCGAGGAAAATATGGTTGTAGAAATTTTCATGGTACTAAATCACCTCTCTATATGCTGAAAGTTTTGAAGTTACTCTTGTTTTATCTTCCTATACTTGTCACTTTGTTCTTTATGAATTTATTTGTGTACAAGATTCCTATGCATAGGAGGTGGGTTAGACTTAAATGTGTTTTGAATTTGCTTCTTGATGCTCCTTTTGCTTCATTTTCTATTTTTATGTGAGCATTATTAAAACTATCAAGCCTAGCTAAAGGTATTAAAGAAAAGCGCTTATGGGAGGCAACCAATTTTATTTTTCTGCAATTTTTCTTTTATTGAGTCAAGGAGGTTGTTTACTTCTGTAGCAACTCTTTGTATCTTTACTTTCTTGCATTGTTGTGCCAAGAGTAGTCTCTAATGATAAGATGATGCTAGATTTGGATTTCTGCGCAGTAACAAATTTCTGCTGTTCACCGTTTCACTATTCTAAAATCACCAGAAAATCATTTAAATCTGCAAATTTTTGTGCGTGATCCTCAGATATGTACGCATCTTTCATTAGTTTCGAGTTTTCTGATTTGATCAACGGAAGTGCCTCGGAAAAAAAGAGGTATGGAACTTAGAACTATGGATATTGTATCCATATGCAAAACAGTAGGATAGCCTATCACATAACCAGTGAAACCTTGCATTTTTTACTTCTCTGCACTATTCTCCGCGGTCAATGAGGTGCTCTTGCATACCTAAATCTGCATACTGTTCTATGACAGCATGTGTTGATCTGCTTGTAGGTTATTCTGCAATGATAAGATGTTTACTTACATGCGGCGCATTAGTTGACACAGAAAGTTCAGAAGGTACCCTCTCCATATTGCCTCGTCATGTGGAGATGATACCGCGGTCCAGATTCTGTTAGAAAATGAAGCAAATGTAAGTTCCCTTCCATACCCTTCTCATTTTAAATGATGCTGTGCTTTCTTTTCTTATTACTTTTTTCGAGCAGGTACATAACAAGAGAGATGGCTATACACCATTAGCTCTTGCCATTTTGGCTCCATCGACTAGGTGTGTCAAAAGACTAATGCAGGTATGTTTACATTTTGTTGTTTGTTCATTTAGGCAGGACAATCAAATATATAAACTAGGCAATCCCATTCTGAGATGATGTGCATTTTGCTAGGCTGGTGCTGACGTTAGAGATATTCATGACCTACCTGCAACAATATGGTTTTCAAACAATGGATTAAGCGACTGCATTAGGCGTCTTTTGGAGGCAAATGCAGATCTTGAAATTCTGTGTGATGTAAGTGAACTCAAATCTGTTCTTTAAATTGTACTCTGTGAAACATTAACTTTGCTTGTAGTTTCTCTTTATTTTCTGCCATGAATGAGTAAATGACCTGAGCTCACAGATTCTGTTCACAATGGTGAACTCTCACAGTGCATGAACTATAGGAGTGCAAGAAACTTATTAAATTTAGAGATAAACGCACCATTGGTCACTGAACTTTAATTAGATGAGCACATTGGTCACTGAATTCTCAACTTGTTACAAACTGGTCACTGAATTCTCACAAGATGAGCACATTGGTCACTGAACTCTCAACTTGTTACAAACTAGTCACTGAACTCTCACAAGATGAGTATATTGGTCACACTTTGTCCAGCGGAGCTAATTTTGTCCGACGTGGCATGCCGCCCGACGCGCGTTGGACAGCCGCACCAGCGTAGCGCCCGCGAGCTTGCCGAATCCCTTCGGGATTGGGCCGGGAGCGAGTTGTTGTACAGCTCGATCTGGACGGCGCTCGTAAGGCCAGCAACTCCGGCGGTATCGGCACAGTGAGCGCGTTCATGGACAGGTCGAGGTCGGTGAGGTTGCCGAGAGACGCCGGGATGGAGCCGACGAGGTTGCAGCTAGCGAGCCAGAGTACGCGCAGCGCGGTGAGGCCGCCGATCTCGGCCCCGTTGTTGTACAGCTCGATCTGGACGGCGCTCGTAAGGCCAGCAATCTCCGGCGGTATCGGCACAGTGAGCGCGTTCGTGGACAGGTCGAGGTCGGTGAGGTTGCCGAGAGACGCCGGGATGGAGCCGACAAGGTTGCAGCTAGCGAGCCAAGAGTACGCGCAGCGCGGTGAGGCCGCCGAGCTCGGCCGGCACGGGGGCGAGCTCGAATGGCCTGGAGGTTGAGGTCGAGGGACGCGAGGCAGGGGAGGCGGCAGAGCGCGCCGGGGAACGGGCCGACGAGGTTGGCTCCCGCGAGGGAGACCCCGGTGATGGCGCCGGCGTCGCAGGAGACGCCCGTCCAGCCGTAAGGCGTGGCGTCGCGCGGGTCCCAGTCAGCGCCGAGGGGCAGCAGGGAGAAGACGTCCGCCTGTAGTTGTGAGACCGATAAAAAAATCTCAATTGTCTAGTCAGCATGCCACGTCGGACAAAATTAGCTCCGCTGGACAAAGTGTGACCAATATACTCATCTTGTGAGAGTTCAGTGACCAGTTTGTAACAAGTTGAGAGTTCAGTGACCAATGTGCTCATCTTGTGAGAGTTCAGTGACCAGTTTGTAACAAGTTGAGAGTTCAGTGACCAATGTGCTCATCTAATTAAAGTTCAGTGACCAATGGTGCGTTTATCTCTTAAATTTATGTTGTGTTTCTTGTTTTATTTATTGGCACTGCAATCTCTGTGCAGTATGAAATACATCACAAATTCTGTTAACATCAGTGAACCCAATTAGTAAATGAACTATCGAACATGTCTTCTTTTGTTCTTAATTGGAACTGCACTGCAAGAATTTATATGGGAATGCTTATGGATACTCTACAAACATTGTGCGATGAACAATATAACTTGTTAAAGTTGTTGAGATTGATTTGGTAGCTTGAAGCAATAAGTTAGTCATGATGCTTAAGTGTGTGCATGTTGTATCTTATCCTGAATAGTTCACATGACTGGATACGAGATGTGGCAAATCTCTGGCTAACTGTTTGTTTGAAGTTTAGGTTTTTGCAACAGTTGCACGAATTCAATATATTTTCTAGGAATAGATCTGCATATCATGTATCCTGCCATGTCGCTTTTGCAAGTGAACAACAATATGCTTGTCACTAACAATATAGAATAAACTCACGTAACATTATTTTGCAGGATGACATGATCCTGAAGAACCAATTATGATGCCATATCCTCTGTGCTCTGGTGCATGTGAGAAGAGGGCTCGGTTTGCTATCGGATGCTGCGGACAGTGCTATTGTACCGTAGATCATCTTCTGGAGAGCCATCGAAATAACCATCCCATTGGTGTGCCAAGGTTATATGCATCCAAGAAACTGAAGCAGAAGGTGCCATACATGCTGAAATTCCTGGATGCGTAGTTCCAGACTGCCCTCCTTGGTGTTTATGCAGGATTGACCATAGCAGCGATCAAGTTAGGTTTCTGTTCAAAAGCTCTGATCCTACAGTGGGAAGCTCGATGGTTCATGCATACCCATAGGTCAGAACGAACCTATGGTTCATTTCTGAGGTTCTTCTCACATCTGTACAGGATTCATAGGATTGTACATTCACACATTCTTTTTGTCAGGTAGCATAGTTACAATTTTTTCCGTCTTTGCCGTCTTGCCATGTAAATATGATTTTGCTCTGTGTGACAGGCTTCAGAAGGTTATGGATGCTTTAGTTGTAACATCGAGTGACATGTTAGTATAAGGATTGTACATTCACACATTCTTTTTGTCAGGTAGCATAGTTACAATTTTTTCAGTCTTTGCCGTCTTGCCATGTAAAATATGATTTTGCTCGGTGTGACAGGCTTCAGAAGGTTATGGATGCTTTAGTTGTAACATCGAGTGACATGTTAGTATAGATGTATACTTTCTGAAAAAAAAATATGGACCAGTCTTCTTTAGAGAATAGTGCGATTGCACATTTTGTGTGATGAGAATGCGGGATATATATCATCGTATCATCAGAGAACTGATGATGTGGACTGACTGACCCTAGTTGCAGACTTCCAGTAGGGGCTCACGCGCTCTCTCAAAGCTTGTACTACCTCTGTTTATGAATATAAGACGTTTTGAGTATTGCACATAATGACTACATACATACTAAAATGGGTGAATATGTATACTAAACTATGTCTAGATACATTTAGATACATATAAATCTAGAAAAGTGCTAAAACATCTTATAATTAGAAAACGGAGGGAGTATGTTTGTTTTCCTTGTGCCGGACATGAGTAAGTACTTGATTCTCCATTTTAAGGAGCGCTAGCTTATTACTTTGACGAAACAGGTCGTAGCCCCGCTTTATAAATAAAGCCATAACGGCCAAACCGATATAACGTGTTGAGGCGATCCTGTTTGTCTATCTCCACTCCTGTTTAACCGATACAACATGAAGGGTAGGATGAAAGAGCCATTAGGGACGACTTCAGAGGCGACTGCCGTCGCAGCCGAGATCTCGCCGGAGAAACCTTCCAGTCCGCCGTCATCTTTGGATGGCCTTCTGGATGTTGTCTCTCCGAGTGCTAGGGCTTCCTTTGGCGGTAGGTTTTGGTGCCTCGCTGAGTCGGATGTGGAGGATGGTTGCGTCGACGGTGGGTGTGTTGAAGAGGAGGTGCTGCCGAGTTGCAGCAAGTACTTGGTGGCGCACATGGAGGATGAATGCAGGACGCCGGTCGCCATGTCAGGCCGATCGTTGGCCTCGGAGGCGTCGCAGATGGAGCGTCGTCTGGAGAAACGTCGTCAACAAAGGTTAGCAATGATTTCGTTTTCTGCTGATGCTTCTAGTGGCGCAGGAACTCCGGTGCGCGCGACGAACTTCAGAGTTCCGAAGCCGACGGTGGCTTTCTCGCCGCTGATGTCGAAGAGGATGAGGGCGCTGAAGATCCCTGTTCTGCCGGCGTCTTTCTTCACCGACGAAGACGGTGCTGGAGAATGGATCAAGGTTTGCCGGCGTCGGCAACCAGTGGCGTCCAAGGTAAGATCGCCGGAGCTACGATCCAAGTTTCACGGATCGAGATTTAAATTTCGAAACGGACGTGGTCAGGTGGGTTTCGGCCCGGCCAGACCCGCCCTACATGAAAGCCCATCAACTCGGATGGGTCCAGGATCGGGAAAAAAGAAGAAAATTCCCCCAAACCCTAATACGCCTGGAGTTTGTCTCCGACATTTGTTTGGGTTCTTTTGGTCTCGGTATTCTTCCTCTGTCTCAAGAGACGGCGGCGCGATCGCGATGGCGTATCGTGGTGGCGGCGCTGGCGGAGGGGTGATCATGGCCGCGGTGGTGGTGGACTGCTGGGGCGTGGAGTGTTCTCGGGGGCTGGACGAGCTAGCACTTTTGAGGTGGGCGGCCCGAGCGGCACCGCAGGGAATCAGGCGGTGCAGCAATTCAATTTTGAACAACAGGAGGCTTTCGCGGCGGCTTCAACGCTGGAGCTGGTATGGCTCGAGGTCGCCGTGGTGGTTTTCAAGCCGGTGGTGGCCGTGGTCGCCGCTTTGACGGGCGCGGTCGTGGTGTTCCCGGATACGGCGGCCGTGGCCGTGGCTATGCTGCCTATGATTATGGGCGCGCTGAGGGTGGTTTTGGAGCGGCATCTGGTTACGGGGCAGGTCGCGGATGGGCTGAGCATCGTGGAGTCCGTGGGCGCTATGGAGATGGAGCTTATGGACAATGGGGGGGCCGTGGCGACGCTTTCGTGCAGCCCACAGCTACCGCTGTTGCCGCGGCGGTGGCGCCTAATGCCCCACCCCCAGTCCTGGAGCTGGTACCGGCAGTCGCAGATGTCGCGGCTCCCGTTGTCGCAGCTGCAGTGCCTCCTGTACCCGAGGCGGCTGTGGTGCAGGGGGTGCCGGTTCAGATCGCGCCGGTTCAGGTGATGCCAGCACCTGCTGCGCAAGCTAATGTGGTGGCCAATCCGGTGCAGGCGGCGCCGGTGGCTGCTGTTTCGGCGGATCAGTTAGCTGCAGCTTTGGCTACGGCAATTCCGAAGAAAGGAAAGCGATGCTATAGGTGCGGGGTGTCTGGACATAAGTCTGTGGACTGCAAGGTGGATATCTGTGTGATTTGCGAGGGTCCTGCTCATGGGGATCGGACATGTCATTTGTTGACTGCTCCTAAGCCGCAGATTCGGGTGTACGGCTATGCACATGAGGAGCTTATCTTCTTTGCTTATCCAGGAACGGCTTCATACAAACCGAAAATGGAAAATGTCAGGTTAGCCTCAGTGGTTGTGACAGGGGGTGATATGTCTATTCCTGCCATTGTTACACAGCTGCAGCGTTTGGTTCCACATGAGAACTTTATCTGGGATGTTTGTCGGATGGGGCACAATATTTATCAAGTCCAATTCCCAACTCGAAATGACCTAGAAAGGCTGAGAGTTTTTGGGCTGTGCCGTGTGCCTAACAGCGTGTGTGAGCTAACGGTAGATAGTTGGGCTCAGAACCCGCAGCCGATGAATACGTTGCCAGAGGTATGGTTGAGAGTCACAGGGATCCCAAGCCCTCACATTGGAGATTTCTTAGCTCTGTGGGCTGTTGGTGACATGTTTGGGATGACATTGGAGGTTGATATGGCTTTTACTAGAGAACATGGGGTACTCAGGATGAGGATAGGGTGTTTGAACTACAAAAAAATACCTACACATTTTCCCTTGTTCATCAAAGATGGCTTCTATAATCTCACTTTCGTGGTTGAGGAGGGAGTGGTTCCAGGAGAGGGAGATGTGGAGATGGAGGGAAATGATGCGGACGATTCTGAGGATGACGATGAGGAGGAGCTCGATGATTTGCAGGAAGCGGTAGCTAAATATGGTCCTACGGGCTCCAAGGACAAAGATACGGGATTGAAGGACGTGTCGGAGGACAAGGGTCCGGATGGTGGTGCGGCAGCAAAACCACCTAGCTCTACGGTGTCGGGAGTTGTGTTTTCACCGGCTGTTCGAAGATCCTTTGAGTTGGCTCGTAAGGAGGTTGCTGCTCTTTTCGCTGGTGGTGAGCAGCCCCGATTTCCATCGGTTCGGACGGGTGTGCAGCAGGCGGCTGCTCATCCGTCTTCGCCGCTACTTGGGTGCGAGGAGGGATGGTCCTCCTCTTCTTACTCTCCGACCAACACAGGAGGTGGTGGCGGATTGAGTGCTGCGGCTGCCGGGGGTGTTTCGTACGCCGTCGAGCAGACAACAACAACTGTCGGGCAGGCGGCCACGGCAGAGTTTTAGCTAAAGGCTGCGATCGTCAAGGGGTCGGACATGACTAGTGCTTTCGTGTGCAGTCCTGTTTCCTCGACCCCCTCGACGGCGGTGGTGAGTCCCACAGATGGTGGGGCTGCTCGTCTTTCTCCTATTACCCCAGGTGGGGGTGGTAGTTCGAGAGAGACGGGGCAGCAGCGATCTCCAGCGCCTATCGTCGGTATAGATGAAAAGATGGTGTCGAACCAGCTCGTCATCGACTTTGGCGGCATCCCTAACGTGGAGGCGTTGGGGCTGCGCTCTAGTGGTCGGATTCGAGCTCAGCACAATGCGGACGCCACTCAGATGGAGCGGGCGAAGGCACGAGCTGAGAGGCGCCACTCCTTGCCAGGTACGAATTTAAATGCACGTTTTTCCATTTTGTCTTTTTCGAATAAAGATATCGTTGATAGAGCGTCTAAGTTGGGGGTGTCTTTAGGAACAAATGATTTAACTGCTAGTGTTTCAGCCTCTTTAATTAAACAATATGAGATAGAAAGGTCGGCTACCATGTTGCAACATAATCTAAAGGATAATTATGATGACCACCCGCATAGTTTGATTCTTCACAAGGCTTCGTGCCTTACCGAAGATCTAGAAGAAGATGATATTTCTAGAACTTTAGAGGATAGGACGGATTTCTCGATACAATCTGAGAAGGTCAAAAGAACAAGGAAAAAGAGGGTTTATTCTAATAGCAACAAGTGTAGAAGCGCTAGGATTAAGCTTCAAACAAGAAAAAACAATGCATAATTTAAAAGGCATCTTCTGGAATAGTGAGGGTTTTCGTGACCCCGGTAAGCATCTGTTTGTGCAAGAATCCATTAGAGAGAGAAAATTAGATTTTATCGCCTTGTCGGAGACGAGTAGATCTAATTTTGACACTCCCTTCTTAACACACTTAGCAGCTGGACAGGATTTCAGTTGGTTTTGTTTACCACCGAGAGGAAGGTCGGGGGTATGTTGATTGGGGTTAACACGACAACGATTCAAGTCAAAAATGTGGATGTTGGAGACTTTTGTGTCAAGTTGTATGTTAAATCTAGATGCGATGGTTTCGAGTGGGTTTTGGTGTTGGTCTATGGGGCGGCACAAGACGAGCACAAACCAATGTTCTTATCAGAGTTAGTCCGCTTATGTGAAAATGAACCATTACCGATGTTGGTGGGTGGGGATTTTAACATTTTACGGAAACCTGAAGAAAAGAGCAATGCTAACTACAATGCACGCTGGCCAATAATGTTTAATGCTATCCTACAGAGCCTTGAGTTGAAAGAAATTGAACTTTCGGGTAGACAATACACTTGGGCTAGTAGGAGAGAAACACCTACTTATCAAAAATTGGACAGAGTGTTAGCCACAACTGAGTGGGAACAGAAATTCCCTTTAGTTTCGGTTCAGGCCTTGACTCGGGCAGGGTCTGACCATACTCCCCTCTTCGTGGATTCGAGGGTACAAGCTCACTTAGGCAATACGGCGCGCTTCTCTTTTGAACTTTCTTGGCTTAGAATATAAGGTTTTTATGAGATGGTAGCGGCGGAGTGGAACAATTATGTAAAAGGGAACTCCCCTATTGAAGTATGGCAAAATAAAATTAGACATTTGAGAAGATACCTAAAGGGTTGGGCAAAAAATCAAAGCGGTAAATATAAGAAAGAGAAGGAACGGTTGTTAAAAATTATCGATGAGCTAGATATTAAAGCTGAAAGCACACCTCTTAGTGCGGGTGAGCGAGAGGCATTAAGAGAAGCTAATGATAAAATTTGTTGTCTTCGAAGAGACGAGGAAACAAAATGGGCACAAAGGGCAAAAGTTAAACATATTCAGAAAGGGGGAAATAATACGAAGTATTTTCATCTTATTGCAAATGGAAAACATAGGAAGAAGAAAATTTTCCAATTAGAACAAGATGAAGGAACCATAGTAGGAGAGTCGAATCTGAAAATGTATATTTCAGAATATTATAAAAAACTCTTTGGGGAACCCGACCCAAATGGAGTCACCATGAATGAAGAAATGGTCCATGATATTCCGCAACTTACACAAGAGAGAATAAAATTCTTACAGCTGATTTCTTAGTGAAAGAAGTGTATGAAGCAATATCTCAAATGGAAATCAATAAGGCTCCGGGGCCTGATGGTTTTCCTGCTGAGTTTTATAAGACATTTTGGGATAATTCGAAATGATCTTATGGCTCTATTTGTACAATTGAAGCAAGGGAATATGTCCTTGTTTAAATTAAATTTTGGTGTCATCACGCTTTTACCGAAAAAAGAAATGCGGTTCAGATTCAACAATATAGACCCATATGCTTACTTAATGTCAGCTTCAAGATCTTCACAAAAGTAGGGACTAATCGTATTACCGAAATTACACAAAAGATAATTAGGCCGACGCAGTCGGCTTTCATGCCAGGGAGACACATTTTAGAAGGTGTTGTCGTTCTACATGAAACCATTCATGAGCTTCATAGGAAGAAAATGGATGGAGTTATCTTTAAAATCGATTTTGAGAAAGCATATGACAAAGTAAAATGGCCTTTCCTCCAACAAGCATTGCGTATGAAGGGTTTTGCACAAGAATGGTGTAATTGGATTATGCAATTTGTTCAGGAGGAAGTGTCGGTGACATGGGTATGCCTATCGGGTACCCTACCATGAGGGTACCTGGTGCACGTATCGACTAGGCCCAACTATCAGAGCCTACATGAAGCCCATGAAGGGAGGCCCACGAAGATGAGTATCCTCCAAGTTTGGCGAAGCAATAGTCGGTTTAGAGTTTCCTTACTTGTAAATCGAGTCGGTTACGAACACCCGAGACCCAGCCTATTATTTAAGGACTGGGAGGGCCATCGAACCAGACCACGTACTTTCAGAGCCACCAAAACCCTAGCGAGATCGACATCTCGCCGGGACTCTTGTAACCATCATATTCACAAAGCAATAACAGACAGGCAGGACGTAGGGGTGTTACCTCCACACGAGGGCCCTGAACCTGGGTAAAATCTTTGCCCTGCTTGTCAGCCGACGATACTTCCAGCTCTACCACGTTCTCTCCCCCATATTCATAACCTAGGGACCTTAACCATGGGTCTTGATGAGTCTACCCCTCGTCAAGTGGCGCCGTCTGTGGGAAAGAATAGCGCTGGACTCGAAGTTTCGCCGGTCCCAACAGCAAACGGCAAATCGCCGATCACACCAGCAAACGGCAACTCGCCGATCTCATCTGCAAACGGCAACTCGCCGGCCATGTCAGCAAACAGCAACTCGCCGATCCAGGCGACACACGGCGACTCGCCGATCCTACTCGAAAAGCGGCAGCCTGCCCGCTTCACCCGCAAAAAGCGCATCTGCTCTTCCAATGAATTTCAATCCGCACTCGCCAGAGCTTCAGGAGGCGTTTTCTGGCCTTGAATCAGGTTTGAGCTTAACTGTTGGAGCATTCAATTTTTTCGTAAACAATCTTGGCACGCAGGACTCGACAGATCCGCAACAACTGGTGCTGGGCCACTCGAGGCTCCGTCGACTGCTCTCGCCCCGTCGTCGATTCCTGAAGCCTGCTCGCCCGCAACAACCATGTCGACCGGCGAGCTCGACAGGTTCATGATGACGGAACTCCAAGGCGAGGAGGCAGAATCAGCATACCGCACAAGCAACGTCGACTTCAACCTACCACTCGACGAAGTTTCGACTGCGGGATCTCCCTCGACGACTTCTACGAGCCCGCGATTCATAACGACAGCAACGTCGACTCGGAGATCTTCACCAACACCAACCTCGACTCAGAAATCCATAATGGCCTCGCCAACACCGAGATGAGCATAGGCGATGAACACGACAACGAATTCGCCTCGAAGATCTACTCGATGAACATACTGGCTCTGACATGAGCCTCGACGGCGACGTCGAGTCCATGACTGGAATCGACAGCACATACACCTGTCCTCGGGTCACGCCCCATCAGGTCTACGTGGCCTTCACCGCAGAATCATCCGCAGACGCAGCCGCTCGCAGGCCTGCACAATTCCCATGCACGGTAACCATGCCGGATGGGGTCACAACCTTGACAATCACGGAGGAGATGGCAGCAAAAGCAGATAAAGTCATAAAGGAGTGCACAATGATGCCACCAAATTCCACCCCAGAGGAGATGTTGACCTTCCAGTACTTCAACTGGCAGGAGTCAATTCGACTGCAAAACTACCGAGCGACGCTCGAGGAGCGCAAAAGGCAAGCCAGCCTCTCGAGTGCCCGAAGAAGGGAGCAATCCCTCGGGTCCACAATGCAACCAACCCCACGACCTAGGTCGCGGTTGGCAAGCCTTCCAGAACATGAAAGGGTAGCAATCACCCGTAACCTGTCGTTCATGACAGAGGACGCTAACGGAATCCCAGTGCCCAAAACTGCTGCGGGTGCATTATTCTCCGTAGGTGCTTACCTCAAGGCAATGCAACCTCCGGCGAATGACCCTAACGCAGCCCTGCATCGCCAACAACTCAAATCGCTAGCTCTAGCGGCACAGGCTATACAGCCAGAAGACAAAACTCCAGCAAGGAATCGCGATCGCGACATAGTCGACTCACGACACGCAGCACATCATCGCAGTGGTCGCAGCCACCACTCGGATGAAGGAAGGAGAAGCACGCGCCGGCACAGGTCCAGCAGAAGCAGATCTCGAAGATCCTATAGCAGCGATTCATACTCTGATCGTGAACCAGAGCCATGCGGAGCATTGTGCTTCACTCGACGCATCCGTGAGACGCGGATGCCCAAACGGTTCAAGTTGACAGGCGAACAACCCAAGTACAACGGTCGCCAAGAACCTTCTGGGTGGTTAGAAGATTACAGACTCGCCGTGGCATGCCAGCGTGGCACGAACACCACGGCGATGCAGTACATACGACTTATGCTCGAAGGAACTGCCCGCGACTGGCTCAAGTCGCTCCCTCCATCATCATACGACTCGTGGGACGATTTCCGCAGAGACTTCATCAAAAACTTCGAGCCTCTGTGTGAGCGCCCGAAGACATTCGAGAATTAAGGACATGCACTCAACGATCAGACGAGTCGTTGAGATCATACATACGGCGGTGGACCGAAATACGCAATTCGGTTGGCAAAGTGTCAGAAGACAGGGCCATGGATGCCTTCATACAAGGTCTCGCCAGGAAGGACTTCAAAGAGGCACTTGGTCGTGAAAAGCCAACCTCCCTGGCTGACCTCATCAAAGTTGCGACTGAGTGGGCAGATGGAGAGGATTCTGTACGCAGATCCCGTGCTTCCCCACACGCGACAACTACGAAAGCGGCAGTCGAGGCCGCAGAGATTCATACAGAGAAGATCGCAGGCGCAAACGTTCCAAACGTCCTTACGACGATAACAGACCCGAGTTCATGGCATACACACACCCCGGAGACCAAGATAGAAGCAATCGACGCTCGGATGATCGACGGGACAGTCGAGATCGCGAGCAGCGGAGCGACAGCTACAAAAGGCAAGAATGGCGCAAACGCAGCGACGCAAAACCCGAGCGGTCATTCGAGGAAAAGATGGACGACTGGTGCAGATTCCACCTCTTCAAGGGGGACGACGGAAAACTACGCTCCAATCACACCCTAAGGAACTGCAGGGAATTCGACCAAATGGCGACTGACTACATGATACGACTCAAAAGGTACGGCCCAGCACCTGCTCAGCCCACGCCTGCACCCGCACCACAGCCGAACGCTGTGCCCGCTCTCATGGCGCCACAGCCGCCACCCACCACCACCACAGCCTGCTCCAGGCGCAAACCTCGCAGGTGCCATACAACCCGTACTACGGGCGGAAGATGATCAATATCCACAGCCCCACGGGCAGATGTACATGATACAAAAGGGTCGCCCCTCCAACAGGCAGCAAAAGCTAATCACTCGACAGTGAACATGGCTGTCATGGCACCTCCTGCCGTGCCGAATTTCTGAAGGGATCGGAAACCATCATAAGCTTCAGTCGAGAGGATCATCCCCCAGCTGTAGTTCGACCAGGGCACGCGGCTCTGGTACTCGACGCGCAAATAGGAGGCTACGCCATGACCAAGGTCTTCATGGATGGAGGCAGCGGCATAAACATCATCTTCGCGGACACGCTCCGCAAAATGAACAGGTCAGTCGAAAACCTCCCAAAATCTTCAAATACCTTCCACGGTATCGTTCCTGGCAAAGCAATTAGCCCAGAAGGCACCATACAACTCGACGTTACGTTCGGGACAAAAGCCACTTCAGGACAGAGTCGATTGAGTTCGAGGTCGTCGACTGGAAATCACAATACCATGCTATTCTTGGTCGCCCGACGTTTGCTCGATTCATGGCGGTGCCACACTACGCGTACCTCACGCTGAAGATGCCAGGACCAAAGGGAGTCATCACTGTCCGTGGAAACTTTCAAAGGTCCGATGCTTGCGACCGCGAGTTCAGCAAAATCTCCGAGATGTTCGGGGTGGAAGAATCACTCGCCGACTTGGCGATTACCAACGACCGCACACTCCTTCCAGAGCATAAGAAGTTGGCAGTCGACAGATCCTTCAATGCTACAAATGACACAAGGTCGCATCAGGTGCACCCGACCGATCCGTCCAAGACAGTCAACATATCTTCGAGCCTGCCTATCGCATAGGAAGGCGCGCTCGTCGAATTCCTCCGTGAGAACTGGGAAATATTTGCGTGGTGTCCAGCCGACATGCCAGGTATTCCCAGGGAATTCGCCGAGCACTCTCTCCAATTGTTTCCAGATGCAAAGCCAGTCAAGCAAACGATGCGTCGAATCTCCGGCCCAAAGCGAACCGCAGTCGAATCTGAAGTCGACCGGTTACTCGCAGCAGGATTCATTAGGGAAATCAAGAAATCACAATGGGTGGCCAACCCCGTACTCGTAGAAAAGAAGCATACAGACATCCTTCGGATGTGCGTGGACTTCACAGCGCTGAACAAGTGCTGTCCAAAGGATCACTTCCCGCTACCCCGAATCGACCAGATCGTCGACTCCACCGCCGGATGCGCACGACTCTCCTTTCTGGATGCTTACTCAGGTTATCACCAGATAAGGATGAAGCAAGAAGACGAAGAAAAAACGGCGTTCATAACCCCACTCGGGGTCTACTGCTACACAACTATGCCCTTTGGGCTCAAAAAGCGGGTGCAACATACCAGCGCATGATGCAGGACTGCCTCAAAAAGCAAATCGGACGCAACGTCCAGGTCTACGTGATGACATTGTCATTACCACAAGGGAAGAACACACACTACTCGACGATTTGAGGGAGACGTTCGCAAACCTCAAACGCTTCCATATCAAGCTCAATCCTAAGAAGTGTACGTTCGGCGTTCCAGCCGGGCAGCTCTAGGGTACCTAGTCTCTGCCCGTGGAATCGAAGCAGACCCGAGAAAATACAGGCCATCCTCACAATGCAAAGGCCTTCAAAGCTTCATGATGTGCAGAAACTAGCAGGACGAGTAGCAGCGCTCAGTCGATTCATCAGCAAACTGGGTGAAAAGGCTCTACCATTCTATCGACTGATGAAGAAGGCGGACAAGTTCGAGTGGACGCCAGAAGCTGAAGCAGCCTTCACAGATCTCAAGCGGATCCTCACAAGCCCTCCGATCCTCGTCGCACCTAAGGAACGGGAACCACTCTACCTGTATGTCTCGGCTACAAACAGGGTGGTGAGCACCGTACTGGTAGTCGAACGCATGGAGGAGGGCACATCCAAAGCATACAACGTCCAGTCTACTACCTAGCGAGGTTCTCTCCATATCAAAACAGCGGTACCCGCACTATCAAAAGCTGGCATACGCTGTATTCATGTCCTCAAGGAAGTTGACACACTACTTCACCGAGCACCCGATCACCGTGGTAAGTAACTCAGCAATCGGTGATATCCTCACAAACCCCAATGCAACGGGTCGAGTCGCAAAATGGCTCATCGAGCTGGCTCCAAGAGACATCAAGTACGAGCACCCGAAGGCTATCAAAGCACAAGTCCTACCCGACTTCACAACCGAGTGGATAGAGGCCCAATTACCTGGAGCACCAGACGTGTCCAATTCCTGGACCATGTACTTCGATGGGTCCAAGAAACACGAAGGCGCAGGCGTCATCCTCATATCACCAAAAGGGGACAAGCTACGTTATGTTTTGCAGATGGGATTCAAACTACCCTCCAATAACGAGGCTGAATACGAGGCCTGATCCATGGCATGCGGATGGCAAAAGCACTTGGGTGCACTCGATTGATGATCTACGGCGACTCCAATCTCGTGGTGCAGCAAACAATGAAGGCCTGCGACGCAATCGCGGACAACATGATCGCTTATCGCGACCTGTACAACACACTGGAGGGCAGCTTCGAGGCTGCGAGTTGAGGCACATAGGAAGGGAAAGTAACGAAGAAGCAGACATGCTAGCCAATCTTGGCTCAACTGGCGCACAAATTCCACCTGGTGTCTTCCTCGAGCGCATCGAACACAGATCTATCAAGGAGAAACGAGAGCCTCCTCCGTCGACTACGCCACCCAAAAGCAAAGTGCCTAGCACAGAGGACCCCCCAGTCGAGGTATCTCATTGAGCCAACTTGGACTCAACCTTTTCTGGCTTACATACTCCGCGCGAGCTACCAGATGACATAACCGAGTCCCGACGCGTGACTCGAAGATCAAAAGCATACACCGTTATCAACGGCGAGTTATACAAGCGCAGCATATCAGGTATGTTCCAAAGATGCATCGCATTCGAAGATGGCCAAGCCATACTTCGAGACATTCATGCAGGTACCTGTGGGCATCACGCCAGCAGTCGATCACTCGTAGCCAAAGCCTTTCGCGCAGGGTTTTACTGGCCTACAGCACTCAAAGACGCGGAGGACATAGTCAAAAGGTGCGTCGGCTGCCAGAAATTCGCAACAAGGCCGCACGCACCCGCATCGGCGTTGAAGACTATACCGCTGGCCTGGCCTTTCGCCCAATGGGGGCTCGATATGGTTGGGCCACTCAAAAAATCATCGCATGGCGGGCATACTCACCTACTGGTGGCAGTCGACAAGTTCACAAAGTGGATCGAGGCGGTCCCCATCACAAATTCGACTGCTACTACGGCAGTCAACTTCATAAAGAGCATCATCTACCGCTTGGTGTCCCAAACAGTATCATCACTGATAACGGCACAAACTTCACGGCTGAGGAGTTCAAAACCTTCTGCAAAGAGCAGGACATTACGCTCAACTACGCATCCGTGGCACATCCACAATCCAATGGCCAAGTCGAAAAGGCCAACGGACTTGTGACGAGTGGGATCAAGAAGCGCCTCCTGGTGCCACTCAAAAGAGCTGCGGGTGCTTGGGTCGAAGAACTACCATCTGTGCTATGGAGCCTACGCACAACTCCCAACACTTCTACGCAGTTCACCCCATTCTTCATGGTCTACGGTGCAGAGGCAATTCTGCCATCAGATGTAAGGTTCAATGCGCCACGAGTTGAAGCATACAATGAAGAAGACGCGGAAGAAGCACTCGAAGACAGTCGACTTGCTCGATGAGGCGCGAGACACGGCCTTGGCCCGCACAGCTGTTTACCAGCAGACTCCAACTACCATAGCCGTCGACTGCGAACCAGGTCCTTTGTTGTGGCGACCTGGTTCTTCGACTGAAGCAAAAGAAGGTGCACAAGCTCGCTTCCCCATGGGAGGTCCCTTCATCATCACGGAGGTCCTTGGTGGAGGCGCATATCGACTGAAGCACGCGAAGACAGGCGAACTCTCTCATAATCCTTGGAACGTTGCGCATCTGCGCCGTTTCTTCGCATAAAGTGCTCACAGTCATACAATGTAATAGGCTATATGTCGGATGGCTGCAGGTTTCAGACGCGCTCTTTTCCTTACCAGGGTACCTAAGGGGACTGGAAGGTTTTTAATGAGGCGGCCTGCAGCCTAACATTCAAAAGAGGAATAAAATCAATGTTCCTTCGACTTCTTTGTGACTACTACCCGCATAATTCATACCTTAACCGCACCCGAAACCCTCGGGGGCTGTGTTATTGATCAAATGAGCTCTCGCTCTTGCAAAACACAATG